>CM031243.1:533727252-534351761 GCA_018340775.1 Taxus wallichiana var. yunnanensis
GCATTGCTTTTGTTGTTTCATGATCGAATCA
Source organism: Taxus wallichiana var. yunnanensis (assembly GCA_018340775.1). Taxonomy (NCBI): domain Eukaryota; kingdom Viridiplantae; phylum Streptophyta; class Pinopsida; order Cupressales; family Taxaceae; genus Taxus; species Taxus wallichiana. Next base: position 533,727,284 of record CM031243.1, read on the forward strand.
TCGTTAAAAGAGATACTATAAAACTATTTTTACTGGGTATAATGGAACTCAAGCTCTATTGCCCTCGCATATGTAATTATCTTCTTTCAATTTCTCAACAACTCGGAAGATCAAGAGGTTATCCCATTATGCTCTTGGCAACCAGACAATGAGTTGGGATGAAGCAAGAAGGGCATCCCATCATAGGCATGTAAAATTCAGAGACAAATTGAAGAAGTTTTTGATAAGAAAGTAACTCCAAGAGCTTTCAAAGGTGTGGGAGATATTGTGATATTGTGGGATAAGCGAGGAGCAAGGATAAGGGAAAACATAGAAATTTTTTTATGCATTGTGGATGGGCCCTTATTCAATTGAAATTCGAATTAGTGAACATACCTACTTTTTTAAAAGACTTAAATGAGGAATTGCTTGTGTTTTCTACGTTAATGGTAGGCATTTGAAGCATTTCCTTGATTGATTTCTTAGAATCAAGGTATACACCATCAATGCATTTATAGTCTGGTTTCTTTTCGCTTTCATGTTTTTCTATTTTGTTTTGTCCTAGTCATGGGTGATGGTTGTTTTGTTGGTTTCTCGGTTCATCCTTGGGGGGTGGTTACTTATTGTTCTACTACGCAAGATTTTTCTTTGATTCCATTTGCTTGAATGGTTTATATTTTGGCACATGGTTTGCTATTTGTTCTTGTGGCACTCTTGGCCAGGGAGTTCTCATCCCGAGTTGGAGCCGATGTTGGTGCTCATTTTGATCTTACCCCATTTGTCCCCATAATTCTTCGGCCTGCCGGGCTTTGTCGTGTTTTCCATCTCCTCGTGATTGATCAAGTGAAAGCTATGTTCTTCATTTTTTTGTCATGCTTAGTCTTTTCCTTCAGGTCAAGAGGATCACTTAAATTCTAGATTTTCTTTACTGTTCCCTATCCATGTAAAGAAAGAATTTGTAAACTTGGGCATAAAATTGCAGGTTTTTCCCTTCCTTCCATTTTTCCATGATCAGCGTTTATTTTCCCTTTCAATTTTTGTCCCAATACACTATGGAAAAGTACTAGTTTCTCGACTAGATGTGGCTCAGTGGATCACATTTGGGCCTTATATAATTTCCAATTCTCTATATTGAAAGAAAGATTCATTTTGGGCACAAATGGTGATTTCCATGCATTTTACTGATTCACGGGTGTGTTTTACCCATCAAATTTATATCTTGGCATCTCGTGGAAACATGGCCCTTCTGTAGCTTAGATGCGGCTTAGCGGGAACTTTAAAACTCTAAGGAACATTTCAACTCAAAACTTGTCCACATGGAGGGTCTGGCCCTCATATGAAAATTCACCTTTTGGTTTGACCTTAGAGTTGTGCCGGGGAGACATGTGGGCGTATCCATTTGCTACTTGCCAAGACTTAGAATTTTATTTCATGCGACAGTGTATATTTTTCGGGAGCATGGACACATGGAAGACCGGTGCTCATTTGAGGATGCCTTAAGGTTCCACCTTAATAGTTGCAACAAGGGGGAAATGTGGTGAGCCCATGCTTGACCAGGGGTCTCCACTTTTGCGGACCATCTCAAAATTATGTTGGGAGACATGCAGAGGTTTCTACGAGCTTCTCTAGTTATAATTAAACTTTTTCATCAAATTTCTAAGGCCTCGGAAACATGGAGGAATCTGCGCTGTTTGGGGACCTACCCCCTACATTTTATTTTGAAGAAGCACTAGGAGGACACTTGGAGGTTTCTTAACCACTCTGCCTCTTGCTTGGACTTTTCAACGATCGATGAAACTTTCTTGGACCCTGCAGACACATGGCACCTTTCACTGGTCCTTAAAATTTTTTAACAACTCTACCAAGGCGAGACACGTGGTGAGGCCTACATTTATGTTTGGGGTCTCTGGTTTTGAGGACCATACCAAAGGTGTGCCAAGGCGACACGTGGGGAGGCTTCCCGCTAGCCTCTTTACGAGACTTTTTCACGCAGGCCAAAAGGCATTTTCTTGGGCCCCGAAGGCATGTGGAAGGCCCATGCTTGTTTGGAAACTTTCCTCTCTCAGTACCTCACCTTTGCATAAATTGTGCAAGGAAACATGTGATGACTCTAATTTAAAGTTGAGAAGGGGTAGAATCAATGGTTATTGTGCATTGCATCTAGTTTTCCACCATTCTTGCTCCAAGACTCCTAGAGATGTGGATACACACTATTTTTCATTAGTTTTGATGAAATTCCTTGTCGTTTTTGTCTACAAAGTTCCATTGAATGGATTTAGAACTTAATTTGTGAGTCCAAGGATTGTTAAGGTTGATATTTTAAAGTTAGAATTTCTCGGGAATAGACATAAACGTGAATTACCAGAGAAGGCTTGGATGCGGGACAAAGTTGTAGAGGAAAGAGAAGGAAAAGGATGAAATGATAGATGTTTACAAGCACAAAGGATGAAAAGGTGTTACCTCGAGAGTGAAAAGGATTAATACTGGCTTAAATCCAACCCGTATAGAGCCTCGAAAATGATTAAACGATATTTCTCCCATAGACATAAGAAAGAGAATGATTAGAAGGATTGTCAAAAAGTTATGGCATGGCATCCTGCGTCTTTAGTCAGGTCTCGCAGGAAATGTGATCAATTAATGATTTGTCCAACTAGAAACTTTTGCAAATTTTTAAACATCACTTTCTCTCGAGACAAATTGGTACAAGCAAACATCCCTCGAATATTCTTCTTTTTTTGGGAAATTTTGGGATAAGTGAGCGAGTGAAATGTATAAATGCAATGAGAATACTCTTCAAAATTAGGGGTTGAATTCTTAAGAGAAATTTGAGAGAGCCCATCTTCTTGAGAGATCAATACGAGAACTGTTAATTTCCTATGTTTTAGATTTCAATCACATCTGTTGGTTGGTTATGAAACTTTCCCTACTTGTTCAAAGATGAATCTAATCAATTTCAAATTAATTTGTGCCAACGTCTTGGACCAATTTGTGTCTCCTGCTTTTTTCAGAATGTCTCAAAGTAGTTTTTCTTATTCCTATTGCAATCTTATATTAAATTCCTCTTAATCGACAGATCTCATCCCCGTGATAGTTTAGTGGCATTTGTAATTTCATTTTCAAGAAGATCTTTCATCCTGTGATTATATAAACAATTTAAAATCACTTCATTGTCATTTTTTATAAAGATTTTTGTAAGCCTTCAAGTGTATCTTAGGCATGAGGAACTAGGGGTCTTTGATGTTTTATTGAGTCTTTAGCTTGAGCCTTTGTGTTAAATTATTGGATATTTTTACCCATTCAATATGGGCCTCCATTGATGCACACACCTCTGTTGAAGGAATGTATTAGCTATTTTGAAGCTTTTTATCATTTAGCTTTCCAATTTTGTGAAGTCTCTCAAAGATCTGGTATAATAAATTTTATCCTTCTTAATATCCCACAAAATTATTCAAAAACCATGTATCCATCCTGAACTACCCTCTGTTTGTCCTATGTGTTCACAAATGTATAAATTCTACTCTAAAATATGTAGAAGCAATCAGTATTCCATAATGTCTTTAGTAACCTTAGCCATATCTAGGAAATATCACCATTCTTTAGAAGTGACAACTCGTGAGAGTTAAATTGTGGTGCATTGATTGTATTTTCTCGAGTCCTTATCAAATTTGTGTAAAGAAGGATATCTTCATTCTCATTCACCAATAAAGGTTACAAAACAGGTCCTCTCACCTAGTCGAAAGGCATGGCCTAAAGAAGTGAGGATAGATCGAATCCTTAATGAAGGTGTTATCCATTTCTTTGATGCCCGAGTGAAAAAGAGTCGATTAGAAAAATCCCCTCCTGGCTACAAAATGGCTCATAATAAGATTTTTCTCTCATTAGTGTCTTGCTAAATCTTTGATGTTGTTTAGTTTCGAGGAGAATCAAATTGCATACCAAAACTAAACACACTAAGTAATTTCACGTAATCATAAGGGAACAAATCAATTGAAATTTGATTAAAGATTAAAATTAAAATGAACGAAATCCAACAACCCAACTTACTTTTAACCCCATCATATGGACTACCCCCTTTCATTTGCTTTGGGATGTCCATATTGAACTTGTCGTGTCTTTTTCGTTTGTATCGGATCTTGCATTAGTTCTGAAGGGTTGATGCATGATCATGATGAAGATGGTGAACTTGGAAAAAAAAGTAGGGGAGGATAAACATTATAAAACTATCATAGTGATAGTCCACACTCACTTTTCCTTTCTTCCTTAGTTAGGTGCATCAAATTAACCCCTCCAATCCGAGAAAAAATGTTTCGTTGACCTCTTGCACATGTGCGAGAAATTTCAACGAAGGATAGATTAATTAAAGACCCTATATAGCCTCTTGTGTCATGGTATATTGATTCATCATTACCTCCCATCCTTCATCTACATTCAAGTATAAATTTCTCGGTGGCAAAACCTTCCCATAGTGAGTAAAAATGATCCCTCAATGATCTTCTAATTTTTTTTTCCTATGTCTAACATCATGTCTGCTATGGAAGACCCATTCCTATGGATTTAAAAATTAATCATGAGTGAACCAAGAATGAAAAAATGTTACAATGCCAATTTTTCAAGGCCATCAAAAATATATTGAAGACCAAACGAGGTAGGAAGGAACATATAACTTCTCTCTTTGTTCATATAATTTCTAGTAATCAAAGCATGTAAAAGGTTTCCCATTGGAATGTTGTAAAACTTTACAAATAAATTCATTTAGAAGGAATATGAAAACTCACATCTCTTTAGGTCGAAGCTTTACATGAAAGTGATGCTCAGTTATTTAAGGAAACTTCAGCTATACCGCACGCTCGCTCGAACCAAAGAATATAAGATAATAGTTAAGTAATAAGAGGAGCATGAGAACTCCCACTACCTAAATTAAACCTTTCTTGATCCACTACATAATAACGTTCCTCTCACACTCATGTGAAAAACATTTCTCTACGATTAATAGTTTTGACCACTGAGTGGATAAAAAAGTGCAAGGAACATAATAAAAGGGAAAGCTAATGAAATATGGATTGAGAAAATTATTGAAAAAGGAAAGGATTTTCTTGTGAGAGGCTTTCTCGCTATTCAAGTATATCCTTTCCACCATTTCAAAAGTGAAGAAAATAAGGAAAGATAATGAAAAGAGAAGATCCATTTTAAGCAGAGGTGTTCCCAGCTGTTATGCGAGATGAGTTTCCTCAACTCCCATACTCTCGTGAGTACGTATGTGTTCACATCTATTGGTAAGAACTCGTCCACTAGATCAGATCCATAATATGAATGCTATTTATGACATGATAAAATATGTCATCTCCAAAATTGACAATAGTGAATGAAATGCCTTGATATTTTGGATGATGTTAAGTAGGCTATTGATTCGTAACCACAATAACCTTGATTGTTTTGGCGACTCAATAGATTTCAATTTTCAGTGTGATTGAATAACATGGAGATTTTCCCAAAGTGAGGTACTTTCTGCAATTGGAAAATATCTCGAGATGAAGAGCCAGTTATTATTCCTCTATTATGATACACATACTCAAATTTTAGAGGGATCTATCCTAAAATCTACTCTAACTTTCCAAGGAGACGGGTTGAAAATATTGCAAGAAATTAAATTTAATCATAGGAGGTTGCACCAAAAGGAATGTTAAATAACTTGCCTTACATTGAGATGAAAAACAACAAATTTTAAGGGATGAATACACACCTCAAGCTACTTGACGAATTATTTATGAATTCATTCACAATTAAACACAAACCATTAAATATGCAAGACAATTTAACATACACAGGTTAACAAAAAAATTGCAATGAGAGATCAAGAAAATGCGATGAACAAAAGAGAGGGTTAAATTGATCCAAAAACTTATATTATCATCATTCACAAGTTTAATACGATTGCATTACTGATGGCGAAGAGGCACTAATTTACATTACATCTTGAATGGGACGCGTTTGAACTCCACAAGTTCATTTACTGAGACAAGAGAAGAAGGTAGGGGCATATACAAGTTTTCCAACTTTTTGAAATGAGTGCCTCCTAATAATATATGGTAGTAAGAATGAGGAGAAGGGAGAGACAAAGGAATTTGAAATATTTCTTGACCACCCAAAAAATGCATTAAAATAACATGTAATAATGATGGGTGTCATTGCACCAAAACACATACCTCCTTGTAATTTACCTTGTTAGGGAAGATAGGAATCCCATACCTCATCATTTGTGTAGGTGAGAAACTAGTCAAACATACTCTAAAATAAAATATTTTGTAGAGGACACCGAGGATTTCAAAAACTCAATTTTGTGAAAATGTGAGCTTCCAGGTATAAATTTATGGCCATCTGAAGATGAGGGTGCCATACTACAATAATTGTAGGTGGTGATCTCTTCCTTTTTGGAGTCCTTTGATTTTGCATCCCACCCTCTACGAAATAAAAAAATTCAGACTTCGATTCGTATCTTAAGGATTTTGCACTTCGTAGATCACCATTACCATGAAACCTCCAAAATGTTTAAACCCATTAGTCTAAAATTCAAACTTCATGTATTGGAATCTAAAATTAGATTATGTGGCACTATTCACCATGAAGTCTTGAAACCTTCAAAATGTGAAAACCCCGAAGTTTGAATTTGACACTTCAAGTTTTGGGGATTGGGACTTCAAATTTTAAGGATTCGGGACTTTCGGTTTCGGGATTTGGGACTTCGGGTTTTGGGGTTTTAAGACTTTGGGTTTCGGGGTTAGATTATCTTATTGGCACATGAAACCTAAATCCCAAAAAACATGAAGTCTAAATTTTGGAGTTTCTTCTCCCCACGTGGCTATGTTGAATGTGAGGCTATGAAACCTCTAAAACTCCGAGAACCCAGTTTGAATTTCGGACTTCGGTTTGATTTCACTGCTCCTTTTTAACTCTTCTCTCCAAGTCTACGAATTTCTCTTTGGCCTACCTCCAAATGCCCTCACATCCAAAATATTAATTTTAGACTTCAGAGCTCCTTCATAACTTGAACCATCTCAAAATCCCAGAGCTCTTTTTACAATGCGCTTATCGATGTACTTCAACTCGGTCGGCTCGAACCTGAATTGTGAGCTCCAATGTGGCCAAATCGATCCTTCTATTTTATTTGTGCGGAGTCATGTTTTTTTAATTTTTCCTAAGGGGAAAAATCGAATAACTGATTAATTTATGTGACCTCCAAAATTAATATTATAAGATTCTATCTTCACTAATAAGGAAAAGACTCATTTTTATATAATAGGAATAGTAAAGGTCGCAGTGATGGAGATAGGTGAAAATTCATGTGGGGGTGGTTGAAAATACATGATTGTATGCTATTATTTGGAATGATTTTTTTATCCATTTGAAATGACTCGGTAACAATTGTTGATTGATTGTATGTTGTTGAGATTTACCACTACTTTGCATCAAGGAATAAGAGGTGCATTTCCTCTATTTATTTTCTACATTCCTCTACCCTTTCTCTCTCTCTCTCTCTCTCTTTAATTTCCAAATTCTTAAACAATATGATCTTGTAAAACCAAGAAAAGGTGTCACGTCCTTTGTTAAATGAATCAATATAATTTAATTTCTATGACTTGTTAGTCTTATCATTTTTAGCATTGTTTTGTTCTTCTAATTGAATGTGTGTACCAACTCTAGTTAATATATGTGAATTATGAAATCACTGATAAAAAGATTTACCCTCTCTCTCATTATTTCCGTAACTTCCTTTACTTCTCCTCACATAATATTCTTCCCTTGAAATTTTTATAAGTAGTTTTCTACAACTTTAGTGAGTATTAATGTGTGATCCTCGACCGACAACCACCCACAACTTTTAGTTAGTTTAAATTCAATAATGGGAGCCTCCCCATACATAAGAAGGATGGGATTATCAAAGTGAATGTTGGTAGAACCAATAATTTGCAACACAAAAAAATATTTCATCAATACTTTTTGGCAACTCTACTGGGGAAGATTTTCCCTTTGTCCATATATAAAAGATCTCTGGAAATGAAAAAATACATATTCCAAAAAACAAAAAATTCATATTTCAAATTGAAAATCAGATTTCAAAGGAGACTCTATCAAGGAATTAATCCATGTCACCTTTGTTTCCCACATGATAATGACATTTTTTCAAGATTAGTGTTCAACACAAAAAAGTGACAATAAAAATGAAGATGAAGATGTCAACAAATTTATCCAGATTTCATATTAGCCATCATTTTGGACCATCTCTCATAAAAGTAAGGATTCTATCACAACGAATAGGTCTCTTACTTCAAAAAAAAATATTCAACAAGAAAAGGAAAGAAGGTCAGTAAATTTTTTGTAAATGTTATTGAAATCATAGCTAAAATAGATAAAATTGATTCATCTAAAGATCTTACCATCAAATCCTCGTGGCTTCAATTCAAAAGGACTATTGCTAGAAGAAATAAAATTTGAATTGCACCAATTGATGATGGAAAATCCAAGATCCAAATGAGAAAGATGAAAATGAGATATGAAATATTGTATGAAAAGCATGAAGGTGAATAATCTATTGAAGGTAATGTTTTAAACTTGACACAACTGACAGAGAAACTAAAAGCTTTTTCTTTTATCTATCTTCCTTTGGATTTTTTTCTTGCTTATGGAAATGAAGAAATGAAATCCTTGAAAAGAGAATTTGCGCACATAATTTTTAGTCTTTAGAATGAAATTTTGACCCCCAAATCACTCTTGAAATTGTTAATTATGTTGAGGTAATACATGAAAGGTATGAGTAGCTTGAACCACTTTGTAATTATGAGGAAGAAGAGATTAATATTTCGGAGGAATATTATGATGATTATCTATATTACGAAGTTTTTTTATGAAATACTCTTATACACCTATCATGGTTGTCCTCTTCTTGAGCCTTCCGAGTGAAATTCAACATATAAATTTTGTATATATCTTCCCCCTCGGTAGATATGGGAATAAGAAATTCGCGCCTTGGCGCGAGTAAAGGGCGCATGACATAAGGTGTCGACATGAAGAAATTTGCGCCTTGGCGAGTAAAGCGCCACGACATAAGGTGTCGACATGAAGAAATTCATGCCTTAGTGCGGAGTAAAGGGTGCACGACATAAGGTGTCGACATGACAAAATTCATGCCTTGCACAGGTAAAGGCGCATGACACAGAGTGTCGACATGACAAAATTCGCGCCTTGGTGCAGGTAAAGTGCATGACACAGAGTGTTGACATGACAAAATTTGTGCCTTGGCGCAGGTAAAGGGCGCATGACATAGAGTGTCGACATGACAAAATTTGTGCCTTGGTGCATGTAAGGGTATGTTGACATGAAGATGGATGTGCCAAGGTGCATCTTCAGGAGGCGCAACATTTTGAGCGCTGACAGGAAGCAGACCCTGACCCAGATATTCAAATGGCCATAACTTTTCACAAGGAGCTCAGATTCATGCAAGGTTGGACTTTTGGAAAGCTTACGATGTCCGAGGTCCAACTACTATGGATATATTTAATTTTGTGAAAAAAATTCTTAAAAATGAAAAATACAGTTTGCCACTTTTTGGGTTTGTTAGGGTTCTCACCTACCACCATAATTAGATGAATTAAATGCAACCTGGAGGTGGTTGGGGTAGATTTGGATTTCCTCTCTCTTTTATCTCTCATTCTTCCTATAAATTGTAATGAGGGATTCTTTCTAAAAGGTTGGACATTCTTTTTGCCCCTCCCTTCTTCTCTTTGGCAGGTGAATTTGTGGAGTTCAAACCTCCCATCTAAATTTGTAATGTAACTTTGCCTCTTGGCATTTAATTGAGTGAGAACAAATTCTTAAAAATGCAAAATACAATTCGCCACTTTTTGGGTTTGCTAGGGTTCTCACCTACCACCATAATTTGATGAATTAAATGCAACTTGGAGGTGGTTGGGGTAGATTTGGATTTCCTCTCTCTTTTATCTCTCATTCTTCCTATAAATTGTAAGGAGGATTCTTTCTAAAGGTTGGACATTCTTTTTTTCCCCTCCCTTCTTCTCTTTGGTAGGTGAATTTGTGGAGTTCAAACCTCCCATTTAAAACTGTAATGCAACTTTGCCTCTTGGCATTTTGTCAGTGTATTGCATCAATATTTGGAGCAAATAATGCATGTCGTGGATGATTCTCAACCCTCTCTGTGTTCATTTGCATCCTCCTAATCTTTCACTACAAATCTGGTTATCTGTGCATGATCTTGCATTACATTTTAATGGTTTGTGTTTATTGGCAAAAACAGATGTTTCTTCATTCCTCGGTGCATCACCTTTGTTAGTATAGGTTTATTTTTATGCATCTTCTTACCACTGTCTCCTTGGCAAGTTATATTAGGTTTTTGAGTAAACCCTCTACATTTTTATGTGTGCATACGAGCAGAGGAATAGGAGGCGAGCCTTCATCCAGAGAGCTTTTTTCGATTTCGCAAGGTCCCCGCACTTGGGAAAAGCTCCATGTTATGCAATCACACCGAGAGTCTCAACCTATCAAGTTGCAGACATTTAGGGAAGTCTTGTGATTCGCCATCAACAATGATAACCTTGGAGCATAATGAAGAAACTATGAAAGTTTAACCTTCATTCATAACTTGATTTGGCTTGAGAGCCACGACCCTTTGGAAGAAAAATGTGCATGAGAGATGAGGATTCTTGTCCTATCATGGATTATTTATTTATTTCCAAGGATTTCATCAATCTTGAATATATCCAGGGATGGATCTTCTGTCCACATCACATGTTCTTCAAGAGTATGATTTAGAGGTAATTATGGGTGATTTTCTTTCCCATTTTGACTCAAAATTTGATACACAAATTCTGATGATGAAATGGAGTAAATTGAAGAATTAAATTCCCTTTTTGAGAAATATGCAAATTAAAAAATTGAACATGAAATCTTAGAGCAATTGGTTTCTATGTCATTACCAGGGGTATGATAACAATGAAAATTTTGAGTTTGGATTCCTCTCTTTCCCTAAAAAAAAAAGAGGGCTTTATATGAAGTGTTTAGAATGGAATGAATTATTATTATCATGTTTGTACCCCGAGTATTTTATTCTTCCTCCTTTTATGAGGATGATATGTTGAATTTTGAATTGAAAGGTGTTTCCTTCCCATTTAGGATGGATATTTTGTCTCTATTTGAAAACAATGAAGATCACGCATGCCTTTACTTTCAGAAAACATATCCCAAATGAGAAGGAATGTAAAGCATGAAAAATAAGACTCTTTAAGTTTTTCTAGTCCATATGAAGATTAGGATTTCAGTTATCTCCATGAGACCCAAATTGATTATTCTTCGAGTGTATGAGAAAATGAGTATATGACAACTTTGTATAAGGAATCCATGTGATATATTTTGAAGATTACGGAAGGAATTGAAGACCCTCAACTTAGTCTTTAGATCCTAACATATTCCATGAAACTTCTAAGGTTATATATTACCCCTTACACTCCAATGTACCAAATCTAGAGCCATTTTTTTTCACGCAAAATGACTAGCCTAATAATTGAAAATTTTGAACCATGACAACTAATGCATATTGAACTATTTTGCCTTCCGATCACACTTTGAAACATTCTCTTGGACAACCTATCTCTAGTGGTACCATCATCATGGCCCCAAGGAAATTCCTAATGATATTTTGAATCATAAATAAGTATTAAACTAATTTTGATGAGATTCCCAGATAATTTCACCAAGATTCGGTAAAATTCAAATCCTCCCCGCAGCCTAAAATGCCAATTTTGTCATTTTCAAGTGAATATGAACCATTTGGAAGAGTTGAGAAAAATATAAAAAACTGAATGTAATTTTTGGGAGTATTTAAAGTGTTATAATAAATTTATAAATATTTTGGAATGATTTGATCATTAACGGAGAATCTCCTCAATAATGAGTTTCTAGGTGTAAGAAAATATCATTCGAAAAGTGAAACAATAATTCTTTGGATGATTATGAGAGTATTGTAAGTAGTTAGAAGGTAATAAAGTAGAAATCATAAATCCATGATATTTCTCTACATAGTGGGAACATCAATTTTGTTCAAATGTCTAAGGGTTTTTGAAATATTCCAAAACATGTAGTTGGACCTCTCGAGTTCTAGATACAAATGGGGCTTAATTTTTAATTTTAGGTAGATTAAAGTTATGAATGTATATGACCCAAAAAAACATTATTCTAACCATCTATGGTGAAATATGCAAGATCTATGGCTATTTATGGACATCCTAAGAAAATATGGCTTTCCATTCTTAGCCCAGGATACACTTTTCACTTCTTTGTGTCCCAATTTTCCCCTTGGGTACAATGGGGACATGAGGGACATCTGATTTCTTCCTCATTTCCTCCCAAAGGTGTAATTTTCTTCCTTCGGTATCCCATTTTTTTCATTTGTCCCAATTTAACCATATTTTAAGAGGGGAATGAGGATAAAAAATTGCACCCTCACTCCCTCACCATGGCTGCAATTTTGTGTCCCAATTTTCCCATTTTACACTAGAGGGATAATAAGGAAAAAAATTGTTCCCCATCCGAATTTGAAGCTCCTAGACTCCCCATACAACCTCACCCAACACCACAAGTGCTTTTCCCAACCCCCCATTTCATCGTACTATGCTCCCATGATGCAATTTTCATAATCCTATTCAAGGTGCACTTCCCTACCCCCATAGTCCTAATTTTCCCAATTATACCAAAGATTAATCATATCTAAAATACGCTTCAACCTAGTTCAAAGTATGGTTAGCATGGTAATTTAAAGGTCATTAAAATAATTTCACAACTCATTTATTCTAAAAAAGTTCACCATTATTTCACATAAGGCTACTAAAATACCATAAATAAAATATCATTTTTACTATATTTGCTACCAAATTTTTCTCGAGAAAAACCATTTCCACCAGAAACAAGATTTTCCGATATCTTTAAAACCAAGAGTCTCGATTCTTGTGAAATTTTTGAAAATTCTACTCTATAATGCCTTTGAAAATATTGTAAAATTAAATTAACTATGCCCTATCTTTTCACAACAAAAAACTGAAATTTCAAACCGTAAAAAGTTCCTTTTTAATTTCCAAAAGATTCGGCCTAATAGAACACGTTAAAATTCGAGAAGAAGACCATGGTGTAAAAGAAAACATTTTGATAGTGTTTTCATTGCAACTTGAGACTGATAATTCTAGTCTATATAAATAATAGGTGCTTTGAATAGTAGGTTGCTAAAAAAATTATGTTTTCTAAAGTGATGGGTTCTTTTCTTTTGAAATATATTTAAAAAAGTAAGAAACATCAAAAAGGGGTAATTCGAGAAACTTTATAAAAATAACAATATGTGGGAAAAGGGGAATCTAAAAATATTTTTTCTTGAATTGTTAAAAATTCCTAAATTTCAAATATTCAAATGATCCGAGACATTAGAGGACAAGAACACCGAAAATTAGCCAAAAATAAAGAATCTAGATATGACATGCTAATAATCATATGTATTGAAATGAAGTTCAAAAATTTGTTGCATCTCCCATTTTTCATATCTTTTTATTTTCTAATAATTTTGATTCCATGAATTTGTCTCGTGGCACAAATAAAAGTAAACCCTCTGTGAGGATTACGCAAAGCATCATTTCTTAAGTAATCTCCACAAAGCCCAACTTGATATAAGGAGCTCAAACAACGGTAGTACACGACCATAAGTGATTCCACGAATCATTTCAGCATTCCAATTTATGCATAGCTCTAAAAATTGATTCTAAAACTCAATAATTTCTTGTTGATGAGGTCGGTGTAATTTGGAGTCCGAAACATGTGATTCATCTTCAAGTTCCATTTCCACGAGGAACAAATTGATCAAAAGGGTGTTTAGATGTTGTAGGCATGTTTTCACTCAGGTGACATCTTGGTCAAGGAAGTGAATTATGAAGTGAAAAAAGGTGTCATCATGTTAAAAATTGAAATGGGAAACTCATGGAGTAAGTCGAGGGTCATCATATCATGAATCGCCTATATCTCTCTAAGAAGCAAGTTAAGTGAGATAATAAATATATTAAGGCACTCAACACCATCATGTGTGAAGAATTTTAAAGAAAAACTTTTCTTATTCTAAGCATATGAGAAAGAAAAAGAAACATTGCTACAAAACCTCATTTTATTACAATCAAGGGTCATTGAATAACAATCCGTTGAAAAGAAAGAGTATGAAAAGAAGACATGTAAATCTTCCTATTCTAGACATCTTTAAAAGAAGTTCGATTCTTCAAGACCATGTAGATACTCTTGATCCATGTGAGATTGATCCATCACTTCCTTCCATCCTTAATCAATAGTCAAGTATGTCTATCTCGATTGTATAACCTTCCCATAATGAGAAAATCCTCACCAATCTCCTAAAAGTGTTCATGTGACTAACATCATGTCACTCTGGAAGATCCATTCTCGTGGATTCAAGAGTTACTCGTGAATGAACCAAGAATGACACATAAAGATACAATGCCTGAATTTGGGGCCATCAAAAAGATTTTGAAGACCAACGTAGGTAGGAAGACACATGTAAATTCTTGATTTTTCACTGGAATTTCTAGTCATCGGTTTGTAGAGGTTTCCCTATCAAAATTTACAAAAACTTTAGTGGAAACGATTGAAGAGGACAATAAAATTGACACATATATATTTGGTTCAAGATATACACAAAGGTGATGCTCATTTATTTAATGAATATGTTTACCATCTGTTGTCTTGAAGCCAAGAATAAACAAACAATTGAGAATTTAGAGGATCATTTGAGTACTCTCACTACCTACATTAAAAATTTCTTGGAGCTAAATATAGTGACTTATCCTCCTAATATTTACCCAATCAATAGTTTTGACCCCTAGGTGATCAAGAAGGCGCAAGGGCATATAATAAAATAGAATGCGAGTGAAAAATGGAATAAGAAAATTATTGAAAAAGGAAGGCTTTTCATCTAGAGGTTTTCTTTCTATTCAAGCATGTCCTTGCTTTACCATTTTGGAAATGAAGAAAACAAAGGAATATATTGAAATAGAGAACATCCATTGGTATGATGTGTTCCCACTATGTCTCGAGGGCGAGTTTCATTGACTCTCACACTCTCATGAGTAGGAATGTGTTCACATATATTGTTGAGAACTTGTCCCTCATTTTGATTAGCACTATGAATGTTATATATGACATGATAAATGATCTCATATCCTCACTTGACTCTAGTGAAAAAAATGCCTTCAATATTTTAGATGTTGTCATTAAACATTTCCAAAACTTAAATCCCTTCTACTCACCGAGAATTACTGATCGGAGGAAATCATTGGTTCTTTCCAAGAGTTAGTATAAAAGGAGGCGTTGATCCTCTCTCATTCAACAAGGATACTTTGGAGTCACTTTCCATCATCATAGGTTCTATTTCTAACATTATAAGAGATCGTAAGGAATTGTTTAATCAATGTGAGGATATAAATGATGCTTTGCAAGACATGGATCAATGAGTTGAAACACATTTATTCTATAAGAATTAAATATTTCACCCGTGGAAATCTAGTTCATGAGACAATTCAAAGGCCAAGAGCTCATCACGAGAAATCTCCTCCTAGATAATGAATGGATTGTTATCCATCATTAAAGCTTCATCTTCAACATATTATTAAACTCTTTTCTCTCTCTCTCTCTCCATCTTCTCTCTCCATATTCTAACTTTCCATTAAGAATATATATTTTTTTCTTTTATCCTATTCACTTAAATGACCCCAACATTAATATTGTAAGAGTCATTTTTCACTAATAATGAAAAGAATAAATTTTGTATCCTAGGAATATCAAAGGTCATGTGTGATGGAGATAGGTTAAAATTCATTTGGGCTAT
Source organism: Taxus wallichiana var. yunnanensis (assembly GCA_018340775.1). Taxonomy (NCBI): domain Eukaryota; kingdom Viridiplantae; phylum Streptophyta; class Pinopsida; order Cupressales; family Taxaceae; genus Taxus; species Taxus wallichiana. Next base: position 533,743,194 of record CM031243.1, read on the forward strand.
AGATTGGAATGACTTTTCCATCCTAATATTTGGAAATTGTTGATTGATTGATCGTTTTGAGCTTTACCACTACTACATTAAGAAATAAGAGATGCATTTTCTCTAGTTCTTTGTATATGTTCCTCCACTCTCTCTCTCTCTCTCTCTCTCTCTCTCTCTCTCTCTCTCTCTCTCTCTCTCTCTCTCTCTAATTTCCATAATTGTAAACATGATGATATTGTAAAACAAAGAAATATTTTTGTTCCTTTTATTAATGATTCAATAGAATTTTGTGTCTATGATTTGTTAGTCTTATCATTTTTATCATTGTTGTGTTCTTATAATTGAATGTGAACATAATTTAGTTAATTTATCTTAATTTCATAATCCTAGTCACAACATTAATCCTATTTATCCTTATTTTCCTAGCTCCCCTTTACCTCTCCTCACAAAAATTCCTCCTTTCTATTCTATACAAGCACTTTGCCACAAATGAAATGGAGTATTACTATGTGATTCCATTCCTAATGGCCACCCACAACCTGTAGTTACTTTGCATTCAATAATGGGAGCCTCCCATACAAAAAGGAGTGGAATAGTCTTGTGGCCATTGGTGGAAACCAATAATTTGCAATAGGGAAAATTATTTCACCAACATGTATATAGTAAGTATTAGCCTCAAACTATCAAGTCCCTAATCATAGTAAGTAAATGATGTATATATATATATATATGATTCATTTGTTCGAATTTATTTATAAAAAATAAGAAATCCCTACCCAAATTAATAAGAAATATTTTATAAAAGGTTCCAAATGATGTGGAATTTTAAAAAAAAAGAAGAAAAACAAGGTAAAATGATAGAAGTGCCCAAAGTGGACAGCATCACCTAGTCTATCTTGTACCTAATGGGAGGAACGATATGGGTTTATTGAAGGATTTAACATAAAATATAGAGATGGGTCATATGTTTTTAAATGTTCAAAAGTAATGTGACCATTTGAGAAATTAAAGTAACAAAAGTGTAGAAAATATAAAGCAATGAAAGATCATTAATATCTAGTTTCATGCTTAGGAATCATGCATATAGTGAAATACTTAGAAGAATGATGTAAATATAAAGTGCATGATTTCATAAAAAATATTTCCACCACTTTATGTTGGTGAATGATTATTTGCTTAACATAAAGTTTAAAAGAAGAGCGCACCTTATAGAGAGACGAATAGAGTTATAACTAATAGCATTACGAATGAAGAATTTGGGTGATACCATGCTTTGAATGGATATTATTAAGTGTGTATCGTGGAATCTAGAAGAAGGAAAAGAATTTATGGGTGACCTTGCATGCATAGTAGAGATGATGCTTGTGTTTTTTCCTTAGATATTACCTTTTTTAGATCGTTTTTTTCTTGAGATTTTTCCTTGTTCCATTTATGTATTTCAATTTTATTGAAGTAAGGTAATACATACAAAATAAAATAAGTGCATTCAATGCTCATGATAAATGAAATTGAAATTTAACTTAGTAAATGTGAAAATAGAAATGTGTATTGAAAAACAAGTGAATTGTGGATAAAATACACGTGTGACATGAGAGAAGAAATATGATTTTCCCTTTGGAGTTGGTTGGAATAAGACTAAGGATCCGTTGTCTTATTTCCAAACTAAGGATTTAAGTGTCTTGTTGTTGAACTATGGGTTTGAGTGTTCTCTCACTAAATCGAGGATTTGAGCATCTTGTCACCAAGGGAATAGTATTGGGAGAGAAGTCAAATTTTTCCTTAAAATTTTAACACTTCCGTCTAGATAAGTGCCACCGTAAATGACCAAAAATCCAATAGATGATCCTTAGAAAAATGAAGTAATTAGTTGCATTTCTCAAATTGTGTAACACGTCACTGATTTTGTTCTTTTTGTTGCTAATAATATAACATATAACCAAGCATGTGCTATGGTTAAATGGAAGATATTGTCATCCATGAACCTATTGATTATGTATTATATTTTTATGCCCTAGAATAGGAATTCCCATGGGGATGCTAAGCGCCATTGTTCATTTTTTTGTAGGGTGTCTCTATATTGTACTTATTTTAATCCCGATTCTAATTAAACATTTTTATTAGCTCTCTTTTATCCTCATTTTATTTTGTATTATTTTTTTGTCTAGTCTCTATATTGCTAATAGGGTGAAATAGTCTCCAAATTATTCCCCCAGCTCAATTAGGCGCATGAGATAAACCAAGGTGAGTGTGGCCCAAATGAGGAAAGTTGAAACATGTGTGCACATCTATAATAGAACTCATGTATGGGGAATAGGGAATATGCATTGTAACAAGTGTGGTGTATGTTAAACAATGGAAAATGCTAGCCAAATGTGTTAGTCACAAACAAATATACATGATATAATAGAAACAAGTAAAAAAATAAAAAGAAATAGAAAAATACACAGAGTAGTTGGTTGAATACATGAGACACCACATAGAATGTTTCAAGACACTTGAATCCTTCAACGAGATAGAAGAAAATAAAAATGGAGCATATGTAATATCCCACAAATAATGATAATCAAGACATAAACAAAGAAGACAAGATATAAGAAATTTAGATATCCAAGGTTGGGATTATACCCCCTTATGCAAGAAAAATGCTACACATGAAACACCCATTAGCATGTTAGATAAATTAATAGTATGCCACAATGCATACAATTATAAATAGGAATGAAAGTAATAGATATTACAATGATAGAACCTGAATATAGAGAAGCAAAATAGGAAGATTCCCACGGGAGCCTTAGTGGGATTGGTATGGAAGAGTGCAAAGCATCATACATCTTGTAGAAACATGTAAGTGATCAGCAATCACATCAAAATTGAAGATCAAGCTTAAGATTCTACATACAATAATATTTTTCTCTGTTCAATTTTCACTATGAAACTTACAAATATATAGGTAGATAATTCCCTTAAAAATAAAAAACCAAATTTTTCCTCAAACCAATACTACGTGAGTGTTATAAATAACCCAACTCACCTATAAAAATAACAATATGAGTTATTTGATTAACAATTTAGATAAATTAAATTTTACACTTATATAATAATAATTACCCATGTAATTATTATTTAAAATAATGGAGCACTAACATAAATTTCCTAAGATTCCCCCCACCCCCCTTAGTGTTAACATGGGGGAAATATCAATCTTGTACCTACACCCGCTTTCATAAATTGGTGATTTTCACAGAAAATCACATAAAGAAATGATGATTTTGCATATGGATTACCAAAAGCGAGAAAGGTGGTTTGAACAGGTGGTTTAACATAAAACAAAATAAGATAGTTTTACATATAGTTTACCAACAACTAAAAATGTTGGTTTTTTCAGTGGTTTACCAAAAACAAAAAAAAAGATGGTTTTGATTGGGTTACCAACAACCACATCATGAAAAATACTTTCATCACTCTCATCATATCTTACTTCAGGAATAAAATAGGAAATTATGCTTCTCGTACAAACAAAGGAAAAATATGCTTTCATGAATGGAAATGGAACATTATATTATGTTCCCCTCTAAATGTGAAATCTTGACTTATTTAAAAATGATCATTACAAACTATAACAAACTATGCACAACTAGAAGCAAACACACAACCAAAAATAAAATGTACCACCAAACCATGATGTATCCCCATCATTAGAGAATGAAGAGAGGTCATAGATTTAACTCCAACCTCTTATACATCCATCCTATGATGTCCTCTTTATTAAAAAAGTCGTCGGATGTATAGCCACATTCTTCTTTCATGGGTTCTTCTACACTATCTGATTCTTCTTTTGTGATTATATTGGCTTCATTTGTTTCACTTGAGAAAATATTTATCTCGAATTCTATAGTATGAGGATATATGTCCCTTTTTCTTGCAGTAGAAAGACTCAATTTACCCTTTTTGTTAGAGATATTCTTATATTTCATTTTCAAGTACAATGCAGTTTCTTCTTCTACATCTTCTTTTTGTTCATTTATCTTCAACTAGAAGAGGATAAATCATATCTTTATATTAATTAGAAGGCATTTGAAAAATATTTAAAATAAAATAATAGTACTTATGATGCAAAATATTCAACAAAATAGCTTTAGCATCATCTTTATTAAATTCATCTTCAAATTCTACCCATTTTTTCACAAGGGATCACAAATCATTGATATGGCTTGACATATTGACGCCATCATTCATTTTGAATTTAAACAATTACAATTTTAGATAAAATTTTGCATTTACAGCTTTACCACCAAAAGTCTTGTTCAACAATTCCCATATTTCCTTAGATGGTTTTTCCAAATCTACATGGTGAAGTTCAGAGTTTGATAATGCAAGCCCTATTATAGCTTTATCCTTATCATCTCTACTTTTCCATTCCAACAATTTACTAGCATATGTAGGTTCCTTTTCTTTCTCACATACTATTTTCCATATATTTTTATTCATTACTTACATCTGGATCTTCACTTTTCATGTATGAAAGTTGATCCCATTGAACTTATTTACTTGGAATATCCATCATTATAAACGCTTTTCAAAAACTAACAAATAATATAAATATTAAATAACTTTTGTTGTTTTGTACATGTATTGATGTTGATCTCATTTTTTTGATTGATCATAAAATTGATGTCGATATTTATAATGATTTCAATCGAAATAGGATCGATTTTGATCAACTAGTTAGAAAAATGTTGGCGTAATTTACGATGAAAAATGAGTCATTGTCATAACAACAAGTTTGTTAGTGTCTGCGAGAGAGATATCATACTTTGCATGAATAATATGACTTCACTCTAATACCAAATGAAGAGAAATCTTAAGATGATACATACAATATTCTTGTTACTATGTTTAGTATTCATCATGAGAACATTAAAAATATACAAGGATATAATTCCCTATAAAATGTGAAACCAATTTTTTCCTCAAACCAACACTACATGGGTGGTTTAACCATCCCAACTCACTTAAAAACAAATAATAATATGATTTTTTCATTAATAATAACTCATAAACAAAATTTTACACTTACATAATAATAATTAGCCATGTAATAATTATTTACAATAATGGAGCAATAAATTAGATGTCCTTACCAAAAAATGTACTATGTGAATGTGAATGTGTGTGTGGAAGAATGAAAGAGAATACTATGAATCATAGTAACATGCTAAGTAATGTTCAACATAAAATAGAATGATCAAGCAAGGATACATCGAATCAAGATCTAAGCTAGTATTTTTGAATTTTTGGAAATATGTGAACATGAAATAGAAAAATTAGGAAACGCAGAACAAGGTTTCCACCCAATATATGTGTGAAAAGTGAGTTCCATGTAAGTAATTTTCCCTCAAAAATTACATTTAATCCCAAAAAGATTGTTTCATTGGGTAGCAAAGGGGGAGAGGTATGCCCCCAAATTATGGATTCCATGGTGATATATCCAATGAGGATATGTTGAGGGTACACTTTCTACTAGTGTGAAGGGATTACACATGTGATCATGATAAAAGAATATATGGCCATGTGGTAATACACTTTTAGAAAGAGACTATTAAATGGTCCTATATGTAACATGGGTATTTATTTTCCTATGAGGATACCTATTTATATGAGGTGGAAAACGAGACTTATGTATCCATTGTGAGCGATAAGTAAAAGCTACATATGGAGGATATGTAGGTGTATGTATAATAATAGTAATATGGATGGTAAGAGATCTAAATTCTATAGGAGTATGCACCAAATCCATGGTGCCATCATCAAAATATGTAGAAATAGGTACACTAGTTATATAAGTAACTTAGAATGTGGCGGTAGGAGGAGGGAAAGATAAAGGAGTTTGTGGTGGCATGCATCAAATAGTTAAAAGGTGACTCCCATGGATAAACTTAAGGCATAACTGAACTATGGATGGTACGGATTTGGAAGCCCTAGGCTAAGAGAGTCCTAAGACCATATCATAATGTGGTATTGTAGATCCATAATGAAAAGGCAAAATTTATTGAGATCCCAATAGTCATGGGATGAGTGACATGCACATAAATTGAGGTAGGTGATATATGAATCATATGAGATAATGGAAAATAGATAGTTTTCAAGAAATATAGTGAACACGCATTTATATTGTAAGTAGTATGCACCATAACATTGATGATATCATGGGGACCAATAAAAGCATCAACGTGTAATCTATGTGACAAAAACAAGACATGAAAATCAGCATCGATGAAAGAAATGATAGGTGAAGGTAGATTTGTAGTACACTAACAAAAAATCAAAGAGGATGATATAAATATGAAGGATGAGGAAGAATATGATAATATTTTTTTGAAAATGATTCAGAGATGTCTTAATGTGTTTAGGAAGTGGATCAGTGATTATTTTAATGTTGTCATTGTCTTAGTAGCTTTATGAATAGAAATAGTAGATTTAGGAATCTAAATGTCATGGTTGTCAATCGAGATCCTCAATTATATATCTAAGCTTGAAAAAATTATCAATAGAATGGCCATTACATATATATGATCAAATTCTAAATGTTCATCAAATTTCTTTCCATAAGGCCTATTAGGATCTATCTCAAGAGGATAGAGAAAATAAATTAGATTGCTTTCAAGGATTTGAGGTAAAAAAATATGTGGTGGGTATGGAAATGGATTTAGAATATGACATGTAAGTTCTGATTGAAGCTTCATAGATTGAGATATAACATTGATAGTAGGCTTGGGATCACTAGGCTTGTCCTTGAAGGAAAATTTTCTTGGGAACTTATTAGTAGATGAATCAGAAACATTAGCACCATATTTAAGGTTTCCCAAATAAAGTAACTTGATTTCATCAATTTTCAAAGTATGACATATCTGATCAAAAGAGTGAAAAGAATAAAAGAGTACACACTCTTACAAGTGAGGTAATAGGATTTGGATCAAGATATCTTGTAATTTAGATTCATACAAGACATTTTTAATTTTATAAATATTACTCTTATAACTCAACACAAAGTAATTAAGAGTATTATTATTTTCTTTCCTCATTTTGGCCATTTGTGTATATGATATCTTAGTTCCAATATTCATAGAAAAGTGAGCTAGAAATAGATTTTGAAGTAGAGTAAAATATTGAATTAAATGAAAAGGAAAATCCTAAAACCATCATAGGGAATAGTCTTGTAAACTCATAGAAAACAATTGGTCAAGAGTGTGTCATCACAATCATAACCCAAGCATGCAACATGAATTGATTGAAGGTTATCTTAGGGGTCACCATCAACATCAAAGAGAGAAAACTTAGGTGAGGAAAAATTGGGAGGAAGTGAATAAGAGGAAACCTTGGGTGCAAGAGGAATATGAAGAAGAAGAAAAGAATCAAGGGATGGAGAAGAAGAAGAGGAGGAATCTCGCAATCGATGAATTTGAGCTCAAAAATCATTATAAAAAGACTCTAAGGTGTGGTTCTCTCATGAGGTTCTAAGTTGGATGTGAGAAATGAAGGGAGAGGAGAAGTGCGTAGTTGGTGTAGAAATAGGCGTATGAATGGTGGACACTTCCACTATGGTGGGGGAATAAAAAGTGGAATAGAAAAGGGGATAACACTAGGGAGTGTCAAGGTATGAACCATAATAACATGAGAAAAAGTGTAACAAGAATGATGAGAATATAATAGTGTGTCGATGATATGTGGCACATGAGTGGGATTATCACATTATGTGGAACAAAAAATTATGAAAACATCAAGTTGTGCCTGATCCACATTAGTTTCTTCATCATTAGAGTGTTAACTATCGAGGATTTTATGTCATCAAGATGAACTTGATGGGAATCTGAAGAGGGGTTATCATATATAGGTTTATCCATATTGTTGGAATGATTACATGTTTGTGGAAGGAGCTCAATATGTTGTGGGAGACCAAAGTGACCACTACAAGTAATGGGCATGAAAGATAGATTTGAGAATGGTCATGTAAGGATTAGGTTCACTAAATGATTTAAATAAATTTAAATCTTTATCAAAGAACTGAGATCAAATGAATATAGAAGTAATAAAAAATATCTAGCATGCGAAGTTTAAGAAAGTTTGAGATCTATACCTTAGTCTTGATCTATTATACTTGATATTTGTGTGTTTTTACTGTTAATTTACATTTCGACAAAACAAACAACACATCCATGACATCTAACTTCAAGTATATAAAATTCAATAGTCAATTGTTTCTAGTTTCATGAGAATTGTGCATACACGACAACACAACAAGAGGGGATTCTTTTTGAATATCTAAAATTTCAAAAAGGAGAAGAATAATAACTATTCAATACTTTCATCCCCACCACCTTGATTTTACTCAACTTCTTGTTTGATAGGCCTTTCCCTTATCTTTCTAATAACTTTTGAGACCCATTCCTTCATTGGCCTATCCGAGGAAAATCAACCTTTTTTACCTTGATTAATGCAGAGAGTCCTTCGACATTCAATAATCAACTAGACATACCAAGATCTCACAGTAAAGATCATACAACCTTGGGCGAAGCCTCAAAGAAGAAACTCATGGTAAAATTCCCATCATCCCTCGAATATATGGAGCACAAAAACACCACAAAGAAGGTAGCTCATTAATACATATTGTCAACACAAAGAGGCTCTCTCACTTATAATCGTGCCTCTTTCCTTGTGGAAGAAATTAAAACATTTACCTAGAAATACAAATACACATGTGAAGGACTGAACCCAATTTGTGGATAAAATCAAAGAAGAGAAACTCTACAAGGATGAGTTATTGCTCATCTTCAATGTGATACAACTATTCACAAAAATACCTATTACATATGCCATCAATATTGTTGGAAACTCCCTACCCAAGAATTCTAAAGTTTGGTAGAAATATGCCTTCGGGTCTACATTTTTCATGTTTAGAGGATAATTTATTGAGAAAATTGGAGGAGTTTCTATGGGATCCCCCCTTTCCCCGATTATTGCAAATTTATACATGGAAGATTTTGAAAATCGTGTTCTTCATTCTACCATACAAAAACCTTGTTAGTGGTTTATATTCATCGATGACACAAATTGTTTTTGGCCCTTTGGCACACAGAAATCTCAATAACTTTTTTTGCCACCTCAATGGGATACTACACCACATCCAATTCATGATGAAGATAGAAGCGAAGGTAACCTTCCTTTTTATAAGTTCTCATTTCCATAAAATAGGATGGTGGACCTTCTCATCATGTTTTCAGAAAAAAAAACACATACGAGATCTATATCTCAACAATATCTTGCATCACCACCTATCTCAAAAATGACATTTTTAAACACCCTAGCAACAAGGGTAGTGATAATGTAAGATGAGGACCATTTACAACGAAACTAGAATATTTAACCATAGTATTACATCATGTAATGGTTCTGATGACAAAATGTGATCCAGAGAGCATTCAAGCATTCTTTAGCACAAAAAGATATAAGAAAATAACCGAGAAGGGAATATCCAGGCCCCGTAATCAAGCTCCCATATATACAAGGCCTCATAGATAGCATTGCAACAATTCTAATAAGAAAATGTCTCAAAGTAATTTTTACACCGTTGAAAACATTTAGAAGCATCCTTAACAAAGAAAAATATTCTCAAGACCCCAAATTGTACAATGGAGTATACTTGATCCCATGCTCATGCAAAAAAAAATACATTGAGAAACAGGAAGAATATTAAAAACTCATATAAACGAACACATTGCAAATATTCACCATGATCGAGTTACAAAATATGATCTTGCAGAACACTCCTCTAAATTCAAACCCCACATTTGCGTTGAAGATACAAAATTGATCACGCAAATTAATGACTGGAGGGAATGCCATATCCACGAAGCCATTGAAATAGAAAAATTTCCTAACAATATTAATAAGGAGTAGGGATTTATGCTAGCGGTTCATGGAAACCCTTATTATACTCAATAAAAATAAGAGCTAGAAGAATAAAGATCACCATCATCGAAGACAAAGTTTTTTAGAGAATAAGAAAGATCAAGCGTTGAAAAATTTACATTATATATGTTGTAATAAAATCTCTTTAGGAATAAAAAATCTTTCTCTCTTGACGATGGGTCCTGTAGTTGGACTCGAAATGTCAAGAATTAATGTTTCACATGCAAAGTGTATCCAAATTTTCATCCATCAAAATCATTATGTTCTTTACTCATGAAAATTGATCACCCTATGAACACATCTTGGATGTTGATAATTTGTGTTCGGTTAATCTTATCATTCAAGATGGTGTGGCATTAAGGCTCTTAGCCTCATCTTTTAAAGGAAAACATTACAATGGTATAGGAGTATATAAACTTCTTGTTTGAATATATGGGATGAGCTTGGGAGATTCCTTATAAGCATTTTGGAGAGAAGGAAAATAAAATATCATTATTGGAGAAACTTAAAAGTATCAAAAGGTCACCTTATTAGGTGATGAGGGAATTCAATTTTAGGTTTCAGAGGACATGTGACAAAAGATTCTACCCTCTTAAGGACATATCTTCAAGTTGCACTTTTATATTATTTGAGAGCTCTTAATTTTGATATTGTAGTGATGATATGGTCAATGGGAGTTAAGGATTTTCCTACTACTTTTGAGACAATTATTCGCAGTGAGAATAACTTGGTTCAAGATGGGAAAATAGCCCCTTGACCTAAAACTCTTCTTTTAACAGAGTTGCACCAAGGATGTCAACCTTCACTTGCCCCAATCCCTAAGTTTAATACTAGTCCATATCACCCTATATAAAATTATTCCAACTAGATAGATGATTTTAGAGAATTGATCAAGAATATGTCAAATGAGATGGTTTTCATCAAGAAGCAACAAACCCAATCGCCTAGGTCATACCAAAGATCAAAATCAAGGGTATAAAAAAATAATTACTATACAAATTAGGGGTATGGTTAGAGTTACCACGAAAGTAGGTTTCAAAATAAAAATTCTAACTTAACTATTCAAGAAATACCTCCTCCACATCATATGCCCCTAGCTCGAGCAAAGCCATTGTTCTACTACAAACCAAAATGGCTCAAGGATATGAATGATGAATCCCATCAATAAATCCCATAATAAAATACTTGTGCAAAGGTTGTGTAACTTCAGACCCTCATGATGTAATGTTCCTTCAATCAACGTAAATCAATGATAGAAATTATAAATACCAATGTTGAAGAAGCTCAAGAGACTACTCATGATTCCAATCTCATGTTTTTATACTTCCTGATTTTTTTGTTGTAAATCAAACTGTGTGCATCTTCAACATATTTCAAATTGATGATGCTAATAATACATGTTCTAAGAAGATAATATTGGATACTTAGCTTCCACCTTCTTCCAAACATGACAATCCTCTTCACAAAGAGAAGAAAATTGGGGCAAATTCAAGTAAGGATGGTCTACATGATATTTCTAGCAATCCTAGCCCGATAAAGGAGGTCATTTCTCATTCAAAAGTATATTTTCGAACAACAACACAACATGAAAACTGCATCAAAAATTACAAGCAATACAACACACCGCCCAAACCAAAAGCGGAAACCAAAGACAAATGAGAATTAAAAGGATGCTAAATAAAGAGAAGTTTTGTATCTACTCCTTGTGATTCTATCACATTATGAAACTAAATGCTTGCTTTTATCTCTTCTGGACTCCAGTGTGTTCCACCCATCATCTTAACATTTGAAAACTCCACCCCAAATGCCGAATTGATACACTCTCTATATCTATCTCCCTCCCAAAATTCAAGGACCTTGAGGGAGTGTGGATCAAGCTGGCGGTGGAGTACTTTTGAGATATCTTCACATTAACATTCTCGGTGGTACATCCCAAAACCACCTCCAAATTACCCATAAGGGACCGTTTTTCAACCACCTGATTTGAGCACCTGTTATCCGGTTTAGCAACATTTGCGGCTGAGCCATTACCATTTCGCAATCCCTTGGATTCAATGAGTGGGGATCTGCGCTGGACTTGTAATGCCATATTTTTCTCCTCATAATATTTCCATCTCTTATCTTCAAATGAATCTGCCTTTCCAGTCGGTCTCTCAAGTATAACAGGGGATGCCACTACTGATTTTTATTTGGATCATTTAATTTGTTACCAGAAGAGGATTATTCCTCATGCTCTACCGCACTTGAATCCTTGTTTTCTTCCGCCTCACTTGTTCCGGCAGTATCATCGTTGTTCCCATCTAGTTCTTCTCTTTGATCCGTGGAAAAAATAGGGGATGCAAGGATAGGTGCCAAAGGAGTAACCGGGACAGGCGCAACCCCAACCGATTTTACAAAACGTTTACAAGCCAAATCCTTAATCATATCCTCGGCCAGAGATTTTTACGCTTGTGAGACACCAAAACGCAGCATTCAGCTACCGTTTTCTCCACATATCCATTCCCTATCCTATTTCCATTCACGGGCACCTCCACCCAATCCAACACATTACCTGCTTCACCGACTAATAGAGGGGTAAAAACAGAGGAAGAAGTATTGTCACCGCCAGCACAGGACTTCAAAGCCCAAGATTCGTAGCGATTCACAGGCAACATATTTTCAATGATATGTACATTGAAAATATAGGTATTGGTATTCTAAGAACATAAGAATTAGCAATGGAGGTATTGGCAACATATTTTCAATCATATGTACATTCTCATTGCACGCCCACCTGCATTTATTTCCATGTAATCAAATTGGACACGTTTTTTTGGTCGCAAGTGGTATGTTCTCCAACCCCATACATGTACCTAGATAGCTCTATTTTAAAATGGTTTGGGATATCACAATACATACATCTCAAGGCCCGACTTTGGAATAATAAACTAATGATATTAGAGGTACAAAATGTCATGGACTTATTTTTGTAGTAAAATCTGAAGTTTGCATCCTATGAGACCTCCGGATATTGTCACCTTTCTTCTCCGAATGAATCTTTAAGTGTTCTCTATGCCCATACTTTATGCTCCAAGAAGAAGAGGAGGCATGTTTATGGTTCCTCTGTTCCTTCGATGATATAGATACAACCACATAAACCAAATTTCCAATATTTTAATATTCTTGTTATTTATTATGTCGAGAGGCATTCTCATATATATATATATATATATATATATATATAGAGTGGAGGTATCTGATGTCGTACCCATGAAATTTGAAATTTGTGTCCGTGATATTTTTAAAAAGCACTTTACTAATTTAATTTTAATTTGTAAAATTCGTGTGGGGAAGTTACAAAACACTTTACTAATTTAATTTGTTAAATTCTCGGGTGTGGGGAAGTAAATAATTTAATTTGTTAAATTCTCGGGTGTGGGGAAGTAATATTATATTTATAAGGTTAAATAATTTAAAGGTAAAAAACACTTTAGTAATTTAACTTTTTAAAGTAATTTAATTTAACTTGGGGAAGTGAATTATATTTAAAAATTAAAGTAAATAAATTGTTTAAACAAGTAAAAAACACTTTAGTAATTTAATTTGTTAATTTAAAAACTATAATGTTTAAATAAATAAATAAGTTTAAATATGTAATATATTATTAGGTAAATAATTTTAAGTAATAAATAAGTTATTAAAAACAATTACATAACTTCCCCACGCATTATAATAATTTAATTTGTTCCTTACAAACAAACCCGGATTGGAAATTGTGACAGGTTCAATAACTTGATAGTAAGATCTTATTCTCTTGGTTTCATTTCAGTATAATTCCATTTTTTTAGATAGAACATTGCTCACTATTAAAATTTATGCATGGAATTCAGATTAAAAACCAGTCCCCAACCTTTACTTCAAAAAAAATTCAATATGTATTTACAATTTGTGCTTTATATATTTCAATTATATTTTTGGGATTATGTGATTAAATTTTTACCTTACATGACATTGCAGGAAATGGAGACATGATTAATTGCAGTTCACATAACTTCGACACACTCCAGGATTAGTCATTAATATGATATAGGTATGAAATTTATAAAAATTATGATTAAAAAATATATTCGGTGTCATTTTTAGAAATTGAATATTTGTACATTTATAATTTTAAGACATTGACTAATATAAACTATCGAAAAAAAAAAATGTGATGTTTATGAGAAATTTTAGTATGCGTATATATATCCTTAAATTATTTTCAATGGGGAACATTTGTGGATATTTTTCTAACTCGAGAATCTATCATTGCAAACGCCTTTTTCAATACCGGGAGCTAGGATTTCGCAAATGGGATGTTTCCGATTATGCTCTCCCAACTGTACGTCATAATTTGGATGTCATCCTGTGTTCTCGAAAAGGTTTTTAAAGCAACGTAACTAGGGACATCTGATGTATGTATAACATATGCATCTTCCGACAATGTGGTTTTTCTATAAGAAATGTCAAATATAAATATTTTATATTTCTATAGTGAAACCGTGAAATCATATTTTGTGTATGCTTGGAAAAATGTTTTCATATAAATTCCCAGGAACTATGGTTCCATCATATTGTTTTTCATTTTCGTGAGTGGATGAGATGTTATTTTATTGACATTTGCCTACATAATAATGATTTATACTAACGTCGATGAAGAATTGTTGTGTTAATAGAGAATTAAGGTATTGTTTGTCATTTGTAAATGTGATAGTTTGTGTCGCTTTTTAGTTCATACAATATTTTGAGCATCCTTCATAATTTTTAGATTCTCTATACTATATGATTATTTCTTATTACATGTACATGGAGTTTTAAATAATATAAATAATTAGGTGTTTTTTGAAAATACTTTATAGGCATGGCTCCACCAAGATTAAATACACATAATTGCCACATATTACAATTGGGGAGAGCAAACGTAGATTGGCAACCTGTTCTTTCCAAACATGTTGTAGTCAAGTACATTGCGAAAGTATGCGGCGAAAGCAAAGAAAAGCTCTTAAACTTGTCATCAAATGTTGATGCGAATGGAAAATATTAAAAACACGGATGAAATGGCGGTGATAGCATACGAGAGACTTCTAACAAAACAATTGTTGAAAGAGACATTGGCGCACAAGAAACATGTCACATGTTGTTGGAGCTTCCATTAGTAGAGAGTAGTAGAGTATTTTTCAATTTGAATGTTTCACACGAGGTGTTAAGAAAACTAACAACACTGATGAAGATGACCATGAAGAACATGTAAAAATTTTCATTGATGGGTACAAGAATAGGCCTTTTTCCATGGAAAGTGTGTCTCTTTGATGTTTCTTCAGATCTTGGACATATAATCCAAGGAGAAAATGGGATAACACGTGGGAGGTCGGGGAGCTTGGTAGCTATTGTGAGACTATTCCTGAGGTTTTCCTCTTGTCCCTTCACAGAATCTCATAAATGGGTTGATTTTTCTTTAGTCGATTTGTTGCTTTACAAGCCATTTCGAGATATAGAGAGAGATATCGGACATGATTTTGATTCAATAAGTTCAAACTGGGATTCGTTCTATTATAATCCATGGCATGTCAAAAGGAGGAGTGCAGTAGAAGACGTTGAAAATAACAACAATTCTTAAGATGAAATTAATCAACATGTTCAATAGAATACAATAGAACATGAATGGGAAATCATGTGTAGGCTTCATCATGGTCAAATTTTGCAAAGCGTCGGAAATAGATATGTTGGTAAGGAGAGATATTGATAGATAAACATGATGGAATGATGAATATTGAGGTGAAGAATACACAAGTAAAGCAATAAAATTCATAAGCAACATGAAAGATAATGGGTTGGTTATAGATGATGAATTAGCCCCAAATTTCAATTATGACACCTTGGGTGCTAAACAAAAACAAACACATTATAATCAACATCAAAATAACATTCCCTTGCTCATGATAGTTCAAGGAACAACGAAAACATGAAAATCCTATTTGATTGGTGTGATTCATCAAGAACTTTTTGATGCATCATTCCTAGAATGTTTTCCTCTTCTATTACTTGCACCAACAGGAGTTGTAGCTTTTAATATTGGTGCCTTGACCATCCATTAACAACTTCAATCCCTATTATAGATTTTACGAATTGGAGGGATCAAGACTTGTAACATTCCAACAAGATATTTGCCACGAAAAATATGTATTGATTGATGAAATGAGCTTCATCGGACAATTTTTTCTAGAAAACGTGGACTCCCGAATTCATCAAGCATTCCTTGAAAGAGTAGAAATGAGTTTTGGTTGTGCTTCTATGATTTTGGTAGGAGATTTGGGGAAACTTCCTCATGTTCCTGATAAACCGCCATATGATAGTAATAGACGTGCAAAGCTATTATGGGAAGCATTCGGAAAATTTGTTACATTGGATAAGGTATTTAGGCAAGTAGGAGAAGATGAAGACCTAAAACATTTTCAAAAACTTTTGGCCAATCTCAGAGATGCGAATCCGACACTGGATGATTGGATGTTGTTAATGAGTAAAAAACATTTTGGATTAGAGAAAGATAGAAATGAAGAATTCTATAATAATATTCACCTAATGGTGACAAAGATTAACATGAATAACCACAACAACAAAAAATTGCATTCATTAAAAATACTTGTCACACGTAGCATTGCAACTAGAACAAGTACCACCAACACACTAGCATGAGGTTTGAATGATGAACTTGATTTAGAAGTATTAATTTCTAATGATGCGAGGTTATGCTAACATCCATTTTTTGGATAGAGCGTGTCTTGTAAATGGAGCTCGGGATATATTTGAAGCATAGTATATGCACCTAGTAGTGGTCCACCAAACCCGCCAACGTATGTAATGGTTGAATTTTATAGTTACTTCGGAATACCATTTAAAGATAGAACTCCGCATACCATCCCAATTACACCAATATAGAGGATACGCACACACCAATTACCCTTACGGTTGGCATGGGCATTGACGATACATAAATTGCAAGGTTTGACTCTTTCCAAGGCTATAGTTGATATTAAAGAAAGAGAAACAATGGGGTTAACATTTTTGGCTATCTCTCGAGTGAAGTCATTGTAGAGTCTAAGAATATCTCTCGCCATTTTCATATGAGCGCTATGCAAAAATGAAGAATGGAAAACTACTTTCGAAATGGAAGGCTGAGGAAAAAAGACTTATGTCCTTGGAATATAAATAATGTACCATGTGTAACACACATTTCATTCTATGAATTTTCCTTACATGTGATGTACATTACGCATTTCAATTCGTATGAATTTTTTTGTAATTTTTAACTTGATAATACAGTTACTAATAAAATCCATAAGAACTTCGTGCATTATAGACCTTGATTTTTTTGCTCATACTCATTCTCCAAAGACAAATATGGTTCCTTATTTAAATACATTTATGATGTTCCTTGTAAGATATTTGATTTTATTCATGCACGAACAAAATTCCCCCTTATTTTCCGTACTTTATTTTTGGTATTATTTTCTGCATAATGCAACTCCAGCGGTTGCTACTAGCATACCTATATTATATAAATATATGTAATATATGCCGAGAGGTATATATTACATATATTATATATTATATAGGTGCCTCGTGAACTTCACCTCTCGGCATATTTTACATATCATGTTTTGATTTATGTTTCTAAATGTATGTAAAATATGCCGAGAGGTGAAGTTCACAAGGCACCTATATAATACATAATATATGTAATATATACATTTCAACATATATTGCATATATTTATATAATATAGGTATGCTTAGTAACTATTTTAGAAATAACATGTTTTCACTTTATATGTTTTCCCCATCCTTTGCATTTTATTCCCTCCTTCTCAATGGAGGTTTATGATGTTGTTGAAACGGAAATATCTTTGCAATGTGAGCAATAACAATGTTGGGTTCCATCTCCACGCTAAGGCCATAAACTTGGTTTGCCTCTATTTTTCACATATGCCCTGAAGAAAACATAATCTCACACTCATCATGGAAGTTTTCTTCATCTTAACAAGGGATAAAGTATTACAATCTTTGAGAATCTAACACGAAGGCTTGAGCTAAAGTATCAATAAAACATCAAAGACCCCCAGGTTCCTCATGCCTAATATACACTCGAAGGCTTACAAACAATCTTTATCAAAAAATAGCAATTAAGTGATTTTAAATTGTTTATCTCATCACAAGATGAAGGATCTTATTGAAATGAAATTTAAAATGCCACTAAACTATCATAGGGGCGAGATCCTATGTGATTCGTGAGAGGGACTTTAACACAAGATTGCAATAGGAATAAGAGAAACTACTTACGACATTCGAAACAAAGCGCATACAAATTTCTCTAAGATTGACACAAATTAACTCGAAATTGATTAGATTCATTAGTAGGGAAAGTTACAGAGAAATATCAGAGCTTTTCAATGGCTATACATTTGCAACCAACTTGACATGATAGAAAATCTAACACAAAAGAAATTAACCAGGTATCTCAGATTGGTCTCTCAGGAAGACAGTTCTCTCAAATTTTCTCTTAAGAATTCAACCCCGACCCTTTGCAAGAGTATTCTCATTGCATTTATACATTTCACTTGCTCACTCATCCCAAATTTTCCCCAAAAAGAAGAATATTCGAGGGACATTTGCTTGTTACCAATTTTCCTCGAAAAGTGCCTTTTAACAAATTCAAATCTGAAAGCGCCAAGTGGACCAATTATGAACCGATCACATTTCTCAAACCCTCGACTAATGAATAGGATGCCATGTAACAAACTTTTTTATAGTACTTTTAATCATTCCAATCTGTCATTCGATAAATCCCCATTTTAATAATTTTTCTGGAGGCTCTGTACAAACCGGATCGACAATTAATCCTTTTCGCTCTGTGAAGTCAACACTTTTTCATCTTTCGCAACTCGCAACCTCCATCATTTCATCTTTTTCCCTCTCTTTCCTCTACAACTCTGCCCTACATCCATCTTCTCTGGTAATTCATGTTTTGCAAGTGTCCGAGCAATTCCAACTTCAAAATATCCACCTTAACAATCCTTGGACTCATAAATTAAGTTTTAAATCCATTTAATGACACTTTACGAGATAAAATGACAAGGAATTTCATCAAAAAATGATGAAAAACAATGTGTATTCGCATCTCCAGAGTCTTGGAGCAAAAGTGGCGAAAAATAGGTGAAACACACACCAACCATTGATTTTGCCCCTTCTCTACTTTATATTATAGTCATCCACATGTTTCCTCGCAACTACAAACAAGAAGTCCAAGGGCAAGTTTCCAAACAACGTGGGCCTTCCACTTTCCCCTGGGCCAAAGAAAAATGTCTTTTGGCCTTTGAAAAGTCTCGGTAAAAAGGAGCCGAGAGGAAGCCTCCACGTGTCTCAATGGCATGCTTTTAGATGATCCACAAAAGTGGAGACCCCAAACAAGCGCAGCTCACAACATGTCGTAGTCCAAAAGATTTGTTAAAAAAGTTGAAGGATCAGAGGAAGGCGCCATGTGTTTAGGGTCCGAAACAATTTTCTTTGGCCGTTTAAAAGTCTAAGCAACGACAGAGTGAGTGGAAGCCTCCAAGTTTCCTCCTGGTGCTTCTTCAAAATAAAACTTAGGGGCTGGTCCCCAAATAGGCGCGGTCCCTCCATGTGTCCCATGCCTTTCAAAATTTCTTTGAAATTTTTTAAGTATAGAGCGGTGCGGTGGAAGCCTCAACATGTCTCCCTATTGCAATGCTAAGGTGGGACCCCGAGACGGATCCTCAAATGAGTGTTGGCCCTCCATGTGTCCATAGTCTGCACAAAGCTACACCGACCGCATGAAAAAATTGTCTAAGTCTCCATGCAAGACAAGTAGAAACCTCCACGTGTCTCCCGGCACAACTCCAAGGCCAAACCAAAAGGTGAATTTTCATATTAGCGCCGACCCTCCACATGGAAAAGCTTTGAGTTGAATCAGGCCTTATAGTTTTCAAAATGACCCGCCAAGACGCATCCAACCAGAAAGGGCCACATTTCCACAGATGCTGAGATATAAATTCGACAGGGAAAAATACACCCGTCAAACCGTAAAATGCAGGAAAATCACCATTTGCGTCGAAAATGAATCATTTTTCAAGGATAGAGATTTTGAAATGATAAAAGGCCGAAATATGATCTTCCGAGTGGCATCCAATCACGTTTCCACGAGATATTTGAGACAAAAATGATAGGGAGAACAAAACGTGACTATGGAAAACGGAAGGAAGGAAAAACCCGAGTTTCCGCCCAAGTTTCATATCTTTCTCATGGACAGACGAACGAAAAACAAACTCTTGATTTAAAGTGATCCTCCACCAAAGGAAGGGACTAATCATGGCAACCAAATGGAGGACATATTTTTCATACATCAAGACGGGGAGATAGAAAAGACCACAGAGCCCACAAAATGAAGAATTTCAATGAAAAACGGGGCAAGACTAAATTGAGTACCAACACCACCCATACGATAAAAGAAAAATGAAGGAGGAGATAATCTTATGGGTTGCGGCATGTTTTCGGCCATAGGAGAAGAAAACTGCATGTTCTGAGCTTGAAAGAAAATTTCTCTGTTAAATAATTTTCATTGGCAATGTATCTCTTTAAAGATTCTCACTTTTCTTCACTCTTACATTTTAGGGTTCATTTTGCAAACCAACGGTTTAATGGTAGATGACTTGGGATTCAGGCTCATAATTTGATATATTTTCCGTGATAAGTTCTATACTCTCTCAATCATATTTGTGAAATTATTCCATCGATTTCTCTTTTACCCCGCATGCATCTATTACTTTCACTCTGTATCTAAGGAAAAAACACGCGGAGATGACTATTTACTTTATTGTTGCCAGAACGATATCGTTTCTTTGTTCATGTTTTATTCCTCGTTGAATTTACACGAACACACAAAACTACAATCCCATGCTTATCCACATATTTTTCTTCTTTTTATGCACATTTCTAAACAGAAATCCAATTTTTTTAAAGAAAAATTTCTATACCACAACTTTTATTATTTTGGTATTTTTCCAATGGATCAGAGGTTCATTAGATAATTTACAATGTCGGATATCACATCTTCATCATGATGAGTTGTTAATGTAATCCGAAATATTTATCTTTTAATATTACATTATGAACTCCAAAATACTTCCAACTATATTTTCAGATGCAACTAAAGAAGGGGACTGAAACTTTTCATGATGGAGTTTTATTTCGCATGACAATTTTTTAAAGATTTTGAAATTCAATTAAAACATGGATTGCCTATTTATATTTAATATTCAATTTTTGTTACATTAAAAAGATTTTATATATATATATATATATATACACCAAAGTATAAATCCATGTTTTGGGGAAATTTCAATTGTAACATTAAAAATTGATCCCACATGTTTCCTTTATTTTCATTCTCTTTTTAAAAACCATAAAAACTAGCTTTATTGGATTTTTATGTTGTAACAGAAAACACATAATGGAAAAAAATTCTATTCCAAGGATGTAGCATTTTTTTGCAAAATAGGTACATGAATTGAAGACAATGCAACACTCCTACACCATTTGATATCTGGATCGGTCGATGCATGTTGTGCAAGCTCAAACAAAGTAGAAGAAGATGATATCCTCACTCTACGCCTTGCACAAAAAAATAAATGTGGTTATGTGCAAGATAAAAAGAGTTATCATTGAAATTGAAGACTTACAAAATGTCGTCACTGAAAAATTCTATATGTAATATTACGAACAAAAATATAAAGTTCTAACAAACATTACTAAATTTTAATTTTTCTTTTTGCTCTGTCAATACACATACCACACCACATGTATACGACCAACAATGTAATATTATTATTATTTGTATCCATATGTACAATTATATGCAAAAATATAAACATAATATTTCTTAGTATATTGTTATGCCCTACTAAATATTTTTCCTAATTTGTTTGTTGCTTTTATATATTACTTGTCATTAATTTTCTCTCCTTCTCTAAAATGCATTAACTTCGGCATGATTTGCCATTTCATGACCTTATTTTTTACTCTTTGAGAATGTTTTAAACATAAATTTCAAATTTGATATTATTTTAATTCTTGTACTTCAAAATTTTAGTACAAACCTAGTTACTAATTTTAAATTGAAAACATGTTTTTCCCCAATATTTACACAAAAATAACTCTAATAACAAAAATATGGGTACACTTTCAAACGAATAATTATTTATATATAAGAATTAGTAATTATTGTAAAAATATTTTACATACCTTTTATTTCAATTTACGGACAACCATTAAATGGTTTGACCTAAAAGAGTCAATTTTGAAATAGCTTTAAATGGAGATTCTAGATATGAAAATTCACATTAATTTATAGTATAAATGAATATTTTGAATCAGTTTCAGTTTAGTGTTTAGGAAAATGGTAAGATTTGAATTTTAACACATGAAAACCCACTTAAAATTCATTGTGTTAAATTTCAAGTATACTATAAATAAGGGTAAATGATATAAAAAATAGAGATACATTTAATTTAATATAATAAATTTTAAATAATTTATAGAATAATTATCTTCCAAATGATCGACGATAATAATATGTAGTTCTACTTCATTCATTTATATAGTAATAAGAACTTGTAAGTTTTATGGTTGTGTAGCTAAAAATAGGATGACTAGTTTATTTGTAAAGTTAAGAAGACTAATAACAATAATATGTCATTTACGTAATTTTAAATTTTAATATGACTTTGTGACATATATGTAACATTCAAGTAAAATCACATTTATATGTGAAAAAGAATGGTTCAATTTGACTCTATAAGTCTATTATATTATTTCCTCTCGCATCAATGATGTAATTTATTTTTAAATTCGCATTAGAGTATATATACTATTGTGGATGTTGAGTTTAATGATTTCTTCATTTTCAAGAGGATTAAATTTGTGATCATATCATATGAGTTGTGGTCTAATGATGCATATGTTACTATAAAAGGTGTTGTATAACCATCCACCAAGGTTCCACTTCCAAGAGGTACCGATAAATAATGCATGAGACTAAGATTGTGCGCTAAGTGACTTTGGCATACCTGAAACCCCTCAATCCTTGAAAAATAAGCCTAAAAATTATGTGCAGCCCATCCTTGCAATCTCAAATTCAATTAAAAAAATTGTCACAATAAATATATATTTTATTTTATTTTATTGTAAATTATATTGATTAATAATATCATTGAAATATATTTGATTGATAAAAAATGATATTTATATAGCTCCCGAATAACTTAGGTTTGTAATAACTATAAAGTATTAAAATTATGTTTCACCTTTATTACGTAGAGACTTCAAATCTTTACAAAAGGAAGAACAATGATGTTGTGAAGTACTCATGGTAACAAAAATTTTAATCTATAGGTTTGTAGAATGTTTAAAAAGGTGTACCCTAATCAGATGGACATGTGATGCTTGTATGTGGTGAAACAATGTCAATATCTCATGAGGAAACCTATGTCTTGTCTTATGATTGCATTGCACACTTGATAATATCTAGTTTAGTCGGTTTGATAAACACTTCGCATCGCGTGCATACATGTATATAAGAGCATACAGTCTTGGCTGCAATTTTTTGTTTTTCATACTTGTTTATAAGAGAATTTTGTAGAAGTTTGCATGCGAGAAAATTAAATTCCCAATTATTTATGTAGGATTCGATTTTTATTACCTTGCGAAAGTGATTTATTTGAAGTGTGTTTTTCAATCTTTAGGAAGATATTTAGAAGAGTTTTCAAGAGTAGTGCGTAGTAATAATAATGTGTAGTCCTTCAATAAGCATTCTCTATATTACAATGTGATTTTGAGATTGAGACAGGAAGTGGATGGCACATGATTATTTTACAAATTTATATATATTTCACACCTAAAACACACCAATTTATTTTGAAAACAACAATCAAATTTAAACTTGGTCTACACTCGAAAATAAGAGTTAAACTCTTTCTCTCTCCTTCACAGATGGAGGAAAATCAGCCGGTAATACACACCTCCTAACATGATTTTTTAATATTTCACAAAATGATGAATGTTTATTTTAAAAATATATATGTCCAATGAGCATTCATGAAAAAGTGCTAAAAAAATTAAAAGCTACCAAAAACTTGCACGTTATCGGGATGTGTACCTAACACTTTTATTCATCACAAAGAAGACAAGAATTGAGATTGCATTCATTTTTATCATGACATCAAAGAAATTTTAGTTTCCACATGTCAAATTCAACAACTTTAGGCTCCTTTAAATATAGCCACACCAGCTCATTCCTCCCTAACTTATCATCATTTAACATGCCTACAACTTCATCAAAATAAATATTGAAAAGGATAATTTTAAAGGATATTGTTAGTTTACACCACCATTTTCCAAAGAATAGGTATTAGTTTAGTGTCAGGTTGGGTGGTTTTTATAGCGTTGTAGGGTTTGAGAAAGAGGAAGGGAATGCCATTTTTTAATTGGTAAATGGTTTTAAAGGGGACCATACCCTGTGGTACAAAGGGGCCTTAATCCGATAAAACAAGTTGTTGTCTATGGGTTTTTGACTAGTGTGGACCACCCCGTAGAAAATAAATCTTACAACAACGAGATATAGTGGTAAAAAAAAAGGCAAAGGAAAATTTCCAACAAGAAACAAAATCACGATAAGAAAGAAACAACAAAGCGCTTATACATACGTGAAGAATTACTTTCCTAAAAAGATATCTAGGTTGGGAAAAAGTATTCTTGGAAGAGGATTTTTCTTGTTGTGCACCTTGTTTTCCACTCGTCGAATCCTGCAAGACATGAAGAAATACCTCAATAGTTTCAATCAAAGATATGTGTTATTTTCTTGAGGAAAGAGAGGAGGAATATTTTCCTTATCCATCAGACACAAAAATGATTCATCTTTTCAAAGTCTTCATGTTTCCATCAAGCGAAATTTCTACGAGGGGTGTTTCTCAGAATCCGATTCATCCACATCATGTGAATATCCATTTGAATCCATGTTATCCTTGGCCTAAAAACTAGATGCTTTGAGGGGGATTTTTCCACCAATTGTTTTTCTCATCCTTACGGTTTCCTAGCCCACATTTAGCAGCAGTATGCCTTATAGAGAAGCACCTCTTACACCTATATGGTAAACCTTCATAGTCCAAAGGTTGAGACCATGTTCTATTTTTTACTTTTAGGTCAATATTTGTAGGTGGATTCATAGAACTATCCAATTTAACAAGGATCCGGGCATACGTAGTATGTGTATAATCCATACTCGTAGTTTGAGAGTCAATGTAGAGAGTGTGGCCCAATACGTTGCCAATAGAAATAAGACATTCCCGCTCTAATATTTTAGAGGTAGATGTGACAAAGATAATCCAAATGGGTTTACGGGAGAAATATTTTATAAGAGGGTTAAAAGAGGGGAACCAAGGTTTAATGAGAAGGTATCGCGATTTGTAGACCTAGATGTTACCTTCGCTATGATATCTTTATTTGTTGTTATAGAAAAAATTGTAATAAATATTCCTTTAGCATGTGGATAGAGATCTAACCTTCCCGAGAATAGTCGAGATCCAAAGATTTGGAGACCCATAAATATGGAAGATTGGGGCATAAGACGCTGAATCTACATATCAATGCATGTTCTTGGAAGTAGCGGTGAGAGTCAAGGACTTCTTCTCCAAAGGTGATATAGGGAAATGGCGGCATGGGAAATGTATCTCCTCCTTTGCAAGGGACTCTTTCCTCTAGAATGTCTTTGAATGAAGCCAAACCATTTGATCTACCAATCGATGAAGACCACCCACACTAGCCTTGGGAAGGTAAGTTGAAACCTTAGCCTTAAAGCTACTGGTTGTAAAATTCTCTCGGGTGTAAGTTCTCGGATGAAGCATGAAGCTTCGGTTTAAGCAATAAAAGTGTCAAAACAGGGGGACTACGTTTTACCCTACGAAAAGTCGAATCATGGCCATTACCACATCCAACATGTCTACCCTTTCCCTGGGCAATGAGCTAGGGCTCTTTTGGTCCTTAGAGTTGTGGACGCCGCCACTAGTGGATCTAAAATAGTGCAAGGAAGAGCCACTTGAGCTTCCCGATGCCTCAGAGCTTGCCCTTGGTCTTCACCCGTGGGATGAGAAGGAAATTTTCAAGGTTTTCGGTTGAGGGAGGAGGAGCCACTATCGTGCTTCCCAACCAGGGAGGTAGCATACGACCATGTAGAGGGTTCATGCCACCACCACCGTGAGCTTGATGCCCATCTTTCCAAAGATAGTGATTAAGGTTTGGAACAAAGGTGGACATAACAATACTAGTGATACTTTATTAGATGGAGAATACTAAATGTATGTCATAGTGCTTGGTTTTGATGGGTGGGAACTCAACAAGTTCATCAACTAGAAACACCATTCTTGTAAGTTCAAGTGAAAAAAATCTCTATTATTTTTCTTCCCAAAAGATATTAGTTATGGAAGTATTTTGTTGTTCTTGGCAAAAATTTCTTGTTTATGTGTTTTGTTCTTAGAAGCAAGGGATGTCTCAAGAATATTGGTTATATGCAAATATGGCGACATAGGAAATAAAAAAATTGTTACTATTGTAGAATGCCACAATAAAGAATCTCAAATGATCTCACAACTATAGTAGAGTGGAGATGGATGAAGTTCTAACAATAATGACTTGAGAATAATACAACAACATATCTTGAAAGATGTGTTTCCAAATTATAAATTTGCGAGAACAATTTTTATAGATTGCACCGAACGCCGTTATCATCTGCAAAAGACTTTTTAAATTAGAGCAGCGAAAGCCCATATTTATATTTATTGATAATTCTCTACGATCAAAAGACTTTTGAGGACTTCCCTCAGTAAAAGAATTGTTGTAACAACTTCAAACCTAGTACTTGTTGGAAATTCAAATAAGAATTTAATGTGCATCTAATATCTCTCTTCCCCATATTTAGTTCCCTGACATATCAGATTTGCATTTAATTATGACTACTTGCACATTTATTTTTGGTTGATTATTCTCCCGATTATCTCTTGTCGAGATTTTGTGTTGACTTGGAAGGCAAGTTTGTTGTGTAGGTGTTTTATTATTAATGCATTATGTTTTATTGTAATTTGAAAGAAGATAAAAAAAGAAGGAAGAAGAAGAAGAAGGAGAAAAATCAGATTTGGGAGAAGAAGAAAAAAATGCGCAGTCCCAACTCAAGTCCGGACTAGTTTTGTTGAAATAATTCCTTCATTTTCAATGATGTTAATCTATGAATGAATGTTTTGTGTGTAGCTTGTAGCTGTTGTTCATTATCGACAAATATATATGTATTGCTAAAGAAATTTGAATCCAAGATCTGTGTTATTTGCGCCAAAGAGTTTTATCTTATGTTGCTGTTATAAATTTCTATAGCTTCCCTTTCCTTTTCCATTGTTTTGGATCCTTTAAATCCGATGCATTTTATTTCCTATTGTTGTTTGGAAGATTCTCAGAGATTTTGTAGACTCTACGCTTTCAGTAGATCCTCGTATTCCGTAGATTTAGAGCTTGGCTAAACCCTTCTTCTATTTCATTTATGGGTTTTTAGTTTTTTCATTTGGCAGCCATTAATGGCTTCTACATCTAGTGCATCGTTGGTTAGTGTGCAAACTCGATTTTTACAGAAAGAACTATGAGTATTGGTATTGGACCATGAAAGATTTGTTTTGGTCTCAAGACATTTTGGAAATGGTTGAAAATGATTACTAGGAACCAACGCACTGGGTAGCGAAAATACTCTTACACAAGCTCAAAAGGACATCTTGAAGGAATAACGGAAGAAGGATGGGAAAGCATTATTTTATATCCATCAAGCAATGCATGAGATCATACTCCCAAGAGTCATTGCAGCAGAAAAGCAAGCCAAAGAAGCATGGGACACACTCCATATTGTGTATCAAGGTATGGACAAGGTCAAAACTGCTAAATTACAACTCCTTAGAAGAGAATTTGAAATTTTATCAATGTGAAACTCGATTTAGTAGAATCTTTCTTTACTCATGTTGTTGGTTTGATAAATCAAATGAAGTCCCATGGAGAGGTCATAGAGGATAGGAAGGTTGTTGAAAAGGTACTTAGAAGTCTCCCTTCTAAATTTGATGTTGTAGTTGTGGCTCTAGAGGAAACCAAAGATTTGAGCCGCTTAGTGTTGATGAACTACATGCCTCTCTTATCAATCATGAATATAGATTGAATAGATCAAATATTTTAGTTGAATATGCATTTTCATCTTAGATTTCTATAAATCGTGGAAGAGGAAGGAGGAGTTTCAGTCCTATAGGAAGAGGGAGAAGTTCGCCTAGAAGTGGACGGAGCAGCAGATTATGCAAATGCTGGTGGCAGAGGTCAAAATCAAAATTTCAGTCACCTAAGTGGTCAAATATTTGACATATCACACATTCAATGTCACTATTGTAAGAAGTTTGGGAATTATGCTCATGAATGAAAGAAAAACAATATGATAAGTAGAAGCAAGGTCAAAATCAGTCAAGTAGCACTCCTCGAGCAACATGTTCATTGCATGCACGAAGATTGCTGAAGCAATCCCTACAAACTCTCCAGTTGAGTGCAATGTTATTCAAGAAAGCCCATGTGACATATGGTATTTAGATTTGGGCTGCAAAGTAATCACATGACAGTAATAAATTTTTTTTTCTAGCTTGGAAGAATCGTTCAAATTGATGTTACACTTGGTAATAACAACAAAGTCACCTGTTTGGGGTAAAGGTATGGTTAATATTCTAACCAAAAAGGGGGAGCCGAAATTTATGCCTGATGTATATTATGTTGCTGGTCTAAAACACAACTTGATGAGCATTGGATAGCTGATACAAAAGGGGTATAGAGTGTACATGGAAAATAATGAATGTGTTATTTTGGACAAGCTTCCAAGCAATATGCTTATTTCCAAGGTACAAATGACTGCAAACCACATGTTTCCATTAAAAATAAGGCCGGCTATGAAAGGAAAAATAGCTCAAGTTGTTCATGAGACACATATTGTCAATTCTGGAGCAGCTTTTAAGGTAGAAGATACAAAATCAGCAGTAGCCAAAGACAGCTATGGAAATGTCCAAGACAGCTATGGAAATGTTCAAAACAGTTACAAAAAGGTTCAAAATATCTACGGAAATTTTCAAGACATCTACATAAATTTACAAGACAAATACGGAAATGCCTTGAATAGCTCCAAAGAGGTAATGATGTTTCTATAGAAACTCAAGCAAGTCACGCTTTCAATTAGTGGTAAAGGATGATTCTTGGCTTTGGTATTTTAGATTTGGGAATTTATATTTTGGAGCACCGAAATTACTACATATGAAGAATACGGTAAAAGGTTTTGCCATTAATTGAGAAACCAAAAAGAGTTTGTGAAGGATGTATTATTGGCAAACAACATAGAGAGTCATTTCCGATTGGCAAGGTAAATAGAGCTATAGCTCCAGTTGAGATTTGCATTCGAGATATTTGTGGGCAAATGCAAACACCTTCTATAGGAGGCTGCACTTATTTTCTTACTTTTATTGATGATTTCACAAGAAAAACGTGGGTTTATTTCTTAAAACACAAATCGATGCATTTGCTTAGTTCCAGCAGCTTCAAGGCACTTGTGGAGAAGCAAAGCGGCCACTACATCAAGGTTCTAAGGACAGGATAAAGGTGGTGAATTTATATCTAATGAGTTTATAATTTTTGTAGATCTCATGGCATACACAAGCAATTTACAGCCCGCTATACACCTTAGAAAAATGGTGTGGCAGAGAGGAAGAACCGAACAATTATGGAGATGGCTCGTAGCATGATGGCAGCCAAACATCTACCAAATGAATATTGGGCTGAGGCAGTGGCAACTATTGTTTACATCATGAATAGGTGCCCAACAAAGAGCGTAAGAAACAAAGTCCCTCAAGAGGCTTGGACAAGAAGGAAACATAGTGTTTCTCATATGAAGGTATTTGGATGCATAGCATATGCACATGTTCCAGATGAGTTGAGAAAGAAGTTAGATAATAAAGGAAAAAAATGTATATTTGTTGGTTACTCAGAGGAAACAAAAGCATATAAGTTGTTTGATCCTATCAATAGGAAAGTTATAATCAACCGTGATGTTCAGTTTGTGGAGGATGAAGCATGGGATGGAAACATAGAGAGGACTCTGTCGAATTTTAGTGCTGTCCCAAATGATAATATGGTGGATGAAGTGTTTCTAACACATAATATAACTCCAACAAAGCAGCTCCTTTCAATCCCGGGATGGTACCACAAGTCATGCAGCTCAAGCTACACCTTCATTCACACTAAGGATATCCTTAAGGATGTTGTCCACACCAACAGACAGCAAACTTCACAAGCATCTACACCGACATCTACATCAATCAGCATCCTCGAGCAACACCATCTAGCACTCTAAGTAATTCTTCATCTTCGGATCCAACTCTAGCAAACATGATGCCATGAAAAACAAGGAGTTTGAGTGAGTTGTATAATGTTGACACAACTAATTAATTTTCATTTTTGCTTTATTTTCTCATATTGATGATCCATTAACATTTGAAGAGGCTATGAGTAGTGATATATGGGCAAAAGCCATGGATGAGGAGATTGAATCCATTGAAAAGAACCAAGCATGGGAGTTGGTTGATTTACCAGAAGGCAAAGATGTAATTAGTGTCAAATAGATTTATAAGACTAAACAAGATGCTTTGATGGGAAAGTGTAAAAGCATAAAACAAGGCTAGTTGCAAGGGGCTTTACACAACATCACTAAGTATAGACTTCAATGAGATGTTTGCTCCTGTTTCTCGATTGATACGATTAGGACTGTTTTAGCTATTGCTGCCCACAACAAGTGGCCTCGTATATCAAATGGATGTAAAGTCTCGCATTTCTAAATGGCTATTCGGAGGAGGAAGTGTATGTGGAACAACCACAAGGCTATGAGCTACCAGGTCATGAAGACAAGGTGTATCGGTTGAAGAAGGCACTCTATGGATTGAAGCAAGCTCCAAGAGCTTGCAGAACCGCATTGACTCCTATCTCATTCAAAATGGTTTCCAAAGGAGCGGTTGTGAACCGACATTTTACATCAAGGTCAACAAGCAAGGTAACATTTTTATTTTTACTTGTATGTGGATGATCTAATCTTTACCGGTGATCTAAACATAGATTCTTTCAAATCGTAATGAAGAATGGATTTGAAATCACCGATTTGGGTCCGATGAGGTATTTCTTGGGGATTGAATTCCATCAATCCAATGATGGTATATTTATTTCTCAATCTAAATATGCAAATGAATTTTTGAAGAGATTTAATATGGAAAGGTGCAAGGTATCTCCAACACCTTATGCATGACAGGATGAAGTTAAGCAAGGAAGATGGTGGAGCATGTGTGGATTCTACATTGTTCAAGAGGTCGGTTGGAAGCCTTATGTACTTAACACCACAAGGTAGGATATCATGTACGGTGTAAGTCTGATTTCAAGGTTTATGGAGTCTCTAAAAGACTCACATTGGCAGGCCGGTAAGAGGATATTGAGGTATGTAAGTGGTACAAAGGATTTTGGTATTTTGTATTCCACTTCGGATGATTTCAGTCTTATTGGGTACACCGATAGGATCATGGAGGCATCATAGATGATAGGAAAAGTACTTCTAGGTATAGTTTTCACTTTGGTACAGTGTTGTGTCATGGGCATCAAGAAACAACCCATTGCGACTCTTTCTTCAAATTTGGCCGAGTATGTGGCAGCCACTAGTCTTTGTGTGTCAAGTTGTTTGATGCGAAGGATATTGAAAGATTTTATGCATGATCAAAAGAAAGCCACTACAATATTCTCGATAACAGCTTCAGCCATAGCATTATGTAAAAATCATATGTTTCACAACAACTAAGCATATTGATACAAGGCATCATTTTATCGTAGAGCTTGTAAGTAGGAAAGAAATTTGTCTTGATTTTTATAGATCTAAAGATTAGGTGGTGACATATTTACAAGAGCACCGGAAAAAGAGACATTTGAGTACTTACAAAGTGGCTTAAGAGTTTGTGACTTTGCACAAGTTAGCAGCTCGGAAAACTCAAGTTAGTTAGCTACGGAAATGCTACAACAGCTTTTGAACAAACATGATTCATATTTCTAATGATCTACAAAGCAGTTCATAATTAAGGGGGAGTGTTGGAAATTCAAATAAGAATTTAATGTGCATCTAATATTTGTCTTCCCAGTTTAGTTCCCGACATATCAAATTTGCATTTAATTATGATGCTTTGCACATTTATTTTTGGTGATTATTCTCCCCGATTATCTCTTGTCGATATTTTGTGTTGACTTTGAAGGCAAGTTTGTTGTGTAGGTGTTTTATTATTAATGCATTATGTTTTATTGTAATTTGGAAGAAGAGAAAAAAGAAGGAAGAAGAAGAAGAAGGAGAATAATCAAATTTGGGAGAAGAAGAAAAATGTGCAAATCCCACTTCAAGTCCTGGGCTGGTTTTGTTGAAAGAATTCCTTCGTTTTCAATGTTGTTAATGTATGAATGAATGTTTTGTGTGCAGCTATAGTTGCTATTCATTATTGAAAAATATATATGTATTGATGAAGCAATTTGAAACCCGGATCTGTGTTATTTGCGAGTCAAGAGTTTTATCTTATGTTGTTGTTATAAATTTATGTAGCTTCCCTTTCCTTTTCCCCTATTTTGGATCCTTTAAATTCGATGCATTTTATTTCCTATTGTTGTTTGGAAGATTCTGTAGATTCCGTAGACTCTGTAATTTCCGTATATCCTCGTATTCCCTTCGCACTCACATTATGCTTGAGTAAGGAAGACTTAATGCAAAGACTATAACATCGACAACCTTCCCGATGAGCATGTGAAGAAAATATTTTGTCCAAGAACCCCAAAATCTTTAAAAATCATTGATAAAAATAAAATTCTCGAGAATTGTGGTGGGATTCCACTTGTTCTCAAAATTGTTGGCACGCACTTGGCTAGGATGGAATGCAAAGTAAAGATATGCTGTCACATAATTAAAGCCTTTGAGAGTGGACATGATATTATAGAAGAACATCTAAGAAAACATGTCCATGATTTTGTTGTATATGCACAGTTGGAACAGTCTATCGAGGCATCATATTTGGATGTGTGTACGTGTTCAATAATTGGAATCCTCACCATGTGGAATATATTGTGGGAGCACATGAATTCAATTATTCAAATCCCTTCGAGAGGCGGTATTGGTGCAGATTTTTGAAGCCAAAAACAAGTTGATTGTTTATGATATTATCAAAGCTAAATGGTGAGGCATGTCAGAATTCAGGAGATTTATTGATGTGGAGTCCTTTATGCAATTTGTTGAAGATTGGTTACACATATGTGGTCCCTAAATTGTCTTGTCAACAAATTGAACAAAATATCTTGACTTTTTAAAAGGAATTTTAAATAATGTAAATAAATTATCATAAATATTTTGACAACATACTTTCTTCGAATATGTTGAAGGTTTCAATAACATATAACCAATTAAATTGAAAATAAATAAATTTTTATAAATCTTTTCTTAAAATTGTACAAATTTTTCAGTGTGAAAAATCTGACAAGCCTAAGCGGACGGTGTCTCACGATCTGATTGATTGATATGGTTGAAATCTTTACTAATCAATAGACTATTTGATAATTTTTAGGTGATATTTTTGTAAGGTAGTTGTTTGGGCAAGAATTCAATTCAATATGGTTGAAGTTCACGCTTTTTTGTCCTTGTCACAAGTCTTGCATAGAAATTATTTTCTTGAGAGTGACTTCCACGTGAAAGATTATGACAACTATACAAACCAGCGAGGATTTCAGCGAGGATTTCACGTGAAAGATTATGACAACTATACAAACCATCCTCATTCGCTGATTCTTGTTTAGAAATTACCTCAGCAACAAACACATTCGTATGCATATTAATTTACAGCGACGTTTATTAATTGGAAAAAGACATGCGAAATCCATTATTTTATTATTGTGAAATAACCAACATTGAAAACAAGAGGGCAAAACCATGTGCATTATTTTTGGTTTGGGCTTAAGAGACAAAAGAAGTGATGTGGCTTACAGCTGTATAACAGTGAAACAATTCTCTTTTTTATTAAATATAACCTACGCGGCATGTTGGCATATTTTGAAACCATCATCGTTAAATATTATATTTAATTATTTTCAGATGTTTTTGGGTTTCTTAGCTTGCTACTAGCAATTGCACATGAGTTCCAAGATATATAAGATGAGATGTAAATATAATGTTCTCACTTAGTGACACAGTTTAATTTTAGTCCGTATTTAATATTAATGTCAATTTTCTCAACAGGAAAATTATAAAATTCAAAAATAAATTTGACAAACCAAAACCATAAAGAAGTAAAGTTTACGTGCCTTGTGTATGAATCCACATTTTACATAGGGAATTTCCAACCATAACATCTGTAAAATATCTTTTTCTCATAATTCTTTGATGGATGGCCACACCCAATTTTGAAGCTCCCATTTAGGCGTAAGCTAAGAGGATGTTGGATATGTCACAAACATTAATAAATTTCCCACCGACAAGAATATGCCACAAATTTATTTCACCTTCATAAACACCAATCTAAAAACAATACAAATACATCATTTTAGGATTGACAAGATTCAAAAAAATAAGAACACAAAATATTAGAAAAAGGAAATCATTTACCCTTTGAATGCAAAGTTCCAAAACTCTGATAACAAATATCGTGGTGGTCAACAATTATTGAAGATTTTAAGCCTTCACTTTTATTTGCCTTTATAGTGGATTAAGCCTAAGCAACAAAAAACACTCCACTTTTTCCATATTAAGGGGCTTCCATGCTTTTCATAGTAAAAATAATTGTTGGTTCCTGAGGAGGAAAATGCCCTCTTCTAAATCTCTTGTTTTGACCGAGGTAGAGAGGATGTTTTCAAAGGTTGTGGAGTTTGTCTTTACACATGTGAATTGCATTTTCTTGAATGTTTCTAAGGTCTTATCAACCAATCATTTTTTGTGTGCATATCCCACAACCATTGCATTCCATGAGACTACAAATCTTTCAAGGTTTTTTTCAAACAATACATGTGATTCCATATTTTGAAGACATATTTCGAGAAAGCACTTGCAAGAACTTAAACATCAGTCGAATGCCCCTTCTTCATAATGCTTTGGATGTCCAAACTCTATTTCAAAACTTCATTTTTGCAAAAGCTTGTAGCATGTTGGCAAAGGTGAACTAATTTCTACCAAGATTCCCTTGTATGAATTATCATTCCAGAAAAAGGAGGTGCCAATGCAAAAATATAGCACGATATATCCCATTAACTACATGAAAACAAAGAGGAGCATTTGACAACTCCACTTTTGGCAGGGCCAAAGATAGATGCAATTATAACAGTTTTTGTTTGCATCACAATTGTGGCTAAGTAGGCATTTGACCATCAAATATTAACACCCTCATATTTATGTATCTCCATCCCATTGATTTATTTTGCAGCTTCTATATCTTTCATATCAAATTTCCTAGCTAAATGATCCTTTTAACTATTGATTTCTATGATGTTATTTCTTGTATCAAACATTTCATCAACATACAATACCAATATAATGAATAATCCATTGTCTAGAAACTTGAAATGAACACAATGGTCATACTCACTCCTCAAAAAATTATGGCTTGTCATAAAAGCAATAGACTTCTTGTACCATTTTTGGGCAAATGTTTCTAGCCATACAATGATTTCTTGATCTTACAAACAAATCATGTTTTTCTATTATGTACAAATCCTTCAAAATGTTGCATGTAAATCCTCTTCTAAATCTCCATGCAAGAATTTTGTTTTAACATCTAACTGCTCAAACTCCAAATCAAGTAAAGAAAGTAGTTCTAAGACTAATTGAGTTGAAACAAGTTTAACAACTACTTTGAACAAATTTCATGTAAATCATTAGGAGGTATTTCTCTATAAATCCTTTTTCCTCCAATCATTACCTATACCTTTCAAATTTTTCATCAACACCCATCTTTTGATTGTAAACCCATTAAGCTAGCCAAAACATTTTCTTCCATTTGAGTTTGACCTAGTTACCATGACCTATTTCTCTCCAAGGAATCTATCTCCTCATGTATTACCATTTTCCACTTTTCACTATCCACATCATCCAAAGCTTCATGATAACAACTAGGTTTCCCATCATTAAAAAGCAAAGTAATGGAAGTATTGGCATTGTACTTACTAGGAGGATCCCTTACTTGTGTAGATCTCCATATTGGTTGTGGACGTGTTTCCTTATGTTGTTGTGACATTTATACTGACTTCTCGGTGTTTCCTCATGATATTAATCTTTAACATCAAAAAATGAATGGATTTATTTCTTTTTAATATATGAATATGGTTATATTTCAACCTCTAGAAGTTAATGTTTAGGTTCTTATTCTTTTTTATTTTTTTTAGCATCCGATTTTAGGAAATGAGATTCATCAAACTCTATATCTCTTCTAACAATTGTTTTGTCGTAGTAGGATCCCACACGTTACATCCCTTAACACCATCTACTTCACCATACCCAAGAAATATGTAATTATTGGATCTTGGGTATCACTTTGAAATTTGATTCTTCTTAGTAAGAGCATATTAGTAATTACAACCAAATAATTCAAATATGAATATTCATATGGATGACTTGTAAAAACTAATTCTACCCATAAATGTTAATCAAAATTTGCATTGTGGAGCATTCTCCTTGCTCTCTAAAGGAGTGATATTCATGCATTCAACAATTGTATTTTGTTGTGGAGTATAGTTGGTGGTTTTATGCATTTCAATCCCATCTTTCTTACAATAGTTCTTAAATTCAAAATATGTGAACTCGCCTTCATTGTCACTTCATAAACATTTGATAAACATGCGAGTAAAATTTTCAACCAAATGCTCTAAATTTATTATAAGTATTCAAAACATTATATTTTATTCTAAGAAATTAGACCCATACCTTTCTAGAGTAATCATCTATAAATGTTAAAACAATACAATTTTCCTCTAAATGAAATTAAAGGTGTTGCATCCCGTAGATTATAATTAATATAATCAAGAATACCTTTAATTATGTGACTTTAAGATTTAAAAATTTGTTTAAGTTGTTTCCCAAAATCTCTATGCTTGTAAAAATTCAAGTCTAGAAACTTTAAATCAAGGAGTAACTCATGATTCTTCAAGTACCTTTAATCCTTTCTCGCTCATGTGCCCAAAACGTAGATTTCATAAATGATTAGAATCATTGGTTGTTTTAGATATGAAATATGTTTGTATTATATCTTTACTACCTTGAAATGTGTAAAGGTTCCCTACCTTTAGAGCATTCATTACAACTAAGGCACCCTTAGACACCTTTCGAGACTAAGATTGACCTTTGAATTTACAACCACCGGATTCTAATTCACTCGAGGAAATTAAATTTCTCTTAGTTCCTGTAAATGTCTTACTTTTGTTTGAGTTATCAATATACGATCAAATGATTTTATCTTGATGCTACCAATCCTTTCAGTCTTATAAGAAACATAAATTTCTAGAAGAACATAAATTACATCACCGGTTTGGTAATTTGAAAACCAATGTCTATGTGGATATATGTGATGTGTAGCATCAAATTGCAGCAACCATTCGTGATGATAAGAGGAAATATTAAAAACAGATAAAATTGGATCCATATAACATTCACTTGTTTCAACTTTATTTTTTTCCTTTGTGATATATTCCTTCTCTTTTGATTCTTTCCTTTCCTATAAGTCCTTGATATTCTCTTCTTTAGCGTAGTTCAAACTCCTTGCCTCATTCTCTCTACCTTATGACTTAGACCTATATGTGCCTCTCGGAGCTTTGTAGTCGCTTCTCTAGATCTACCTAGAACAAACATGGCTTTAGGTGCAAAGGTCTCTACACTAGATTTTCTTCTCATCTCCTCACCCAACAATGCTCCCACAACATAATCATAATCAAGGTCATTAATAGAACTAAAACTGATAGAAGTTACTATATGATCCCAAGAATATTGTAAAGTACGTAACTAGGTGATTGCCTTGTGTTCATCCTCCTCTTTCACAACAATAATAATGAGCTAGCATAACAAAAATATTAAAATGATAAAAATAGTTGATATTGTATTTCATCTAAAATGAATACACCCACATGTTTAGGTAAATATGATTTGCTATAGATTTCATTATGTAAAGAATAACTAATCCAATACATAATCATGTCGTTGTTTTTCTCTCCAAATATTGTGAAGAGAACCTTGTCTTCTAAACACAATTATATTGCACTAACAGATTTTTTATCCATCTCTTCACAAATCACCATCATCCATTCTTATACATGTATTTTTCTTTCCTTCTAGGCCTTTGGCATTCCTTGTTGCACCAAGACATCATATTCATTGAGTTTCAATAACTTAGAGTTGCTCCTACCATTAAAATTCTCCATCACAAATTTTGCATTTGAATATTTTCCCATTTGCTGTAATAGCAACATCAAAATCATAATGTAATGGGCCCACATTTTACACATGCAAAAACAACACACATAATAACATGTTTTTTTATCACATTTCTTGATACATAACATCACATAGGATCACCGAGGACATTACATACTCATGATACATTTGAAAAACATTATCCCACATAGGTAACATGAAACACACATGAAACATATCGAGGTATACTTCCCAAATGACAAGGCACAACATGATAATCGAGAATATAGTATAGTCTCACTCACGGGCACTTCCCACAACACATCATTTTCCGGGTGAAATATTTATTACAATTCTATATGTATTAGTTGAATGTAATTGTCTAAAGAACACATAACATGGGACCCTTCGTTCCTTTTACAACTAGGTTACATGTTTTGTTTAACATATCACCTATAGTGGTTCTCGCTATAATTCACTCATTTTTATTGTGGAAATAACTTTATATACCATGATTGTGATTAGGAATGTACATACATGCATGCATCTTATAATATTTGACTTAAGGATTTATTTGCAAGAGCCGTGTTTACTTGGGTTGGAAAAATACTCTAGTTACAAGGAGGAAAATTCACAAGAAGAAGAAGGAAGGCTACTAGATCAATAGAAAACTTATCCCGAGATTCATTTCATAACATTGTTTTATACTAACAATACACTCTTTTCATCTCCAAGTTATTATAACCTACTATGAAGGTTAACTAATAAAGTTGTATCATTCTTGATTCGCGAATCCATTACTCTCAATTTAGGAATTCATATTTTCAAAATTTTATTACAAATGGAACGGTACATTACAAATTGTGCTCCCATCATACAAATGTTTCCTTGAATTTAAGTGACGAATTCCAAATTTAAAATTGCTTTTGTTTCACCATCTTAAGGATTCACTCTCAATAGAAATGGGATAATTACATGTTTCAACCATAAATTTTACTTCCCGAGTGATCTTAAATTTAATCTTATTGACCCTTTTTACCAACTCCATTTACATGGTTACCTTGGTCCTCTCTTAACATCATTTTAGAACAATTGTAATTCCTGTAAAACATATGTAACACTTAGAGATTCAAGACTGTAAGGAGTATGACCTCGCACAAGACAACTCAACTACTATATGTTTTTATTAATTTTCTTCCAAGGAACTCGTAAAATCATTTTGCAAAATGGATCCACATTTCTTTCACCAAAAACCTTAAGAGAGGATTTATGATCTCCTAACTTCGAAAGAATTCGGGATGGTGGGAAAACTACCCCATATGACAAACACATGGTAATCCACTACTACATACTAAGGGACACATTTATCTAAGAGGGACAAAAGGGGTTCAAATGTAAAAGCTATAAAATTTTACGCGTTCAACAACCTTCTAAAGCCATATTTACAATCATTGATAATCGTACAACATATGCCCTTTGTCTAATCACATCAAGAGAGGTCACTCAATAAATTGCATTTATTAGTACTGCAGGGTTTTTACACCTTACCACAAGATAAAATTAAAGAAATCAAATGTTCATTTCTTTCAAGGCCTTTTTGCCACTTGAGGTATTCCAAGGATGCATTTTCTCACTTTTGTTTAAGATTTATCTTATAAAGATTCTATTAGATTTCGTTTGTTTATTTGACTACCAATATACTATATCACTCGATAGTTAATTTAAAATATCCTATCATATTAACATTTTAGGTTTGATTCTTAAATGGGAAACTATTATTTTTATTCACTTATTTCCACGTGGATCAAATCATGTCCACTTCACCATCATAAGAAACATTAAATATGTTGGAAGAAATCTCCTCGACCGATTGAAATGATTAGATTAACATCACAAGGGTACGTTCCCAAACGAGGGAAGTTACAAAATTTTCTTTACAAGAAAAATATTAATAGTGAATTAATGCACAACCTAACTATCTTTGTGGTCCCACCCACTATTCATTACATTCTCGCTTCTAACATTATTTATTCTTTAAAAACAACAATGAGATTTTAGGCTCAACATGTCATCTTGTATGCCATTAAAATGATGTTATGCCTTGCACTAATGAATATTACACACATTCATACCTATGTGAATGCTCTCAACTAGGTTTTTAGGTAGGAATACAAAAACACATAAAGTACCTCTATGTCCGTAAGACTACGAAAGATGTTTGGAGCCATCCTACCTTGGATCTTACTAGAGAGGGTAATTACATTCGACAAAAGTAAATATTTTGAGCTATATGTTTGTTTGGTCACTTTCGGCTCAATATGAAAACACACACAAATGTGAGATGATATTTTTTTAATATTAAGTGATTTCCTAGGTCATTACTGCAACACTAGCATATACGTTAAAAAAAATCATTTTAAAATTACTTGCGAACAATTTTACTAAAGACAATCAAATCCAAAATTTTCGCTACAATAAAAATTCAATGACAAGGTTCTAGTTTTATCTTCCCATATTTATTTTGACACTAAAAGAAGTAATCTTTAACATATTTTTCCAAAGTACATAAGACTATTACCTCCATTTACTTAACCAAATATACAATTTCAACTAAGAGTGACATTTGTTAAATAAACAAAAGTACAATGACTACGTACAAAATATTACATTTTACCAATACGCAACATTATCATTTTCATCATGGAAATAATGAAAATAATACATTCTATTAATAAAAATATCACTAAAATATTCTAAACAATTACATTGCCTTCAAATAACATGCTAATAAAAGACACAAATTTCATTTTTACTACTCCTTTTATTCAATTACTGCCGCAATCAACGTTAATCGGTCCCAGGACCGAGTATGGAAATACCCTACTCTTAAGCATGAATCCACACATTTATCATTTCTAATAATTTCATTTAAATGGGAGAGAGAGAGAGAGAGAGAGAGAGAGAGAGAGAGAGAGAGAGAGAGAGAGAGAGAGAGAGAGAGAGAGAGAGAGAGAGAGAGAGAGAGAGATTTTATATTTCAATTAAAATATCATGACCATTTTCCTTTCATTCTATATTTATTTCATTTAAAACCAATTTACATTTCCCAATTCATTTATGTTTTCAAATCAACCAAAGTTTCATAATCATTTCTAGAGAGAGAAGAGTGAAGAGAGAGAAAACACCATACATTTTGAAACTCACTCACACATTCAATCTTAGTTGAAATTGTATATTTACATGACATTATGATGGTATTATGAGATCACATGCGTCGTTGAAAGTCAACAAGACTCACAGAAGGTGATCTGAGCTAAAGTAAAGCAAGTTGAGGAAATTGACCCAAACGAAAAAGTGCTTGAAACCGGGTCTTAAATACTCTCATTCTAAGTTAGATCACAAATTTTTCTGATTCATACTTACTACCCCACATATAAGAAGAATTTGTCGGACTGATGGAATTTAGTTACGTCGCGTAGAGATCAAGTTACAAGGGCAACTCCGAGGCTAGTTATTATAATTTTGTCAACAACTCTTAACACACGGTGACAAGTGGGTTCGAAAACCCACTTGAAAAATTAGTTTTCGAAGGAAATAAAGTATTTTATTATTCTCTTATTGTCATCCTAGAGGTATGAGGTAGTGGATTTCGTTTCGCTCAAGCCAAGCAGGAACCATAAACTGAAACCAATCATATTTTATTAAATTCCCATTTCAATAAAAGTGATTGATAAGCTAAGAGGGTTAAGGAGTACGACATGAAAGTGCATTAAATAATTTTAAACAACTCTATTAGGGTTCCCTATGGTGTTCCATGTTATATGGGGTCATGCAAAGAGTTTTAGTTTCGTGGTATACTAGGGTGTGGATCTCTATCCACATAAATTTCGAGTCATATATATATTTTTAGTTTTTTTAGTAGTTTGTGTCAAGGTATGCTTTAAAATTTGTTGGAATTACATTCTCTAACATTCAAAATTTAATTTCAAAAATATGGAAATGATGAATGGTAATTTAATGCAAGTGAAAAGGGGAAAACCATACCTTTTTCGTGAAATTCATTATTCCCCCATTCGACGAGATCACATCAATTGCAAGTATTCTGGTAATAGTTTATGGATTACTCATGCTTCATCACTTTACACCCAGATAAAAATGTATTTCCATGAGACTACTTGTTT
Source organism: Taxus wallichiana var. yunnanensis (assembly GCA_018340775.1). Classification (NCBI taxonomy): domain Eukaryota; kingdom Viridiplantae; phylum Streptophyta; class Pinopsida; order Cupressales; family Taxaceae; genus Taxus; species Taxus wallichiana. The sequence continues at coordinate 533,785,958 of CM031243.1, forward strand.
TTTTCCATATCTTTATTCTGATCCAAATTCTTAGTGTGTGTTTTGTTCTCATATTCAATAGCAGTTCTAGACCGTTGTAATTTCTGATGTAGACTTTCTATCTCTGTCCTTGCCTTTTCTTGGACATTTCTAAAGCCTCTTAGAAAAAGACATTTTTAATATCCCGTAGACCATGCATTCCATGAGAGTGCATCTCTCTCTCAGACACCTTTTACACAAATACACCATGAAAAAATAACAACATTTATTCATGCATTTTGAAAAACATTTTCATGCCTTGAGTGTGGTTATATGCTCCCACAATCTCCATAACTACCAAAAAAACACTTCTAACCATATTCCTTGGAGGAAAGAGAAATAAACAAAGGTTCTCACATAGAGGAAGAGTGAAATAGACCAATCTGACAGAGACAATGTGTGGGAAAATAAATATGGCACTTCTAAGGTCTTTAACAAAAACTACTTGAAACAAAAGATAGAGAGCATGTAACAAAAAGGGTGTTATAAGGTTAAAGTGCAAGTAGATACGCTCTTAGAATCTAAAGAATTAAAATACATATAACTAAACTTTTAGCTTAAATGAAGCACCTTCTAATAAAAAAATTCTTCTTCTTCTTTTGCATATTTAAATGAAAAAACAATAGGCAAAGATTTTTGCCCCCTTAGCATCATTGAACCTACTTAAGATGTAGATATTGATGCGAATCATTTAATTTGAATATAGTAAAACGGGTGAAATTTTTGGTTAATTTTTTTATCTCAAATATGAGAGATGATTTAACCCATAAAGTATATATTTTAGGGAGGCCATTTTGATAGCTCGTATAGGATACTACACTTTGTAATGTTTTGATTGCCTACGCCATCTGCAACCATCCAATAATTGCTAACCATACCATCTTAACTTAGGTATAAAAGTGGTTAATATATTGGATCTCAAATGAAGTGCTTGTATTTTCATGCTAGGAAAAGACAAGTCTGAAAATTTTATTAGGATGTGTCGCTCTCCATCGTAGGAAAGGAAAAAAATTTTGCAACTCCCCACATGGCTACAGACTAGCTTTCATACTTATTTTATTAGCATTACTAGTTTTTGTTAGGTGGGGCACTAAATATTCCTCCCCTTATAATAGCATCACCTCCAATGTGACACAACATTGAAGTTCAAAGGATACGTAGGCAAGAAACTTAATAATGACACATTTCATTTAACAAATATTTTTTTGTATAACGTGACCACAAGGAAGAAAAATAATGTTGGAAATACCTTAATTTTAATGTTCACGTGAAGATTGGTAGTTAGTTATCTTTTACTTTATTACTTAATTTGTCTTCTTTTTCCCTTTACAGTATTTCTTAATCTCAAGCTCTTAATATCCATTGTTTAGAATTTCAATTGTCTTATGTTCATGGGTGCCAAAAAGTAATTGGCCTCAAGATGTCACATTAAACTCAACACAACACAAGCGATCCATGAGAGATCTATCTACATAATTTCACGACTATATCACATCACAAGACCTCTAATTCCACCATTGAAAGACAAAAAGTAGTCCACATAACCAAAATTTCCAACAATTATGTCATAGGTATAGATACAACAAAGACGAGTGACAAAAAAAATATCATGCTTTGATACTTATACAAGTGGTATCACATGACCCAAAGTCCATGAATGCACCGACATAGTGCTAAGTCAATATCTAATATTACATACTAACCATGGGGAGTGTCAAACCTCAATCATAACAATGTCTAACAAGACTCACAAGAGTACACATAACTCATAATACCAACTCCACACATTACATCACATCACAAAACAACTCCATATATTTCCCAAAGCATCGCAAAAAGATCCATATATCTCCCAAAGCATCACCAATCAACTCGAAATACCTCTAAAAATGAAAAAATGTAGTGTCAAGACCAAGTTGATTCACTCAACCAAAGAGCTCCGTCACTGATTTCTCCATATCAGGTCACTCAACCATAGAGCCTCATAAATAATATTGGCTCACTCAACCATAGAGCCCCATAAATAATACTTTGGGTCATCAACCATTGATCCCTATCAAGAATATCAGGTCATTCAACCATAAATCCTCATCTCCTTTCTCCATTTGATAATGCCTGGTCACCCTATGGCCTTGAGTACATAGAGCCCCATCACCCCTAACCCAAGTGACATAATAACTTGTTGTTCAACAACCCTTAGTTCTTTGTAACTCCTTGTGGCATACCCCTATATAATGAAGCAATTTCGTAGGTCCAACCACTCCATGGCGAATCCCATGAACCCTATTCTAACACATTACAACATTGGAACCAACATCAAAATTCATCTCAAATGCCAAGTGGAAAAAAAGAAAGTCTTGGGAAAGGCTATAAAACTTTTAAGCATGAAAATAAAGTTTAAAAGTAAGAAAAAAATGAGTGATAAGTCATAGTTAGTGCAAAATCTGCATGTTAGTGCAACAACCAAATAAAATGCCCAAACTATAAGAACACATCAATCAAGAAAACTATTAGTTCTTGCAAAAAGAGATAATTTTCAATTCATGAAAAATACGTATTGAGAAATAGAACATTACAATCACTATGTGGCATCATACGACCACAAACGGTGTACTCATTAAGTTGCTAACACTTGACGGATATCAAGCCTCAACTCACAAAAATATACATGTAACAAGAAATGAGTATCAAATAATGTAAGCTGTCATCATCTCTTCCTGAATAATCCCTCTATACTCCCACAAGGCTCAACATATTCAAAATCACATAGGATTTTTCGATGGACAACCAAATAGGAAAGAGTATGGGAAAATAGTTTGCATAAGTTGAGCCTAAGGTGGTGCACATCCACAATATACTGAGGAAGCTCAAAGTATACTAAAGAGATAGAAGTGGGTTTTTAGTTTGTATAATACTCCACTTCCTCACTCATACTCAGCTCAAGATTATGAAAATCTGGTCCATGCCTCCTCTCTCCACACATACACTCTTAATGGTTGCTTCCTTAGGGTCGTCTAGTGTAAGGTTCATAACAAATCACATAACCACATAATTAACACAACATGGTGATTCACACACATTAACCATAGCGTCTTATGTATGGTATAAATACAAAGTATAACAAAATCACTACTTTCACAGGTTATGATATATCACTTTTCCACATAATGCACATAAGGTCCAAGTCTTTGCACAATAGGGGTCATGGGATCACCATATACCCCTAATTCACAACATGAACCGTCACATATTACATGATTTATACGTATGATGAAAATAGTTGCTAACATTACAACAAATAGTCAATTGCAATACAACATGGTGACTTACACGATTCATCACTACGGTGGTGACATCACAATAAAATCTAATTCACTATACATAAATTTTGTCATGTAACACATCAACACACCTTCATATCACATAATAAAAACACTCCAACACTCCATAATCCACATTAACATTATTTTCATACACAATAAGGTAGAACATCACACGTGAAATCGACATTTAGTCCACAAAAAGGAGAGCAAATACTCTCATTACAAAGACATAAACATGATAATAGTTACGCACTAAGTGACACGCATCACATGTGCATTCAAAATATCACAATTACAACATTGGTCACATCACAACATATCTCACATTACACTTCCCATCTCCACCACCACCATGCAAGATCATCACAAATCAAATCTATCCCGGAGGGTTTGAGAGGATGGCCCTTCGCTCTTATACCATATGTAATGCTCACATTTTACACACGCAAAAACAACACACATAATAACATGATTTTTTTTTTGGATCACATTGCTTGATACATAACATCACGTAGGATCACTTAAGACAATGCATACTCATGATACATTTACAAAAACATTGTCCCATATAAGTTATGAAACACATTGAGGTACATTTCCCAAATGACACGGCACAACACGATAATTATACTATAGTATAGTCTCACTCATGGGTATTTCCCACAATACATCATTCTCTAGGGTGAAATATTTATTACAAGCCCATATGTATTAGATGACTATAATTTTCTAGAGAACACATAACATATCACCTATAGTGGTTCCTTTAAACCTAGGCTGCATGTTTTATTTAACATATCACCTATAGTGGTTCCATTAGAATTCACTCTTTTCACTTGTGGAAATAACTTACCTCCAGAGAAGGCTAGTTCCTGCTTCCTAATCTACTTGCCACAAGCTACTCTAGTGTAGGAAGAACTATCTATCCTAATCTAACCATTCCAAGGAGACAGAGAGAGAGAGAGAGAGTGAAAGAGAGCCTACACTAAGCGGTGATACACCAGAAAAGGAAGTGGCTGATCACAGATCCAAACTTCTGAAGTGGAGAGAGGTGAGTAGAGGAGAGGGTGGACAAGATGCACCACAAACCAAAGATGAAGTTCACACAGAACACCACTTCAAAACCCATTAAACACAGCTCCCAAAACCTGCAATAAACATCAAAGTATGCACAATATACCCTATGAATGATGAGAGGTGAGAAGAGACAATAAAATAAGCAAAGGATGGACAAATGCATCACAAAACATATTTTATTGCTCCAAAAGTCACACGGTACATCATCAGTGGGAAAGGGGCAAGAAAATGCCATTACAGAGCCATGAGAGGAGGCTTAGACTCCACATTCTACCCTAAGGAAGAAAGAGAGAGGGGGGGAGAGAAAAAATGACCAACCCTTTGAAAATGCCCCTCCTTTACAATATATAGAAGAAAAGAGAGAAGAGAGAGAGAGAGGAAAATTCAAACTCTGTTCTCAACCACCCCTTGAAGATATGCATTGAATCCACTCTACCACCAAAAGAAGAAATCTCACCTACCATAAAGACCCACCCATGCCCCATCATTGTCCCTTATTGGGAAAGAAAGAGGCCCATTCTTCATCATGGTGGGGTGGGAGACTTGATACCCCCAAAATTAGTGGGCCAAAAATTAATGGAGGCAAGTGAGAAGCCGCATGAGATCTTTCCAAAAATTCCTCTCCCACCCAAATCCAGTTTCCAGTCAAAAATGATATGGCTGTCTCGAAGATCGGGGTGTTTAATGTGGGCTCTGCAATATTTAAAAGAGTCTATCCATACAGGGTCCACATGGCAGCCTCGCACATCTTGAAGATTCAGCCCCTTCCTTTCACTCTTGAAATTACACGGAATGACACGTGGCGGCTTCCATGGGCTCCTCTTTGTTTCCTTTGTATTTTCTTAGTCCTCTCTTTGGTGGAGACACATGCCTATCCCCAGACACGTGGAGGCTTCACGCTTTTGGAAACTACCCCAGATTTTTCTTTTGAAGTTGTGTGAATGAGACACGTGGAGGCCTCCATAGGCTTTTTTGAATTTTCAACGGCCGACCTTACCTTTTCGGACTCGACCACGTGGTGGGTGGCACTCATTTGGGGACTACCTTTTTGGCTACACCTTTGAAATTGTGCTTGATGAGACATGTGGCTCTTTCACATGGCACCTTTGCAATTTTTCTTTATTTTTTGTGTTTTGGCTAAGTCCCTTTTTTTGGTGGGGCCATATGTTTGACCTTGGACACGTGGAGGCTCAGGCATTTGGGAACCCACTCCAAATTTTACTTTTGAAGTTGTCGTGTTGACACATGTGGCTCCTTTTGCTTTGCCCTTTTAGCTTTAGAATTTTCAATGGGCCATTCTATCCTTTTTTTTCGGACTCTGGACACGTGGAGGCTCAGGCTTGCATTTTTGGAACCTTTCTTTCCAATTTTACCTTTGAAGTTTGCCATGATGACACGTGACACATGTGGGCTTTCTTTTTTTTTTTACTTAGATTTTGAGCCATGACCTCGATCTTTACCTTTTTTTGGACCCTAGACACATGGAGGAGAGTTTGGACAGCGCTTTTTGAGTCTCTCTTTGGGTCGCATGCCTTTGAATTTGTGCTGATGAGACACATGGAGGCCATCACCACTTCTTCTTTTAGCTCTTATACTTAGTCATTTAAATGACCTTTGTTTCCCCTTTTGACTTTTTTGGACCCAAGACATGTGGAGCTTGCTGCACTTGTTTGGGAACCCTTTTGGACCTACCTTTGAAGTTGTGCATTTGAGTTGAGACACGTGGAGCTTCCTTCACTCTCGCCTCTTACTTATTCATTTTGAAACTCATTTAGTCTCTTGTCCCTTTTTGGACTGGGACACATGGAAGCTTGGCTTGTTTTTGGGGTCTCCATTTTGGATTCTATCCTTGGAGTTGCACCGATGAGGCACGTGGCCCCTCCATGGGTCTATGACTTTTTAATGGCTGATGAGACCCCACGGGCTCATGGGCCCGCACTTGAAAATTGTGCCATTTTGAAAAAGTGAAAAAGTTTCAAAGTCCCCCATAGACCCACCGACCCACATTTTACACTTGGGAAAAATTTCCTCCATGGCCCCATAGACCCACTTTTGGAAAAAAAAAATCATCCCTGGGCCCACCAGCCCACATTTTCCACTTTGGGCAAAAAGACATCTCGGGCCCGCCATTGACCACTTTTTCCACTTTTCATAAGAAAATCCTTCTCGAGGGCCCACATTTTCCACTTGGAAATCCTTCTCGGGCCTATGGGCCCGTAATTATACTTGTGCCTTTTGCAAAAAGTGAAAAAATGACAAAATATCTCCCCACCCCACCAGTCCACAATTTTCCATTGGCAAAAAAATCTTCCCTAGGCCCACCAAGCCCACTTTTGGCAAAAAAATCCTTCCCAGGCCCATCACCCGTAACTTGAAAAAATATGAGAGTTAGAAGGACTTCTTTATATCTCTGGAAAGGGAAAGAAATTTCCTATCTAATGGAAATGCTTTTAGGGGGGCCTTAAGTGCTTAAAATATGTAAAAATTCAGATTGAAGCACAAAAGGGGAAAATGGTGTTAGTTGACCCAAAATAAGTGTGAGCTTATTTTGGTCAACAATTTGGTGACTCATGGGGATCACCTTTCCTGCTAGGTGAAATGATCAATTTCCTTGAAGCATCCATTGGGCATGGAGTCTTCTACAGTAAACAAAATCTGATCTAAACTTTGAAAATCTGATCCTTGAGCCACTTGGAACACCACTTGAAACTAGAGCTGACTCACCAAATGCTACTTCTTGTCAATGTCTTGCATGTGCATGAAAAAAACACACAACACACACTATGTACAAAAACTAGAAATCATACATGCTCCAAGTGGAACATGCAGAGTGTGCACAAGCACTTCTTCTACTGAAAAAAAACCTACTCCTACTCCTACACTAACCAGAGAGAAAGGGGACTCAAACAAATCCTGCAATTGGTAGGGAGAAGTAGCTTCCCTTTCTCAAAAGGGGCAAGCCATGCAAATGATTTGACACTTGAATATGGCTGCTTGTATGAGTGAAAAACTGACTATAAGTCATCCTCCACCCAAATCATCAAGGTGTCAACATCAAAAAAATACCTGCCTCTTTTAGTTGCTCTTCATTTGGATTGAAGAGGCATTGCAGCTGATCCTTGGTACTTTGAGCTCATCCTCATGCCCTGAAGTGGGCATGACTAGTTTTGGCTTCTCCCTTGGCTCCAATGAAGCCAAGTACTTGATTGGGCATGGTCTGATCCTTTGAATGTGCCCATTTCTCTAAATTTCAACTCCAAGAATGGAGTCTTCTTGCTTGACCTTCTGGGTGGATGGTGTGAGAGAGATGATGACATCCTCTTGCTCTTTTCCCTTCCTTCTCCTATGAAAGAACATGGAAGATTCATATCTTCCAACCTTGGTTCTAGAGGGTTGTTATGAAGTGCATGCAGGTTGTTGTCCTTGAATGCTCTCCTTCATGGCAGTAGGCTCATGTGCTTGGAAGGTGGATGATGGAGGAGAAAATGATGTTATCTCCTCGGGCTCCTCTCCATCAAAGCAATCTTCCAAGTCTGATAGATAATCTACCTCCTTGTTGTCTTGTTGCATGTGCTCGACCTCCTCCATGGTGTCCTCTTGATCTAAAACTTCTCACCATGGTTCCCTTCATCCTCAAACATGAAGTTTGAAAGATCAAACTCTTCTTCAACATTAGAGCTTGAAGGGGATGAAGTGGGAGGAAGAACTGAAGGTTCTTTGTGGCCTTCTCTGCACACTTGGAGCCTCTAAAACTATATGGTCCTCCTCCATCATGGGTTCATCAATCAAATCAGGCCCTTGAAATGAAAGCAAAAAAATCTTCAATAATGCTTTCTTCACTAAGTGGCCTCAACTCTGATTTGATCTCTCCCAGACTTGCTCCTCTTCAATGGGACTTGGAGCTGGTTGTTCTTCCTCCTTAACTGGTTGTGCAGCTTGGATTAGATCAACATCCTCTTTAGACAAAGTGCCATTATGGACACTACATTTAGAGAAAATAGATTGTTGATCTTCTCCTTCTTGTTCTTGTTCTTCTTCTACTACAAACTCAGCCTCAGCCACCACTTGGCTCTTCACCTTGACCTCCTCTGTTGGCTTTAACCATCAAGGGGATCTTTGTAAACCCAAATCTGGCAGCCCAACTCTTTATATTTTTATCATTTCTTCTTTGTTGGGTTCCTCTTCTTGTTGTTCTCCTTGACTAGGATTCTTGAGTCTCTTCCCAACATGGACTTGGGAAAGCAAGAGGAGTGGTAGGTTGGGGTTCAACTAGTTTTTCTATTGTTTTTGGTGGAGAGGGAAGTGGAACTTCTTGTTTGTTTGGAGGGAATGACTTTTGGGAAGGAAAAGGGAAGAAGAATTGAGATGAGATGGAAGACTAGGAGATGGAGAAGGAAATCAACACTTGGGGCAGCAAGTGGGGGCTTGACTCTTGACACTCATGCTGAAATGATAAAGTTTGAGAAAGAGAAAATGAAGGACAAGGAGTTGGTGACTGACTTACCCATTGACAAGGTTGTCTCACACTTTTCTCATATGCCTCAATATCCTCAATCCATTGTGCAAGTTGAGGCAACATTTCAACCATGAAGTCAAGCTTCTCTGAGGGTTGTAATGTCTTGGCATAGGGCCTCCCATGGACAAGGTGCCCTATAGCCAATTCTGAATGCCTTCATCTATGTTGTAGCCCTTGATTATACCATGCTAGCCTCCATTCTTTGAATCTTCTCCAGTAAATCAGCATTTTCCATGTAGTTGTCACCATTATATGTGTCCCCTTGTTCTTGATAAGCTCCATGGCCAAAATGGTTTTGACCTTTACTCATATGGGTAAGCATAATGGTTTGGATCTGATCATAATGCTGATCTGGAGGAGTTGGGAAATACATTGGAGGTGGACTACACTATTGTTGCTGCAAGTGTGAGTTCCAAGATGGAAATGAAGTCATGATTGCACAACTTCATGGAATGGAAGAAAATGAAAGATGTGGAAAAAATGAATGAAGATGGGTGGAAATGGATGGAAAAGGTCTGCAACTCAGAGATGGGTTGTTGACTAGATGGAGTCACCAGATGTGCTTTGCATGTGCCTCAAAAGGCTGAATCTTAATAGAACACACAACTTGATGTGAGTGGTAAAAGGCTCTATCTCACCAAGAACACAAAAACTATTAAACTTGATGGTTAAATTTTTTTTGTTGAGTGAGACACCTGCTTGAGAAAAATCTAACCTCGGTCCCACTGGGCATGCCAAAACTATTAGTGCAAAATCACAACACCCCCAAATGGCCTCTGAGTGTGAAATGGGGCATTCGGTGTGATTGCACAACATTGGACCATCTCTCAAGTTGTGGGACTTGCGGACTTGAGATGGACCTCCAGAGAAGGTTGGTTCCTGCTTCCTAATCTACCTACCACAAGCTACTCTAGTGTGCAGAAAAAAAACTAATCTAATCCTAATCTAACCATTCCAAGGAGACAGGAGAGAGAGAGAGAGAGAGAGAGAAAGAGAGAGCCTACACTAAGCGGTGATACACCAGAAAAGGAAGTGGTTGATCACAAATCAAACTGCCTGAAGTGGAGAGAGGTGAGAGAGGAGGAGGGGTGGACAAGATGCACCACAAACCAAAGATGAATTCACATGGAACACCACTTCAAAACCCATTAAACATAGCTCCCAAACCTACAATAAACATCAGAGTATGCACAATATACCTGTAATGATGAGAGGTAAGAAGAGACAATAAAATAAGCAAAGGATGGACAAATGCATCACAAAACATATTTTATTGCTCCAAAAGTTACACGGTACATCATCAGTGGGAAAGGGGCAAGAAAATTCCATTACAGAGCCATGAGAGGAGGCTTAGACTCCACATTCTACCCTAAGGAAGAAAGAGAGAGGGGGGAGAGAAAAATAATGACCAACCTTTTAAAAATGCCCCTCCTTTACAATATATAAGAATAAGAGAGAGAAGAGAGAGGGAAAATTTGAAACTCTACTTCCAACCACCTTGAGATGCATGCATTGAATCCACCTACCACCACTCCAAATGAAGAGTCTCACTCAACACCCATGCCCCCATCCCATGCCTCCTCATCCCTTATTGGGAAAGAAAGAGGCCCATTCTTCATCATGGCGGTAGGTGGGAGACTTGATAGCCCCCAAAATATGGTGGGCCAAAACATTAATGGAGGCAGGTGAGAAGCCGACACTGAGAGCTTTCCAAAAATTCCTCTCCCACCCAAATCTGAGTTTCCAGTCAAAGATATGGCTGTCTAAAGATCATGGTTTAATGGGGCTTCAATATTTAAAAGAGTTTGTCCATATAGGGTCCACGTGGCAGCCTCACATCTTGAAGATTCAGCCCCTTCCTTTCACTCTTGAAATTATGCCAAAATGACACATGGTGGCTTCCATGGGCTCCTCTGTTTCCTTTGTATTTTACTTGAGTCCCTCTTTTGCGGAGACATTGTGCTAACCCCTAAGACACATGGAGGCTTCACGCTCATTTGAAACTACCCCAATTTTTCTTTTGAAGTTGTGCATGATGAGACACGTGGAGGCCTCCACAGGGCTTTTGGAATTTTCAACGCCGACCTTACCTTTTCAAACTTTGACCACGTGGTGGGTTGGCACTCATTTGGGGACTACCTTTTGGGTCACCTTTGAAATTGTGCTGATGAGACATGTGGCTCCTTCCGGCTGGCTTTTCTATTTCTTTTTTTTGGCTAAGTCCCTTTTTTTGGCGGGCTTTAAAGTGTGACCTTGACACATGGAGGCTCAACATGCATTTTGGGAACCCTTTGAATTTTTACTTTGAAATTGTGTTTGCTTGACAAGTCCCTTTTCCTTCTTCTTTGCTTTTAGTTTTCACTTTGAATGGACTATCCCTTTTTCAGGCTGGGACACGTGGAGGCTCAACGCACATTTGGGAACCACTTTGGGTCATGCCTTTTAATTTTTGAAATGATGACATGGACATGTGGAGCTCTTCTTATACTTGGCCGATTGCCTTCTTTTCATTTTGACTTTTAATTTTGACCCTAGACATGTGGAGTCTAGCTTTTTGAGGGACTTTTTGGACATGTGGAGGGCCATGAGACTTGTTTGACCTTTTTGGATTTACATTTGAATTTGTCGAGACACATGACACGTGGCATCTATCCACTCTCTATACTTAGTTGATTTAAACCTGATGCCATTTGATTTTTTTAGACCCTAGACACATGGAACACTCACACATGGAGAGTTTCACTTGCCTTTGGGAAACTCACCTTTGGAGTTGACCTTTGAAGTTGTGATGATTGATGACACATGACACTGGAGAGTTGGCTCTTTTGAGTCTTTTATACTTTTTTGAATTTTAAATGTCGACTTTCCCTTTTTTTGACTTTTCAGGACACGTGGAAGCTTGGTGCTTGTTTGGGGTCTCCATTTTGGATTCTATCCTTGGAGTTGTGCCGATGAGGCATGTGGCACCCTCTCGTGGGTTTGTGACTTTTCAATGGCCAATGGCTGATGAGACCCCACGGGCTGGGCTCATGGGCCCACACTTGAAAATTGTGCCATTTTGTGAAAAGTGTAAAAGTTTCAAAGTCCCCCACAGACCCATTGGCCCCACATTTACACTTGGGAAAAATTTCCTCCATGGCCCCATGCAGACCCACTTTTGGAAAAAAATCATCCCCGGGCCCATCGGCCCACATTTTTTCATTTTGGCAAAAAGACATCTTCGAGCCCCCACCACCGCATTTTCCACTTTTCATAAGAAATCCTTCTCGGGCCCGTAGGCCCACAATTATACTTGTGCCTTTTGCGAAAAAGTGAAAAAATGTCAAAATATCTCCCACCACCCCACCGGTCCATGATTTTCCATTGGCAAAAAAATCTTCCCTAGGCCCGTCAGCCCACTTTTGGCAAAAAAATCCTTCCCAAGGCCCATCGGCCCGTAACTTGAAAAATATGAAGAGTTAGAAGGACTTCTTTATATCTTCTGGAAAGGGAAGAAATTTCCTATCTGATGGAAATGCTTTCAGGGGGCCTTAAGTGCTTAAAATATGTAAAAATTCAGATTGAAGCACAAAAGGGGAAAATGGTGTCAATTGACCCAAAATAAGTGTGTATTAAGGATTCACTCTCAATAAAGAAATTTCACATTTTAATTAAGGATTCATCTCGATTTTTAATTACATATTTTGAATAACTTTTACTTCTTGAGAGATCTTAGATTTAATCTTATTGACCCTTTTTACCAACTACATTAATGTGGTTACTTTGGTCCTATCTTAACATCATTTTAGAACAATTTTAATTCCTATAACACTTACATAACATTTAGAGATTCAAGACTACAATGAGTATGACCTCACACAAGACAACTCAACTACTATATGCTTTTATTAATTTTCTTCCAAGGAACTCGTAAAATCATTTCGCAAAATGAATCCACATTTGTTTCACCAAAAACCTTAAAAGAGGCTTTACAAACTCCTAACTTTGAAAGCATTCAAGGATGGTGGATAAACTACCCCATATGAGAAACACATTGTAATCCACTACTACATACTAAGGGACACATTTATCTAAGAGGGAAAAATGGGTTCAAATGTAAAAGCTATAAAATTTTATGTGTTCAATAGCCCTCTAAATCCATATTTACAATCATTGATAATCATAAAACATATCCCCTTTTTCTAATAACATCAATAGATGTAGCTTAATAAAATGCATTCATTAGTACTTGAGGGTTTTTACACCTTACCACAAGATAAAATTAGAGAAATCAAATGTCCATGTCTTGCAAGGAATTTTTGCCACTCGAGGTATTCCAAGAATACATTTTCTCACTTTCATTTAACATTTATCTTATAAAGGGTTCTATTAGATTTGGTTCTTTTATTTGATTGCCAATAAAATATATCACTCGATAGTTAATTTCAAATATCCTATCATATTCACATTTTAGGTTTGATTCTTAAATGGGAAACTATGTTTTCTTATTCACTTATTTATGTGATGATCAAATCATGTTTACTTCACCCTCATAAGAAACATTAAATATGTTGAAGTAATCTCCACGACCCTTGGCTGATTAGATCAACATCACAAGGATACGTTCCCAAACTAGGAAGTTACAAATTTTCTTTTAATAAAAAACTTAATAGTGAATTAATGCATAACCTAATTATCTTTGTGGTCCCACCCATTGTTCATTACATTCAACTTCTAACATTATTTAGTCTTTAAAAACAAAAATGAGGTTTCGTGCTCTACTTGTCATCTTGTATGCCATTAAAACGATGTTATGCCTCGCACTAGTGAATTTTACACATTATCATACACATGTGAATGCTCTCAACTAGGTTTATAGGGAGAAATACAAAAGAACATAAAATATCTCTATGTCTCTAAGACTACGAAAGATGTTTGAAGCCGGCCTACCTTGGAGCTTACTTAGAGAGGGTAATTACATTCGTGAAGGTAAATATTTCGAGCTATATGTTTGTTTGGTAACTTTCTGCTCAATATGAAAACACACACAAATGTGAGTTGATATTTTTATTTGAAGATTAAGTGACTTCCTAGTTCATTTCAACACTAGTATATACATAAAAATACATCATTTAAAATTACTTGCTAACAATTTTACTAGCACAATCATATCCAAATTTTTTGGCTCTGATAAAAAATTTAATGACAAGGTTCTAATTTTATCCACCCATATTTATTTTTACACTAAAAGAAGGAATCTTTAACATATTTTTCCAAAGTACATAATACAATCAACTCCATTTAATTAACCAAATATACAATTATAACTAAGAGTGACATTCGTTAAATAGGCAAAAGTATAACTACGTGCGAAATAGTACATTTTACCAATCTGCAACACTATCATTTTCCTCATGGAAATAATGAAAACAATACATTCTATTCATAAAAATATCAACGAAATATCCTAAATATGATATGGGATCCAATATTGGTCATGTTATCCAATTTTTCCCCTCAATCAAAATTAATCAAACATGATTTTACACAAGAAAAATTGAAGATTCGTTTTGATCATGCGAGCCCACATTTCAAATCTAACAATCAGGTTACATGCAGGCTCGACAATGGTGACGGAAGGTTGGAAAATGAGTGGCCAAACAATGTTAAAGGAGACCAAAGCTCAAGTGAAAAATGGAGAAAGGCTCGAAGTTTTCGGACTTCAATTTTTCAGGGATCTCTAAGAAACGAATGGTTGAAAAATGAAGTAATGAAATAGAGGCATGGAAGGTGCCATGTGTCTACTTAGTGTACTTTCGAAACTACAACAAAAGCGGAGACCCTAGGGATGCACTTGACCCCCACATGGATCTCAACACTTATAATTTATTGACTCAAGGCCCGAATCGACTAAGTATAAAATGGCCACCGAAAGCCTCCACGTGTCTCATCGGTGTAACTTCAAAGGTGCAACAAAAGTAGGGTCCCCAAACAAGTACAGGGATCTCCATGTATCTAGAGCCCAGAAAGTTGCACCATCTGGTCATTGAAAAGTCTAAGAGCTAGCGGAAGCCTCCATATGCCTCATCAACGTAACTTCAAAGGTGCAACAAAAGTGGGGTCCTAAAATGAGCACAGGCTCTCCACGTGTCTAGGGCCTGAGAAAGGAAGAACTAGCCATTTAAAATTCTAAGAATGGGAAGAGTTGGCAGAATGCTCCAGTGTCAACTCAGCGTAACTTCAAAGGTAAAACCCAAAGGTGGGTTCCCAAACATGCGCTGCACTTTGCATGTGTCTAGGGTCCAACATAGTTTCTCTTAAATAGGGACTTAGTAAAAGCACAAAGAAATTAGAGCAGGCTCACATTATTCCAAGTGTCCAACCATCACAACTTCAAGAGTGAAAAGAGGGGATAATGTCTTGGGAGCTCATGTGGAACACCAGACCCTGACCTTCAAATGATCATTAATTTTGAATAGAAACTTCGATTTGAGCAAGAGAGGACTTTTTGGAAAGCTCTCGACGTCTGCTACTCAACTACGACTAGAAATTTTAGAGGTTGTTAGGCTTCTCAAGTACCACCATAATTAAGTATGGGCTTCCTTTCTTACCCAACAAGGAACAAAACATGGAGGCATGGGTTTTGCAGTGAAACCCATCATTATTGTAGGTGAATTCAATGCATTTGTTGGGAGGTTGAGGGAGGATTTCGAAATTCTCCTTCTCTCGTTTCTCTCTCATTCTTACTATATAGTGTAAGGAGGGGAATTTTTCTAAAGGTTGGACAATTTTTTTTTCACCCTCCCTTCTTCTCTTTCTAAAAGTGGATTTATGGATCTCAAACCTCTCATTCAAACTGTAAATTCAATCTTTCCTCTTGGGAATTGTAATGGAATGTATCAAATATTTGGAGCAATAATATAAGTCTGTGGATGATTTCAACCCTCTCTTATGTTCATTGTATCTTCTTGATCTCTCATTGCAATCTTGGTTATTTGTGCATGATGGTTGTATTACATTTTTGATGGTTTGTGTTTAATGGCAAAGCAGGTGTTCAACATTCCTTTGGTGCATCACCCTTGTTAGTTTAGGTTTTATTTCTTACATCTCCTTTACCATGTTTCCTTGGAAAGTTAGAGTAGGTTTTAGAGTAGATCCTCTCCAATATGAATGTGTGCACCTAAAAAAAGGAATAAGAATCGACCTTCATCCTGAGATCTCTCCTGATTCACAAATTCCCACACTTTGGGAGAAGCTCCATGTTATGCAATCACACTGAGATTCTCAACCCATTGAGTTGCAGACATTCATGGGTGCTGTGATTCTGCACTAATAAGTCTATTTTTTATAAAATACTTGTAGCAAATATGATGTATTTCAAAGCCGTAAGGATATATATTATGTATAGATTTATTCTTATATCAATATTTATAGATTCACTTAAATACTTTCACTAATGAGAAGGAAAGATAATACTTAGATATATATCAAGAATAACTAAATAAGGTATATTGTGTCAACCATTTGAATATTTTAGATTTACATATTATAATAATAGTGATTTGTTAGGAAGAAAATATGATCAGAACAACACCTTTAGATCTATATTGCATCTTAGATCAGGGGCAAGGTTATGGAATTTAAAGATCTTAACAACCCATTTACATCATTTGGTCAACCAAAGATAAATATGTGCTATCTACATTTTCCATTTCATAAGCAATTTGGATACCTAGAGTGTTGGTAGACCTCTTTCTTGATTAAAAAGAAGGAACTCGAATATATTGTTATATCAATTCAGCTATTACATTATCATACTATCATGTTTTCCACAAAATAAACAAGAACATTGATACTAAGTATTAATTCATCAAAATTATTTTGAAAAATAGTAAAATCTATCTTGAATTCTTTAGATTTGAATATCATATTGCAAATAATCATTAGGATTCCATTAGGCAAGGAGATATTATAATATTTTAAAGAATTTTTTGAGTTATAGGGTTAGATACTCAAGACCACGGTGGAGTGTTGGAATATTCAGAAATGGATAAATAACATCATCATAGCTTGGTTGGTCTTAAAAACATAAATATACAAAATTTGTTCTTACCTTAAATGCACTTATGAAACTATAACTTGGTATTTATAAGGACTCATCAAAACCTTATTAGTAATAACTAACAATGGCTTGTTCCATATTAGCAAACAATGTCATAGAAATTTTAGCTAATTGCTATTATAATCCTTTGAGAAAAGGTGATTGGAAATTTTCATCCTAAAATAACAAAACAATTGGTGAATACATATCTCATTTATTTCATTATAATATTATAAACCTAAAATGGTGCAGCACAAGTAAAATACATACCACATGAAGAAGAAAGTGAAATGGTAAAGATAAATGTAATAGTATTTTCACTCTTCACTACAACCTTCAATATGATGAATACATTCACTCTTCATTTTAACCAAATGTTTAAGGAAGGGTTCCCTTAACATCAAAGTGGTGCACAAATACTCTTGAGGAATTATGAATGTAGTTAGGATCATTTCATACAAGCTTTCATAGTGAAGGAAGACAAGATAATTCTCGATCCATGAATAGATGTACAATGATTCTTTATGAATGGAAGTGCATGGTGAATTCATAAAATCCACCACAATATTATGGATGCTAGTCTTATTAGAAAACCACACTCTTTGCAGCAATCAATAAGTATAAAGTTGAATATCAAAATAATAGTTTTCTAGAGATATAGATAAAAATAATCTATAGATTATCAAACATAGAAGACACAACAAAAATTTACGTGCTAAAATCTGAGTTGAGTAATTAGGGAAACATCCATGCTGCAAGATATAAATATTTAATTAACTCAAGATGAAAAAAAAATCACATACGAACTCATCATGAGCTAATTTGGATCACCAAAAATACATATACAACTAATTGGAAAGTACAGTTAGGGTTCCTCCTACTAAAAATAGAGTGGAAACAATCCATTCAGATATTCCTTCCTAAAAATAGAATTCGGTGGAATTCAATGGAGTTCCTTGCTAATAACAAAGTGTAGGTGTTTCCACCCCACACCCACCTTTGGGAAGTAGATTACAAACTATGCCACAAATGGATCAAACATATCACTTTTTTTGTCACATATATAAATATCTCTACCTTGATCAAAATTCATCTTATATCTTACATGACCAGCTTATCATATTTTTCGTGAAGCCAAGAGAATCAAAACACCATTTTAGCTTCTCCAATAATACTAGTTTTGTAAACATACCAACAAAGGTTTATTTATGTGGACCTTTTCCATTGATACTTTTCCTTCATTAATAACATGTTTGAAAAAATAATACTTAACTACAATATTCTTTCCTTACTATGATAATAAGGATTCTTGGCCAAACAAATAACACGTTGGTATCGTCACATAATACATTAATTTTGTGTTTATTTCTTCCAAACTCGTCCAATAAGCCCTTTAGCCAAATTTCCTCCTTGAAAGCATAATAGAAACTTGTGTATTCTTCCTAAGAAGTTATCACAAGAATAATATTTTAAATACTTGAGATCCAAATGATAGGTCCACTGCAAGTGTAAAAACTATACTATAAGTCGATGTTTTGTTTTTTGAATCACATGCAAAATATGAATCAATATATCCACAAATAGAATCACATAATATAGTAATCATGTATGCCTCGAAGTATAAAAAACACCCACTTCATTTTTGCCCAATATTCACAACCCTAATTTTCTCTATATCTAATAACAACTCCAACTATATGCAAAATATCAAGCCTTGTACATACCATAACATACATTAAACTTTTTACTACAACATTATATGGTACATGACACATATAATCCTTTTCTTCTTCTTTAGGACATAGAATTGAAGAAAGTTTGAAATGGGATTCGATTGGTTTCACATCTCTAATATCAAATCTTAATAGTATCTTTTCCAAATAGCCATGTTTTGATGACCAAATATTTCCATTTTTCCTATATTTTTGTATCTCCATGCCTTTGATTTGTTTTCAGCTCCTATAACTTTCATATCAAATTTCCTAGCTAAATGGTCATTTAAACTATTGATTTATACAATTCTATTTCTTGTAAAAAACATTTCATCAACATACAATACAAATATAAAGAATAATCTATTTTCTATAAACTTGAAATGAACACAATGTTCATAATCACTCCTTATAAAATTATGGCTTATCATAAAAGCGTCAAACTACTTGTCCCATTTCCTAGGTGACTATTTCTTGCCATATAATGATTTCTTGATCTTACAAACAAATTCTGTTTTTCTATTTGTTAAAAATCCTTCAAAATGTTGCAAATATATATATCCTCTTTTAAATCTCTATGCAAGAATGTTTATTTAACATCTAAATCTTCCAACTCCAAATAAATTAAAGAAACTAGTGTTAAAAATACTTGAATTGAAACAAGTTTAACAACTAGTGAACATTTTTCTTGTAAAGCATTACCTTATTTCTTTGTAAATCCTTTTTCCTCCAATATAACCCTATAACTTTCAAAATTTTCATCATCAAATTCCTTTCATTTATAAATCCATTAGTACCCAACGATTTTTCTACCATTTTGAATTTCTACTAGGTATGATGGCCCATTTCTCTCCAAGGAATCCATCTTCTCTGCATTGTACCCTTTTCCAGCTTACTACTATACACATCATCTAATGCCTCTTGATAACAACTAGGTTTCCCATAATTAGACATGAACACAATGCAAATATTAGGACTTTACTTAATAAGAGGATTTCTTACTCATGTGGATCTCCATATTGGATGTGGAGGTGTTTCCTCATGTTGTTGTGACCTCTATAGTGACTTCTCGGGTGTTTCCTCATTTCTTATTAATATTCAACATCTCCAACATAAAAAAATGGTTGAATTTCCATATTTTTAATATATGAAGATGGTTGTATTTCAACCTTTAAAAGTTCATGTTTAGTTTCATATTCTTCCTCTATTTCAACATTTGATTTTAGGAAATGATATTCATCAAACTCTATATCTCTCATAATGATGATTTTGTGGGTAGTAGGATCCCACACTTTGTATCCCTTAACACCATCTACTTCTCCATACCTAATAAATATGTAAATATTGGATATCGGGTCTCACTTTGAATGTTGATTCTTATTAGTAAGAGCGTAAGCATTATAACCAAAAAAATTAATTTTAATAGTCACATGGATGACCTATATAAAATAATTCTACAAAGAAATGATTATCCAAATTTACATTGTGGAGCATGTTTATTTCTCTCTAAATAAGATTCCTATTCATGCGTTCAACAATCATATTTTGTTGTGTAGTATAGCTGGTGGTTTTACACAATTCAATCCCATCTTCCTTACAATAATTCATCAATTCCAAATATGTGAACTCACCTTCATTGTATCTTCATAAAAATTTCATAAACTTGCAATTTATATTTTCAAAAAAGGCTCTAAATTGTTTAAAGGTATACAAAACATCATATTTTCTTGTAACAAAGTAGACCCATACCTTTCTAGAGAAATCATCTATAAATGCAACAAAATAAAATTTTCCTCCATATGAAATTAAAGGTGTTGGACACCAAAGATTAGAATTAATATAATCAATAATACCTTCACTTACATGACTTTAAGATTTAAGCTTTTGTCTACACTATTTTTGATAAACATACTGGTTACAAAAATTCAAGTCTAGAAACTTTAAATCGGGGAGTAACTCATGATTCTTCAGTACCTTTAATCCATTTTTGCTAATTTTCCCCAAATGTAGAATCCATAAATGATTAGAATATTTTTCATTTTGGATACGAAAGATGTTTAGTATCATATATGTACTCCCTTACAATGTGTCAAGGCTCCCTACTTTTAGAGATTTCATTACAACTAAGGAACCAATAGACACCTTTTGAGCTTTAAATTGACTCTGTGAACTTATAACCATGTGATTCTAATTCACTAAAAGAAATCATATTTCATTTAGTTCGGTACATGTCTTCCTTCCGTAGATTTTTCAATATACAATCAAAGGATTTTATCTTGATGCTTCCAATCACTTGAGTCTTACAAGAAACATTATTTCCCAAATGAGTGGAATTATCATCAAGGCTTTGGTAAGATGAAAACTAACCTCTATGTAAACACATGTGATGTGTAGCATAAAAATAAAAAAACCATTCATTATTATAAGAGGAAACATTGCAAATAGATAACACTTCATTAGTCATACCTTCACTTGTTTCTACTTGATTTGTTTCATTAGTCATAATTTTTATCTTTGAATCACAAGACCCTATGGTTTACACATTCCTCTCTTGTACATGGGCTGTTATACCCGACGCTTGAGTTGAAATAGAAGGTGGCTTGGGCTGAACTTGCACATTAAGAGCTGCACTTTGATTGTTAACACCTTGTGGAGTAATAGGAGGTTCTAGATATTTTGAATTGGATGAATTTCCTTCTCCAATATTTCTTTTTGTTGACCATGTATTGGCTGCTACACTTTGCAAAGGTGCTTGATTAATACAACAAAAATCTTCACCGCCAATTAACAAGTGTGGTCTCATTAAGAGGTGCCTCTTATAAAATTTGATTCTGCTACTTATTTCCTTCTTTTCCTGTCTCTTGTTCTACACCCGTCGTTGTAACCATAAGAACTTGATTCAAAGCACCATTTAAACACATTAACTTGTTATGAGGCTGGTTGCATGGAAAACACCAGTCATATTCCCGATCCATGTTATTTTGTGGTAGTACCAAGGCTCTAGATGTGGATGTAACATTGAGATCAGAATGGCTTGAATGGCCTATTAATATGAGGCCTGACTTGGTTCTGATTTATAGCTTGAATGGGTGGCCTATTAGGCTGATATGGAGGCCTATTGGGTTGGGTTTGAGGTTGATATGATCTAAAATTTTGGTCTTGCTTTTGCCCCTTAAGTGTCAAACCCATTAACCAATTTTTGCAGTTGCTTCATGACTTCTTGGAGCTCATTTGAGGTACTAGAAGATGAGGTAGAAGCTTCAGTTGAATTCTAATTTCTTGGAGAAGGAATGGGAGCTAATGTGGGTGCTTGACTAGTGCTTAGAGCTCCTAGTTCTTGATATAGAGGCATAGGTGGCCTAGGTGTAAGTTTACCAACCTGAATTAAGCAATTTTCAGCTCTAATAAAAATATTCTATGTTGTGGATAAAGTTATACCTCCCATTGATTGAATCATCATGGAAATATCAAAATTTAAAGCTTCAAAGAAGTATAGAAAGCACCTTCGATGTTGTTCTCATGGCCAATAGAATAATATCCCATGTTCGTTGGAATCTAAAGTTGAAGTTAGTCAACTACTCATTAGAGCCCTCTTGATCTTTGTCGCTTGTTCTAAAAAGATAGATTATCCCCTTTTTCTTCAAATTGATTATGAAGGGTTGTGCACAGAGATGATCCCAATTTTGGATAGACCTGTTGTTAGACTTCTAAACTATTGTGAAGCTTTAACCTTAGATGAGGATGCCAATAACTTAATAGAAATTTCCATTTCAACAATCTCTTGAATTACATAGATATTTGCAATGTCACGGATGTGGTCAATCGGAGTTTTCTAGTTCTCTCCAAAGAAATATGGAATCTTCTTCAAATACGCTGCAACTAGAAATCGATTTTGTGCATTGAGAGCAAGTGGGCTACTGCCGGTGAAGTTGACTTAAGGATTGGGATGTGTCATCCTTATTTGTCAAAGAACTCTAGTTGAATGAATGAAAGGCCTACCATGTAGAGGTGTTGACAAAGTTCTTTTGGTGGAGATTGATACCTTTGATATCTTCTTCCTCTTCTTGCTCTTTCAGAGACAAGTGCGATAGACGAACAATCCTTCTTCTCTTGTTCTTGACCTTTTTTAATTCTTCTCATGAATCTTCCAAGCTTAGACTCATTGAAACCAATAGATCCTTCCCAACTGGAGTCGCTAGATGTGAAAATTCAAAGATTATTACAAGTTGGAACTTACAACAAGTGCACATCAATCTTGCTACAATAAAAATGAGGAATTCTTGGTCCCACCGAGCATGCCAAAACTGTTATCTCTTAATCAAAACACCCTCTCGATTTACACAAGTGTGTGTGCTTGAGCTCACAGTGTGATTGGATAACATGGGTACTATCTCCAAGTTGTGGGACTTGCTTCTTGAGATAGACCTCCAGAGAAAGTTGGTTCTTGCTCCTAAACTACCTGCCAAAATTTACTCTAATGTAGGAAAACTATCTATCCTAACCTAACTTTCCAAGGGACCAAGGAGAGAGAGTGTATGAAAAAAAGTCTACATAAAAGTGGTGATACACCAAAAAAGGAGAGTGTGAGAGTAGTCTTTTAATGTGTGAAAAGTAGAATCAAAATGCAAATTACAAGGGGTGATAATAGTTCTCCACAATCTAGAAACTGCATTCACAATAATATTTCATGCACACACAATGATAATGGATCCGCACAACAACATAAGTTAGACACAATATATGTGAAATCAGATTGAAAGGGAAAGAGGAATGAAAACAAGGACAGTAGGGGAATATACATCCATAAACTTGCATTTATTACTTCATAAGTATGCACAGTTCAATCTATTACAAGATAAGGTTCTGGATCACCATGCAAGGAGTCCACTACAAGGGCCTGTAACACATTAGATTCAAAAATAAATTTTGATAGAGTTTTTTTTCTTAAAAAATATCTCCTTTCGCAATGATCCCAACACCCCAATTTATAGAATTATGAGAGGAGAGAGAGAAGGAAAAATGAAAATCCTGAAATCAGTATTCTCACCACTTGTAAGAAGTAAATGAAGTGAAAGTATGTTTTGTTTCTTGATAAAGGCTAACCACATTGTCCCATGACCTACAAAGTGGTGAGAAATTCCAGCGCATGTTTCATTTAATGCACCCCCAACTATCAAATAAAACACTATTCTAAACTAAGTGTGTTTTCTGCGAAATCAAAATAAATTCCTTGTAAAATCCTAAATTTCTTGATTTTCATGCATTGGTCTTGGAGCCAAGATTCCAACTTACCAATTTTTGTGATTTTCATTGAGAAATGCAAAAGATATGGCATTCTCGACATTAGGCACATGTTTTGGATTTTCCAGAATTTTTGTCATTTGACAATTGGGTATTTAATTGACTAGATATGGATATGTTTATTTAATTTTCATATATCTACCCTCATCAAAATTAATAAATCCATCTTTTTGCAATAGAGGACGTCATGCCCATTCTAGAAAGTCTAATTTTCTGAAAATTAGAGCTCTGGATTGAATGTTATGGCCTTTTGAAGTTCGTGATTTGGGGCGTGAGGCGCAGAAGGAAACAATGGGAAAGAATGTGCATAGGTGCCCACACAAGAGGAAGGTATACCTATAGAAGACATGGAAACAAGGTGCATGGGAATTCAACTAAATAAGGGCACGTGGCACAATAGGGTATACGTAGGCATGCAAGAGGAAGAGCAGGGACAACTAATTTTAAGGCGTTTGTAGAAGGGCACGTGAGGAGAGTGCGAGCGGACAAAAAGAAGGTGCACACATGGGAAGAAGGGAAAAAGAAAGCGTGTGGGAGGAAGGCGCGTGGGGGTAAATGGAAGGTGAAAAGAATGTGAAGGGAGAAGTAAGAAGGTGCATAAGGGCATGCAGACGGATTATAGAAAGGAAGTGAGGCATGTGGTAAGATGCAAGCAAGTAAAAGGAAAGTAGAGAGAATGTTCATGTGTAGGTGCATGCGCCACGAAAATAACACATACTTGCAAAAGAAAAGTATGGGAGTAGGGCATGAATATCCAACTAAGGAAGGAGCACGGTGGCATAAACAAAAGAGGGTATGTGACAGAATACCCGAAACTTAACCTATTTGGATGGTGTCTATAGAGGAGCGTGTGAAATAATTGCGAAGGCGAGGAGCATGTGGAAGGATTACACCATGCAAAGTGCCAAATGAGCAATCCTACATTTTGCATAACCTGAAATGTAAAGCATCAGAGTCAGAATGAAGATACAAGTTATCTAAAATAACTAGGAGAGTTATTTGGATAACAATACCTTCTCTAGATATACCTCTAGGAAACATGGATTTAGGTGTAGAGGTCTCTAGGCTATATTTTATTCTCATATCCTCATCCAACAATGTTCCCACAATAATATCATAGTCAAGGTCATTGGTAGTCCTAAATCTAATAGAAGTAACTATATGATCCCAAGAATCTAGTAAACTTCATAACAAGGTGACTACCTTGTCTTCATCCTCTACTTTGACAATAATAATAGTAAACTAGCATAGAAAATTATTGAATATATTTAAAAGATAAAAAAATTTCATACCTTATTTTATCTAAAATATATACACTTTCCTCTTCATTAAATATGATTTGTTATAGATTTCATCATGTAAATAATCTCTAATCTAGTCCATAATCATGTTGTTGTCTTTTCTCCACTTATTGAAGATAATTGTATGCACCTAAATTTGCACATGCTTCATTTTCGAAAAACAATTGAAACCCCAATGATGATTCATATCTTTTTAGAAGGTGTTAGAGCTCCTAAACCTACTTGCAACATATATGTATATCTTAGATTGCCTTACTTATCATTTTCATGCTTTTTCCTACCTTCCCACTTTGTTTAAGGATAGTTTTGATCTTTATTGTCGAAAACCTCCACCTGCACGGGTGGCGGTTTGTAACCGCCAACCAGAAGGGAGGTGGTTTTTTGTATCTCGCCACCTTGAGAAGGGTGGTGGTCCCATAATTTCCACTCTATGTAGGGTGGCGGTCCTATGCACATTTTATAGAAAGTTCCAAAGTGAATTTATACATGTGTTGTTTCACTTAACTTCGCCCATCCACGTTTCTTACCCATTTTGGCTGATTTCGAGCTTCGACTTCCCGATGGCATTCTCTTATTCACTTTTTATTTGTGATTTATTGTGATTGATAGTTCAAAACCCTCTTCACCGTTGATGTGCCACCCTTTACCTCCCAAATGGATTCAATAATTTCCCAACCAACCTTATATAAATTGATCACTTTTTTCAAGAAAATGGTCGGAGATCATTTTGTGTATTCTTGCATTTTTGAGTTGCCACATTCTTGCTAGAAATTACATAGCCAAGATTTTTTCACTTGTGTTATCTCTCTTTCACCTGCATTATTGCCACACTGCCATCAAGCTACCATTTCTCTAGTGCCTTCTCACTACTGCTTTAATTTCATTCCCAATCCCTTGGACTCACGTGAACATAGGAGAAAGAAAAGACAAGCTGAGGGGACAAAGAACAATACAACTAGATTTTCCATTACTCTATGCTTCTAGGTTGGATTTGATATTGGTTTCTTCAATTCTTTACATTGTTATTTCTGAATCATATGCATACATTTATATCAAATAGAGTATAAAAGAAGAATTTCCATTATTACAATCATTCAATAGTTATAGTAGATCAATTCATATAGGAAATCCTCCATAGAAGTCTTCTTTACTCTTGTCGGGGAAGTTACAAGGAAGAAAATCTTCTAAGAAGCTCTGATTTATTCTCGTGCTTTTGAGGCAAGGTAGAGGGTTAGATTTACATCCATAGTTTAAAGTGAAGCTTTCATTTAAGTAAAATAGACTAGATACACTCAAAGATAGGTGAATAAATACACTTTGAGTTATTTACTTGTTTAGTTTTACCGTAGAAGTCACTTTAATTGTTTAGGATAGAATAAATTTGTTGTCTTTGTTTGTAATAGTTTAGTTTAGTTGATTTATTTAATTAGTTTCCCTTCAAGAAATTAGATTCAATTGTTAAAATTAATATTGGTTAAAATGGACACTTCAACGTAGTTTGACACTTTATATTTGATCAAGCAATCAAGCCATAGGTGATTTACGCTACCCGTACATAGCCTCTAATTTCCCCTTGGATACCTCATTTACTAAGAATACACACTACTAGATCTTAGTCACTTTCGATTCTCCTATAGCCATCCATCCACATTTCCATATCGGCTGCCTCGGAATGACCTCGGGGATGCGAGTGTGGTCAAGGTCGCATTTGGATTTTCATCCATACAAACTAGTGAACCCAACGTGAAGTATTAATTCCTTCTTGTTTATGTTTCTTTCATTTTTATTACCTAACCTCTACATTTATTCCCCTATTTCGTAAGTATTTTATACTTTCTAAAATATGTCCTGAAGAGAGTTTGGTGAGCCGTTTGGCTATGATAGATATTACGCACCAACGTTTAACCACAACAGCCACCTTCCTTTCCGAATGGGCTGAAAATTACACAAGTAACATGAAAACCTCCCCAAATTACATTTCAAACCCCATTAGCTATGTAAGGATGGAGGAGTTTGATCAACTGTTAAACATGTAATATGGTCAAGCTAATACAAACCATGCTCTTATAAGAAGTGGAACAAGTACTTACCCTAGAGTCTTATCAAGACCACACATTACCATGGAATCAATAGAAGATGAAATTTTTGTACAAATAGCTAATCCTCTTTGTCAAATAGACGATTCCTTGGATATAATAAATGTTACAACCTATGAGATGATGAATACCAATCCTAAGATTCCTAGTTATGAGGAAGACAAGAATTATAACACAAAACAATTCATAACTTGGTATCACAAGCTTTCTCAACCAAACCCTATGCCACGTAATGCACCCCAATAAGGGAATCAATCCTCTCCCTATAATGTCATTTCGAATTTATTATGGAGGATTAAATAACTAGAGAGTTACCAACCATTGCAACCAACTCATGCTGTGGGAAAACATGTGATATCCAATAGATAACAAGGGATACATTCCTACCAATGAACAACCAATGCAACATCCTGTACAACAAGGTTATCCAGTTCAGTTAAATCTAGGTGATCTTCTCACATGATTTAACACACTAGGGATGGGTCCTCATCCTTCTCAAACTTATCCTATGTAAGGGATGGCTAGAAGTGCATTCTTGAATGCCGCTCCTTCAGGCAATGTGATGTTCCTTGGTTTTACGCCCACTAGTCCATATCCTGGTATCACCCCACCTTACTTGCATATGTATTCAAAGTCCCCCCAGATGGACCTATATGCCATCTCTGCTCCATATACACCGTATCAAGGGATCCATACGTTCCCATCAACACCTATAATACATCTTATCCTTCTCCCCTCCTCCACCTCCTCATCGGGAATCTTCAATTGTGGAATCCTACACAATGGGTACTTATGATAAGTACTTAAAATAACCCCTTGACTTCCCTATACATGGTTTCATGCTTACACATGCCCATTGCATGATCTTTCCAAATTTAAGGGTGAAGGATAACCAAATGCTCTTATCAAGGATTATGTTACCGCTATCCTGGGAATTGATTGCGTGGGGCGCTATAGTTCTTGCTAAAATATTTATGAAGATTCTCGATGGAATCACATTACATTGGTATTGTCATATTCCAAAATCCTTTATAAATTCTGTTGTATATATCTTCCCCCTCGGGTAGATATGGGGAAAATAGAAAGTTAAAGGGCACAGGTAAAGGGCACACGACATAAGGTGTCGACATGAAGAAATTCGTGTCTTGGCGTAGGTAAAGGGTGCATGACATAAGGTGTCAACATGAAGAAATTAGTGCTTTGCGCAGGTAAAGGGTGCACGACATAAGTTGTCGACATGAAGAAATTTGTTCCTTGCACAGTAAAGGGCGCATGACATAAGGTGTCGACAAGAAGAAATTCGCGCCTTGGCGCAGGTAAAGGGTGCACGACATAAGGTGTCGACATGAAGAAATTCGTGTCTTGGCACACGACATAAGGTATCGACATGAAGAAATTCGCACCTTGCACAGGTAAAGGGCGCACGACATAAGGTGTCGACATGAAGAAATTCGCGCCTTGGCGCAGGTAAAGAGCGCACGACATAAGGTGTCAACATGAATAAATTCGCGCCTTGGCGCAGGTAAAGGCGCATGACATAAGGTGTCGACATGAAGAAATTTGCACCTTGGCGTAGGTAAAGGGCGCACAACATAAGGTGTCGACATGAAGAAATTCATGCCTTGGCGTAGGTAAAGGGTGCACGACATAAGGTGTCGACATGAAGAAATTCGTGCCTTGGCGCAGGTAAAGGGTGCACGACATAAGGTGTTGACATGAAGAAATTTGTGCCTTGGCACAGGTAAAGGGTGCATGACATAAGGTGTCGACATGAATAAATTCACACCTTGGTGCAGGTAAAGGGCACATGACATAAGGTGTCGACATGAAGAAATTCACGCCTTGGCACAAGTAAAGGGCACACGACATAAGGTGTCGACATGAAGAAATTCGCGCCTTGCGCACGAGTAAAGGGCGCACGACATAAGGTATCGACATGAAGAAATTCACGCCTTGGTGCAAATAA
Organism: Taxus wallichiana var. yunnanensis; assembly: GCA_018340775.1. Lineage (NCBI taxonomy): Eukaryota > Viridiplantae > Streptophyta > Pinopsida > Cupressales > Taxaceae > Taxus > Taxus wallichiana. The sequence continues at coordinate 533,815,348 of CM031243.1, forward strand.
GAGTATGTCAACATAAGGATGGATGCACAAGGTGCATCTTCAGGAGGCGCAACATTTTGAGCGTGACAGGAAGCAGACCTTGACCTAGATATTCAAATGGCCATAAATTTTCATAGGAGCTCGATTCACGCAAGGTTGGACTTTTAGAAATCTTACGAGGTCCTCTGTCCAACTACAAATGGATATCTTTAATTGCGTGATAAAAATTCTTTAAAATGCAAAATACAGTTCGCCACTTTTTGGGTTTGCTTGGGTTCTCACCTCTACCGCCATAATGAGATGAATTAAATGCAACTTGGAGGTGGTTGGGTTAGTTTTGGAATTCCTCTGTTTTTTCTCTCTCATTATTCCTATAAATTGAAGGAGGGGCTTCTTTCTAAAGGTTTAACATTCTTGTTTTTCCTCCCTTCTTCTCTTTGGCAGTGAACTTGTGGAGTTCAATCCTCCCATCTAAAACTGTAATGCAACTTTGCCTCTTGACACTTTGTAGTGTATTGTGTCAATATTTGGAGAAAATAATGCATGTCTATGGATGATTCTCAACCCTCTCTGTGTTCATTTGCATCCTCTTAATCTTTCACTGCAAATCTGTTATCTGTGCATGATCTTGCATTGCATTTTAATGGTTTGTGTTTATTGGCAAGACAGGTGTTCTTCAATCCTCGGTGCATCACCTTTGTAGTTTAGGTTTTATTTTATGCATCTTATTACCCTGTCTCCTTGGAAATTTAGTTTAGGTTTTGAGTAAACCCTCTACATTTTTATGTGTGCATCTGAACAGAGGAATAGGAACCGGCCTTCATCCGAAGAGCTTTCCCGATTTCAAGGTCCCACACTTGGGAAAAGCTCCATGTTATGCAATCACACTGAGAGTCTCAACCCATCGAGTTGCAGACATTTAGGGGTGCTATGATTCACCATCAACAATTCCTCAGTAAACAACTTGTCTTTGAATTTATCACAAAATCGACATGAACACAATGTTACGTATAGGGATTAGGGAATTTTTGCATACTAGGAAGGAGAAAATGAATCTACCGCCCATTTCATCCAAAAAAGGAATCAATTTCTTTAATCCTTTGCAAGTGTACCCAACATGGACCAAATGGAAAATTGTGATTTTTTATTCACTCACTCGATCGAGAGACTAAAGAAGAAGTCCAAATTTTCCTTTACGTAGTTATAAGGAAGTATTGGATGTTACACTTTGAATCTACTAAGTCACTATCGATAGTAGGCGTAAGACCTATGGTATCAATGGGAAATTGGTATACATTAATCAAAAAAATTATCAAAATAATGGGGCCAACAACCAATGACCTATGGGTGTGAATCACAATCATGGTGCTACCAGAATGGTGTTACTAATCAACCAAAGAACACCGGGTTTTACAAACAACACTAGCACCAAAAAAAATACTCACAATTAAAGAGGCCCTAACATTTTCTCTCAATCAAAATGGTTCATGTGAACCATCAATCTCAAAATAAAAGTCAAACCCAAGGCCCAAACCATTACAAAAACTCTGGCCAAGGGGAAATGAATCATGGTTATAACAATCAATTTCAAAACTATAATTGAGGTTATAATCAACAACAACAAGATGCTTATGGAAGGAAAATAAATTTTGATCCTAACCTATATTTTGGTTTTAGTAAGTTTTGAGGTCGTGATGATATAACTTTCCATGATTACAAAAAGTTTCTACAAAGAATTCTTAAAAACAAAGGACGCTCTTTGTAGACATGTTCATAGGAAATCCAAACAAACCCGTAGTCCGAATATATAGGATCCATAACTCCTAATAACCCTAATGTGAGAATCTTTCATGATCCACTCCCTATGCACCCTAAAAATGTCAAGGTAAATCCTCAAAACATAAACAAGGGCATTCCTATTACTAACAATGAAGATTTAACTTCTAACAAATCTCAAGTTTGCCCGAACCTCGGTTTGAATAAAAATACAAATATCATGGGATTAGTTGAGCTCGAAGTTGAACCGAAATAAATACAACAAATCGGGTGATTGAATACCTTTCAAAACCCCTACCCACTCATTCCTTCTCATAGGATGATGTTCCTACAATCTCAAAAATGGTAGGAGCCTATGATTTAATATAGGACTTAAACAAGCCATTCTCTCACATCTCATTCTTAGATTTCTTGAATAATTCCCTAGATCATTCTCGCATTGCTTGATGAATTAGGTACAAGTCATCTAATCCATGTTACGCCCTCCTCCTGATCAAAATAATCATATTGAATTTGACATACATCCTCCGAGACAATGTGATAGTGATACTTTGGGTTTTTTCAATATAAACAAGATGCTATCTAATAATGAAATAGGCTAAAGAGGTGATCTTGCATTATATTTATAGGTCTCAATTTACAAAAATTACATTAAAAGATCCATTCTCACTAATGTGGCTATTGTAAATGTGGTTCCCTTCTCTTTTTGCTGATGTTGGGATATGGAAATACTACTTTCTCCTCTAAAAGAAACATGTTAAGAGGGAATGACATTATTAAGGTTACTTCGATAGGAACCATAGTTCTTCCTGTCACCCGTGCACCAAATACCATCTTGATAGATTTTTACATCATCAACAGGGAAACCAATTATAACATGATCCTTGGGAGACCTTTGTTAGGAATCGAGAGAACAAATATGCGGAAACAATTCCTCAAATCACATCAAGAGGAAACTATATAGTATAAGTATACATGTAGAAATATAACAACATAAATAAATAATGCGAAAAGAAAACAAGACAAGATTTAATGTGGTTCACACAATGTGGGCTACGTTCACCAAGAACTTGCTCATATTTTATTATCAAAAAGAGTAAAACAACTCTCACATTATTCTCTTAGTTATGAACTCACAACAGAATTCCAAAGATGCTAAACCACATCTAAACCACAATTGACACCCAATTGCTTAACCTTGATCACTCTTGATCACTAAGACTCAATACATCTTGAACACACAAGATATCTTCAAGATACCCTAACACCTTTATTTATAGGATTACAATCCTTTAAGAAGTCCAAAAGCCAACCCTAGAAGTTTGAAAGTCACGACCTTTCATCTTCCCATGGATGGAAAATAAACTATCACGACCTTTCATTTTCCCATGGTTGGAAAAGAAACGGTCATGACCTTTCATCTTCATAATTCAAAATTCACACTTCAATAATAATTTGAGAAGACCGTAAGTAGGTTCCACACCCCAAAAACCTTGCATTCGTCAAACGAAGGCTATTTCTTATACTTTTTTCCAAGAAGTTAGTTTCCTCCATTTTGAAAAATTCTTCATCACCCAAGGGGATCCTAAGCCCTTCCATATACACTTACAAAACATCGCAGAGAAAAGTGGATTCTGCTTTCAATATGAAATCCTTGAAAACCAATTAAACAAGCCATCTCCATCAAAGAAATTGGTCATGACCACCTCAAGTTTTTGAAAGGTTAAAGTTATTGATCCAAAAACTTGAGGTGTCCTTAACTGATAAATGAAAATCAATGTTTTTTGAAACTGTGTCCACCAAACAATGCTTTGGGGATCATGAAAATCTTAGAGAGTGATGAGCCAATATTCCTTGCGCTTCAAACCACAAAGAATGGGCAGCCTTCTTGGTATGGCCTCTCTACCCACTAATGGTCTTGGCCTAGGCGTAAACATGATAGAATTAACAAAAGAGGAGGAGAGGTATGAAACAAATATTGTACCCATCAAACCCATCCTTAGGGATTTTTCTATGACAAACCTTTGTTTAGATATGAACATGTCGAAGTCAAGTATGTTAGCTCCATGGGATGTGATCCCATAGTGCAACAAAATCGCGTTAATTCACTATACTTCACCGAGAGAAGAAGCACAAACATACTCACCTACACACAATATATCAAGGATACGACAGAGAGATTCTTGAACACCTCCTTCAAATAGAAAAGTTGGATAAACATATATACACAATCATGGCTAGGGGTTGTAAGTTTAAACCCTAGATAATAAGTCCTTGTCAAAAGAATGAAAATTTCAAAGATCGTGTTTCTTCACTATGTGCTCTTAGGGGTGAGGATTTTGACATCCTTCAACTCTCTTCACCTTATACATTCCATCATGTAGTCCACCTACATATCCACATGTATACTATTGCATCCACATTGCATTCTCATCTAGCTAGCTCATTTTGTAAAATTTGTAATCAAAGAACTTATCTTTCAAGAAAATTTTAAACACTTTTGAAAACATTGAAAATAATTGAAATCATATCTCTTAAACTATCCTCAATCTTAACATTAAACATTTCTTAATACTCATATCTATTCAAACAAGTTAATACATAGTTTCGACCTTAATCCTACCAAGGCCTACATACTTGGTTATGCTCTTAGTTTTCTTCTAGCTTAGGTGTATTTTCCTATAGTCTCTTCTAGAAGTTTATTGGTTTCACATCTATACCATACACACTTCTTTGAAGAAAAATAAATCTAAACATTTTACTCGGATCATTTGTTTGTCTATCTCAACCTTCGGTATTGAGCCCTCACATTCTACTAGTTGTGTGAGGTTAAGGTGAAGGAAGATTCTCCCTCCCAAAATCACAACTTAAAGTTAAAAATTCCATTTTTATCCATCAATTCAAAATCAAATACAAAATTTTAATTTACATACTTCCTTGTCCTACCAATCTTCGGGTTGAGCCCACTCTTCTTACTGGTGGCATGAGGAATGGAAAGGAAAGAAGTTCCCTTACTCACTTATGCCTTGTCCTTGGTGATGAGCCCATACTTATTACTGGTAGCATGGGGAAAGGTGTATGGGGTCTCTGAAAATAAATTAATAAGTTAAAAGTAATTCTTTCAATAAAAATTTCTTTGAAATCATAAATCCCGAAAAATTGAATTAGATGTCTAAGTTCCAAGATAGTTTTAAAGCCTTAAACCATATTTTTCAATGAAATGACCATCTACAGATATAAGTCTATATAAAATTGCAATAAAATACACTTTGAACTATGTAGAAAACTTGTGTAGAACTAGGGTGTAGGTTCTCAATTGGGTTTTTGTCAAAACCTTGTCTTACTCTCATCATGCTCATTCGACAAATTTATACAACTCGTATCCCTTATGACTCTCGGTGTTGATCCCTCACCTATCACTGGTTGTGTGGGGTTAGATGTGGAGTAATTTCATCTTATTATTATACAACATTCATCACATATTACGAAAAAGTAAGGAGGTATCAAATATTGCTTGAAATACCAAAGTTCTAAGTTACATATTACTTGCATAATAATCACATATTAGCATAAAAACAACAAAAGAAAAATATTTTTTTAGCATTCATCATCCGTTGCATGAATTCTAGAAAAGATATAAAATTGGATATTCTAAACATCTAGAGTGCACATGTGATGTAAACCATAAGTGAAGATAACTCTATGCAAAGAATAAATGAAGCCAAAAAGAGATATCTCTATATATCATGGAATAAAGTTTCAAAGACAATGTCATCCCATGCATAGGTGTGGTCAAAACACTTAGAAGGAGCAAAAATAACAAAAAAAAAAATGTGCTCTTGAAATAATTTCATAAAAATAAATATAGAGGCCTATGGCCTATCCCTCCCTTAGGTGTAGTTTGTTAATATTTTGCATTTTAGATTTCAATCAAACAAATGTAAAATAATATAATTTGTCCACATTGTTGGGTCACTCGATCTTGAGGCCATGATCACCTCATCACACTAGTTTTTTTGGATACTCTCTCACTCATGGAGCAACGATAACATCGTTGTACTCATCATTTGAGTACACTCTCACTCAAAATGGTTACCATGTTTCCAGAGCTCAAAAATACCAATAGGATATGCGTAAATGAATTCAGAATTTTTTTTTCTGATATATATATATATGTTTTTATTTAACTTCATTTTGAGTGTATGTGTCTACAAGGTTAGAGCATTGGTGTTGGTATATTTCTATCCCCATGCCAAAGGTAATTCCTCTTTTCATTTTATTTTAGTGTTTATTTTAAAATATCATATCTATCTACACTTGAGTCTTGTTTTCATTTTACATGTAATAGGACCTCGGATGGTGACTTTTCAACACACATGCACATAAGTTATAGCTTCAAACTCCCAATTTTGGAATGCTATACTTAAAATCTATATTTTAGGCCTCTTTATGGCTAAAAATATTATTTGAGGGGGTAATATGTGCGCACCCAAATTTACATGTGCTACATTGTCAGAAAATAGTTAAAAACCCCCAATGATGATTCATATATTTTTAGAAGGTATTCAAGCTCCTAAAACTACTTATAGCATATATTTGTAGCATATATTGCCTTAAATATCATTTGCATACCTTTTTCTAGCTTCTCGCTTCATTTTAGGCTAGTTTTGACCTTTAGTGTGAAAACTACCACCCTTCCCGGGTGGTAGTTTTCAGTAACCACCACCCACATAGAGTAGAGAGTTTTGTAACCACCACCCATGCGCAGAAAGCGTAGTTTTGTATCCACCGCTCGTAGGGCGGTGGTTTTCTAGCCATCACCCAATTAGGGCAGCGCTTTTATAATCATCGCCTTGAGAAGGGTGGAGGTCCTATTAATGCCACTTTGTGCATGGTGGCGGTCCCGTGCATAGTTTCCATAAGGTTCCAACATGACTTTAGACATGTGTTATTTCACTTAACTTCAGTTTGCATGCATGTTTCTTAATTGTTTTGGATAATTTCAAGCATGAACTCCTTGTGGTATTCTCCTCTTCACTTCTAATTTTGCAACATATGATTGATTGTGATTGATAGTTCAAACTCCCTCTTCAATGTTGATGTGGAAACCTTTGGGTGCCAAATGGCTTCAACCATTTCCCATCCAACATTCTACAAATTGATCACTTGTTTTCAAGAAAATGGCGAAAGATTTTTTGTGTACTTTGTTGCATTGTTTCAATACAATGTCATCCCATGCATAGGTGTGGTCAAAACGCTTAGAAGGAGAAAAAATAACAAAAAAATATGTGCTCTCAAAAATGTCATCAAAATAAATATAGAGGCCTATGGCCTATCCCTCCCTTAGGTGTAGTTTGTTAATATTTTGCATTTGAGATTTCAATCAAACAAATGTAAAATACTAACATTTTTCCACATTGTTGGGTCTCTCGATCTCGAGTCCATGATCACCTCATCACACTAGTTGTCTTGATACGCTCTCACTCATGGAGCAACGATAACATCGTTGTACTCTTCATTTTGAGTACACTCTCACTCAAAATGGTTACCATGTTTCCGGAGAGCTCAAAATCACCAATAGGATATGCGTAAATGAATTCGAAATGATTTTTTCTAATATATATATATATATATATATATGTTTTTTATTTAACTTCATTTTGAGTGTATGTGTCTACTGTGGTTGGAGCATTGGTGTAGGTATATTTCTATCCCCATGCCAAAGGTAAGTCCTCTTGTCATTTTATTTTAGTGTTTATTTTTTAATATCATATCTATCTACACTTGATTCTTGTTTTCATTTTACATGTAACAGAGCTTGGATGGTGACTTTTCAACACACATGCACATCAGTTATAGCTTCAAACTCTCCATTTTGGGAATGCTATACTCAAACTTTATATTTTACGCCTCTTTATGGCTAAAAATATTCTTTGAGGGGGCAATATGTGCGCACTCCAAATTTACATGTTCTACATTGTCGAAAAATAGTTCAAAACCCCTAATGATGATTCATATATTTTTAGAAGGTATTCAAGCTCCTAAAACTACTTATAGCATATATTTGTAGTATATATTGCCTTACATAGCCTTTCAGCATACCTTTTTCTAGCTTCTCGCTTTGTTTTAGGCTAGTTTTGACCTTTAGTGTGAAAACTACCACCCTTCCTGGGTGGTAGTTTTGTAACCACCACCCACATAGAGTAGAGGTTTTGAACCACCACCCATGCAGAGCAGTAGTTTTGTATCCACTACTCGTGCAGGTGGTGGTGGTTTATAACCATCACCCAATTAGGGTAGCAGTTTTATAATCATCGCCTTGAGAAGGGTGGACGTCCTATTATTGCCACTTTGTGCATGGTGGCGGTCCTGTGCATAGTTTCCATAAGGTTCTAACATGACTTTAGACGTGTGTTGTTTCACTTAACTTCACTTTGCATGCATGTTTCTTAACTATTTTGGATAATTTCAAGCATGAATGCCTTGTGGTATTCTACTCTTCACTTCTAATTCGCAACATATGATTGATTGTGATTGATAGTTCAAACTCCCTCTTCATTGTTGATGTGGCACCCTTTGGCTGCCAAATGGCTTCAACCATTTCCCAACCAACATTCTATAAATTGATCACTTGTTTTCAAGAAAATGACCAAATATTTTTGTGTACTCTTGCATTGTTGAGTTTCCACATTCTTACAGAAATAACATAGTCAAGCTCTATTCAATTGTGTTATCTCTCTTACACCTACATCAAGCTACCATGTTTTCATCCAACTACCATTGCTCTCAGCGCATTCTCACTGCGACTTTATATTTATTCCCAATCCCTTAGACTCATGTGAACATAGTTGAAATATAATACAAGACGAGTGGACAAAGAATAAAACAACTGGATTTGCCATTACTCTATGCTTCTAGGTTTGATTTGATATTGGTTTCTTCAATTCTTTACATTGTTATTTTTGAATCATATGCATACATTTATATCAAATAGAGTAGAAAAGAAGCATTTCGATCGTGATATTCTTTCAATAGTTACAGTAGATCAATTCATATAGGAAATCCTACTCAAATTCTTCTTTACTCTTGTCGAGGATGATCCAGGAAGAAAAGCTTCGAGAATCTTTGACTTCTTCTCGTGCTTTTGAGGAAATGTAGAGGATTAGATTTGTATCCATAGTTTAAAGTGAAACTTTCATTTATTTAAAATAGACTATATATACTCACCACAGTGAATAACTACACTAGGTTATTTACTTGTTTAGTTTTAGTGTAGGATTACCTTTAATTATTTAGAATAGAATAAATGTGTTGTTTTTTTGTAATATTTTAGTTTATTTTATTTATTTAATTAGTTTACCTTGAAGAAAGTAGATTATATTGTCAAAATTCATCTTTGTTAAAATGGACACTTCAATGTAATTTAACACTTAGATTCGATCAAGTAATCAATCCATAGGGGATTTACGCTACCTATACTTAACCTCCAATTTCCCTTCACGACTCGATTACTAGGAACTCACACTACTGGATATTTTTCACCGATTTTCTTATAGCCACCATCCACATCTCCACATTGGCTACCCCAAAGCAAGACCTCTGGGAGTCGAGTACAAATCAAGGTCGCATGTCAAGTTTCATCTATACAATAACCTCATCTTCTTAACATGACGATATTCCACTAAGATATTTTGTATCCATCTCTTCCTTGTAATTATCATCCATCCCTATATGTTTATTTGTATTTCCTTCTAGGTATTTTTGTAATCATTTTTGTACCAGTATATCACATATGCTTTGAGTTTCCACATCTCAAACTTGTTCTTTCTATTAAATTTCTCCACCATAAAATTTGCATTGAGCTATTTTAAACATAGGTGAGCAAGAAATGTTTTCCTCTAAATTTGTGTCTATTCTAATCAATCCACATTATGTTTTCGTATGTAATGATGACTCAAACACTTGTAAGACAAAATAAAATATAGCTTCAACACATTAACTAAATAGTAAATCTCGTTGTGAAATAGTGAAATTCTTGCCTAAATGCCTTCACATTTGTGGGCATACAAGTTGAACATTCAATGGACTAAAACTAAAATCTGAACATTGAACATTCAAATATGACCATTTGTGGGCATACAACAACTATGTGAATTAGCTAAGAATTCTATAGAAGACATTGGTGACCTCTTCAATGGAAGTATCAATATTTTTAGTACTTTTTCCAAAACCTACTAAACATAATTATTCTTAGATTTGTTAGAATAATTCAAATACATTAATCTAAAAATGTTAGAATAATTTTATCAAACAAATTTATGAGTAGAATAATTATGTTATGAAAATGATTAAGATTAAAAATAGTTAAAATTAAGGATACAAAAATTGATTTTTGAAAACTATTAAGATAAAAATAAAGTATAGACATTAAGTATAATGAAAATTAAAAGAGTTTTTGTTTTAAAAACTACAAAAATTAAAGTATAGGTAAGCATGATTTTTTATGTGAATTCATCTCCATTTTAATCATTTACATTAGTTCTTCTTACAATCATACACTTAACCAACAAACATGAAGTGATGGGTATAATTTCTCCACCAATCAAAAATCTATATCAAAAGTACTAAACATTTAAAAATAATTGTTAGTGTTGAAATTGTAAATGCAGCTATATGATATAGCTTAGCATTATGTATAAGAAATTGGTGAGACTCATCAATATTTTTACTGGAAGATCCAACTATGCCCAAAATAACATATAGAAAACTCATTGTAAAAGAGTGAAATTATTTTGCTAAATGCCTTCACAAATGACAACCGCATTTATCTATCTTATGCACATTCTGTAGAAGACATTGGTTACATCTTCAACTAAAGCATCAATTTTTTTATGTGAAACACCTTTTCCTATTGTCTCGCTTAGCTAATGTCTTCCATTACAAAACATTGCTTCTTAAGTGAATCCCAGTTCACTTTCTATAATTTCCTTGATCAATTTTTCCACTCCATACCTCTCAACTAGTCCATCCTCTCTCCTCTTCAATCTTATTCATGTCTTCCACTCATCTTCTATGTATTTTTCATTAGTTGTTTGATCATCCCATTGAGGAATTACAAGCACGATGAATCCCGAGCCGAGGCTTTCTAGAATAGAATTCCGTCTGTTATACTCTTATATTGGCTTGTAATCCTTTGGTTTTACTTTTGGGTAAGGTCCCTCCAAAACCTTTTACATTTAATAAAATAATACTCACTCGTCATAAAATTATTGCTCGACATGAAAGCATAAGATTTTTGAAGTATTCCATTGGTGGGTGTTTCAATCCATACAATGATTTCCTATATTACAAACAATTCCTTTGTTTGTATTTTGTACAAATCCTCCAGACATTCTTGTAAACACAAAATCATGCACTTGGATACATTTCTAGGTCCTTAAAGCATGCTTCTATTTACATGATTCCTAAGAAAGAAAACTAGTGGTCGACAACTATATTTGGCATCTTTTCTTTGTCTTGTGATTTATCTTTGGTCTTACACACCCTACATCACAGTCACAAATTCTATTATTAATCATTTATAGCTTCGTACACTAGTTCCCAGTCAAGAAAACAACACCCAAGAACTCGTGTCCATCATGGATGCCCCTAATCCTTTATTACCTTACTCTTTTTGTGTCTCTTTTATCTTTTGGTCTTATTTTTCAATTATGGGTCGGCCTTCCAATTGTACATAAAAATGCAAACAAGGGAATCATATAAATAAATACTTATGTTTTTAAAATCAAGGATAAAACACCAACTATTACTATCATCACCTAATCTTGTATTCCAAAGGGAACTAAAAACACTCAAAAGGCATACATTCAATGGACAAGGGTTGCATACTCTTACATACACACATATAGGAAGGTGGTGTCTATTGTATTCCATCCACACATACTATTCCATTGATTCATTCTAGATATATCACGCTATCATTTGTGAAACTTGGTCAAGGGTGTCCTATGGCATCATTTCTACACTCACAAGAACTACATGTATTCTAAGATTTATTGTGCGATCACTCATAAGTTCACTCTTCTGGATGACCGCTACGGTCAAGATGAATCCTTATTCCATATTTTCCTTTTTTAGTTTTATTTGGTGTATGTATATGTCTAGGTGAAATTATTTCTTCCAGTTAGAGGTACCTTCTGGTGATCATGGAGCGAATATCAAGTGATATATATGAGCCAACAATGAATACCTTGAGCTATAGTTAAAGATATTTCTAAGAATTTGTATAGTCACCAATTCCTAGGTCCATGCACCAACGCTAATGTGCCTCTTCCCTATATTAGGTGCCCCTATCTAAATCTGCTCCTAAATCCCTTAAATTATAGTGAGCATTAACGATTTTGTTTCCAAAATGTTCAACACTTTTATCTTTCGTGAGCACATCATGTCCACTTGAAAATCGATAAGTCCTCTTATTCATCCTTTTTCCTTAGGTTTTTCACACTATATGTTTATTTTCTTGTGTCATTATTGTATTTTAGTATTCATACATTTAATTATAATAATATATACTATGCAATATATATTAAATTTATACAACTTAAATTAAATCATTTGGTGAACCCGACATCTCCTATACCTCATCCCAATCCTATGTCTTCTACATGTACTCATATGAATGAACCTCAAGTATTCAAGTTATCAATACCTCTGAAATTTGATCTAAATGTTAACCAACATTATATTCTTCCCAAACTAATCAATCACTAATTAATAGACTTTCCAACTATTCATTTTTATCCTCCTTATCGGCTTACCAAGTACATAAGTCTTGAATTTTGAAATTATCAAAGAATTAATGGACATCATGACAATGATTTATATGCTTTAAAATGAATAATTAAGCACCTTGAGCATCAAGGTTTTATTTCATTTACTTCACAACATCTTGTTACATCTCCAATTGCTAAATCCCAATGGGCTCCTAAATCCAAGATTTCTATAACGAATGAACATCAATCCACAATCATGAATGTTCTTTCTTTGGTAATTCAAGAGTTGCATCCTTAACCTCCTCCAATTAAGCATATAATTCCTTTTCTCAATCATTCCCATGATTATATTGATGGTCGGGACACATTTCAAATGCCACCGTAGATCTCCATCACTCGCATACTTTGGGGAATATCAAATTAACCCCCCCATTTCTATTAGTTTTCCTAGTAATTGTTATTATCCTTCATGCTCCATGCATCATGTCTAATATTTAAAGGAACTTCCACACCCTTTGATACAAAAATTTTATCATCATTACCCTATGGCATACTTTAGTTCCATGGTTCATGCTCAACTCATTAATGGTATCATTCTCAAAAAACCTCACATCATTCACACTTCACGATATGTACTTCATGATACATATTTCTAGCATTTACTTTCACACAACACATCACCCTATGACACACTCTTGTTCTATGGTTCATTCTTGATAGTCATGGGTTCACATAAATGAACCTCAACTCATCCACATTCTTTGTGTGGCACATCGATCGTATCATGTTCACCCTTTGCATTACATACCATCCTACTCATAAATTTCATTTACATATCTTGGTTGCATTTATTCTTTCTACCTTATTCTAATTAAATGTTGCACATTTTTCCATGTTAGACAAATTATTAGTATGTCATTATCATTCTATATATACACATGCACATTTATTTGGTATTTTTGTGAATGCATATATCTTACATGTTCTTACACGCTTCAATGATTCTTGGCATTTTATATTTTATCAATCTGACCGAGGCTCCTATGCGAATCTACTACCCAATACTACACAAAAGTTCTATTATTACTCTTTTGACTAATTATAAGTCCAATCACCTCACTTTTCCACCGATATATACATGTTATGGAATACTATTTATCTTTATAACATGCTAATAGGTGCTTCATGTGTGGTATTTTATTAGGAGGACTTTATACATCCTTGGCTATCTCGATACATTTTTTTCTCGTACTTGTATGCCATTTTTTTGGGATATGACCTTTTTATTGTGTGATCATTGTATTTTTGGCCGCTTCACTGATTATCTTGTGACATTGCTAGAAATGTCCCATGTATGAAACCCACTTTTGTGTTCCACCTTGTCTTACTTGTTTGTTGTCACACTATCTTCTATTCAAATACTAGATTTTATAATAACACATGTTTCTAACCCACTTTTTTGCATGTGCCTTTTTTCTACCGATCATGTCCTGTTGGTGCTCAATTTGATCTCACTTGGTTTTCTCTAGAAATTATTCAATTTCATGGGCTCTCATGTATTTTCTATTTCCCCAAATGGATGCGTGAAAGGTTTTCTTCATTTGTATGTTGTTGAAGATCCTTCTCCATGGTCATGGATCACATTTAGGCCTTGTATCATTTCCAAATTCTTTGTCCTTAAAGAAAAATTAAATTTTGGGTGCAAATGGTGATTTCCCTGCATTTTACGGTTTGATGGGTGTGTTTTCTTCGTCAAATTATATCTCAGCATCTTCAGCTACATGGTCTCTTTTGATTGGATGAGGCATGTCGGGTCTATTTTATAACTTGTAACGCTTTTTCTATATTTGAAAAAGACCAATTTGGCCCCGTGGCCCCGTTGAGTCTTGATTGGTTGGTCAAATTTATAAAGGCGGAGTGAATTTCTTTATTTTTCCCCAAAAGGTATACGTGTTCATTTTTAATTGTTTGTGGTATGGCGGGTCCTTTTTATGTTTCAAGGCATTATGGAAAAAAGGGTAAAAATGTGAAAGAAATTCCTAAGGCCCACAAAAGGACCAAGAGAAAGACACGTGGAAATTTGAAAAGTCGAGCACATTTGCAAAGTGCCGGAGAAATTTGAAACTTTTGCTTTGTTATGAAAAAGGAATAAAGTCATAAAGTATAGCTGCGGCCCCACAGGAGACCAGAGAAGGACACTTGGAGGTTTGAAAATGCAAATGTGGAGGAGTGATCCATAAGAGCATTTTGAAACTTTGCATCATTTTGAAACGGAAGCTAAAGTACAAAAATGAAGTCTGCATTGAAAATTCAAAGGCGGAGAAGTGGGTTGTCGGAGGAAAATTGGAAATTTTTCCTTTTTTGTAAAAAGGGGTAAAATTTTGGAAATGAACCATGAATCCATCAAAGACATAGAGTAAGCCACATGTTGAGCCCATATTTCAAAGGTGGAGGGGCGGGGAAAAATGTCAAAATTGTGCATTTTCTCCAAAATTCATAAAATGCAAAAGGCAACCCTAGGTCGGCTTCAAATCATATTGTTCCATGTAGATGGCTCTAATCTAAAGTTGAAAAGGGCATAATCAATGGTTGTTGTATCATTGATCCGATATTTCTCGCCATTAATGTTCCACAACTCTTAGAGATGTGAATACGCATTGTTTTTCATCATTTTTTGATGAAATTCCATGTCATTTTGTCTCAGAAGTGAAATTACTTGTGTATTTAGAGCTTAATTTGTGAGTCTAAGGAATGTAAAGGTTGATATTTTGAAGTTGGAATTACCCGGGCACTTGCAACAAATGTGAATTCCCGAGAGAAGTTGGATGCAGAGTAAAGTTACGAGAGGAAAGAAAGGGAAAAGTATGAAATGATGGAGGTTCCATACACAAAGGATGAAAATTTCCTCCCGCTTAAAACAATGATGGAGATATTTGTAATGATTAACCTTTTTGAACAACTAGCAACATTTTTGTTGCAAACCTATTAAACGTCATTTTCTTGAAATCATGATAAAAAATGTAACAAACAAAGGTTCCTTGAATATTATTTTCTTAGGGGGAAGCTTGGATGTAAATTGAGTGTTATAAAAGCACGCTTTAGTCATGCAAATGGTTGGGGCTTAATTTGTGTGATAAAATCTGAGAAATCCCATCTTCGTGAGAGACCATCTCGAAACCTCGTTAATCTCATATGTTTTACATGTGACCATGTCAAGTTGGTTGCAAGTGTACATCCATTGACAAGCTTTGAGATTGTTCAAGAAACCTTCCTCTTCGATGAATCCAATCAAATTTGAAATAATTTGTGTTAATGTTGGGAAAAAAATTGTCTGCTTTATATTCATAATGTTTGCAAATAGTATTTCTTGTTCCTATTGCAATATTGTGTTAAAATCCCTCTGAATCATACAAGATCTCATCCCTATGATAGTTTAGTGGCATTTACAATTTCATTATGAGAAGATCCTTCATCATGTAATGAGCTAAACAATTTAAAATCACTTTACTTGTCATTTTGTTCATAAATATTGTCTATAATCCTTCGAGTGTATCTTAGGCGTGAGGAACCGTGGGGTTGTTAATGTTTAATTAAGTTTTTACCTCAAGCCTTCATGTTAAATTATTAGAGATTATGTGAAACCATGCAAATTTGTGCCTCCATTGATGCACACATTCTTGTTGAAGGAATATTTTAGCTATTCTATAGCATTATGTCATTTAGTTTTCCAATTTTTCTAAACATTCTCAAAGATCTAGTAAAATCAAGTTTATCTTGCTTAATCTCCCACCAAAAATTATTCAAAAAACAATGAATCCTACCTTAACTACCCCTGTTTTCCCTATATGTCCAAAAATGAATAAATTCTACCGCTAAAATATGCGAAAGCAATCGAGATTCCATAATGTCTTTAGTAACCTTAACCTTGTTTAGAAAATATCACCATTCTTTCGAAGTGACAACTCATGAGAGTTAAATTATGGTGAATTGATCATATTTTCTCATGGTTTCGTTCCAAATTTGTGAAAAGAAGGATATCTTCATTATCCTTCACCAACATAGGTTACAATATGGGTCCTCTCACCCCGGTTGAAAGGCATAACCTAAAGTAGTAAGGATAGATCAAATCCTTTTGAAGGTGCTATCTGCTTTCTCCAACATCCGAGTGACAAAGAGCCGGTTGAATCACCTCCCCGAGATACAAAATGACATACATGATGATTTATCTATCTCTAGGCTTCTTGCTAAATCTATGATGTTGCTTAGATTGCAAATGAGAATCAATTTGAATCTGATACCGACACTTGAATGGTGTCGTTCTTTAGGAATTATTTTAACTCCGGGACTTATTTGTATGGTAACAACACCCGAATGGCGTTGTTTCCAGGGACATGAAGGTGTGTGCAAAGTTTGAACTCCATTAACAACTCATATAGACCCTGGTAAATGCTTCTTACAAATTTTAAAGTGTAAATACGTTGTTGAAACGTTATCCTGTGTCTAGATTTGTAAGAATTATGTGAAGTTACAAGTTCTGTGTGTAATATTTCCATTTTTTGTTGGTTTTTGCACTAAGTTTACATCATCAATGTTAAATATGGGTAAAGGAAGGTCAGATCTATGTATATTTGCATCAATTTAGTGTTGATAGACATTTGACAGATCAATTTTAGTGCATTTGCACAACTAAGGTGAAAATCCTTAGTGGCGACTCCATGTTGATTTGTTTTTTTGATAAATGCCAAAGTGTGTTAAGCTTTATAAATCTGTCAATTGAAATTTATCACTAATCTTTATAAATCTAGAAGGAAGAAGATCGTTTTCATTAAAGACCTGCGCTAGAAGGTTGTTTCTAGACTGGGAAAGATAAATTCGGAAAGGAAAAGAGTTTGGAAAATAGTTGGAGATCAAGAATCAAGAAAAGAGTTATCCATTGTGAAAAGTTATCCACCTTTAGTTGAGGATTACCATTGTTCTTCAAGTGATTTCGAATAAGGTAATCTTTATATAGAATGTAATTTCCCAACTAGAGAGGGGCCTTCATTTGTGTCTGATAAGTGTCCTTCTCGGTAAGTCCCCGTATTTTCCAAAGTTGATAAGGTTTTCCATGAAACAGAATCTTTAGAGGACAAATCACTTTGAAAATTATACTCCTATGTTCCAAAGACCCTCAGTACCTCATCATTTTGTATCTCCTGCAAGATCACCTCCTCAAAACAACATGGCCTAGTCCCACCTGTGCCTCCATTTATTGTTAATACCTTCGGTCCTTTAAATTTAAGAGGTATGGATGGATATCCAAATGCCATGCCCTAAGATGTTAGAAATAGACCACTCCTAAATTTCAATGAAATAATGTTATTACTGGTGATCAGCACTTAAATATTTTTGTCAATATGATGGAATAATTTGAGATTGAATTTGAGGATGAGTACATAAAATTTTTATTCATACTCTAAAGGAGGATGTACAGGACTCGTATAAATATTTTCTAGACAACTCCATTGATTCATGGACAAAAATGAAGAATGATTTTAGATTGCAGTATGGAGATAAAAAATACCCTAGGTTTCTTTTGTCGAGAATTTGAAAATATTAAGAAGAATCATAATGAATATGTTCGTGACTCCAATACTCGCTTAATAATACCTCGAATAGGCTACCTATAATCCTGAAGCCAAGTGATGTTTCTTGTTTAGTAAAATACTCCGATGCTTTTGATAAGAAGTTTTCCTATTATTTGAGGGATAAGAACCCAACAACATTGAGGCAAACCTTCACCATGGCTTTTCGTATTGAAAACAACATTAAAGCAATTACTAAACCTCCTTAGAGAGAAGGCATCAAATTGATAAATCTAGAGAAGCCTCAATCAAACAAGGTTGTCGATCCAGAGGAGGTTGTAAAAACTCTTCTTTGGGGTTGTTAAAGAAATATCTTACAAGCTAGCTAGAGTAGAGAAAGGAATTGGACAAAGTTCCCAAGGTCAGCATAAATCACAAAGTCAAGAAAGATTTACAAATCATGCTAGGGGTTGTTGGTGCTAAAAATAGTCTCACCCCATTTTTTTTTCCTTGTTGTTTTTGCCCTAAATACTTGAAGAAAAATGAATGGATGTATCTCGTAGGAATGTATTTGAGCCTTCTAACATTTCTAAGTTCTCTCATCCCTGGAGGAAATTCCATCTCTCGGGGCTCAAATGGTTATTTTTCTACATTTTATGGTCCAACGGGCATTTCTCCTAGTCAAAATTACATCCTTTCATCAACAAGAAACGTGGCATCTTTTGGTTGTATGTGGCTCAGGCCGGGTACTCAAAAATTCTATGGATTGCCTTGACCCAAAATTGGTCCATGTGGAGGGACGACGCTCATTTAAATATTTTCCTTTTTATTTTGGCCTTAGAGTTACACCGGAGGACACATGGCGGTTTCCGGTACTTTTCCCAAAGTTCGAAAAATTATTTTATGTAGATGGTACAATTTGGCGGAATAGAGACACGTGGTGATCCCGTGCTCATTCAAGATCTCTCGCTTTTGGGTCTCTATGTTGAAATTGCACCATGAAGACAGTGAAAGCTTCACCGGGGCTTCCCATACTTATTCTTTTTCAAAAGGTTTTGAGAGGCACAGGACACGTGGAGGGGACTGCGCATGTTTGAGGACTGGCCCTTAAATTTAATTTTGAAGAACCACCGGAGGACACTTGGAGGCCTCTCGCTCACTTTACATTTTTTTGGAATTTTCAATGGGTAAAGGAGACTCGCCTCGACTGCGACACATGACACCTTCCATTCAGCTTTAAGCTTTCAAGAAAATTTTGATTGGGCCAGGACACGTGGTGAGCCTGCGCTCATTCAAGGTCTCAAATTTTTGGCACCATCTCAAGATGCGCCATTGTGATGTGTTGTAGTTTGAAAAGTCAAAAGGCGAGAACAGGACTATTCGCGCAACTTTGATTTTTTTCCTCTTAAGGATTAAAATATCAAAATGGCCTGACAAACATGATAAAAGTGAGGTCAAGGTTGGTTTTGAAAAGTAAAAGGGGTGGGTAAGCGGACCATCGTAGGGCAAATTAGATTTTTTGCCTCTTATTACCAAAAGGATTAAAACATCAAAGTGGCCCATGAAACCCGATGGAGAATAGTCAAAACATTTCCCGGTCAACAGCGAGGTGCGGAGCTACCGGGAAACTTGGAAAATTTTCCTTTTCCAAAAAAGGGGTGAAATACTAGAATTTATCCATCATTCCTTGGGGCCCACCTTAGGACACGTGTCGCTCATTTCTCATGGGAGGAGGTGCAAAGAAAATGTGAAAATTTTACATTTTTCCAAAATTTGTAAAAGGGAAAAAGGAACCCACAGGCCCACTCTAAAATGGATCTCCCACGTGGATGGTCCAAATTCAAAATAGAAATCAATGGAAATTGTGCCCTGTATCTGATTTTTCTACCATTTTCACTCTAGAGCTCCTGGGATGTGTATTCTTATGATTTTTATCATTTCTTGGAGTCTCATGCACGCCAAATGAAGAGGAACATTAATCTCATATCCTAGTTTGGTGGGGAAGGTCTGTAAATGTCTCTCACCATTAATATGCAATCAAGCTATTGGATTTGACCCAATTTTTATTTCCTTGACATGCAAAAAGACTTGTTGATATCTCGGGTTTAGTGAGAAAAATCTAGGGATGTATTTTACCATTAAGATGAGACCTGACATTTAGGCTCGATTTGATCTTCCATTTTTCTTCCTGGGCACACAAAGAACCAAATTGGATAGAATAGGGGGAAGTGGTTGGTAAGTAAAGGGAAAAGTGATCTACCAGAGGAAGGAGTTGAATGTGGGAGATTTTCGAAGAGATCTTCCCCTGAGCACCTGAAAACTTTTTACAGATCTAATTATAGGAATCGCGATCGATATCATGGCAAGCACTGGTGCACTCAATGTCTCTAGTTTTGGGGGAAAAGTCTCTGTTGTAAAATGTTATAAATAGGCATGATTTTTCCGTGAAAAGGGTTGGGAGTTTGTGAAGGTAGAAGTGTTAGGAGTCAGAAACTGATTTCCTAAGAGAAAAGTTTATTAGAGCCTGTCTTCCCCGAGAAACTATCTGAAGAAGCATGTTTATCTCCTTTGTGTTAAATTTGATCATGTCAAAGTGGTTACGAGTGTACAACCATTAACAAGCTCTAAGATTGTTTGAGAAACTTTCCCCTGTTGATAAATTTAACTAAACTCGAGTTAATTTGTGTTATTATTGAGCAAAATTTATGCTTGTTTCCTTTTCTCAAATGTCTGCGAAATAGTTTTTCTTGTTTCGTTGCATTCTTACATTGAAATCTATGTGAATCACAAAATATCTTATCCTTGTGATAGTTTGGTGGCATTTGCAATTTCATTTATCATAAGATCTTTCATTTGATAATGAAATAAACAAGTTTAAAATCATTGTGACTCCTAGTATGACTATAATATTTTTTATTAGCCTTTAAGGGTATCTTAGGCATGATGAAACAGAGATTGATAATGTTCATTTAAGTTTTCCAATTTGAGCCTTCATTTTGGATCCTTGAAGTTTGTGTGAAAAGTGCTGATCTGGGCCTCCATTGGAGCACATATTTTTGTTAAAGGAACACCCTAGCTACTCTGAAAGCATTCTGTTGTTTGAGCTTTCCTTTTTGTAAAATTTCTCAAATATTTGGTATAATCAAGTTTATCCCGCTTCACCTCCCACCAAAATTCATTCAAAACAATTAATCATACCCATACTACCCCTGTTTATCATGTATGTATACAAATGCACAATTTTTTCTACCAAAACATGCAGAAAAAATCAGGTTTTCATTGTCTTTAGTGGCACGAACCTTGCATAGACAATATCTCCATTATCTAGAGTGACAACTCATGAGAGTAAGGTTTTTTTCATTGATCATATTTTCTTCAAGGTCCTCTTAATACTTCACAAGGAAGGACATCTCCATCTCCTTTGTAAACAACAGGCTACAAAAGGGTCCTCTCACCCTGGTTGAAAGGAACAACCATAAAGTAGTGAGGATAGGTCAAATCCTCTTGAGGGTCTTTACCCATTTCTCCACATCTGAGTGACAAAGAGCAAGTTGTATTTCATCCCTGACTATAAAATGAAACACTACATGCTCTACTTGCCTCTAATATTCCTACCGAAACTGTGATGTTTCTTAGATTTTGAGGGAGAATCAATTTTGGTACTAATACCTTATTGGCACCATTGTCGGGAAGAAGAGATTGCAGTTCATATTCAGACCCTGGTAAACACTTCTTATATGCTCTATGTGCTATGTGCAATTCTTTAAGTTCCTACACCTAGTGCACTAGCTTTCATTGATGAATCTGAGTGAAGAAAAGTTAGATCTTTCCATTTCCAGTTTCTAGTGTTGACAGATCATATTTTAGTGCATTTGCACAACTAAGGTGGAAATCCTTAGTGGTGACTCCCTGTTGATTTTATTCTTGATGAGTACTAGTGTCTTAACCTCTGTCAAGTGAGATTTGTTACTAATCTTTGCAAAGCTAGAAGGAAGAAGATCATTCTTTGCTAGGGATCCTACTAGGACATTTTTCTAGAGCTAGGAAAAAGAAAGTCAAAAGGAAGAAAATCCTAGAGAGTTGTTGGAGATCAAAGAGACAAGAAAGGGGATCTTCATTGATGAAAGAGATTGGCCTATTATTGAAGACTGAAATTCAAGTGCTTCAATTAGGTAGCCTCTTTGTGGAATTGAATTATCCAACTCAAGAGGGGCCTTCATTTGATTTTGAAAATTTTGCTTCTCATTCTGCCCATGTCTTTTCGAAAGTTGATAGGGATTTCCAAGAAACAATGCCTTTAGGGGATATCCATTTTGAAAGTTATACTCCTTTGTTTCAAAGGCCCTCTACCCCTTATCAATTTGTCACCCCTCCAGGGGCACGCCCTAAAACAACATGGCCCTGCCCCCCTGGACCTCCATTTGTTGTAAACACCTTTGGTCCTATAAATTTTATAGGGATGGTTGGTTACCCAAATAAAGGTCCCTAGGATGTGAGAAATAGATTACGAAAGTTCTAAGGAAACAACGCTATAACTAGTGATCAACATATAAATATTTTTATCAATATGATGGAAGATTTGAGATTGAACATGAAGATGTATATATCAAGTTGTTTATCCATACTTTGGAGGAAGATGTCACGAGGATCTTGGTACAAATATTTTCCAGATAATTCCATTGATTCTGGACCGAGATGAATAATTCATTTAGATTGCAGTATGGTGACAGAACTGATCATATATTTCTATTATCGAAATTTGAAAACATCAAGAATAATCCTAATGATTCATTACATGATTTCAACACAAGGTTTAACAAGACCTTGAGGAGATTTCCGGTTGCCTTAAGGCCATGTGATGAATCATGTTTGATCAAATATTCGGATGCATTTGATAAAAAAATTCTTACTACTTGAGGGATAAAAACCCTACTAATTTGAGGAAGGCCTTCCCCATGGCTCTTTAAATAGAGAACAACATCAAGGCAATTGTAAAGCCTCTAAAAAGGGAGGGTGTGTAACTAATTAACCCAAAAAAACCTCAAACAAGTAAAGCTTCTGATTTGGAGGAAGTTGTGAAAATTTTGGCAGGAGTTGTCAAAGAAATATCATAAAAATTAGCCCGGGTAGAAAAGGGAATTGGGAAGATTTCACAAGGTCAACACAAGCAACGAGGGCTAAGACAGTTTAAAATCACCAAATATCTGATGATAGAGGCAAGGGACCTATTGGATTTAGAAATAGGCAATCCCGAGGCCGGGAAAATAGAATGGTACTTGATCCTTTGGCTTGCCAGAGTGCTTGTTGTGGTGGAGATAGATGTCATTAATTTATGTGACAGTGTTTCATGCCCCATGTTCCATGTGAGAAGATCAGCAAGAAGAAGAAAGAATCTAGTATGATAATGATGATGATGTTTTCATGATGGGTTTCTCCACAAGCTCACAAGAAGGGACAACTTCCACTTGAAGTAATAAGTGCTATAACTACTGCTGATTTTTGGGATTGCATTCACTGGTACCCATTCTTTCCCCTCTCATATTTTAGAAGTAGATCTTGTACAATATTTTAAATTGCCCAATAATTACTTTGAATATTTGAGAGCTTTAATGATAAAGAAGTATAATTGAGGAATCCCATCTGAGGAGGATAGGCAATTATTGATGAATGTTGTTGTGGCTTAAGAAAAGGAACACAACACAAGAAGTAGGGTTGTCAAAGGGATAGGGCCTCAGGCCAAGCCAAAAACTCCATTGCTTTCAAATGTTCCTAAAGAGACTCCTAAGAAAGATGCATCTGCCAAGGGCTTTGCTGTCCCAAGTAAAAATCATACCCCACATCATGCCCAGTGTCAAAAATCTTGTGCCATCTAATGAGTGTGTCAACCTTACTTCGATTGCTGCCTTGCCAAAGTCTTTCCCATATGATATTGCCCAAGTCTTGAGTCAGATCATGATATCAGTTCCAATTTTGAGTTGCTTAGGATCCCTGAGCACAAGAAGAGGGCATTAGAGTATTTTGGACTAAAAGAGAGAGAAGACTGCCCTAGGTAGAAATGTAAACATTGTGGAGACTCCTCCAATCATTGAAGAACTAGAAGCACCACCAACATCAGAAGAGCTAGATGAACCACCTGAGGTTTATTTGGGAACATCCTTGGTAGATTCTCACTGAATGTGGATCCATTCTTCACCACTCTGATCATTAAAGATAGATTGCTACACAATTGTATGTTTGACTCAGGGGCATCATGAAATGTTATGCCTCTAGAAGTCATGAATGAGCTAAACATCAAAGTAACAACAACATATGGGAAGTGTACTTGCTATGGACTCCAAAGAGGTGCCAGTGGTGGGATGTGTGAAGGGTCTGTTGTACAACTTGGAGCCTATCTAAGAAGGGATTTGAAGCTTGATGTTATTATTGTTGATTTCCTAGCCAAGTGGGGTATGTTGTTGTCTAGAAAATGGGTTGCAAGTGTTAGTGGGAGTGTTCATATGGATATGTACTATGCCACCATCCCAATTGAGGGAAGCCTTGCCAAGTTGTATGGGGAAAATATGATGTTACACCTTATTAAGGATCCCAACAATGCATCTTATGAAGTTTTGTACACAAGTGTTGATGCTGATAACTTTGTAGGATTCGTTGATGGAAAAGAGCACAAGATTGAAGAATGCAAGTTTCTTGAATATGAAGGCTCTCTATGGAATTTATGGTTTGATGGAGATTGCTCTAGGTTGGAAATGGTGCTGGTGTTGTTCGATCTCTCCGGGCCATGAAGAGTTTGTATTTTCCTTCAAACTCAACTTTGAGTGCACTAATAACATTGCTAAGTATGAGGCACTATTATTAGGTCTGAGGATTGCTTGGAAATATGGTGTTAAAGACATTTTTGTCAAGGGATATTTGGAATTAATTGTAAAATAAGTTAGAAAACCGTATGCCACAAAAATCATCAAATGAAACAATACAAGCATGTAATTTGGGATTTCATTGAGATGTTTGTTTCATTCAACATTGTGCATCATGATAGGAAGTTCAATGATTTGGTAGACAAACTTGTAGTGTTAGGATCTTGATTTGATAATTGTGCAGTGTCCCCATATTGTGAATATGATGTTGAGGTGTTAACAAGGCCATCATCAGTACTACAATATTAAGCATTGACAAGTTTTTGATGATGATGCTCAGGTCAAAAGATTTCTGCTGAATAAAGGAGAGTTTGCTGATTAGAATATTGATTAGGAGCCAATGGTATGCATAGCAGAGGGTAGAGAAACCTTGTTTGGCAAAGGCATCATCCAACTAAAGACTAATACCATTCCTATAGGGTTGGTTTCTCTTGAGTCCAATTTTGATAATGTTGATCGCATTATTAACAGATGCATGATAGCCTCAAGGGATGTTGAGGAGCATGACCTTGGCATAAAGGAGAAACCAAGGAAAATTTGTTAGGCGAAATCTCAGCAAGGAGGAGAAGCATTCCTACATCCAATTGCTGAAAAAATATCAAGATTGCATGGCTTGGACTTATTCTAAGAGTGAAGGCATATAGAGAGGATCTGTTTCAACATGAGATTCCCTTGGAGTCCAATGCAAAACCATTCAGGTAGAAATAGAGGCCAATCAATCCACTCCTATCTCTTAAGATGCAAGAGGAATTGAAGAAACTAAGGGATGGAGGGATTATTCATCCCACAAGGTATTCCTCCTGGGTTGCAAACCTAGTACCAGTCAGAAAGAAGAATGGTGACATCAGGTTGTGTTGGATTCAGAAATTTGAATAGAGCATTAATAAAGGATAATTATCCTTTACCAAACATGGGAACATGCTGTAACTAGTGTTTGGTTCGAGCTACTTTCTACCATGGATGGCTTCTCTGGTTATAACCAAGTTGTGGTGAAGGAATCGAAAGGATTAAAATAGCCTTTACCACCCCTTGGGGAACATATGTATATGTCAGGATGCCCTTTGGACTGATGAATGTTGGAGAAAATTTTCAAAGAGTAATGGATGTTGCTTTTGCTGGTTACATCAATGATTTTATTATTTTCTACCAAGATGATGTAACTGTGTTCTCCAGAAAGAGAAGTGATCACTTGCTGCACTTGGAAAAGATGTTGATAAGATGCAGAGAATATGGCATTTCACTCAATCCAAAGAAGTGCCATTTTGGAGTGCAGAAGGCAAAGTTGCTTGGTCACATTTTGTCACAAGAGGGGGTGATGATTGATCCAAAAAGGGTAGAGGCCATCAAGAGGTTCCAATCCCAAGAACCAAGAAAGGAATTTAGTCCTTCTTTGGGTAGATAAAATTCATCAAAATATTTATATCAAACTTTGTTGAGTTGACCATTCCAATTACTTCCATGTTAAAGAAGGACTAGGTCATCAAGTGGGAAGAGGATGCCATTCAAGATTTCAATGGGATTAAAGAGGCACTAAAGCATGCACTGTATTATAACATCTCCGACTATAAGAAGCCCTTTCAAATTTTTTTCTTTTGCTTTAGAGAACACTATTGCATCTGTCTTGTTGCGAAAGATGATGAAGGGGCTGAGAAGCCAATTTCCTTTTCGAGTAAGGCATTGTAGGGGGCTGAGCTGAAATACACTCTTATGGATAAACAAGCATTTTCCTTGGTAAAAACAACAAAAGTTTTCAAGTCTTACATTTTGAGTTCTAAGATTGTTTCTTATGTTCCCCACACCATGGTGAAAGACATCTTATTAGATATGGAATTCTTAAGAAAAAAAAGGTGCATATGGGTGAACAAGTTGCAAGAATATGACATGGATATCAAAACCACAAAGCTGGTGAGAGGTTTGGGCTTGGCTAAGCTTATGGCTAAGAGAAACTTGTAGACTATTGAGGTGAATGAGGTAGGAGAAGGAAGGGTAGGTGTGTTTAAGAAACTAATGAGTATTGAGTGGTATAAGGATGTGATTTTTATCTCGGACATTTATATTGCCACAGTATTTGAGTAAGAACTAGAAAGGGCCCTTAAGTTTGATTCCTCGAAATATGTCATTACGATTATGGGTTAGCTTGGAATAACCCTAAGGGATTCCTCTTAAGGTGCATTATGAAGATGAATCCCCAAGATAATTGTTGATCTCATGGAGGAGTTTATGGGGGCATTTTGCTTGGAAGGATCACAACACACAAGATCTAAGGGCTGATTATTGGTGGCCAAATCTCTTTAAAGATGCAACTCTTTTGGTTAGAATATGTGAGAGTTGTCGGTGTTTCTCTACAAGAATGAAAGCTTCGAGGCTCCTTTTCTTTGTAGTCTGTATCAATTGAAGCTTTGTTCAAATAGTGGGAATGGATTTCATTGGTGAGATTTCAGACCCTTCAAGTGATGGCCATAAGTGGATTCTTGTAGCCATAGATTACTTCACCAAGTGGGTGGAGGCAATCCCCACCAAAAGGAAACACACCAAATTGTCATGGACTTCATATTGAACCATATCATCTGTAGGTTTGGGGTGCTAGTCAAAATTGTTGCTTGACAATGCCATGAGCTTCAGAGCTAAACCCTTGGTGGTAATGTGCAAAGAATATGGGATCAATTTGACATATGCTTCTAATTACAATCCCTAAGGAAATGGACAAGATGAGTCTAGTAATAAAAATTTGTTGAAGATTATCAGAAGAACCTTGGAGCTGAACAAGAGAAAATGGGGTGAGCAGTTGAAGTTTGTTGTCTAGGCTGACCAAATTACTATTAAAAGAGCCACTGGAAAGAGTCCATTTGAGTTGGTATATGGAACTCAGCCCTGCTACCCCTGCATATGCAATTATCCTCATATCGTTCATGTAAAAATTGGAAGATCAAGAGGTAAGTCCATATTATACCCACATTAATCAAATTGTTGAACTTGATGAAGAAAGGAGGGCATTGTACCAAAGGCATGTAAAGTTTAGAGAGAACTGAAGAAGTTGTTCGACAATAAGGTCACCCAAGAGATTTCAATGTTGGAGATCGTGTGTGCTTTATGGGATAACATTTATGAAGATAAGGAAAGCATGGAAAATTTGACGCTTAATGGATGGGCCCTTACTCCATTGATATTAGAATTGGTGAACATACATTCTTCTTGAAGGACTTGGATGGGGAATTTCTTGATATGTGTGTTAATGGTAGGCATTTGAAACATTTCATGGATTGATTCCCCAGAATCAAGGTGAACATCATCTATACAGTGTATATTTTGTTGGTTTGTTTTTGTTTTTTTGTGTTTTTGTTCGTTTTGGCCCATGGTGGCTTGTTTTTCTTGGTTTCTCTGGTTCTTTTTGGGGGATAGTTCTGGTTTTGTGCTGCTCTGGCAAACTGCTGACTCCTTTTCCCAATGGATATTTTGGCACTTGATGTACCTTGTTCTTGTTGGACTCGCGGGGTGCTCAGTGCCCATCCCCAGTCGGAGCTGATGTTGGTGCTCAAAATAGTCTCACCCCATTTTGTTGTCCTTGTTGTTTTTTCCCTAAATACTTGAAGAAAAATGAATGGATGTAGCTCAAAGGAATGTATTTGAGCCTTGTAACATTTCTAAGTTCTCTGTCCTTGGAGAAAATTCCATCTCTGGGCTCAAATGGTTGTTTTTCTACATTTACTGTCCATTTTGATGACGGGCAGTTTCTCTGGTCAAATTTACATCCTTGCATCAACAGGAAATGTGGCCTCTTTTGGTTGGATGCGGCTCAATGGGGCACTCTAAAATTCTATGGATCACCTTGACCCAAAACTGGTCCACGTGGAGGAACGACGCTCATTTGAAGATTTTCTTTTTGGTTTGGCCTTGGAGTTCACGGGAGGACATGTGGAGGTTTCACTACTTTTCTTGGACATAGATTTTTTTATGCAGATGGTATAGTTTGGCGGAATAGGGACACATGGTGAGCCCACACTCATTCAGGATCTCCGCTTTGGGTCTCTATGTTGAAATTGCGCCATGAAGACATGTGGAGGCTTCACCGGGGCTTCCCATACTTAGTCTTTTTTCAAAAGGTTTTGAGAGGCTTGGGACACGTGGAGGGACCACGCATGTTTGAGGACTCGGCCCTTGAATTTCATTTTAAAGAAGCGCCAGGAGGACACTTGGAGGCCTCCACTCACTTTACATTTTTCTTGGACTTTTTAATGGCCAAAGGAGATTGCCTCGGACCCTGACACATGGCGCCTTTGCTGAGCTTTAAGCCTTCAAGAAAATTTTAAATGGGGCGGGACACATGGTGAGCCCACGCTCATTCAAGATCTCAAATTTTGGGGACCATCTCAAGATGCGCCATTATGACATGTGGCAGTTTGAAAAGTCAAAAGGTAGGGAAGCGGACCATCGGGGGCAACTTGGATTTTTGCCTCTTAAGGATTAAAATATCAAAATGGCCTGCAAGCCCGATAAAGGGAGGTCAAGGTTGGCTTTGAAAATTCAAAGGGGTAGGGAAGTGGACCATCGGAGGTAACTTGGATTTTTTTCCTCTTGTTACCAAAAGGATTAAAACATCAAAATGGCCTGCAGACCCAACAAAGAATAGTCAAAATTTTTCCCGGTCAGAGTGGAGGTGTGGAGTTGCGGGAAAATTGGAAAATTTACCCTTTTCCAAAAAAATATGTGAAATAGTAGAATTTTTCATGGTTCCTTGGGGCCCACCTTAGGACACGTGTTAGGCTCATTTCTCAAGGGTGGAGGTGTGGAGAAAAATGTGAAAATTTAAATTTTTCCAAAAGTTGTAAAAGGAAAAAAGGAACCCGCAGGCCCACTCTAAAATGGATCTCCCACGTGGACGGTCCAAATTCAAAATAGAAATCAATGGCAGTTGTGCCTCTGTATCTGATTTTTTCTGCCATTTTCACTCTAGAGCTCCTAGGGATGCGTATTCTTTGATTTTTATCATTTCTTGGAGTCTCCTGCATGCCAAATGAAGAGGAACATTAATCTCGTATCTTGGTTTGGTGGGGAAGGTCTGTAAATGTATCTCACCATTAATATGCAATCTAACTGTTGGATTCAGCCTAATTTTTCTTTCCTTGGCACATGAAAGACCTGTTGATATCTGGGTTTGGTGAGAAAAATCTAGGGACATATTTTACCATTAAGATGAGACCTAACCTTTGGGCTCAATTTGATCTTCCATTTCTTCTTCCCAGGCACGCAAAGAACCAGATTGGATAGAATAGGGGCGGAAGTGGTTGGCGAGTAAAGGGAAAAGTGATCTACTAGAGGAAGGAGTTGAATGCGGGAGATGTTCAAAGATCATGGCACTTGACAAATTTTTATAGATCTGATTCTGGGAATCACCGGTGCACTCAATGTCTCTAGTTTTTGGGGAAAATGTTGTGTTGTAAAATGTTATAAATAGGCATGATTTTTCCATGAAAAGGGTTGGGAGTTTGTGAAGGTAGAAGTGTTAGGAGTCAGAAACTGATTTCCTAAGAGAAAAGTTTGATAGAGCCCGTCTTTCTGAGAAACTATCTGAAGAAGCCTATTTATCTCCTTTGTGTTAAATTTGATCATGTCAAGGTGGTTGCGAGTGTACAACCATTGAAAAGCTCTGAGATTGTTCAAGAAACTTTCCCTATTGATAAATTTAACCAAACTTGAGTTAATCTGTGTTATTCTTGAGCAAAATTTGTGTTTTCTTCATTTCTGAATGTCTGCAAGTAGTTTTTCTTGTTCCTGTTGCATTCTTACATTGAAATATGTGTGAATCACACAATATTTTATCCTTGTGATAGTTTGGTGGCATTTACAATTTCATTTATCAGAAGAGCTTTCATTTGATAATGAAATAAACAAGTTTAAAATCATTGTGACTCTAGCATGATGATAAGATTGTTTGTTAGCCTTTGAGGGTATCTTAGGTATGATGAAACAGAGATTGATAATGTTCGATTAAGTTTTCCAATTTGAGATTTCATTTTGGATCCTTGAAGTTTGTGTGAAAAGTAATGATCTGGGCCTCCATTAGAGCACTAATTCTAGTTAAGGAACACCCTAGCTTCTCTAAACACATTTTGTTGTTCGAGCATTCCATTTTTGTAAAAATTTCAAAGATTTCGTATAATCAACTTTATCCCGCTTCACCTCCCACCAAATTTGATTTTAAAAAAATTAATCATACCCATACTACCCTATTTTTCATGTATACAAACAAATGCACACTTTTACTACCAAAACATGCGAAAACAATCAGGTTTTCATTGTCTTTAGTGGCGTTAACCTTGCCTAGAAAATATCTCCATTATCTAGAGTGACAACTCGTGAGAGTTAGGTTTTGTTGCATTGATCATATTTTATTCAAGGTCCTCTTAATACTTCTTAAGGAAGGACATCTCCATCTCCTCCATAAACAACAGGATACAAAAGGGTTCTCTTACCCCTGGTTGAAAGGCACAACCATAAAGTAGTGACGATAGGTCAAATCCTCTTGAGGTGCTTTGCCGTTTCTCCACATCCGAGTGACAAGAGCAAGTTGCATTTCATCCCCAACTACAAAATGACACACTACATGCTCTTCTTGCCTCTAAGCTTCATACCAAAACTATGATGTTGCTAAGCTTCGAGGGAGAATCAATTTGGCTACCAATAGGGGTGATTAGAGATCTGATGACTGAGGTAAAGGACCCATGGGGTCGGAAATAGACAGCCCCAACCTTGGGAAAATAGATTAGTGCCTCGATCCTTTAGTTTGTCAAAGTTGTTGTTGTGGAAGAAGCCAATGAAATTGAGTGGTGTGAAAGATGTTTCTTGCCACATGCCCCTTGTGATGAAGGTAAAGAAGTTGAGGAATCATGATGACACGATGATGATGTGTGCATAATGGGGTGTTGACAAGCTCACAGTAAGGAGCAAATTCACCCGAATTAATTAGTACTAGAAATGCTACTGATTTACGGGATTGCATTCACCGGTATTATCCCTTCCTCCCTCTATTACTATTGAAATAGATATGGTACAAGATTTTTAATTTCCTAATAATTATTTTGAATACTTAAGGGCATTAATGATTAAAAAGTATGATGAAGGAATCCCTTTTGAAGAGAATCGACAATTGTTAATGAATGTTGTGGTTGCGAATAAAAGAATATAACACCAGGAGTAAAGTTGTCGAAGGCGGGGCCTCGTGCAAAACCAAAAACTTCAGTTCTCACCAATATCCCAAAAGAAACTCCTAAGAAAGATACATCCGCAAAGGCCTTGTTTCCCCAAACAGAAATGTGAGTATCGCTGCCCATGCTCGGACCTTGAAAAATCCTTTGTTGTGAGATGAGTTTTTAGTCTTCCTCCAAATGTTGCCTTACCCAAATATGTTCCTTATGACATTGCCCAAGTCTTGAGTCGGATCAAGTTTTCTGCTCCAATTGTTGAGTTGCTTAGGATTCCCGAGCACAAGAAAAGGTCCTTTGAGTATTTGGGATTGAAAGAAGAAAAAAAGATTAACCAAGGCGTAAAATGTAAACAATGTTGAGACTCCTATCATTGCAGAGTTAGAAAAATCCTACGTACTAAAAGAACTAGGTGAGCCACCTAAATTATATTTGGGAACATCCTTGGTTGAGTCCCACTGAATGTAGATCCATTTTTTACTACTCTAATTATTAGGGACAAGCTATTACACAAATGCATGTTTGATTCGGGAGCCTCATGTAATGTAATGCTTCTTGCCATCATGAATGAGTTAGATATCAAAGTGACACCAGCTTATGGGAAGTGCACTACCATGGATTCCAGAGAGGTGCCAATTTTTGGATGTGTCAAGGGTTTGATAGTGCAACTTGCAGCCTACCCGAGGTAAGAACTTAAAACTAGATGTTGTTATTGTTGATTGTATTGCCAAATGGGGAATGATGTTATTAATAAAATGGGCTTCTAGTGTGGGTGGGAGTGTGCGAAATGGATATGTATTTTTCCACTATACCTATTGAGGAAAACCTTATAAAATTTTATGGTGAAAAGAAGATGCTATATCTCATTTAGGATCCCAATAATGCTTCCTATGAAGTGTTATACAATGACATTGATGCTTGATAACTTTGTTGAATTTGTTGATGATAAAGAGCACAAAACTGATCAATGTAAGTCTCTTAAACAAGTAGGTTCTCCTTAGACTTTGTTGTTTGATGGGGCTTGCTCTAAATTTGGAAATGGTGTTGATATTGTTCTGATATCTCCAGACAGAAGAGTTTCTTTTTCTTTTAAACTCAACTTTGAGTGCACTAACAATATTACGAATATGAAGAATTGTTATTGGATTTAAGAATTGCTTGGAAATATGGTGTTAGAGACATCATTGTTAAAGGAGATTTAGAGCTAATTATAAAGCGTGTTAGAAAAGCGTATGCAACAAAAATAAGAGAATGAAGCAAAGTATAAGCATGCGATGCAGGGATTTCATTGAAATGTTTGACTACTTCAACATAATACATCATGATAGAAAATACAATACTCTAGCTTGAGATTAAATTGGTTTTATTGGGGTCCAGATTTGAAAATTGTGTATCCCCCTATTGTGAGTATAATATTGAGATATTAACTAGGCCATCTATTCTTGAAAATGTTAAACACTAGCAAGTGTTTGAAAATGACACCAGTGCAAAGGTTTTTGTATAAGCAAGGAGAATTTTCCGATCGACGTATAGATTGGGAGCCAATGGTTTGTGTGGGTGATGGAAATGATACATTATTCGAAAAGACATCATTCGATTGAAGACTAATACTATTCCTAGAGGTTTGGTAGTACTTGAATAAAACTTTGATAATTTTGATTGCATTGTCAATAGACACATGTTATTCTCAAGGGATGTATAAGAGCATGACACAGGCACGAAGGATAAACCACATAAGATCGCGGCTAGGTTGATACGATCAGCGGAAGAAAAGCAACAGTATGTCCAATTTTTGAAGAAATATCATAAATTCTTAGCATGGTCATATCCGAATCGAAGGCACTTGAAAATTTTCCTTGTTTGTTTTCTCTCGAATCGGGGTGCACACCATTGTATAATGTATATTCTTTTGGTTTCATTCTACTTTTGTGTTTTTCTATTTTGGTTCGTCTGGTCCCCTGTGACCAGCTTTTGTTCATTTCTTGGTTTGTCTTGGGGATTTAGTATTTTCTTCTCTATAAGCTTGTTCTTTGACTCGTTTCCCAATGGATTTTTGGCACAAGGTCTTATTTATTCTTCTTGCGGCACTCGCAGGGAGTGCCCATCCCCGAGTCAGAGCCGATGTTGGTGCTCAATTTGATCTCGCCTTATTTGTTCTAGAAATTCTTCAATCTGACTGACTCTATCATATTTTCTAATTCCCAAAATGGATACATGAAAGGTTTTATTCATTTGTATGTTGTTAACGATCCTTCTCCTCGGTCGTGGATTACATTTGGACCTTGTATCATTTCCAAATTCTCTGTCCTTAAAGAAAAATTCAATTCTAGGCACAAATGGTCATTTCCCTACATTTTACGATTTGATGGGTGTGTTTTCCCTGTCAAATTATATCTCAACATCTTCAGTGCGTGGTCTCTTTGGATTATATGAGGCACGTCGACTCTATTTTATAACTTGTAACTTTTCGCTATGTTTTCAAAAAGATCAATTTGGCCCCATGGCCTGTTGAGTTCTGCTTGCGATCAAATTTATAAAGGTGGAGGGAATTTCTCTTTTTTTCCCGAAAGGTATACGTGTTCATTTTTAATTGTTTTCGGTATGGCGGGCCCTTTTTTATGTTTCAAGGCGTTATGGCAAAAGGGTAAAAATGTGAAAGAAATGCCTAAGGCCCACAAAAGGACCAGAGAAGGACACGTGGCCATTTGAAAAGTCAGAGCGGAGTGGCGGAGTGCCAGAGAAATTTGAAACTTTTTTCTTTATTATGAAAAAGGAATAAAGTCATAAAGTACAGTGTGGCCCAAAGGAGACCAAAGAAGGACACGTGGAGGTTTGAAAAGTCAAAGGTAGAGGAGTGGGCCGTCAGAGCATTTTGAAACTTTGGCATTATTTTGAAAAGGAAGTAAAAGTACAAAAATGAAGTCTGCATTGAAAAGTCAAAGGCGGAGAAGTGGGTCATTGGAGGAAAATTGGAAATTTTGCCTTTTTGTAAAAAAGGGTAAAATTGTAGAAATGAGTTGTAACTCCATAAAAGACCCAGATTAAGCCACGTGTCAAGCCCATATTTCAAAGGATGAGGGGTGGGGAAAAGTGTGAAAATTGTGCATTTTCTCTAAAAGTAATAAAATGCAAAAGGCAACCCCAAGCCTTCTTTGAATCAGATTTTTCCATGTGGACGACTCTAATATAAAGTTGAGAAAGGGAAGAATCAATGGTTGATATGCATTGCATCTAATTTTTCCACCATTAATGTTCCACGACTCTGGAGATGTGAATACGCATTATTTTTCATGATTTTTTGATGAAATTCCTTCTCATTTTTTTCTGCAAAGTGCAAGTGAATGGATTTAGAGCTTAATTTATGAGTCCAATGAATGTAAAGGTTGATATTTTGAAGTTGGAATTTCCCGAGCACTCGTAAAAATGTGAAATACTAGAGAAGCTAGATGCAAAGCAATGTTGCAGAGGAAAGAATGGGAAAAGGATGAAATTATGGAGGTTACATGTACACGAAGGATGAAAATGTGCTCCCAATTAAAACAATGATGGAGATATTTGCAATGATTCACCTTTTTGAACAAGTGGAAACTTTTTTTTGCAAACATGTTAAATGTCAATTTTTGGAAATCATGATCAAACATGTAACAAATAAACGTTCCTCGAATATTATTTTCTTGGGGGAAATATTGTATGTAAATGGAGTGTTATAAAAAGCATGCTTTAGTCATGCAAATGGTTGGGGTTAATTTGAGTGAGAAAATTTGAGAAAGCCCATCTTCTTGAGAGACCATCTGAGAAACATGTTAATATCTTATGTTTTAGATTTGATCATGTCAAGTTGGTTACAAGTGTATAGCCATTGACAAGACTCGGTATTTTTCAAGAAACCTTCCCCTTCTAATGAATCTAATAAAATTCAAATTAATCTGTTTTAATCTTGGGCAAATTTGTGTCTGCTTTATTTTAGAATGTCTGCAAATAGTATTTCTTGTTCCTATTGCAATCTTGTGTTAAAATCCCTCCGAATCACACAGGATCTCATCCATGTGATAGTTTAGTGGTATTTACAATTTCATTACAAGAAGAGCCTTCATCCTGTAATGAGATAAACAATTTAAAATCACTTTACTATCATTTTCTTGATAAAGATTGTCTATAAGCCTTCAGTGTATCTTAGGCATAAGGAACAAGGGGTTGTTAATGTTTATTTGAGTTTTTAACTTGAGCCTTTGTGTTAAATTCTTGGAGATTGTGTGAAAATGTTAAAATTTGCGCCTCCATTGATGCACACCTTCTCGGTTGAAGGAATATTTTAGCTATTACAAGCATTATGTCATTTAGTTTTCCAATTGTTGTGAAGGTTCTCAAAGTTTTGGAAAATCAAGTTTATCCTACTTAATCTCCCACCAAAAATTATTCAAAAAAACAATGAATCCTACCTTAACTACCCCTATTTTCCCTGTATGTCCACAAATGAATAAATTCTATTGCCAAAATATGTAGAAGCAATCAGGATTCCATAATGTCTTTAGTAACCTTAACCTTGTTTAGAAAATATCACCATTCTTTAGAAATGACAACTCATGAGAGTTAAATTATGGTGAATTGATCATATTTTCTCATGGTTTCCTTTCAAATTTGTGAAAAGAAGGATATCTTCATTATCCTTCACCAACATAGGTTCTGATATGGGTCCTCTCACCTGGTTGAAAGGTACAACCTAAAGTAGTAAGGATAGATCAAATCCTTTTGAAGGTCTTATCCATTTCTCCAACATCCCCGAGTGAAAAGAGCCATTTGAATCACCTCCCCGGATACAAAAATGACATACATGATGATTTATCTATCTCTAGGCTTCTTGCTAAATCTATGATGTTGCTTAGATTGCAAAGGAGAATCAATTTGGATACCAACACATCCCATACCCCCTACGAGGTATACACTTCATCTTAGAATCATATTATCTCATTTGGGGCACATTCTTCTACTATCGTCCCATGCACCAAAATGATGGGGCACATACATTGGGTGAATAAATAACCCTAGAGCACCTCAAATATACAATACGAGATCTGTAAAATAAAAAAATAGGACCAAAGTAATGTAACGGACCTAAATCTAACTTGGGTCCAAAATACATAATAGACACTAGGTCTAAAACTAGACATTAGCAGTTGAGTGCTCATAACCTCCCTTGGGCGCAAATGTATTTGGGGTAGACACACTCATCTTCTTAGTACATCACAATCTAGAAAAATTTACAAAATAGTTCTATAGTATCAAGCACTAGCTTGAGACACATAATGAATTCTATCTCTTTCAATTGGAGCAAACCAATACAAACCGGAACAAATTGAAACTATTTTGATACAATTAGAACTAAATCGGGATGTACCATCTATAGTGACGCTTATTGGGTAGAGTAATTGAAAGAGATTAAAACTATAGCTCTCTCCCCAACACTCGTTCTTGGCATGAGATCACCTAAGAAACTTTCTTTTGGTGTGATATTTTCCAAAAAATCATTTTGCACGAGATCACCTAAAAAATCACTCTTGGTGTGATATCACCCAATAACTTCACCTTGACACTCAAATCAACAATATTCATGTAGTGGTTACTTTTGTATCCTTTACGCTCTTACATATTAGGTGCACACTATACTTTTAACACACTTTTTCACTCTTCACATACTTATACAC
The DNA here is from genome assembly GCA_018340775.1 of Taxus wallichiana var. yunnanensis. Taxonomy (NCBI): domain Eukaryota; kingdom Viridiplantae; phylum Streptophyta; class Pinopsida; order Cupressales; family Taxaceae; genus Taxus; species Taxus wallichiana. Next base: position 533,853,254 of record CM031243.1, read on the forward strand.
ATGTTTTTCTCGATCTATGATATACAAAAAATTTGACTACTCTTTTTTCCTTCTTTTATTTTTCTATGCTTACAAAAAAATAATCACAAGAAAAAAAAACATGCTACAACACACATACAATTCACCCTCGAGATCCACTTCCCTTTCCTAGTCATCAGGGATTCACTTTGCGATCATTCCACATTTCACTTGTTCACTTAGCACATTATTTTCCTACACTCTACAAAATCATAAGGTACACATATCTTATTGAGTATTCTCTCGATAAAATAAATTGAGAGAAAACGTAGATACAAAAACATGATCTTCGATAGATTTCTAGATCCTAAAAACACGATAGCATTTACATGATTCCTAAGAAAGAAAACTAGTGGTTGAAAACTATCTTTGGCCTCTTTTATTTCTCTTGTTTTATCATTGGTCTTACACACCCTACATCTCAGCTACGACTTCACTTATTTATATTTCATATCTACTGAACACTAACACCCAATAAGGAAAGCACCATCCAAACGCTCATGTCCCTCTTGGGCTCCTTGAACCTTTCTTACCTTACTCAATCTTTTTGGGTCTCATTTAACTTTTGGAATCTTTTTCACTTATGGGTCAGCCTTCTAGGTCTTAGTTATTATAGTCAAACAAGGAAATCATATAAATACATAAATATTGTTATGTTTTTGGAGCCTATTTTCATGTTAGAGTGTGGTACACCTTCTATGTGTTACACTCGGGTATTTTTACGGTGGTCCCACTTCATGGTGAGTGGGTTAGGGGGTTCGGGGGTGAAGCCCTCGATTCAAGAGGGTTTGGGGGCAAATCCCCACTGAAGCAGCAAATTTTCATGGGTGATTTATTAACCCATGGGTAATGGGTAAATCATATGGGCTGTTTTTGGCCCATGGTTTTTAAGGTACCCATTGTTTTGTAAAACTACCTCTTGACTACCCATAGGTTTATGGGATGGTTTTGTTTTTTGCCCATTGTTTGATACCCACGGTTTTGTAAAACTACTTAAGCAGTTGTCTATTTATATGGTCTTATGCATATGATAGATATACAAGAAAATGTATTGCAAATGTGTTTTGAATTCGGGTGTGAATTTCAGAGTTTGTTGAGCATAGCTCCAAACAGTTCTGGGTATTGTATTGAGAGAGTGGAGGCTTGTAATAAAATATGAGCAAGTGATTCTTCGTGGACGTAGCCCACATTGGGTGAACCATGTTAAATCTTGTCTCTCTGTGTTGTGTTATTTATTCTGAACTTTTATTTGAGATCTGTAATATTTTACGCATATTAGTTTCCATTTATTGCGATTACTGTAAGGGATTATTCCGCATATTTTATCTCTTATTTCCTAACAATTGGTATCGAGCCTGGTTTGGTTTGCGAAGTGTTGAATTACGGGGAAAGTTTTATCTTGAGTGTGAGCTATGGTAGATGATGGAAGATCTAGGGTTGATAAATTTAATGGGTAGAATTTCAGTCTTTGGAAGATGCAGATGGAAGATTACCTTTATTAGAAGGATCTTTATACTCTGTTGTCTGAGAAGGTGAACAAACCCTTGAGTATGACAGATGCGGAATGGGATTTGTTGGATCGGAAGGCACTTGGAATGATCCGGTTGTGTCTTACATCTTTGGTATTATTTAATGTTTCAAAGGAAAAGACTACAAAAGATCTAATGGATGCATTAGGGAAGTTGTATGAAAAACCCTCTGCCTCTAACAAGATATTTTTAATGAAAAAGTTGTTTAATATGAAGATGTCTGAGAATAGTTCAGTAGTAGATCATTTAAATGATTTTAATACGGTTGTGAATATGCTAGCTTTGGTTACAATATAATTTGATGAAGAAGTTAGGGCTTTATTAATTATGTGCTCTTTACCTGAAAGTTGGAATAGCCTGGTAATGGCGGTAAGCAACTCGGTTCCAGCTAACTCAAAGTTGAAGTTTGAGGATGTTGTAGGGGTGATTCTAAGCGAGGAAATGCGAAGAAAAATCTTTAGGGAATCTTCTACTTCAGGGAATGCTTTGATAGTGGAAACTAGAGGGAGACAGAAGAATAGAGGAAACTATGGAAAATCAAAAGATCGGGCAAGGTCAAAATCCAAGAGCAAGATTGTATGTTGGAACTGTGGAAAGTTTGGGCATGTAAAGAAGGATTGTTGGGAGCTTTGGGACAAGAAGAAACAACAGGAAGAAAACAAGGAGGAAAATGTGGCATCGGGTAATGTATGTCAGGATGCTTTGATTCTTTCTTTGCATAATATTACTGAATCTTGGGTTTTAGATTCAAGGGCTTCTTTTCATGCTACTCCACAAAGGCATTATTTCGTTGATTATGTTCAAGGGATTTTGGGCATGTTTTCTTGGTGATTATGAGCCTTGCAATATAGTTGGAAAAGGTTATGTTTAGGTTAAGATGCAGAATGGGAATACATGGCTATTGAAGGATGTCAGACATGTGCCTACATTAAGGAGAAATTTGATAACGAGGCGGGGCAATTGGGAAGTGATAGTTGTCTTGTGATATTTACAGCTAACTCTTGGAAGGTTACCAAGGATGCTCTTGTGGTTAAGAGGTAAGAAGGTTGGAACCTTGTATTTAACCACTGATAGTACTAATGATTGCAATCTTGTGGCTTTAGATGTAGATACAACATTATGGCACTATAGGCTCATTCATATGAGCCATAAGGGCATGAGCATCATAAAGAAGAATTTTCGAGGATATACAAAAACAAGTTTGGATTTCTGTGAGAATTACATATATGGGAAACATAAAGCGAGTAAGGTTTCTCAAGGTTAGACCTACGAAGAAAGAGATTAAGTTAGAGCTGGTACATTTTGATGTGTGGGGGCGGCTCGAGTATCATCTCTTGGCGTTGAAGTTATTATGTTACTTTTATTGATGATGCAACAAGGAAAGTTTGGGTTTATTGTATTAGAAACAAATCTGATGTATTTGACACTTTTGTTAAATGGAAAGCCTTGGTAGAGAATGAAACAGGTCTTAAGCTAAAATGTCTCAAGTCAACTAATGGAGGGGAGTATTGCAACAATAATGAATTTAATGATTACTATTCTAAGAATGGAATCCACAGGAAAAATACGGTTCTAGAACTCCACAGGAAGAATGGGGTATCGAAAGGATGAACAGGAAGAATAATGGAACATGCACTGGAGCATGAGGTTACATGCGAAGACCTCTTTCTTTTTGGGTAGAACCGGTGAGCATAGTTGTGTACTTGATAAATAGAGGACCCTCAAGTGCCTTGGATGGAGGCATACCCGAGAGGCATGGTATGGTAAGAAAGTTGATTATTCATTTCTTAGAGTCTTTGGATGTGAGGTGTTTGTTCATACTGACAAGGATGATAGGACAAAGCTAGAGACTAAATCAAAAAATGTACTTTCATTAGTTATGGTGGTGATGACTTTGGATTTAAATGTTGGAGTATTAAGGACAAGAAAATCATTCGGTATAGGGATGTGGTATTTAATGAGAAAGTCATGTATAAGAAATGCGATTACGGGAAAATAGGGAAGAATCCAAGAAAGAATATGTAGTGGTAGAGGATCTTTCGGATGGGAAAGTGACCCATGAATCGATTCAGAACCTACTCAACAAGAACCCCAAACTCCTATAGTGAGGAGGTCTTCTACGGTAAGAAAAGAACCCGAACATTTTTCTCCTTCTCTTTATTATTTATTACTCACTAATAGTGGAGAGCCGATATTTTTGATGAAGCAATGCAGTAGATGCCGGTAAGAAGTGGGAGCAAGCCATGTATGAGGAGCATAAGTCTCTCATGGAGAACTAGACTTGGGATTTGGTGAAGCTACCGAATGCAAAAGAGCATTGTAGAACACGTGAGTGTAATGAGTTAAAGATGAAGTAGGAAATAAAAGATATAAGGCCCGTTGGTGGTCAAGGGGTTTACACAAACAAGGTATAGATTTTGATGAGATATTTTCTCCTATAGTAAAAATGACTTCTATTAGAACTGTTCTTGGAATAGTGGCAGCAAAAGACTTGCACTTAGAATAGTTAGATTTAAAGACAGACATTTCTCCATGGTGATTTGGAGGAGGAGCTATATATGAAGCAACTAGAGGGCTATAAGGTCAAAGGTAAAGAGGAAATGGTGTGTAAACGAAGAAGAGCTTATATGTCTTGAAACAAGCTCCACGTCAATGGTATAAAAATTTGATAGCTTCATGATGGAGCAAGGTTATATTAGATGTCATTCTGAATATTGCGTGTATACAAATAAATTTGAGGATGAAAGTTATATTATCCTGTGTTTGTATGTTGATGACATGTTGGTTGCCGGTAAAAACATGCAGGAAATAAAAGTACTCAAGAAACAACTAAGTGAATCCTTTGATATGAAGGATTTGGGGGCAGCTAGACAAATCCTTGGTATGAGGATAACTTGGGATAGGAAGGAATGGAAGTTGACTTTATCTCAGGAAGAGTACATTAAGAAGGTATTAGATAGGTTTAACATGCAGGATGCTAAACCGGTTGGGACTCCTTTGGCAGGAGCCATTTCAAGTTATCGAAGGAGCAAAGTGTCCCATGACAGAAAGCAGAAAGAAACTAGATGTCCAATGTACCTTACTCATCGTGAATAGTTGGCAGGTTTGATGTATGCTTTATGGTGTGCACTAGGCTTGATATTGCCCATGCAATGGGGATCTGTGAGTAGATTTATGAGTGATCCAAGTAAAGATCATTGTGGCGATAAAAGTGAATCCTTCGGTATTTGAGAGGGACCATGGGAACTTTTTTTTGCTATAGTGGATCGAGACACCACTTTATGTGGTTATGTAGATTCAGACATGGCTGGAGATGTAGAAAGCAAGAGGAGCATGACAGGTTATATTTATATTGTAGGTGGGACAACAGTGAGCTAGATTTCATGACTACAGAAGCTGGTGGCTTTTTCAACCACGGAGGTTGAGTATGTTGCTGCCACAGAGGTAAGCAAAGATATGATTTGGTTACAACAATTGCTTGAGGAGTTGGGGCATAAGCGGGGAGTAATGTAAGCTACATAGTGATAGTTAGAATGCTATACACATAGCTAAGAACTCTACTTTCCACTCCGTGGATGAAGCATATACGGTTGAGATATCACTTCATCGGGATATCTTTGGAGGAAGATAAGTTGAAGTTTGAGAAGATTCATACTAGTCGAATCCAGCAGTAGATGATGACAAATCAGCTTTGGTTGGCCTTCGCGGATGACAGTGAAGGGTTGAGAAGCTTGAAAATGGAAATCGGTCTCAAGTGGGAGATTGTTATGTTTGTGAGCCTATTTTCATGTTAGAGTGTGGTACACCTTCATGTGTTACACTCGGGTATTTTTACTGGCGATCCTCCGCTCGCCGATGAGCGGGTCAGGGGGTTAGGGGGGGTGAAGCCCCCTTGATTGAAGGGGGTTCGGGGGCGAAGCCCCTGAAGCAAATTTTCATGGGTGGTTTAGTAACCCATGGGTAATGGGTAATGCTTGTTATGGGCTATTTTTGGGTGCATGGTTTTTCGGTACCCATTGTTTTGTAAAACCGCCTCTTCAGCTACCCATAGGTTTATGGGATGGTTTTATTTTTGCCCATTGTTTAATACCCACGGTTTTGTAAAACTACTTAAGCAATTGTCTATTTATATGGTCTTATGCATATGATAGATATACAAGAAAATGTATTACAGATGTGTTTTGAATTCGGGTGTGAATTCTGTAGAGTTTGTTGAGCATAGCTCCAAATAGATCCGGTATTGTATTGAGAGAGTGGAGGCTTGTAATAAAATCTGAGCAAGTGATTCTTGGTGGACGTAGCCCACATTGGGTGAACCATGTTAAATCTTGTCTCTCTGTGTTGTGTTATTTATTCTACACTTTTATTTGAGATCTATAATATTTTTGCATATTAGTTTCTACTGCTATTGCGATTACTATAAGGGATTATTCTACATATTTTATCTCTTATTTCCTAACAAATATGTTTTCAAAATAAAGGACTAAGCACTAATTATTACTATCATCACCTAACCTTGCATTCCAAAGGAACTAAAATAACTAAAAAGAATATATTTAGCATCCATTCAAGGGACAATGGTTGCATACTTCTTCATACACAACATAAGAAGGGGAAGTCTATTTATTCCATCCAAATATACTATTACGCTGCTACATTCTACCTATATCATGTTATCATTTGTCAACTTGCTGATAAGGCTTCCTAGGTTATCATTTATACACACAAACAAGAACTCCATGGAATCTAAGATATCTTGTAATGTTGGGTCAAAAGTTCACTCTTTGAGTAACCATTATAGTCAGTCTAACTCCCCATTCTACATTTTCCTTTTACGTTTGATTTTCTTTGTGGGTATGTATAGAAGAACTTATTTCTTGTAGGTTACATTACCTTCGGTGATTAAGGAGTTAATATCAAGTGATAGATAGGATCCAAAAGCAAAGACTTTGCGGCATACAATAAAATAGTTTCTAATCATTTACACGTCACCAATGCCCAAGCGCCTCTGTCATTACACTAAGAACCCCTACTTGGATCTATTCCCAAATCCCATAAATTACAATGATCAGTAATGAAATTGTTTCTAATCTATTCAAAACTTTTATTTTCCCAAATCACTTCCATTCCAATCGTAAATCAACTAATCCTTCTTACCCCTCCTTCGTGCTTAGGTATTAACACTATATGCTTGTTTTCTTGTAACATTACTATATTTTAGCATTCATACATTTATTTATTACAATAGTTACTCAAGTAATATAGATTTCATTAATACAAATTAAACTAAATCAATTCCATATTTATATCAACTTATAAATCTCCATACAATAAATTGTTTTTAACGTCTATCTACTCTAACTCTAAATCAAGTACAACAACTAGTGCTAAGAATACTCAAATTGAAACAAGTTTAATAAGTGGTAAATAGATTTCACGAAAAACAACACCTTCTTTCCGTGAAAACATATTTTCCACCAATCTAGCCTTGTCCTTTTCATGTTTTTCATCAAACATATCTTTTGTTTGTAAACCCATTTCCAAACAACATGTTTTCTTCCTTTTGGAAGTTCTATTAGGTCCCAATATGATCTATTCTTTTCCAAGGAATTCATATCCTCTTGCATTCACCTTTTCCACTTGGCACTATCCACATCATCCAATACTTCCTTATAACAACTACATTCCCCATTATTAGAAATCAAAGGAAATGGAAATATATGGATTATGCAGATTGGGAGGATTCCTTACTCATGTAGATCTCCATATTGGGCATGAAGTTGTTCCATAATGTTGTTGTCATCTCCATACTTTTGACTTCTCGGTGTTTTCTCATGTTGGTTTGAAGCTTCGATGTCTTCAACATAGAAAAATGGTTTTATTTATTTATTTTCAGTATATGAAGATAGTTGGATTTCAACCTCAACAATTTGATGTTGAGGTTTGCGTTCTTCTTTTCTTTTAGCATTTCATTTTAGGAAAGGAGATTCATTAAACTTTACATCTCTATTAATAATGATTTTTTATCATTGTAGGATTCCACACTTTGTATCCCTTAACACCATATACTTCACCGTAGCAAAAATATGTAATTCTTGGATCTTGGGTCTCACTTTGAATGTTGATTCTTATTAGTAAGAGTATAAGTATTTTAACCAAAAATTCAAATGTAAATACTCATATAGATGAATTATCCATACCTCATTAGGAATATTATAGTTTACTTGCAAATTATACTTGAGTGGTTTATTAGATAACAAGATGTACAAACTTCTTCTTCCCATAAACACTGATCCAAATTTGCATTGTTGAGCATGCTCCTTACTCTCTCTAAAAGAGTCTTATTCATGTGTTCAGCAACCTCATTTTTATGTGGAGTATAGTTGGTTATTTTATGCCTTTGAATCCTAGCTTCCTTGTAATATTAATTAAATTCCAAAGATGTGAACTGATCTCCAATGTTTGTTTTGAAACATTTTATAAACACACTAGTGCATTTTTCAACCAAATCTCTAAATTGCTTAAATGTACTAGAAACGTCATATTTTTGTAAGAAAGTAGACCCATACTTTTCTAGATTAATCTTCTATAAATGTAACAAAATACAATTTTCTTCCATATGAAATTAAAGGTTTTGACCCCAAAATTAGAATGAATATAATAAAGAATGCCTTTACTTACACAAGTTCCAAATTTAACCTTTTGTCTACATTGTCGATCTCAAAACACAATGCTTGCAGAAATTTAAATGTAGAAACCTTAAATTAGGGGTAACACATGATTGAATAGTGTCCCCCAAATGTGGATGCCATAAACAAGTAGAATCTCCTATTGTTTCAAATACTACAATTTCTTGAATCATATAATCTATACTCCACCGTAATGTGTAAAGGATCCCTACTTTTGAGACTACATTACAACTTAGGCGGCCTTAGAAATCTTTAGAGCTCCACCTTGATTGGTGAACTCATAACCATTGAAGTATAATTGAATCAAGGAAATCAAATTTATTTTAGTTTTTGTACTTGTATTACTTTTTAATAGATCTCTATACCATATAACATTTTTTCTTGATACTTTGAATCCCCTCATTCTTACAAGAAACATTATTTTCCAAAAGAATAGAGTTATTATCAAGTGTTTGGTAAGATGAAATCCAACCTCTATGTCAACATGTGTTGTGCATCACCAGAATCCAACAACCATTCATGAGAAGAGGAAGCATTACAAATACATAAAACTTCATCAGATCACACCTTCACTCGTTTCTACTTGATTTACTTCCTTGGTGATATTTTCATTATTTTTTACATTCTTTCCTTTCCAAGAAATCCTTCTTGAGATGTTGTGATTTATCAAAGTGTAAACACCTTTCCGTACTCTTTCTTCTTGTGACTGAGATCTAGATGTGCCTATGGAGCTTTGACCTCATTCTTCATATCTATCTCTAGCAAACATGGATTCAGGTGTAGAGTTCTCTACACTAGATTTTCTTATCATCTCCTTAGCCAATTATTCTCCCACAATAGAATCATAGTCTAGGTCATCAATAGTACTGTGACCGAAAGAATTTACTATATGATCCCAAAAATATGGTAAAGTACATAACAAGGTGGCTATCTTGTCTTCATCATCTACTTTCACACCAATACTAGTCAACTAACATAACAAAGTATTGAAAATATTTAAATTATAAACAATTTTCATACCTTCTTTCCTCTGCAATGTATACACTTGCCTCTATAGTTAAATATGAGTTGTTACATATTGCGTTATGTAACGACTCTCTAATCTTGTCCATAATAATGTCGCATTCTTTTCTCGTACTACGTTGAAGAGAACCTCATCTGCTAAACACAACCATATTGCACTTAGAGATTTTGTATCCATCTCTTCCCACTCATCGTCATCCATCCATACAGGTTTCTCGGCGTTTCCTTCTAGGGTTTTGTGCATCCCCTGTTGCACCATTATGCTTTGAGTTTCTATAGATGAAAGTTGTTTCTAAAAATAAACTTTTTCACCTCAAATTTTTCATTTGTAATATTATCCATTTGATGTAATAGAAACATCACATACTGAACATAGTTGCTGCAAGTATAGAAAACATCACTCGATAACAATTGTTAGGAAACCACACTCTTTACAAAGCAATCAATAAGCGAAAGTTTAATATCAAAACAACAATTTTACATAGATAGAGATAAAACTAATCTACAAATTACCAAACATGCAAGAGATCAAACACCAATTTACATGGTAAAACCTTGGACGAGTGCTTAGGGAAACATCCAAAGTGCAAGATATCAAGATTTTATTAACTCCACTAGATGAAGCAGATTACATGCGAAATAGTTATGAGCTACTTTGGTTCTCCACAAAGATAAACACACCTAATTGGACAAATACATGATAGGAATCTTCTTCCTAAAAATAAAGTGGAAAAATGTCATTAGGATTTTCCTTCCTAATAACTTCATTTGTGGGCATACACGTTGCACATTCAATGGACTAAAAATAAAATCCGAAAGCAACAGCAGGTATCTGACTTATCTAAGCGTTCTGTAGAAGTTATTGGTGACCTCTTCAATGAAAGCATCAATATTTTTATCGGAAGATCCGCCTTTCCCCATTGCCTGCTTAGCTAATGTCTTCCACTTCAAAACATTCTTTCTCAGTTCAATACCCACTTCACTCTGTATAATTATCTTGATCGAGTTTTCCACTTCCTCCCTCTCGACCAGTCCATCCTCTCTCCTCTTCAATCTTATCCCTGTCTTCCACTCATCTTCTATGTATTTTGCATTAGTTGTCTGATCAGCCCATTGAGGAACTGCCAGCACGGGGACCCCTGAGCTGAGGCTTTCTATGGTAGAATTCCATCCACAGTGGGTCATAAACGCGCCCACTGAAGGATGAGAAAGTACTGCCATCTGTGGACACCATGGCACTACCAATCCTCTCTCTACAGTTTCCTTAAGAAACCCTTCTGGTAAATCTTTTAGACCAGCGCTTTCTTCTTTTCGGTGGCCAGGACGGATTACCCACAAGAAGGAATGTCCACTGGCCTTCAGCCCAAAGGCTATTTCATGGATCTGCTCTTTGGAAGGGACAATGTGACTGCCGAAAGAAATGTATACAACAGTTGAACTCCCCTTTGTGTTGAGCCAGTCTATGCAGTTTACAGTTTTCCACATATGGGCGCCCACATCTGTGTCCTCTGGATTATTTCCATCGAAGAACGCTGAGGGAAGCAGAGGGCCTACCGGTACGATTGGAACGAGTGAGGCCATAGATTTGATTTCTCCACTTTCTCAAAACTAGCTCGTCAAAGGAGTTTCCAAGTATCCAGGTGGGGTGAGAAATAGTATTGAAATGGTCCAACACCGTTCGCAGAGTTTTTTTGTGGGGATTGGAGGGATGTAGAAACGACGGCAGATCCTGTGGCCGTAGCTCTGGAAGTCCCTCTATGCTCACGTTACTGGCCTTCTCTGTTTCTTCCACTAATTTTACTGCTAGAGATAAGAGGTTTACAAGATTAACTTAAAAACAATTTGTAAAATCAAACAAAAGTACACATATCATCAAAAAATAAATAACAATTAGAAGGTACATTTTGACGTCATAATAGATAAAGATCAAGGGAAAACGTACCGAATCCCTTATGATAATGGTAATATATGGAATAAACTGCGCATGATTGCGTCGAGAAATATGCTGAAGAAATGTTGAACTTGGTTGCTATTTCAGGAACCCATTCGAGGAAAGAATCGTAGACTATGCCAGAAACACTTGAATCCCCTTCAGTGTTGAGCCTATGTATCAATTTCTCAAAAGTTTGAGCTCCAACCTTTCGTAACAGATCCACAAACATGTCTGCGTCTTTGAATCGGTCGAAATCTACAGGAAGGCCGTCCGAAATTGTTTCGATCCGGATGTGATCGTGAAAGCGCAATGCCCCTGCATCCTGCGCTTGTATCATGCGCTCTCTGTTTGCCTCAGTGGTCACGAACGTCACACGGAGGTTTTTAGAGACGAGCCTCTTGGAAAACTCCATCATTGGGTTGATATGACCCTGCGCTGGAAAAGGAAACGCCACTACATGAGGCCGCTGTAGCGGCTCTAAGGATCCCATAACCGTCCCTACAAAAGCTCCAGGCTGCTTCTTCTGTGGAAGTGATTAACAATGCTGGCTATAAATAAATGAACGCAAACCGCTTGGCCGCTAGGGAGAACAATAAAACGGCACCCAAAACGTGACAGATTTAGTGAATGCAATGGTGAATTATTTAAATTTATAGACCATGTGGGAAATGGAACTCGTGCATTATTTTGTTTTAGGGTTTAAATGACAAATGTGGGTGAAATGCACCAGATCAAAACACCAACGAATTAAACGAGATAAAAGAGAAAGTATTTTAAATTCCATATCATATGTTGAGGATATCTTATATTTGTTTATAATTTACTAGTATTCATATCTTAAAAATATGTGATGTCCACAATTTTGGACGTTTAAACCATAATAAAACTTAAGAATTTATTAGGGAATTTTTTTGGTAATTTTTTTTTTGTTTAGAAAGTTGCAAGGGTGAACATTTGTTACGATTTAATTAATTTACAGTTTAAAAGTCTCTTGTTAAGTTCTTCTACTTAATTAGAGTAATTTGTTTTTTAATATTTAATAGTCATGTCTAGTTAATTTAATAAACTATACTCTTGCTAATATTTATTTAAAAACCTCTTTTTGTTCATTATTTAAATACCAAGCACAATGTTAAATTAATATCATACCACAAGAGGTCACAATTTGACCTAGCCACTAAGTGGCCCCATTCAACCAATTACCCATATTGTAGTGCCCACATTTTCTAGCTTCAATTTATCTGCTGACTCTATACTCATATTTGATGATTGGACATGGATTATGACACCTTGTTGATATTATGTTATGATATTTGATTTTCCTAGACACGTATGATGATTTGGGCACATAGCACCAATTTAGCTTTGACTAGTATGATAGTTCATTTCAGTAGATGTTTTGGATACTAACATGTTATGATGTTGTTGATCTTATTGGATATATGATGGACATATGGTTGTGTCGCACATCTTGATATCGTGGATTATTTGGTTATTTGATGTTATCATACTATAGCATGGATGGATGTCGTTATATGTTTCTGATGGCTAACACATGATGAATTTATATGAAATTGTGTATGTTTCTCATTTACAATTCCTTACTAATGATGTGTTAGCATAGTTAGCATGATTATATTTTGATTGATTTACTGAGTGGTTAATTTATACATTTTATTGGGCGATGTGTTTAATCACTACAACAAATTAGACCTTTCCCACAAATTTGCAACAATATTATTGTGGTTAAAAGATATTTTTTTAAAAAATTGTGGCATTAAAATTGTATTGCATCCACATTTTGACATATTGATGTAGTATTTCCACAATTTATATAATTTATAGCTCATCTACAATATTTTTATTGTATATTATCCATATTTTTTTCATATTTGTAATATTTCCACATTTTTGTTTTTGTGTATATTCCACAATATCACAAAAAAATATAAATTATCTATATATATTATTTTGTATGGTTTCCACAATTTTATAATTTTGTGTCATTAGCAATATTATATTTTGTAGAAATTTCAACAATTTTTTCTACAATTATCATTACTACATTAAACATGTAGGTGGAAGCTACAATTTAATTGCCATAATAATTAATTGTGGAATAATCTTTAAAAAATATATAGAATTGTTACTATTAACATCTAATTTCACATTCCTTTAAATAATTCTTAATATAATCATCAACATTTACAATACAAAACATACATACATACATACATATACATACATACATATACATATATACACAATTTTGTGTGAAATTAATTATATTTACATTAGTATATATATTGGAAACTATGTCGGTTTCATTATTAGCATTATATAAAAATATAATTATTTCACCATTAAAAATAAATGTAACCGTCTTCTTTAATTATACGCCTATTTTCAATTTGAAATAAAACTATTCTACAAACTAATTAATATAATAATTACAAGATGTGCAAAACATACAAATAAAAATATGCATGGAAAATATTCTCTATTTATCATATAAAATATACACATTTTTATAATTTCTTGAGTAACCATTCACTTTAGATCCACTCACACTATTCTAGATCAATTAACACCACCACTTCACTTAAATATTGTAAATTCTTCACACTTTTCCATTTTTTGTATTTCTCAAAAGTTAACTCTTTGTAGAAAGAAGCCTGCGATTGCTAATATATGGTTTCCATTTGGTAAAATAATGTCAATTGCAATGCAAGTGTTCACATGGAGACAAATGGATTAGAGATTCCTCTAATGATATTCCAATTATCAAAGAGTGGGCAACTATTCCAAGCTCCAACACTTGTTCTACAAATAAAACCGTCTGAAACACTGACCAAAATACATAGTGATTGATTTGGGCTATTTTGTGACGTTTAGGTTATGTGAGAAAATAACATGGTTGCATAACAAAGATGAAGTAGAGTCTTCAAAGCAAGGGTATTATCCTACCCATGCGTATGAATATTACTGTCTCTAATGTTCCAACTCGCCATAATGTCACCAACTTGTGAGATTAATTATTCTTCGAAAACCATCTTTAATTGTTGTCGTTTCCTTATGCGAGCACATTGGTAATATCAATAGCCATGAAATCTACAATGAGACCGCCAATTGCCTACCATATGGCTATAAACTAGCGAAGCAAACTTATGTCAATCTCCCTTCAAACATTCATTTCCCACGAATCGAAGGCATCATAAAACATATGAACAAAACCGAGTTACATTTAATAACTCCTACAACAAATGATTTAATGATAAAAAACATCTTTATTATGGTGAGAAGCACTTGATGGTTCTCCCCAAAATAGCGCAGACACACGCCTATTGTGTTTGGCTATCAAAATAGAGGCAATTTTTTCAAGCTTGAGATGCAGAGCTTCTTTTTTCATCTATGCAAATTTCTTCCTTGAGAAATAAGCTTTCATTGCAAGCGCAAGAAAATCTATAGATCCCAAGTTTTCAAATGGGATCTAATGTTGCATACATGTATTATGGAATCAAGTTCATCAACATTGTCACATACCCATGACACGTAATTTAATATTGTGACACTTTAATATTGTATCTTTGATAAAACCATGGCAGAGTTCGAGAGACCAAATTGTTGGCCTGGGATCTTTGAAAGTGGAGAGCATGAGAGATGGTATAGACATCATTGTAGGTTCCATAAAATATGGGGTCATTGGGGTGGAAAAATACAATGAGTGCCTAAGTGCCAACAATTCCCATGGAATTTGGATCTATTACCCATGCAATCCACCCGACTACATACATCGGCTACACTCGAAAGTCAAATCTAGATACCCGTTTCACACATGATATGTCCATGCATTTGATCTTATCATGCTCATTCTAAAATGATAAGAGAGGCTCATACAATTGATCTTATCATGTCCAAGTGCATATACGGTGCATGTGCCAAGTGTCTTGTAATGCCCATAAAAATGATGTTCTAAGAACTTGTAGAAATCCTAAACACTTCTCCCAAAAGTTGCAAAAAAATTAATTTTTTTGTTTAAGTTATAAGATTACAAGGGTGAAAACCCTCGGTGCATTAAATTCACTACACCAATGTTCTCAACCCTATGATAGGGAACCAGGTCTAGTTCAAAGATTAATTATTTTTAATTTATCTCAAATTAAATCAATTAACATTTAACTAGGAAGGTACCACAATTTATTTTGCTTAGTTATTTTTTTCTTCTCTTTAATCAATGATAAAATTCAAATGGTCATCCTTAAACTTAGTCAATTTGTTTCATTATCCCATTAGCTTTAATACTCTACATTTCATTAATTTACTAAAACATATTAGGAATTAGGAAAAGACTTGCACACAAGGTAATTAAATGACCACATTCATTCATCTACACATACCCTTACAATTTATTTAAACATCTATAAAAATATAGTCCTACCCGAACAAAAGTAGGGTTGATCCTCAACCCTTAGATTAAACCAATCTTATCCATTAGATCCTAGGGTTCCAAACTAACCATAAAAATCCTTATGTATTCTTATTAAAACCTTTCCTCTTCTATATTCTTCTCATTTGGTATATTTTTCTTTGTTAAAAATTGTAGGTTGGAGAGAAGGAAGCCATGGGAGCAAGAGAGGAAGAACTATGGAGGATTTTCTTCAAGAGGATCAAACTTAGATTTGGTTAGATTGTAGTTTATTTTTGTAATCTATTTCATTCAAGGATGGAAGGGTATTCCTTTACCAATCTGGTGTTTTATTTCAACATTTTGTATTTGGGGTTCTTTATTTACGTGAAACCCTACTCCCATTAACATAAATGAAAAAGAGTGATTTTAATTTACCTTTTGAAGATTTTATTTCTTAAAACCATGAGATTTTCCATTGTTTGCTTTCTGGAGGGGTCCTTAGTAAATTTACATGCTTAAAATTTTAGTTATTACAAGTTAGAAATTGTACACGTGTGGATATGGAAATTTTCATCACAAGTGACAGGATCGCCTCCCGTAGTAGACGGTGGTCTCGGTGCCACCCTACCCGGGTGGAAAACTCATGAACTGATGCCTTACAAAGTGGTGGTTCTGAGACCACCACCTTTCTTGAGCAACAAACCGTGAATCACTTCCTTATGGAGTGGCGAGTTTTGAGACCCACCTTGCTGAGCGGCGATTCTACGAGACCACCGCTCCGCGCACAGGGTGGCAATCCTGTTCCTTAGGAACAAAACCATCAAACCTGAGATTTTTAAAAAAAAAAAAAAGTTACAAAAATGTTCTAAGATTCATTCTCGCTAAATTTATGTGCCTAACATGTCGAAGTACTAAGATTTAACTTCATTTATACATTCTTAGTTAAAATTACTTATTTTGAAAGAATTTCATGTTCAATGGAAGCAACAATGATGAATCATTTTTTCAACTAAATTTCTTTCAATTCCTAGAGTAAAAATATCTAAAAATACTCCTCGTATTGATATTTTTCCTTACTACAATGTGTAATATTCCAACATAATAATATACTTCAAATTTGTTCTCTTTATTTTCACTACAACTTCTTTACTCAAAATAACTATAACACTTTATTCTACATACAATTTTACTAAGCATGCATGTTTTTACATATTACAACTTCTATATTTCTCCTTTCTTATTTACAAGGATACAATTTCACAATACAAGTAAAATTTCCTTTTTCATTGAGCATGTCTCATTTCTTTTTACAACAAAGAACCTCTTTTCACACAAACAAATTTCCACTAAACTTTTACTCAAGCTTTCCATTTTGAATCTTTTATTTCCATGCTATAATTGAAAGAGAAGGTAAATTATACAACTCTTCAATGAACTTCTCCAAATAATAATGCAACTTACAAAACTACATTTCCTTTAAACAAAATACAATATTACAAATCTTCCACCTTGAGTGGGAATAATAGGAAGGCTTAATCACAAGGAAGGATTTCTTGAAGGCACCAACAAAGCTCCAACTTTCACACCACCAACAAGAGAGCTCCACCATGCTTCATTTGATCACAATAAAAAAGGGGGAGAGGCAACACTCTCCACCCAACCAAGAATTCCAATGAGGAGAAGAAGTCATCCTCCTCATTGGCCCTCGAGCCCCAACCACATTACAATGAAAGGTGGATCTAACCATGGCAAAAAACAAGCTTCCACATTACAATCCAAGATTTCACAATAAATCCAAAGGACATTCAACTCACACTACAATAGAAGAAGGAAAACTACATAATATGCAAGGCTTCAAATATGAAAATCCAAAGGAGAAAGAACCTATGGGGAAGTCACTTATGCATCCCAATGGGAAGTGATTGCCCACCTTAAAAACCTAAAATAAACATCTCAAAACCCCTACACACTCTTATGCCTCCCTCAAGAACCTCTTATGCCTCCCCATTCTCTTATGCCTCCCTACAATCTCTTATGGCTCCCTCAACAAAATAACCAAGTAAGAAATGCAAGTAATTTCTTTTCCAAGGTGGGGAACTCAACCCAAACTCCTTCCAAATATGAAATAAACTCTTATGCCTCCCTACATGAAAACTCCCCATAGTCCCCTCCTACACCACACTTAGGAAATCTACCCAAGCACCTAAAAAGCATTCCAAAACACTCAAAACAAGCATATATGCATACAAAATAAAACAAAGAATTTAACAAGATTTAAGCTCCTTCCTTTCCCTAGTAAATAATGTTCCAAGAGTCAATCTCCAAGCTCCTTCAAGCCAAAAAAATCATCAAAAAGCTCCAAAGACCACAAGCTCTCCAAATCCTCTAACTCCAAAATGCAAGAGCACCAAAAGAATGAAATAATCCCCAATCAAGAAAAATAACTTGATTAAATAGAAAAGGAGAGAGGAGGGTGAGGTGGATCCATGTAGGATGCCACATCACTCATCCTCAACTCCACCTCAAAATTCAAACTTCAAACTCTAAAGCACAATTAATAAGTGGGTGAATAAATGACATATTACTTGCACACACAAACCAAGCCCACACCTCCTAAGGACAAAATTAATTACATGAAATAAAGTGCAATAATATTTTACCTTTTTATCTTCCCAAAACACCTAAAGGGGTCTAATTTTGACCCCCCACCCATAGGTAGGGTTGGTATAGCAATTTAAGAGGTGTGGGACAAGTTTGACTTGTCCCACAAGCTTCCAAAATTGGCCTCTAAGGCCAAATTCGAATTTCCATGAAGGGGTAGAGTGTACAACACTCAAGATCCCCAAGCACTCAACTTTCAACACAAAATCCAAGAGAAATCTAGTCTAATAAATGAATTCCTTTGGTCACATCTATAATTAGTTTAGGACAAGATTAAATTAGCTCTAATTAAGACACTACAACCCATTAATAATAAAGGGTAAAATACATACCCCAAATTCCAAATAATTAATACAATGAATTACATCACTAAAATCACATACTAACATCAATTAAAGGAAAATAAATAAAAGACAAAACATAACCCCTTGGTCACAATTTCCCCCTAACAATAATTCCAACACACACACAAATACATGTTTCCATGGTGACCCTTGTTGAATTCACCTAGAATTCCAATGTGGTTGGTCTCCAATCCCCCCGTAGTTTGTCGTGATATGTTTTCCTACAAAACACACAATACCCCTCTGGCCTCATGGCCATATTAACGATGTTGAATTAATAAAGAACTTACATCTAACTATCAATTTCAAACATCAAAATCATAAATACTATTTCTAAAACTAAGTAATTTAACAATTATTCCTATTTTCAACATTTTGATTCTACTCATACATCAGTTTGCAAATAAGATCAAAGACCAACCGGATGATCGATTAAATCAATACTTTCACTCGTTCACAATTTTGCCAATCTCCAATATCAATGAAATCACAAAACAAATTTGAACATCATAATAAAAATCTAATACAAAAATGATTTGAATATCAACGAATATTTATCTGACAACTCATTTTCTTCCTTACTTAATTTCTATCAAAAGTTAATTAGTTCAGATTCTGATTATGTCTATCCTTCAATTTCTATAACCAATGTGTAAATGTCATTTTTCTAATAACATCTTCCGTAATAAAGCACATTAGTGTCTATATGTCCAGTCATAGAGATAAACCAAATACAACAAAATAATATCAAAGATTAGTGCTATCACCATCAATTAAGAAAATGAAAACATTCTAGCTAATTGTTTTATCCTTAAATGTCCATCAGGGTCCACAGTACGACATATAGTTAAAATAACAATAACCAAAACACAATGGAGTCATGATGCCCCACACAACTTATTAGTATGCTAATTAAAATAAAGTAAGCGAGGCTTATGATTATATCAATTTGGAAAAGATAATCATTTTTGATTTAGTGTTGAAGGGAATTGGGCATTACATCCCCCTCCTCTTAGATTTGACTTCCTCCCGGAAGTCACAGAGAAAGAGTTAGGAAACAAGGAAAAAGAAATAGAATCACATCCTTTTTGGAATTCCTTTGCTTCAACAAGTGTGGGTCTACAGACTCAAGTTTGGTTCAATGCAATTTACCAAGAAGAAGAGAGATTGAAAAGGGTGAGTTCCTAAACTTTCTTTAAGTAAGGTTGCAAACATATAATTCTATAGAGTAAATCTATGTGGTCAACCAAGTTCCAGCATATAACATCAAAACATTAAATGGTCAAAGGAGTCTAAAAATAACCACCAAGAAAATAAATAACCGGGAGAATTTCGTGAACTCAAAATGACCATAAAGTCTCCCATGGATCCCACATACTACAACAACACAAGTTAAGGCTTACACTGAGGTTAAGTTATGCTTTCAAAGTTTGTTATTTAGACAAGGCTAGCACATATCAACCACGACCAACAATTATATGAGAAAACATGTCTACTCAAAGGTCTCACAATTTTGAGATCACACAAGAAGAGGTTTAGCAACAAGGAAGGGCACTTAAGTTAGCCAACACATTTACAATCAAGAAAAATATTTATGGGAAGCACTTTTATAACCCAAGAGGGTACAATAAAATTTACATGGAAATACTAAGGAAAACATGACCTTTACGGTTTTATATAACTTGATTTTACATTCAAGAACGAACACACAACACTAACCTAATTTAGAAATGTCAAACATTTAGAAGGAATTTACACTAGAACTAACATATCAATACAATAGGCACCACCCACTCTACACAACACAAAGGGATTTATTTATCTTAAACCCTGCTCAAGTTTGAAATAGTCATAAGAGAGAACATGCATAAGTCATAACACCAAAGAGAACTCAAGGGAGCTAGAGAGAAGAAATAAGTAATGAGAGGGGGTCCAACTACAGTCCATAATTGCATCATACCAAAAGTGAATAAAAACATTACAAAGGCAACTTGCACTTCCCTTCCCAAGGGCAAAAGGGAAACGATTAATAGGTGACTTAAGCAAAAGAAGAAAGAGGATTTCTCAAAGTTATCTCATATCTTTAACATATGTTTCCTTAAAATAAAATTACAATGACCTATGTCACCAAGGACTAAATCAACACACAAGGAGGTTGTTTTCTTAAAAACAAGAGGTAAGACCCAATCCTAAAGGCCACAACTCACACTTGTCGAGATACGAGGCAACAAGGTTACGATGAACCAAAATCCTACAAGGGAAAGGAACATACATCTATATATGAACAAGGGAGTACTACGCAATTTGAACACATCACTATCAACAAGGTGTTTCACAATTCTCAGGTAGGCTATAGAGAAAAAAGGTTCAACTATACATTGCACTTAATACAAAAATCCTAGTTGTTTTATAAATTGACTTATTAAGTCCAAAGTTATAGTTTTCTTGTTAAACACAATCCTTACAAGTTTTCTTGATTAAACTTCCTTTTATTATGACATCACAAGTTTGTGTTATAAAGAGCACCACTAAGGTGGCATGATCTCTTGCCATTCTGAATAGGCGGAAACAACATTTATTTTACTTCTAAGGAAGGTAAAATGAGAAAAAATTCCTTTCTATTTTCTTTCCACATAGTTTGATTTCTTTTATTAATCTACCAAGATTATATCAAGAAAACATCTCCTTTTTCCTAATGTTCTATTTTATTTATTTACTTTTGTCTCAAAATCCAAGTTCCTCAATTAGGGTCTCGTTATGATCAATTAATCATTTTACCAAATATATTTTAATGAGAAGGAAGAGGAAACCAAATCACATTATTACTTTCATGGGAGAGAGAGATGAATCAACACATCACATTTTAATTCTATAGGAACAAGAGGCATTCAACATAGCAAACACATCATTAATTTCGTAAGAACTAGGAATCTATCATTCAACATGTACCACACCAATATTTCAAGGGTTTACCAAATAATTACAAGCATCATTAAACATTTCTAGTGGGTCTCTACAAATTTCAAATGAAGTTACAAGGAAGACTCATTAAAGAGGCATATTTACTTTTATGAATTTACGAGGTTTAACAATGTTTGTTGTTTAGGCTCCAACATTTTACTTGCATAATAAGACAAGGAAAGTTTTCAAATCAACACCCATATTTCCACAAGATACTACCAGCCAAGCAACAAGATGACTATGAAAATTTTACTCCAAGGACACCACATTCCATTAGAAAACATCAAATACAAGAGAACAATCAATTAATCTATTCAAACATGGACTCTACGACCAAGAGTTATAGTTTTAAAAGAAGGAGCACAATATAAGCACCACCGAGATATATAAAAAAATTATTAGGATCTACCAAACTAACATCTCTAAGAGCAAGGTTCAAAAGACCCAACAACATCCATAAGTGTCTCCACATAATCCAAAGATTAATAGGTCATAAGGGTTTTACTCATAACAATCTAAAGGGTTAAGACAAGGGTAACCTTATTCATAGGTCAATGAGATCAAGAAAAGCACACTTAATTAAACACACTGCCCGAATGGGCTTAAATCTAACCATAACTACTAGAAATGCATACAATCCACAAGTCAATACTTTTTAAGATGATACAAGGAAACCATGATAAAACTTAGCATGCCATCATGGAACATCACTACTAAACAACCACTTATCCACTAGAATATATAGTCAACCAAGAGTCAATCCGACCTCACACAAACCATAAGCTCATAACCAAAAAACCTACTCGACGAGGAGGAAAGCTCTTACTAGTTTAGAAGAGGTTCACCACCACAACTATCAAACTGCCAACAAGACCGCACTACACCACGAACTCTCTCACTAGGAAGACTGAGTAACGAAAGAGTTACTCCAAGATCCTAGGCACACTCAGTTTCCATTTTTCCAAACCAAGACATAACTTAAAGAACTATGAGGACATTCAAGGCACCAAGTGTACCCCATATGACGGAATGGCACTATACGAACAATGTAGAAATAGATCAACAACATGTAAGAAAGAGTCGCATAAGATTTAGCTAAGTAGCCAACGAGATAAACAAGCTCCGAGTTACCGAGTTAAAGTAAAATCCAAGAAATATTGGAACCAGTAAAGTGGCTAAGTAGCCACATTACAATGTCTAAAAATTCTCGCAAAAAAAAAAACTAAAAGAGTCTCAGAGCTTCTCAATCCAATCGTAAAATAAGGTGTTGGTCCTTGATAAAATAACACAAGTTTACGAATATAAAAATACAGAAGTCCACATCACAGTCACTTTGCAGCCCTTAATGGCCGGTAATAGGGGTACTATACCTCGAGCTTAGTTATAAGGATGCATACGCAAGGCTGGATCAAAGCGACACCAAGACCTAATATTCATTTACTCATATGGGGATTAAGTCGCCAAAGCGGCAACCAAAACTAACTCGTCCAACCACTTGAAGGAAAGAGGGAACTTTAGATGACTAAACAACTTCTATTTTACTCTTTCGACCCCAAAGACACAAACCACAATGCAAAATCACAAGAATCACATGATACATTTATAATTCCAACAAGGAAGATTCTCACAAGGTTTATCACATCATACAACTAAAGAAAAAGTTAGTACTCATCAAACAATGTTAGGAAATAAGGGATAAATTATGCGGAATAATCCCTCACATAATCGCAATACTAGAAACTAATATGCGAAAACTATTATAGATCTCAAATAAAAGTGTTGAATAAAATAACAACACAAAGAGATAGTATTTAATGTTGTTCACCCAATTTGGGCTACGTCCACAGAGAATAATTTGCTCAAAGTTTATTACAAGCCACCACTCTCTCAATACAATACCCAAATCCATTTGGAGATATGCTAAAAAAACTCTATAGAATTCACAAATTCAAAACACATCTCGCAATGTTTTTCATACATCTATCATATGCATTAAACCATATAAATAGACAAATGCTTAAGCAGCTTTTACAAAACCGTGATATCAAAACCATGGGCAAAAACCATCCCATAAACCTATGGGTCAAAATCCCGCCCATATGAGAAAATCATGTTTCCCGATATATCGGGCACGTTTTAAGGCCCAAATGTTTTTTTGGAGAAGTTCATTGAATATTTCAACCCTGGTGAGGATACATGAAAAGTGTACAGTACTCTTAGTGTACATTCTTCAACACTTTATCACATGAAAATAGGCTCCACAACCTAACAATCTCCCACTTGAGACTAGTTTTCCTCCGAGCAAGCTTCTCAACACTTTACTAGTTTCGTGAAGAAGACCAACCAAAGTTGAACACAACTTTCGTTTTTCCCTTGTGACCACCTTGGTCATCATGTATACTGAGGATTTTGACTAGTATGAATCTTCTCCAACTTCAACTTTTCTTCCTCCAAAGTTTTCCTGACGAAATGGTACCTTAATTATATATGCTTTATCCTAGAGTGGAAAGCGAGTTCTTAGCTAGGTGTATAACACTCTAACTATCACTATGCAACTTTCCTTCCTCCCGCTTATGCCAAAAGACATACTTATAGCCAAATCATTTCGTAGTTGACAAAGCCACCAAATTCTTACGTAGTCATGAAATCCATCTTACTGATGTTCCACCTACAGTGTAAACATAACTTGTTGTGCTCCTCCTGCTTGTCTACATCTCTAGCCATATCTAAATCTACATAACCACACAAAGTGGTGTTTGATCCACTATAGCACAAAACTGTCCCCATGGTCCCTCTCAAATACCAAAATGATCCACTTTACGCTTTCCAGTGATCTCTACCTAGATCACTCATTAATCTACTCACTTCTTCCACTGCATGGCCAATATCAGGCCTAGTGCACACCATGGCATACATCAAACTTCCAACCACTGATGAGTAAGGTACCTTGGACATCTAGTTTCTCTCCTGCTCTATCTTAGGACATTGTTCCTTTGATAACTTGAAATGGCCTGCCAAAGGAGTCCCAACCGGTTTAGCATCCTACATATTAAACCTCTCCAAGACCTTCTTAATGTACTCTTCCTGAGATAAATTCAGCTTCCGTTCCTTCCTATCCCGAGATATCCTCATACCAAGGATTTGTTTAGCTTCCCCAAATCCTTCATAGCAAAGGATTCACTTAGCTGCTTCTTGAGTACTTTTATTTCCTGCATGTTTTTACCTGCAACCAACATGTCATCCACATATAGACACAGGATAATATAACTGCCATCCTAAAATTTCTTTGTATACACGCAATGGTTAGAATGACATCTAATATAACCTTGCTCCATCATGAAGCTATCAAATTTCTTATACCATTGACGTGGAGCTTGTTTCAAGCCATACAAGCTCTTCTTCAGTTTGCACACCATCTCCTCTTTACCTTTAACCTCATAGCCCTCTGGTTAGTACATATATAGTTCCTCCTCCAAATCACCATGTAGAAACATAGTCTTTACATCAAGTTTGTTCTAAGTGTAAGTATTCTACTACGCACTATTCCTAGAACAGTTCTAATAGAAGTCATTTTTACTATAGGAGAAAAAATATCATCAAAATCTATTCATTTTTTTGTGCAAACCCTTGACCACCAACCGGCCTTGTATCTTTTCTTGCCTCCTTCTTCCTCTTTGACTCAAACACCCACTTGTTCTCGTAATGCTCTTTTGCCTTCAGGTATCTTCACCAAATCCCATGTCTAGTTCTCCATGAGAGCCTGATGCTCCTCATCCATGGCTTGCTCCCACTTCTTCCTAGCATCTACCTGCATTGCTTCATCAAATCTCTCTGGCTCTCCACTATCAGTGAGTAATAAATAATAAAGAGAAGGAGAAAATGTTCAAGTTCTCTTCTTACCCTAGAAGACCTCCTCAATATAGGAGTTTGGTTTTCTGTTGAGGAGGTTCCTGAACTGATTCATGTGTCACTTTTCCATCTAGAAGATCCTCTACCGCTGC
This sequence comes from Taxus wallichiana var. yunnanensis, assembly GCA_018340775.1. Lineage (NCBI taxonomy): Eukaryota > Viridiplantae > Streptophyta > Pinopsida > Cupressales > Taxaceae > Taxus > Taxus wallichiana. The sequence goes on from CM031243.1 coordinate 533,878,821, forward strand.
ATATTCTTTCTTAGATTCTTCCTTGTTTTCCTACAACTGCTGCTTATACATGACTTTCTCATTAAAGACCACATCCCTAGATTGAATTATTTTCTTTTCCTTAATACTCCAACATTTATATCCAAATTCATCACCACCATAACCAATGAAAGTACATTTTTCTAACTTAGCCTCTAGAGTGGTCCTATCATCCTTGTTTATATGAACAAACACCTCACATCCAAAGACTCTAATAAATGAATAATCAGCTTTCTTACCATACTAAGCCTCCTTAGGTATTCCTCCATCCAAGGCACTTGAGGGTCCTCTATTTATCAAGTACACAACTTTTCTCACACTTTTACCCAAAAAGAAAGAGACAGGTCTTGCATGTAACCTCATGCTCCTAGCACATTCCATTATTATTCTTTCATCCTTTCGACACCGCATTCTACTTTCGAGTTCCCCATCTTTTCCTACGGATTCCATTCTTAGAATAGTAATCATCAAATTCATTACTACAATACTCCCTCCATTATCTGACCTAAGACATTTTAGCTTAAGACCTATTTCATTCTCTACCAAGGCTTTCCATTTAAGAAAAGTGTCAAATACATCAGATTTGTTTCTAATACAATAAACCCAAAATTTCCTTGTTGCATCATCAATAAAAGTAACATAATAACTTGAACCCCAAGAGATGATACATGGGGTGGCCCCCACACATCGAATGCACCAGCTCTAACTTACTCTCTTTCTTTGTAGGTCTAACGTTGAGAAACCTTACTCACTTTTGTTTCCCATATATATGCAATCCTCACAGAACTCCAAACATGTTTCTCGTATATCCGAAAAATCCTTCTTTATTATCTTCATGCCCTTGTGGCTCATATGACCGAGCCTATAGTACCAAAATGTTGTATCTAGTTACTAAGCCAAAATATTACAAACCATAGTGCTATAAGTGGTTAAATACAAGGTTCCAACCTTCTTACCTCTTGCCACCACAAGAGCACCCTTGGTAACCTTCCAAGAGTCCACTGTAAATATCACAATATAACCATCACTTCCCAACTTCCTGCCAATATCAAATTTTGTCTTAATGTAGGCACATGTCTAACATCCTTCAATAGCCAAGTATTCCCATTCTGCATCTTAACCTAAATAGAACCTTTTCCAACTATGTTGCAAGGCTCATCATCACCAAGAAAAACATGCCCAAAATCTCCTTGAACATAATCAACAAAATAATGCCTATGTGGAGAAGCATGGAAAGAATCCCCCGAATCTAAAACCCAAGATTTAGTAATATTGTGCAAAGAAAGAATCAAAACATCCTGACATACATTACTCGTTGCCACATTTGCCTCCTTGTTTTCTTCTTGTTGTTTCTTCTTGTCCTGAATCTCCCAACAATCCTTCTTTGCATGCCCAGACTTTCCACAGTTCCAATACTATCTTGCTTTTGGATTTTTACCTTGCCCGATCCTTTGATTTTCCACAACTTCCTTTATTCTTCTCTCTCCCTCTAGTTTCCCTATCAAAAATTCCTGAAGTAGAATATTCACCCGAGCTTTTTCTTCACATTTCCTCACTCGGAATCACCCCTACAACATCCTCAAACTTTAACTTTGAGTTAGCCGGACCCGAGTTGCTTACCACCATTACCAAGCTATTCCAACTCTCGTAAAGAGCACAAACTAATAAAGCCCTAACTTCTTCATCAAATTATATCAGAACTAAAGCTCGCATATTTACAATCGTATTAATATCATTTAGATGATCTCTACTTGAACCATTCTTAAACATCTTCATATTAAAGAATTTTTTCATTAAAAATATCTTATTAGAGGCAGAGGGTTTTTCATACAACTTCCCTAATACATCCATCAGTTCTTTTGTAGTCTTTTCCTTTGAAACATTAAATAATACCGAAGATGCAAGACACACCAGATTGTCCCAAGTGCCTTCCTATCCAGAAAATCCCATTCCGCATCTGTCATGCTTAAGGGTTTGTTCACCTTCTTAGAAAACAGAGTATAAAGATCCTTCTGATAAAGGTAATATTCCATCTACATCTTCCAAAGACTGAAATTATGCCCGTTGAATTTATCAACCCTTGATCTTCCATCATCTTCCATAGCTCCCACTCAAGATAAAACTTTCCTGTGATTCAACACTTCAACAAACCAAACTAGGCTCTGATACCAATTTTTAGGAAATAAGGGATAAAATATGCAGAATAATCCCTCACATAATCACAATAGTAGAAACTAATATGCATAAATTATTACAGATCTCAAATAAAAGTGCAGAATAAAATAACACAACACAAAGAGACAATATTTAACGTGGTTCACCCAATTTGGGCTACGTCCACAAAGAATCACTTGCTCAAATTTTATTACAAGCCACCACTCTCTTAATATAATACCCAAATCCGTTTGGAGCTATGCTCAACAAACTCTACAGAATTCACAGCCGAATTCAAAACACATCTGCAATGTTTTTCATACATCTATCATATGCATAAAACCATATAAATAGACAAGCTCGCTTAAGTAAGCGCTTTTACAAAATCATGGGTATCAAAACCACAGGGAAAAAAACCGTCCCATAAACCTATGGGTCAAAAATCCCGCCCATATGAGAAAATCACATTTACCGATATATCAAGCACGTTTTAAGGCCCAATTTTTTTATGAGGATAAATGAAAAGTGTACAATCTTCAACACTTTCAGCACATGAAAATAGGCTCCGCAACCTAACAAACAACATATTTCAAAGGAAAAAAAAGTTCGTGTTACATCGAACTTCGTAAGAATATACATTTATTTTTAACATTTTTAGCTATCCAGTTCGACAAAACACCATTAGGTGAGTTCACCAATTTGAATAGTTTTATAATTTTATTATTAGTTTAATCACGAACGTTTAAGTCTTGCTAACTAGTTTCATTTTAAAATTTGGCATGTGTGGTCCAAGTGTTGAACCCACACTCTTATACCAAGTGTAACACCCACAAAAATTACATTCTAAGAACATGTAGAAACCCTAAACACTTCTCCCGAAAGTTAATATTTTTTTGTTTAAGTTATAAGATTACAAGGTGTGACCCCTCGGTACATTAAATTCACCTACACCAATGTTCTCAACCTTATGATTGGGGAACCAGGTCTAGTTCAAATATTAAATATTTTTAATTTTATCTTAAATTCAATTAATTAACATTCATCTAGGAAGGTACCATAATTTAGTTTGCTTGGTTAATTTCTTTCTTCTCTTTAATCAATGATCAAATCCAAATGGTCATCCTTAAACTTAGTTAATTTTTTTCACTATCCCATTAGCTTTAATATTCCACATTTCATTAATTTACTAAAATATATTAGGAATTAGGAAAACGACTTGCACACAAGGTAATTAAATGGCCCTGTTCATTCATCTACACATACCCTTACAATTTATTTAAACATCTATAAAAATATATTCCTACCAAAAAAATTACTTGATCGTCAACCCTTAGATTAAACCAATCGTAGCTATTAGATCCTGGGGTTCCAAACTAACCCTAAAAATCTTTATGAATTCTTATTAAAAGATTTCCTCTACTCTATTCTTATCATTTGGTCTATTTTTCTTTGTTAAAATTGCAGGTTGGAGAGAAGGAAGCCATGTGAGCATGAGAGGAAGAATTATGGAGTATTTTTATTCAAGAGGATGAAACTTATATTTGTTTATATTTAGTTTATTTGTTGTAATCTATTTCATTAAAGGATGGAAGGGATATCCTTTACCAATCTGGTGTTTAATTTCAACACTTTGTATTTGGGGCAAACCCTACTCCCAATAACACTAATGAAAAAGAATGATTTTAATTTACCTTTTGAAAAAATTTATTGCTTGAAACCATTGGATTTTCCATTGTTTACTTACTAGAGGGGTCCTTAATAAATTTACATGCTTAAAATATTAGTTATCACAAGTTATAAATTACGCAGCATGGATTTGGAAATTTGCACGCAGTGACAGAACCGCCGCCCGAGTAGGACATGATCTTGGGACCCCGCTCTACCTAGGTGGAAAACCGTGAACCACCGCCTTATGGAGCAAGCGGTGGTTCTAAGACCACTTCCTTTCCCGAGCGACAAACTATGCACTACCGCCTTATGGAGCATGCGGTTCAGACTTCCACCTTGCACGAGCAACGGTTATGAGATCACAGTTATCCTGCAAGGCGGTGGTCCTATTCCTTAAGAATAAAACCAACAAACCCAAGATTTTTCAAAAAAAAAAAAGTTTCATGCAAGTGTTCTAAGATTCATTCTGAGCTAAAATTTATGTGCCTAAAATGTCTAGTTGTAATATTTAACTTCATTTATTCATTCTTAGTTAAAATTACTTATTTTGAAAGCATTTCTTGTTCAATAGAAGCAACAACAATGAATCATTTTGTTCAACTAATTTTCTTTCAATTCCTAGAGTAAAAAGATCTAAAAATACTCCTAGTATTGATATTTTTCCTTAGAACAATGTGAAATATTCCAACATAATAATATACTTCAAATTTGTTGTCTCTTTCCATTTTCACTACAACTTCTTTACTCAAAATAACTAAAACACTTTATTCTACATACAAGTTTACTAAGCATGCATGTTTTTACATATTACAACTTCTATATTTCTCCTTTCTTATTTACAAGGATACACTTTCACAATACAAGTAAAATTTCAATTTTTTTCGAGGCATGTCTCATTTCTTTTACAAGAAAGAACCTCTTTTCACACAAAAATTTTCCGCTAAACTTTTACTCAAGCTTTCCATTTTGAATATTTTATTTCCATGCTATAATTGAAAGAGAAGGTAAATTATACAAATCTTCGATGAACTTCTCCAAATAATAATTCAATTTACAAAATTACATCTCCTTTAAACAAAATACAATATTACAAATCTTCCACCTTGAGTGGGAATAATAGGAAGGCTTAATCACAAGGAAGGATTTCTTGAAGGCACCAACAAAGCTCCAACTTTCACACCACCAACAAGAGAGATCCACCATGCTTCATTTGATCACAACAAAAAATGGGGGAGAAAAACGCTCTCCACTCAACCAAGAATTCCAATGAGGAGAAGAAGCCATCCTTCTCATTGGCCCCCAATCCCCAACCACATTACAATGAAAGGTGGATCCAACCATGGCAACAAACAAGATTCCACATCACAATCCAAGATTTCACAATCAATCCAAAGCACATTCAACTCACACTACAACACAAGAAGGAAAACCAAAAAATATACAAGGCGTCAAATATGAAAAACCAGAAGGAGCAAGAACCTATGGGGAACTCACTTATGCCTCCCAATGGGAAATGAGTGCCCACCTTAAAAACCTCCAATAAACATCTCAAAAATCCTACACACTCTTATGCCTCCCTCAAGAATCTCTTATGCCTCCCCCATTCTCTTATACCTTCGTAAATGCAATCTCTTATGACTCCCTCAACAAAATAACCAAGTAAGAAATGCAATCAATTTCTTTTCCAAGGTGGGGCACTCAACCCAAACTTCCTCCAAACATGAAATAAACTCTTATGCCTCCCTAAATGAAAACTCCCATAATCCTCTCCTACACCACACTTAGGAAATCTACCCAAGCACCCAACAAGCATTCCAAAACACTCAAAACAAGCACATATGCATACAAAATAAAAGAAAGCATTTAACAAGAGTTAAGCTCCTACCTTTCCATGGTAGAGCTTGTTCCAAGAGTCAATCTCCAAGCTCCTTCAAGCCAAAAAAATCATCAACAAGATCCCACAAAGACCACAAGCTCTCCAAATCCTCTAACTCTAAAATGCAAGAGCACCAAAATAATGAAGTAACCCCCAATCAAGCAAAAGAACTTGATTAAATAGAAAAGGGAGAGAGGAGGGTGAGGTGGCTCCATGTAGGATGCCACATCACTCATCCTCAACTCCACCTCAAAATTAAAACTTCAAACTCCAAAGCACAATTAATAAGTGGGTGAATAAATGACATATTACTTGCACACACAAACCAAGCCCACACCTCCTAAGGAAAAAATTAATTACATGAAAGAAAGTGCAATAATATTTTACCTTTTTATCTTCCCAAAAACTTAAAGGGCTCTAATTTTTACCCCCAACCCATAGGTAGGGTTGGTATACAAATTTAAGAGGTGTGGGAAAAGTTTGACTTGTCCCACAAGCTTCCAAAATTGGCCTCTAAGGCCAAATTCGAATTTCCATGAAGGGGTAGAGTGTACAACACTCAAGATCCCCAAGCACTCAACTTTGAACAAAAATCCAAGAGAAATCTAGTCTAATAAATGAATTCCTTTGGTCACATATATAATTAGTTTATGAAAATATTTAATTAACTCTAATTAAGACACTACAACGTGAATTCCCAACCATTCATGCGCTGGAGAGATCGTTTCTGCTTTTGTGCAGAAGCAATTTATAAAGCTCAGGCTGAGACGGGTGAGATTAAGGGACATTACTTGAATGCTACTGCAGGTACATGTGAAGAAATGATGAAAAGAGCAGTATTCGCCAGAGAATTGGGAGTTCCTATCGTCATGCATGACTATTTGAGTTACATAACCAAAATTTCAAATAATTAATACAATGAATTACATCACAAAAATCACATACTAACATAAATTAAAGGAGAATAAATAAAAGACAAAACATAACCCTTGTCGCAATTCCCCTAACAATAATTCCAACACACACACAAATACATGTTACCATGGTGACCCTTGTTGAATTCACCTAGAATTCCAATGTGGTTGGTCTCCAATCCCCCGTAGTTTTCATGATATGTTTTCCTGCAAAACACACAATACCCCTCTGGCCTCATGGCCATATTAACGATGTCAAATTAATAAAACACTTACATCTAACTATCAATTTCAAACAACAAATATCATAAATACTATTGCTAAGACTAAGTAATTTAACAATTATTCCTATTTTCAACATTTTGATTCTACTCATACATCAGTTTGCAACTAAGATCAAAGACCAACTGGATCATCGATTAAAGCAATACTTTCACTCATTCACAATTTCACCAATCTCCAATATCAATTAAATCAAGAAAATAACTTTGAACATCATAATAAAAATCCAATACAAAAATGATTCGAATATCAACACATATTTATTTGACAACACCTCATTTCGTTCCATACTGAATGTTTATCAAAAGTTAATTAGTTTGGTTACAATAATGTCTATCCTTCAATTTCTATAACACAATGTGTAAATGTCATTTGTCTAATAACATCGCGGTAATAAATAAATACAATAGTGTTTATGTGTCTAGTCATAGAGATAAACCAAATACAACAAAACAATATCGAAGAGTAATGTTATCACCATCAATTACGACAATGAAAACATTCTAGCTAATTGTTTTATCCTTAAATGCCCATCAGGGTCCACAATACGACATATAGTTAAAATAACAATAACCAAAACACAATGGAGTCATGATGCCCCGCATAGCTTATTAGTATGCTAATTAGAATAAAGCAACAAGGTTTACGATTATAAAAATTTGGAAAAGATAATCATGTTTCATTTAGTGTTGAAGGGAAGTGGGCATTACATGTCTCACATGCCCAATTTTCCTTGTGATGTGGCAAAAGTATATTTATAAAATGCAAAGTGACCATGATTCATCATTCGTGAAATTATTTAACCAATTGATAGTAGTATTTATTATTTATAAAATAATTAATAAATTTTATCGAAACATATTTATAATAATACGTATTATAGAAACAATAATAGATGGTTGGATTTATTTATTATATACTTATTATTTGGAAAACAATTTGTTATGTTTAGAAGATAATATATAACTATATAATTAATGAGAAATATGTTATAAATATAAATGTATATAAATATTCTTAGTATGTGCAATAATAAATGATTTTTTGTAATATTTTTATTTTTATTTTATTTTTTTTATTAATTTCTCTAGAATATGTAAAACATATTTAAAATTTATAATGTACTTTTTAAAAAATATTTAATATTAAATTTTAATATAACGTTATATAAGACTTTTTAAAATATTTCATAAATGCAATACTATAAAACAAATTATAATACATTTTATTTATTTATTCTAAATTGTTTAGAAAATTTATTAAAAGAAATTATATATGTGACTTCTCTCCAAATTATTATTATTATAGGTAAATTGTTAAATATATACAAGTTAAAAATGAATAATTATGGAATGGCTCTTGGTCCATTGGTGATGATGTTGGCTCCCATGAGAGCCCACCAAGGATTAGTTCTTGCTAAGTGTAGCGCTTGGAGATATCTCGACATGGAGAGTCGAAACAGTTGAGTCTAGGATCATGCCCACGGGTGAGTTTAAGGATATGGATGCCCCTCACTTGTACTGCCGTGGGTGAGTCACTTGTACCTCCTCCCCGGGTGAGTTTGATGATACGGATGCCCCCTCGCCACTACCTAAGATGAAGGTGACCACTAGTATGGTTGTATGCTTACTCATAATTGTCAACCCGCTATATGCTTCCTCCAAACTATGTGCTAATAAAATTTCATAGAAATTCCACAATTATTTTACAATTATTTTTAATCAGTATAAACTTTGTGGAATAATTATGGAAGAATGGTTTATGTGTTGTAGTGATATAATTTTGCATTTCAACGAGCTTTATATTAGTCATTTTAAATATGTAAAAAAATCATAAAAATCTAAGCTATTTAATGTGTGGTTTATACAATATTAATCTTTTTAAATAGAAACTTAAAAAAATATAAATTATTTAATGTGGCGTTTCCATAATATTATAATTTTATATCAATCTTTATAAAATATGTCACAAGTGTAAGTGTGGTGGGTAATATTTATAAAAATATAATATAATTATCTTTAAAATGTGGAATTTCCATAATGAAGGTTCGATACGATGTGGGTTTTCTACAAAATATTAATAATATAAATTTACTATGGAAAATCCACAATAAATAATAACCAATAACTAAATTATCATAGAAGGAAGCAACAAATATTCTACGATTATATCAAATTGTCAAACAATTGTGGTAAAAGTACTTGTTTGCTGTAATGAATGTTTCAATTGGGTGTACATGTGATAAGGCATAGGAGAACGTGGGTTTTAGGGCAACTTTACTCCGGTGTGCACAAGAGGCCGATTAAGTGAGTCTTAGCCATATTAACTGTGTGAAGCCTTAATTAGTTGCATGGATTGTTTGGGCACCATGAGTGACCCTTAGATTATAATGGTGCATATTTTGTAAAGTTAATTGTGTTTAGTTGATTAATTTTATTAAAAGTTAGGTTAGGGGACCTAATGGTCCTCACTTTTATTAAGGATGTAGTTTCTTAGTGTTTTCTTGATTAATGAGGATTGAGGTCACATAAGAAACCTTGAGTAGGCCCCACATCCTCAACTAATGTGCTTAAAATGCCAAACCAAAAATGGGGTTATTTTTGTCATTTTTAGAGACCCTTTTGACTTTATGGGTTCTCTTAGCATAAAAGAGCTCTTGGACCTTACCTATTAGGTAGGGGGCTTAATTTCAAGGCCAAATGGGAGTTTCCCTCCCATTTGACCTCTCTCTTGTCACGGTTGTAAGAATTTAGGGGTTGTGTTTTGTTAAAAGTTGCATGGGTTTGTTTTATTTTCTTTTTGGGTAATTTGGGGACTAATGATAAAAACTGAAGCTTTATATTTTCTTCCTTTTTATTTTTTGAATCTTATTTTTCACGGAAGAGAGGGGTGACACATGTCACCCCCTCATTTGTGAGGAAAATTACCTTTTTTCTTCAAATACTTCCTCATGTTGGAGGAAGAGAACTTTGTCTTGTCATTTTGTGCTTGGAGTGATTTTGGAGTTGGAGCTCTTGCTTGGAAAAGGATTTGGAGAAGCTTAGAGATTGGAAAGATTTTTGGAGGTAGGATCTTTAATCCTTCTTTGTCATTTTTGCATGATAATCTTATTTGCATCTTGATGTGAGTTTGGGCTTGTTTTGTATGTGGTGCATGTTTTTCTTGGTTGTTTCTTTTATTGTTTTCTCCATCCATCATATGACTTGATGGATTTGGAAGTTTTGTGTAGGGGAAGAGGGAGGGATTTTCCCTCTTAAACCTCATGGCTTGATGGGAAAGCCATGTTGGTTTCTTTTATCCCCTCATATGGTTTGAGGTGGGGAAGGTGGTTCATATGGTTTGAACCCCTTCCCATCCTCGAGAGGAAAACCAATGAGTTTGAAAATCCTCCCAAGAATAAATTTAGGTGAATGGGAGGAGTGATAAAGAGGGGTGATTGTTATGGAGGGATAAGGAGGATTTTGAAGATATTTCATGTGTTCATATTTGTTAGGTTGTGGAGCTCTTTTTCATGTGAGAAAGTGTAGAAGACTGCATACACTTTCCACAGGTTGTCTCTCCCGGGGTTTGGGGGCGCAGACCTTGAATTTTTTTGGGCCTTAAAATGTGCCCGATCAATCGTGAAACGTGTTTTTCTCATATAGGCAGTATTTTTGACCCATAGGTTTATGGGACGGTTTTGGCCCATGGTTTTAATACCCATGATTTTGTAAAACTGCTTAAGAAGTTGTCTACTTATATGGTTTTATGCATATGGTAGGTATTATGTAACATTGCAGATGTGTTTTGAATTTGGGTGTGAATTATGTAGAGTTTGTTGAGCATAGCTCCAAACAGATTTGGGTATTGTATTAAGAGAGTGGTGGCTTGTAATAAATCTGAGCAAGTGATTCTTGGTGGACGTAGCCCAAATTGGGTGAACCACGTTAAATACTGTCTCTTTGTGTTGTGTTATTTTATTTTGCACTTTTATTTGAGATCTGTAATATTTTCTGCATATTAGTTTCTACTGTTGTGATTCTGTGAGGGATTATTCTCGCATATTTTATCCCTTATTTCTAATAATTGGTATCGAGATCTGGTTTGGTTTGCTAAAGTGTTGAATCACGGGAAAGTTTTATCTTGAGTGGGAGCTATGGCAGATGATGGAAGATCAAGGGTTGATAAATTCAACGGGTAGAATTTCAGTCTTTGGAAGATGTAGATGGAAGATTACCTTTATCAGAAGGATCTTTATATTCCACTGTCTGGAGAGGTGAAAAAACCCTCGAGCATGATGGATGCGGAATGGGATTTTCTGGATAGGAAGGCACTTGGGACAATCTAATGTGTCTTGCATCTTCGGTATTATTTAATGTTTCAAAGGAAAATACTACAAAATAACTAATGGATGCATTAGGGAAGTTGTATGAAAAACCATCTACCTCTAATAAGATATTTTTAATGAAAAAATTGTTTAATATGAAGATGTCTAAGAATGGTTCAGTAGTAGATCATTTAAATGATTTTAATATGGTTGTAAATATGCTAGCTTCGGTTACAATAGAATTTGATGAAGAAGTTAGGGATTTATTAGTTATGTGCTCTTTACCTGAGAGTTGGAATAGCTTAGTAATGGTGGTAAGCAACTCGGTTCTAGCTAACTCAAAGTTGAAGTTTGAGGATGTTGTAGGGGTGATTCTAAGTGAGGAAATGCGAAGAAAAATATCTAGGGAATATTTTACTTCAGGGAATGCTTTGACAATGGAAACTAGAGGGAGACAAGAATAATAGAGGAAGCCGTGGAAAATCAAAGGATCGGGCAAGGTCAAAATCCAAAAGAAAGATAGTATGTTGGCACTGTGGAAAGTCTGGGCATGCAAAGAAGGACTATTGGGAGCTTTGGGACAAGAAGAAACAACAGGAAGAAAACAAGGAGGAAAATGTGGCAATGGGTAATGTATGTCAGGATGCTTTGATTCTTTCTTTGTACAATATTATTGAATCTTTGGTTTTAGATTTGGGGATTCTTTCCATGCTACTCCACATAGGCATTATTTTGTTGATTATGTTCAAGGATATTTTGGGCATGTTTTTCTTGGTGATGATGAGCCTTGTAGATAGTTGGAAAAGGTTCTATTCAGGGTTAAGATGCAGAATGGGAATACTTGGCTATTGAAGGATGTTAGACATGTGCCTACATTAAGATGAAATTTGATATCGGTAGGGTAGTTGGGAAGTGATGGTTGTATTGTGATATTTATAGCAGACTCTTGGAAGGTTACCAAGGGTGCTCTTGTGGTGGCAAGAGGTAAGAAGGTTGGAACCTTGTATTTAACCACTTATAACACTAATGTTTGTAATCTTGTGGCTTCAGAAGTAGATACAACATTGTGGCACTATAGGATCAGTCATATGATCCATAAGGGCATGGAGATCATAAATAAGGATTTTCCTAGATATACGTAAATAGGTTTGATTTCTATGAGGACTGCATATATGGGAAACAAAAGCGAGTAAGGTTTCTCAAGGTTGGACCTACAAAGAAAGAGAGTAAGTTAGAGCTGGTGCATTCTGATGTGTGGGGGCCAGCTCAGGTATCATCTCTTGGGGGTTCAAGTTATTATGTTACTTTTATTAATGATGCAACAAGGAAATTTTGGGTTTATTGTATTAGAAACAAATATGATGTATTTGACACTTTTGTTAAATGGAAAGCCTTGGTAGAGAATGAAATAGGTCTTAAGCTAAAATGTCTCAAGTCAGATAATGGAGGGGAGTATTGTAGCAATGAATTTGATGATTATTGTTCTAAGAATGGAATCCATAAAAAAGATGGTTCCAGGAACTTCGCAACAGAATGGGGTGTCAGAAAGGATGAACAAAACAATAATGGAATGTGCTAGGAGCATGAGGTTACATGCAGGACTGCCTCTTTCTTTTTGGGTAGAAGCGGTGAGCACAGTTGTGTACTTGATAAACAGAGGACCTTCAAGTGCCTTGGATGGAGGAATACCTGAGGAGGCTTAGTATGGTAAGAAATTTGATTATTCATTTCTTAGAGTCTTTGGATGTGAGGTGTTTGTCCATATAGACAAGGATGATAGGACCAAGCTAGAGGCTAAATCAGAAAAATGTACTTTCATTGGTTATGGTGGTGATGACTTTAGATATAAATGTTGGAGTATTAAGGACAAGAAAATAATTCAATCTAGGGATGTGGTCTTTATCGAGAAAGTCATGTATAAGCAAAGCAATGCAGGAAAATAGGGAAGAATCCAAGAAATAATATGTAGTGGTAGAGGATCTTCTAGATGGGAAAGTGACACATGAATCAGTTCAGGAACCTCCTCAACAGGAACCCCAAACTCCTATATTGAGGAGGTCTTCTAGGGTAAGAAGAGAACCTGAATGTTTTTCTCCTTCTCTTTATTATTTATTACTCACTAATAGTGAGAGCCAAAGATCTTTGATGAAGCAATGCATGTAGATTCCAGGAATAAGTGGGAGCAAGCCATGGATGAGGAGCATCAGGCTCTCATAGAGAACTAGACATGGATTTGGTGAAGCTACCAGAAGGCAAAAGATCATTATAGAACAAGTGGGTGTTAAGAGTCAAGAGGAAGAAGAGAGAAAAGAAAGATACAAGGCCCGGTTGGTGATCAAGGGGTTTGCACATGCAAAAAAAATGGTATAGATTTTGATGAGATTTTTCTCTCCTAGTAAAAATGACTTCTATTAGAACTATTCTAGGAATAGTTGCAGCAAAAATACTTGCACTTAGAACATCTTTAATGTAAATACTACATTTCTCCATGGTGATTTGGAGGAGGAACTATATATGCAGAGCCACGAGGGGCTATGATGGTCAAAGGTAAAGAGGAAATGGTGTGCAAACCGAAGAAGATCTTTGTATGGCTTGAAACAAGCTCCACGTCAATGGTATAAGAAATTTGATATCTTCATGATGGAGAAAGGTTATATTAGATGTCATTCGATCATTGCATGTTTACAAAAAAATTTGAGGATGGACGTTATATTATCCTATCTGTTTGTATGTGGATAACATGTTGGTTGTAGGTAAAAACATGTAGGAAATAAAATTATTCAAGAAGCAGCTAAGTGAATCCTTTGCTATGAAGGATTTGGGGGCAAGCCAAAAAAATCCTTGGTATGAGGATATCTCGGGATAGGAAGGAATGAAATCTAACTTTATCTTAGGAAGAGTACATTAAGAAGGTCTTGGAGAGGTTTAATATGCAGGATGTTAAACCGGTTGGGACTCCTTTGGCAGGCCATTTCAAGTTATCAAAGGAGTAGTGTCCCAAGATAGAGTAAGAGAGAAACTAGATGTCCAAGGTACCTTACTCATCAGTGGTTGGAAGTTTGATGTATGTCATGGTGTGCACCAGGCCTGATATTTCCCATGCAGTGGGAGCGGTGAGTATATTTATGAGTGATCTAGGTAGAGATCATTGATAGGCAGTAAAGTGGATCCTTTAGTATTTGAGAGGGACCATGGGGACAATTTTGTGCTATAGTAGATTAGACACCACTTTGTGTGGTTATGTAGATTCAGATATGGCTGGAGATGTAGACAGTATGAGGAGAACAATAGGTTATGTTTACATTATAGGTGGGACAACAATAAGATGGATTTCACGACTATAGAAGCTGGTGGTTTTGTCAACCACGGAGGTTGAGTATGTTGTTGCCATAGAGGCAAGCAAAGAAATGATTTGGTTACATAAATTTCTTGAGGAGTTGGGGCATAAGAAGGAGGAAGGAAAGTTGCATAGTGATAGTCAAAGTGCTATACACCTAGCTAAGAACTCTGCTTTCCACTCTAGGACGAAGCATATATAATTAAGGTACCATTTCATCAGGAAAAATTTGGAGGAAGATAAGTTAAAGTTGGAGAAGATTCATACTAGTCGAAATCATGTAGACATGATGATCAAGGTGGTTACAAGGGAAAAATAGAAGTTGTATTTATCTTTGGTTGGTCTTCACGGAAACTAGTAGAGGGTTGAGAAGCTTGCTTAGAGGAAAACTAGTCTCCAAGAGGGAGATTTTAGGTTATGGAGCTCATGTTTTTATGTGAGAAAGTGTTGAATACTTTACACTAAGAGTACAGTCACTTTCCACAGTTGTCTCCCAGGGTTTGGGGTATAACCCCAATTTTTTTTTTTGGGCCTTAAAACGTGCCCGATCAATCAGGAAACGTGCTTTTCTCATATGGGCAGGATTTTTGACCCATAGGTTTATGGGACAGTTTTTGCCATGGTTTTAATACCCACGGTTTTGTAAAACTACTTAAGCAGTTGTCTACTTATATGGTTTTATGCATATGGTAGGTATTATGTAACATTGCAGATGTGTTTTGAATTTGGGTGTGAATTCTGTAGAGTTTTTTGAGCATAGCTCCAAATAGATCTGGGTATTGTATTGAGAGAGCGATGTAAGTAAATTGTACAAGTGATTCTTGGTAGACGTAGCCCAAATTGGGTGAACCACATTAAATAATGTCTCTTTGTGTTGTGTTATTTTATTCTCGCACTTTTATATGAGATACGTAATATTTTACTCGCATATTAGTTTCTCTTGTTGTGATTCTATAAGGGATTATTCCACATATTTTATCTCTTATTTCCTAACAATCTTATGGTTAGATCACACCTATGGTTTTATTGGATTTCTTATCAACTTTTCCCATTTTTGAGGATGAATTTGGTTTTCAAATCTTCTTTTTAGTTGTCATCTTTTGTTTTTGGGAGCATGAGTCAGTCTTGATTGTGATGTGTTCCTCCCTTTCTTGTGGACATTTGAGGAATTCATTTCCTCTCTCCCCATGCGCTTGGGGAGGTTGACATGCCCTCCAAAATTTGGAAAGGAATTTAATAATTCATATAGGTTGGAGTGCTAAATCATTCCTTTCTCCCCGTGTTTTGAAGATATTATGGCATAGATAATATAAATTTTTTTACTTGATGATGATATTGAATCCTTAGAGACCTTATCATGTTATCCTCCCAATTTTGGGAAAATGTTTTTCACTTGGTTATTTCAAAATATTGATGCAAACTCTTTTGAAATTCTCCCATATTGGGATTTTTTTGTAACTTACTCTTCAAAGGATGTATTTTGTAAGGTCTTTGCCTACCTTGCTATGGAGTTGTATTTTGCATTACAAGAATCAGTTTGATGCTCTTCATAAGGAGGAATATTTTTCTATTTGAAATCTTGTCTCCTTCATATTATATGGAGCTCATGGTCTTATTTTTTACTTGTATGAATTTCTTCCTCTACAAAAATAGGGTAGTGTAAAGTTAGAATCTAGAAGGTGCGCTTGTGACATTACCTCGCATTCAGAAATTTAATAAGTTGAAATGCATTGTAGCTTGAGGATGGTTCTAGTAATAAAATTTGTTTATTTATGTCAAAAAAAAAAAAAAATTATATTCCTTTTGATTGAGTCGATTGAATTCCTTAGCTTGGAAGCTTATGGTAAATAATCTCCTATTTAAAAGGAAGGCTTGTATTATTTTAAATACAAGCCTTCCTTTTAAATAAATTGAATGATGTGCTCACTTACTTTGTTACCATTATCTTTGTCTTATTTTTGTGATTAAGAGAAAGGATGACATCTCCATTAGTTTCATTTTGTTTATTAAGTGTGAATTTTAGTTGAGTTTACTTCCCTCTTGAGGGGTATTATTAAATATAGATTTTGGAGGAATGGAGTGGTTTTGTCTCTCTTGGTGAAGGAAAGGAGCTTTAAAAAAAAGTTAGTTACATGCAATAATGGAGTGTATTGGAAATGCTTTTTAAGATCTTGCTTAGATTCTCACTTAAATGTTGAAAAAATCAACTAGGTTGTCCATTAAATTTCAAAGTATATATATTATATGTTCTTTGATTGAACACCTATCTTTTAACCAAGAAAATGAATCAATGAAAATTATCTTATAACTTGTTACTATTAAATTTACATTTCATTTTATGAGTGGGTATTATTTTAAAGGGAAAATAATTTATATGCATGGTTTACATAGAATGAGACTTGAAACTTAATGTAAATTAGTTAGAATATTTCGTTCTCTAATGTTACTATTCAAGGTTATAATATAGATTTAAATAAATGGTTTACCTTTTTTTTATGTTTTGAGAAAACAATGATATATACATTAGTGCAAAGATATACATAATCACCTATTTTATACACACACACACACACGCTTTAAACAAATATAAATATGTTCCTTTTAAAATTCTATAGTCACGTATGTAGAACAAAACAAAAAAAAATGAGAACTATTTTGATCATCTATATATTAGTATAGTCAAAATAAAATAGCATTTATGAAATCGATTCTAATAGAACGGACCGGATATTAAAAATCATATATAATTTTGATGAAAAAAGTTGTGGATTTTTTTAAATTAAAATATAATAAAAATATATTACAAGAGAGAGGAAGGCCACGGCCTGTCCACAACCTAAGTCCCTCCACAAAAACCTTTCACCACAAACCCATCCCTCTCCATACGACTACCCTTTCCTCACACCTTCGTGTTTTAAAACCCCGAACTATCTTTCATAGACACGGCCACCATTATCAAACCCCTTTTAGTTCCCACTCCTCTTCAACACTATTTCATTAAGATTTTATTATTGTTGATTGATACTTAGATATTTTGATTATTATATCTTGATCAAAGTAGATGACAGGACTATGAAGATATTTGGACTATTTACATGTTGTGATTTACATTTTGATTATGATGCACTAGATGACATTGATTATACTAACATATCATGTTCTGATGCATTGTCTATGTTGGATTTTTTGAGTAGAATTAGATTTTATGGATGTTAAAATTGAATTAATTCTATGATGATAGAGGATAGAATTACAAATTTTGAATGACGATTCTTAATTTCTATATGTATATATTATTCTTAAGGTTTATTGATACATGCCATAAGGCCATGGAGGATTTCAATTTGTGTATCAGGACATTTTATCACATACATCGAAAGGGGATAGAGGAAAACCATGGAAGGATGTTGGGTGATGTGCAACATGACCAAAATTTGATAACTTATGTATAATTTTAAGATGTGTTGTTGCATACTTCGTTAGGAGGTCCCTATAGGGAGGTAACCTTTAACACCCACAAATTTTGACAATTTAAAACCACATTAATCCTTAAATAATTATCCGAAAAGTCATGGAATTTTATTTTTTTAATTTACAAGTCAGTAAGGGTGTCAAACCCTAATATACGTTTAATTAATTTCTACTAGCAAAGTTACATTTCATAGGATAGATCCAGTCTAGATTATTAATTAATTATTCTTAATCCATTCCTAATGTCAATTTAATTATCATTACTAGATAAGTGTCCATAAATTTCTCTTACTAGATAAATAGTTTCCCTCTTGGGAATTAACATTCAGTCCATATTTAATAAACCCTTATCCCTGGTTACCTTAGTCCTCTTAAAAAAATTCTTTAATCTCCATTGAATTATTCATTAAAACCTACCGTATGGGTTAAATTTTTAACTTAATACCCTACGCCCTAAGTGGCCCCATTCACCCATTTACACATACATTTGATTTATTTAAAATTTACAACCATAACCTCAATAATACCACCTGATAATTGTAGGTTTATTCATAACACTTGGATCAAATCAATAGGGACCACAAGATAATATCTACCTTGAACAAACCCTAAACATCCTTAAGGGAGTCTTCTAAAGAATTTATTCCGCTAAGATCATTTATTTGTTTTATTTGATTTGTAGGTTGGAGGAGTAGATGACATGGACCAAGGAAAACCATGAAGGAGTATTCTTGGATACGATGTGCAAGATTAAGGGGATTCCATCCAATGGCTCTACCTTTAGAATAGTTGAATCTTATATTAATCATGTATCCTAGTTATTTAGTTTCAATGAAAATATAGATCCTAGATCTAGTTTGAGATTTATTGTTGATTAGTTCTCTATATTTTTCTTTTTTTCATTGATGGGATGAGTTCCATTTGAAGATCAATAATCATATGCATTTAAATCCCTATATGCAGTTGGGATGTGGGTCCTATTGAAATTTTTTTCACTTGTGTAAAATGGGCAGCTCGAAACTTCATCAAGTTACAATGAAAAGTCTTGGGTGAAGTATACCTAAGCTAAGGAAGTTTTTATGTTATTTGTTCTTGCATGAATTAGTTACAAGATCAAATGAAATCTGGAGTTATGTGTGCTATCACAAAAGAACAAATCACATAGTCTATAATTTCATGCCATCTTCAATAAATGAACACAAAGCCCTCAAGGACAATTGTGTTATCTTGATGAACATGACAAATTACGATTAGGTGAAGTGTTGAGTCTTGAAGCAGAAATAGAAATACAGATATTAGAAAATCGAGTTCGCATTACCGAATGTTACAAGTTCTCATCAATGTTCTTTTCTTTATGATTAAGACTTCAATTATGTTACTTTGAGTTGTTTAGTTCATTATATAATTCATACAGAGAAGCTAGAATGTAGAAATAAAGATATAACTCATTTACAAAATTCAATGTTTTATTCATAAGGAATTTTCAAATGTTTCCCACACAAGTCATGGGATATAACTAGAAAGTAAAGTATAGCTACTGAAATAAAAGGTACACATGCATGAAAGAGAAAGAAAAGGAGTATGAGTGAACCCATCATTTCCTTGGGGTTTCTTTCTTTGATTGAAAACATCTCCGTTTCCAGCTTCTTCTTCATCTCTCATTGTAGAAGCCATTGTACCTGAAAAGAAGAAAATAATAAACTATTAGTTATGAGCTCAGGGATCAAGTCATATTCCTACACTATCCTACTTTGTGCATATGAATCTCTAATAACATGAGATGTAGTTTACTTGAATAACAAACTGCATACATGCTTTATTCACTCAAAAGGAATGAAGAAAGAGAAGAGAAAAGAAGAAAACATGGACATAAGAGAGGCCAAAAATCCTAATTATTTTCTA
Source organism: Taxus wallichiana var. yunnanensis (assembly GCA_018340775.1). Classification (NCBI taxonomy): domain Eukaryota; kingdom Viridiplantae; phylum Streptophyta; class Pinopsida; order Cupressales; family Taxaceae; genus Taxus; species Taxus wallichiana. Next base: position 533,898,749 of record CM031243.1, read on the forward strand.
ATTGTTTTCCTAAGTGTGCAGTACAGTCAGAACTAATGAAAAATAGACAATTCATAAGTGCATGCAATAAAAGGAAGAATGTAACTCAAAGTTTCAATAATGGAAGAAGTTATAGTTTAGAAGAGAGACTAGCAATAGAAGCACATGTTTCAGTTTGCAACAGAAGGAAGAAGCAAAATTTGAAAGTTGATGTTTGGTTAAGGAAGAAAGGTTTACTGCTGAAACAGAACAAAAGATAAGATTCTGTGAAAATTTTGACAGGGCTTCGCCATGTAAAATGGACATTTACAACTTTCCATCATGCTGCTTTTAACTACTACATGCTTTAAAAGAGTTATTTGAATCAAATAAGTGATACAGAGAAGTAGTAAAGCATGTTATGATCAAGATAACACAACTATGATGTCTCATTTTATTTACCAATCCAACTTCAAACATGAAGTGTCATAATTCTATATTCTGAAATCGGAAGATACAACTACTATGCTGGAAATGGATGGAAGATAGAATTCTGGAAAAAATTTAGGGATTCGCCATGAAAATCAACATTTTAAATTTTTCAGAATGCCAGAAATGTTACTATAAAGGAAATAAATCCTCTATCTAAAAGAAACAAGCTTCAGAGATCAAATTGAATGCATGATTTATAGCTACAAAGATAAAAGTTATCTACAGCTTGAAACGTATGAACTATTTACAATTTCCGTAAGGCTACTTGCAAGGTAAAAATATAATAGAATATACTTCGTCACAACTAATAAATCTAATTCAATTTCAAAGATTTAAATCAACCTTAGAGTTAGAAATAAAAATACGGTTGTTATCCAAAATTCACCCCTCAAGGTAATTTTGATAACATGTACCAAATTCTTCACCCTGAGTAAGTAGAATTGATTCAAGGCCCAAAATCATGTTTTGGGGTCCCTTTGGTATCTCTCTAACTTCCCCATCCAAGGAAAAATCCAACAAGTTAGCAAAATTTTGAAAAAATCCAAAAAATGAAGTTGCAGGCTTGTTTTAATGCATTATGGGTCCGGAGGTCAGGGTTGTACCAAGGTTCTTCATACCAAATTTGGGGCATAAATACAGAGGAATCAGCTAAATCAAACATTTTGTCCTGTGGTCCGTGGGATAGTTGGGACGTAGGGACGTGCAGGACGCTTAAAAGCCAAAATGGCCGTAGGCAAGATGAAAATCAGAAAAGCGGAATTTTTGTTCCGCGAACGCAAGACAATTGGGACAAAAGTATGTGGGATGTGAATCGATGATTTTATGCAAGTCAGTCTATTGTGGGTGGTTGATATTTTTTCTCGGGACGGGACATTCTTGACACGCGGGACACTTGGAAAGGCTTAAAAGGGCGCAAAAAGGGACCCTAGGATGCAGCGAATGTGGAAGTCAACGCACCCTCATGGCCAAGTCAACAACGGATGCATAGGGACAAAAATCCTAAATCAGATGATGCAGAACAATATGACTAGGACAGCTAAGACACGTGGACCTGATTTTGCCGAAATAGCCATAGCAAAGAGAAAATTCAAAGTTTTACCTCCCGAACTTCAAACGGCCATAACTTTTGACTCTGAGCTCCGATTTTCATAAAATTGGACTTTCTGAAACAAGCATGACATCCTCTACATCAAAAAAATGGATTTATTAATTTTGATGAGGGTAGATATATTTAAATATAAGAAACATTTTTAGCTCTAGTCAATTAATGCTCATTCCCATCAAATGACATAAAAATGCCCGACATACCCGAAATAGTTGCTCGCACTCGAAGGCCATAAATTTTGCATTTATTAATGAAATAACACAAAATTTTTACCATTGGAATTTTGGATTTGATCCCAATGCATAACAATCAATAAATTCTAGATTTTATGAGAAATTGATGAGTTTTTTATAAAATGTGGCCTCGGTTCATGATAGTGTTTTATTTGGTAGTTGGGAGTGCAATTAAGAGGCATGGTCATCAATCCTTCTCTTCTATAGCACCTAGGACAGTATGTGGATCCTTTTACAAGTAACATACCATAATTTTACTCCATTTAGTTCCTCTTACAAGTGGTTGAAGGATAGATTTCAGATTTTTATTTTCCCTTCTTTCTCTCTTCTCATTTTCTTATAAATTGGAGTGTTGGGATCATAGTTAAGAGGGAGAGTTTTAGTTGTATAAAATCTCTATCAAAATTGCTTTGTGAAGCCAATGTGCTACATGCCCCTATAGTGGACTCCTTGCATGGTGATCCAAGCCCTTATCTTGTAATAGGATGAATTGTTCATATCATGAAGCAATAAAATACAAGTTTGTGGATGCATCTTCCCCTCACTGTGTATTTTTGCACTCTTCTTGCCCTTTCAAAATTCATTACAAGAATATCATGTGTCTATTTTTATGCTCAAGCAGGATCCATTATCATTGTGTATGTTTGAGATGTTGTTGTGAATGCATTTTTCTATATTGTGGAGAACTATCATCACCCCTTCTAGTGTGCACTTTGCTTCTATATCTCACGCATTGGAAGACTACTCTCACACCCCTCCTTTTCTGGTGTATCACCGCTTTAGTGTAGGCTTTCATTTTCATGCATTCTCTCTCCTTGGTCCCTTGGAAAGTTATATTAGGAAAGATAGTCTTACCTGCATTAGAGTAGATTGTGGCAAGTAGTTTAGGAGCAAGAACCAACTTTCTCTGGAGGTCTATCTCAAGTAGCAAGTCCCACAACTTGGAGATAGTACCCATGTTATCCAATCACACCGTGAGCTCAAGTATATGCACTTGTGTAAACATAAGGGTGTTGTGATTTGGTGATAACAATAGCTACAGGTGAAGCTCAAGGTATAGTTTGGAAGCACGAACCACCGTAAATCAGGATTTGTAGTAATAGAAATGATATATGCAATACAAATAAAAATTCTAGGAAAGCATACTATGAAGCTTCATGATTTACAGTTGAACAAATGATAAGCATGCAAGTGTCTAATTGATCATTTTCAAGCTACAGGATTTCATTATAACTAAAGCAAGTACTTCATGTTTTAATACACAAGTAAATGGAATATCAAAACATCAGTTAGGTGTGTCAAAATGTTGTACAGAAGCATCAAAGTGGCAGAAATAAAGTGTCTGAGCATCCTAAGAATTCCAAGTTGAAAAATCAGAGTAAGAAACAGGGTCATCAAGTTCAAAACTAAAGAAACCAGACTTAGAAACAAGTTTCAACTTGAAATGGCCAAGGTCGAACCAAGGGGTCACATGAAATGTAAGAAAGAGATGAACGTCAAATACTCCAAACAGAGGTCCTAAGAAAGAACCAAACTCTATTCTCAGAAATAGAGACTCAAAATATTCAAATAACAAATGCAACTACAGCCTAAGCATGCATAACTAAAGCTCAAAGGCTCTCCACAAATGAACACCATGAGTTGTTTCAGCACATTGAGGATCTTGATAGCTCAAACGTTAAAAACTCATTTCACGATAAAGGGATTCTTCTGACTAAGAAAGGAATTTGAAAACATAGGTTACAGTTGGGAAGTCAAAGAAACCAAGGCTTCAAGGTTCATTAATGATGGTCTCCTTTCTATGAAAACCAAAATTCTCAAACAAACAGGACCAAATATGCAAATACCCACAAGACAAAGTGCTAGATCTGGAACATTGATTCAATGGTAAAAGAGAAAGACAAGTATTGATCAAATAAAGAAAAATGATTATTTTACAAAAGCGTAATAAAAATTCACAAACTCAAAATAGTGACTTTCAGATCTTCACATATGGACACATTTTTAGAAGAAAAGTTTGAACTCAAAATACTAAACCAAAATCAATCATATCTTGCACTATTGGATAGAGCTGAAACTCAATGATTAAAATAAAGTTCATTAATAATAGACAAGAACTTACCATAGATAATCGAATGGTCAAAACTTTTGAGCAAATTTAGATGATGAAGCAAGAGGACTTTTCCCATGAGAAGTTTCAAACTTGGGAGTCAATCAAGAGTAATAAATCACGTAACCCACAAATATTTCAAAGATTTCAGTGATATATTTAAAAAAGAAAAGAAAATAGAAGTGTATGCATACAAGAGAAAATTATCTCACCTATAACGACTTGGTGGCCAATAAACCAAAGAGTTCCCGAAAATAGAGAAGAATACAAAGGGGAAACATAATTCACCATGGAGGCCATTGAAAAAAACCAAAGGTACAGAGCTTGAGAGAAAGGAGACAGATTATAGAGAAACCCCAGTATAGCTTCGTAAAAGCTAGAGAACTATAAATCCAAGCTCAAAATCTTACTCAGGAGAGATAAAAGCCGAGCTTCATGTAATGAAAATGAAATAGAGATCGATACTTCTTCTCACAAATCTACAGAGCTCGAGAGAAAGGAAAACCCGTGAAGACCAAGAAATATACCGGTGCTCAAGCCTTTTGACCACAAGATCTCACAAAGCAAACTAATGTGCCAGAATTAGTAGGAACTTGACAAGGTCATAACTTGAGCTCGGGTGTCCATTTGAGTCCATTTTTTTTAAACCACATGTTTCGATGAGACAAATGTAAAGCAACCAACCCTACTAGTTGGGGCAAGTTTTTGACATGTTTTTGGGCCCTAAATCTGCCATCTTGAGGCCAAAAATTAGGATTTAAGTTATAGTTCGGTTTTTTCCTATTTTTGGGCATTAGTTAATTTTAGTCTATTAGTTGCATTATGAGTTAGAAAGTTGGCAATTCCTCTAATTTATGGATGTAGAAGATGTGTGGAAAATTCTGTTCCTCGTAGGAATAAGCATGAAAACTTACTAAGAATAGCTTAGGTTTCTAGTAAACTCTTTAAAAATAGTAATTTCCACCACCTAGAGTAGATTTAGTCAGAGTTAGTTAGAGTTTACTTGGCAACTCAAGTTGGGAGTTGTTTTCCTATTTAGGAAACATTGTAATTCATTATTCAATAATGAAGAAGGAGATCTATTTTCTTTGGAGTTCATATTATTTGCAGTAAATCAAGTTGGTTAGAATTTGGCTACATTATTTGGTATCGAGAGCAGTGTTCGAGTCTTTCAAAAGAAAATGATAGGAAGAGGAAGAGGAAGAGAAGGCGGTATTGCCCAGATGAATAGAAATATGCAATATCTATAGAGGAAAGTTGTTGCCCTTGCTACAATGATAACCGTTGTCCACTCAAAATTCCCCGCTCTGATAAGAGTAAAATTTCAAAATTTCGAGTCTTAAGTGTTTTTCTCTGAGGTGCCTAAGTCGTGAATTCGAAAAAATCTGTGTTCGGGTTGTTTTGTGTGATTTTCGGGCTGTTGAACTTTTTTCTTCCCATCATCTTCCCAAGTACGAAGTGTCTTCCTGCTTCTCCGATCGTCGAAACCTCCGAATTTGTCCCATTTTCGGGCCTCGTCGGAAGTTTTTTCCTGTGCCCCAAAGCCAAAAATGCAAACTGCTCCATTTCGGCCGAATCATCCTTCTCGCGTATTTCGCACTTTCTCGTCCCGAATGTCCCAAGTAAAAAGTGTGATTCGCTCCATTTTCACCCGAACCGCCGAATCTGCTGACTCCGAACTTTTCGTCCCGAATGTCCCAAGTCCAAACGGGCCCGCTGTTCCATTTTCGGCCGATTCACCCGATTCTGTCCCGAGTTCCAAATTGCTCTCCTGCTCCATTTCCTACTTTATTCTCTAGATCGCGTCCTTCGCGCAATTTTGTCCCAACTGCCCCATTTAAAAAAGTGCGAGCTTTCCCTATTTCGGCCGAGCCGATCGAGTCGCGTACTTCGGAACATTTTGTCCCGAATGTCCCAAGTCCAAAATTATTGCTCCACTTTTAATCTTACCCGAACCGCGGCCTTCGCGCATTTTCGCCCCATTTGTCCCAAATACATTTGTGCGTTTTTTCCTGCTTTCGCCCGAACTCGCCGAAGCCACGTGTTTCATGGATTATTTTATTTTATCTAATATATGTGTCGTATTCGCGTTCACTCGTCCCAAGCATACCAAGTGTCATTCACACTTAGTTTTTCCCGCTCGACCCGAATATTAGCTGTTTTTCAAAAAAGAATAAATTTAAGTTGTGGCTCATGCTATCAATCCAAGATCAAATTTCAAGAAGCGCTTTAAGGACGAAACTTTGCAAGACGTCAAGGTTACATAAGTTTTCAAAGATATCCACCGACATCTTCAAGATGAAATGTCCGTTGTGTCCCTCGTGGCAAAGACGTAGTCAAATAAAGGATTTCGTGGAAGAAAACTCAAGCGGCGGTTTCTAAGACAATGGGTCCTTCTCTTAACTCGGACACTGTCTCCTTCTCCTTTCTTTCTCTTCTTCCCTTTCTTTCATATTCCTTATAATTAGTTAAGGCATTGCAATCAACGGTCCTTAACTACTCTTTAGTTAAAAGAAAGGGTTACGAAGAGTAACTCGACTTGTAATCTATATAATGGCCTTTCCACGCCATTTTCTAAGGGAGGAAGAACTTGGATATTTTGTCAAAAAGTGTAAATAGATCTTAAAGAAATCAATACAAAAGGGCTTTTGTTCTTTGTCTATCCCTATTCTCGTTGTCTCTGTGTTTTCCTTTAATATTGTTAAGATCATTTTGTTCCTAATTCGCATTAGTCTCTCTCGATCTATTACTGCATCTATGCAAATACAAAGTGATCTAAAAACCAAGAAGGAACTTTGTGTCCTTGATTAACAAATCTGAAAAAAGGTTATTTACGGAACTTTGTGTCTTGAAATTTAATCCCATTCAGCTAATGCAAATGATCTTGTCTCAAATCCTTTGAAGCTTTAGCACACATGAAGAATTATTCGCTATCTATAATTCTCAATGTTTTCTTCTATTTAGCTCATCTTCTTATTCCCCTTCCTCACCTCCCGGAATCTATGATCCTTGTAAAAATTACTTTAATATCCAAGTTTGACCATAAAATAATGTTCATTACTTTTGTATATAAGTTTGTTTCAAATAAGGGAACCTCTCCCATTAAAGAGGAGGGACTTCTTGTCCCCGATATGCTGCTTCTAAAAAGTCCTATTTGAAAACCAACAATAACCCAAAGAGGAAACCAAGGTGGAGATGACATAGATGAAGAAGAAGTTTGTGAAGAGGAGGAAACACAAGCACCACCATTACTTTTGAAGAAAGGATGCTTCACACATTAGAAGGAAGAATGATGGGATAAGAGTAGATTTACTAGAGTATGGTAGTAGTTTAAAACTAGAGGAGCCGATAGACTCGGTTGACTAGCATGGGGATTTTTTTAGTGGAAGGCTATGTCGACTTGAAAAGAAGGTGAAATTTTCATGCACGAAATTGAAAGGTCATGCTATGTTATGGTGGGATCACCTACACAAACAGAGGTCAAGAAAGGGAAAAAAGAATTAGGACGTGGAGTAAGATGGAGAATAAGTCAAGGATAAATTTCTCCTGTGGATTATGCACAAACCCTTTACAGAGGGTTTCTAATCTCGATGAACCTATAAATAGTGCAAGAATACACATATCAGTTCTACAAGTTGTCTATTCATGTAGAGCATGAAGAAACTAAGGAAAAAATGGCTGCAAGGTATGTAAATGGATTAAAATTTTCTATTCAAGATGAGATAAGTAGGCATAGGATTAAGAACATGAAGGATGCCTATCAATTATCCTTAAAGGCCGAGGAAAAAAAAATTGTCAAAGTTTTAGGAGATCACCTAGAATGAATAGGGGGCCCATCTTCCTTTCGTGGACGAGCTGGTTTCAACCAAGGTAGGGAGAATCGCCTCGCGGATTGGAAAAGTAAGAAGATACGAGACAAGATTTCCAAAATCAACAAAGAGGCAGAAGATTTTCTAGGGGCAGAGGATACGCTGTGATAGAGGATGGGAGGATCCACAAAGACCATTTGTTTGTTATAGATGTGGTGAAGAGGGGCATCGGGATTTTGAATGCCCACATTCTTATACACATGACAAGAGACAAGGAGATGCACCAAGAGTAAATCTTGTTGAAGATGAACAAGTAGATGATGAACAGACCTAGAAATTCCACTAGATGTTGGAGAAAATATGATGATCAAGAGGATGATGATTGCTCCAAGAAAGGATATCAAGGGGGATGCATGGCTGCGTACAAATATTTTCAGAACAAGATGCACTTCCGAGGAAATGTATGTAATGTTATTATTGATGGTGGTAGTTGTGAGAACATGGTTTCAAATGAGATGGTCGAGAAAGTGGGTCTGGATTGTGAGAAGAATCCTAACCCTTACCGTATTGCATGGTTTAAAAAGGGTAATGAAGTTACTATTGATAATGATGTTTAATAAGTTTCTCTATTGGTAAAAGTTATAAGGATGATATTTGGTGTGATTTTATTCCTATGGATGCATGTTATATGTCTGCTAGGAAGACCATGACAATTTGATAGGAAAGTTATTCATGATGGGGAAAGAATACTTATACTTTCTAGAAGGATGGAAAAAAATAGTTTTACTACCTCTCAAGAAGAGGGGAAGTATGAAAATATGCTTCTGCAAATGAATTTGTGAAGGAGGAAAAGGCAACCAATTTTTTGTTATGCACTATTCACCAACAAAGATGAACCTGTAAGTGCACAAATACCAAAGAGAAATAGCAGATTTAATAAAAGAATTTTCTGATGTTATTCCCGATGAGCTACTGATGGATTACCACCAAAAACAGATATTCAACACCATATTGATTTGATTCCAGGTCTTCACTCCCAAATCAAGCGGTTTATAGGATGAGCCCGACATTGCATGTTGAGTTGAATAGGCAAGTGATAGAGCCCATGAGAAAGGGCATCGTAAGGGAGAGCATGAATCCGTGTGAAACCCCATCTTTATTAACACCAAAGAAGGATGGAACATGGAGAATGTGAAATTACAAAGAGAGCAATCAATAAAATTACAATCAAGTATAGGTTCCCAATACCTCGCCTTGATAATATGATGGATGTGCTTGCTGGATCTAGGTATTTCACCACGATTGATCTTTGAAGTGGTTACCATCAGATTCGGGTTAGAGAATGAGATGAGTGGAAAACAACATTCAAGATAGGAAATGGATTATATGAGTGGTTGGTGATGCCATTCAAGTTATCCAATGCACCTAGTAATTTTATGAGATTGATGAACACCGTGTTATGGGAGTATAATGGTAAGTTTTTTGTGGTTTATTTTGATGATATCTTGATCTTTAGTAAAACTAAGGAAGAACATTTGAGGCATCTAAGGGTGATATTCAAAGTGTTAAGGAAAGAGAAACTATATGCAAATATGAATAAGTGCACATTTATGCAAGAGAGTTTGGTATTCTTGGGCTTTATTATTTCAGCAAATGGAGTACAGATGGACTCAGAAAAGATAAAGGAAATTATTGAATGGCCTATTCCATGGAGTATAACAGAGGTAAGAATCTTTCATGGTCTAACAACATTTTACGTAAAGTTTGTTAAAAATTTCAGCACTATAGTAAGCACCTATAATAAATTTCACAAAAGGAAGGGATTTTTGTGGACAAAGGCAGAGGAGGATAGTTTTCAATTCTTGAAGAAGAAGGTGACAGAGGCACCCATTTTGGCACTACCATATTTTGATAGAGTTTTGAGGTTAATTGTGACGCCTCGCATGTGGGTATTGGTGTTGTTCTAAGTCAAGGTGGAAAGCCGTAGCTTTCTTTAGTGAGAAATTGAATGAGGTAAGAAAGAACTACATCAAGAGATAAATTTAACTTTACATATATAAAAACTAGGAGTGTTTAACTATTTCAAACAAAATGAAACTATGACAAAATTTCCAATTCATTTTGTGATCAAACATTAAAATTTACAATTTTGTTTTCTTTCAACACAAGGTAAAATTTAAACATGATATCCATTGTAATTCATTCCTTTATATACAAAAATTTTAAGAGAAAGGAAAATACACATTATTTTAATGATCTTTCCTCAAATATGATATTATAACTTAATAACAAACTATATAATACAACTTTTCTTTCAATACAATTTATTAGTCTTCCACCTTAAGTGGGAATTACAATAAAATCTCTACAATGAAGCATTTATTTTGATTTCTACAAATACTCAAAATCCCAAGTATTCCAAAAGATCTCCACCTTTTCTTCACTTTAATCACAACAACCAAAAATGACGAAGAGGAAACACTCTCCACCCAACGAATAATCCAATGAGGAGAAGAAGCTATCCTCCCTATCAATTTCCCAAGCCCCAACCAAAATTCAATAAAGGATGGATCCAACTCATGGCAACTATCAAAAAGCTTCCACATCACAATAAAAATTTCAAAACTATTTCAAAACACATTCAACACAAGACGAATAACAAACATAAAACTATCAAAATACACAAGGCTTGAAAATGCAAAGCCAATAGAGTAAGGATAAATTGTGAGATCACTTTTTCCTCCCCAATGGGATTAGGTTACCACCTTAAAACCCAAAAAACACATCTCAAACCTCCTATATAAATCTTATGCCTCCTCAAGATCCTCTTATGCCTCCCACATTCTCTTATGCCTCCCTACAATATCTTATGTCTCCTCAAAAGAACCAAATAAGAAATACAAGCATTCTCTTATCCAAAGTGGGGCACCCAACCCAAATCCTCCCAAAACATGAAATAAAATCTTATACCTTCCTACATATAAAATCCCAATATCTTTCTCCCACAACAAACTTAGGCATTCTACCCAAGAGCCCAATAAGCATACCAAAACATTCAATAACATAAAAATATACACATATAAGAGAAAATAAATAAAACAAGGGTATAGTTCCTACCTTTCCATGGTAGAACTTGATCAATGGATCACCCTCCAATATCCTCAAATCTCAATCCAACTCCAACAAGATCAAAATCAACAAGCACTCCAAGAATCTCCAACTCCAAAAATCCAAGAGCACAAATGAAATGAAGTAAATCCCAAACAAACAGCTTAGACTTTCATATATAGAAAAAAAGAGGAGGGAGAGGTGGCTCCATGTAGGATGCCACATCACTTATCCTCAACTCCACATCGAAGTCAAACCTCAACCTCAATTCACAATAAATTAGTGACTCGAGAGGAATGAAAATCCAATTACACACACAAACCAAACCCACACCCCTTAAGGACAAACTTTAAAACACATCTAAGAAAAGTGAAATTAATGTCACTTTTTGTATTAAAAACACATAATGGGGTATATTTTTAACCCCTAATCCATAGTGTAGGGTTTGTGTAAAATTAGGACGTGTGGGACAACCTTAGCTTATCCCACAAGGCTCCAAAAATTTCCACGAAGCCCAAATCTGAAATTCCAAGGTAAGGTAGAGTATACAACACTCATAGTCACTACAATCCATCAAAATCACATAGTACGAAAGACCAAAAACTCTCATAAATGAATCCATTTTTAACATCCTGAAATAACTTAATAACATGATTTATTTGCTTAATCAAACACATTAATCAATAATGGTTAAATAAATTAAATAATAAATAAACCACATAATCTAAAATAAATAAAATAAAAGGGAAATAATTACACACCACAATTGGATGTCATCTCCATGGGGACCCCTAACAATCTAAAAACAACAAACATTACACAAGTTTCCATGGTGACCTTCGTTGTATCCATCTAGTATTTCATAGTGGTTGGTCTCCAATCCCCTTTTTTGTTTATTGTGATTTAATTATTTGCAAAATCACACAATACCTTCTTTGGCCTCATGGCCACATTAAAAATCCAAGAAAAAATATATGCATAGAAATCAATAACCATCTTCATATATCTAAATCATCAACTTCACTTAACAATGCTATCATTTGTCTAAAATTGTAACAACATCTCAATTCTATTTTTTATCAATATCAAAAACATTACAAGATCATTTCAAAATTTAAATCCTACCCACCATGACGATAATTACAAATTTCAGTAATACATATATCAACAACACATCATCATCATCAAATATAACATGTTTCTACTATGCATATAATAATTCACGTAATCATACTATAAATCACAATCCACTAAAATCGAGAATATCTCTATCATCTAACATCATGCTAAACCAAAATGATACAATAAAATCCATGTCTATAGATGATAGTAATCGAAATAAAAATATAATAAGTGTCTAAGAGGAGTGGGCACTACACCCCCTCCTTTAGACTAAACTTCCTTCAAAAAGTCATTGAAATAGGTGTGGAAAATAGACACGTAGCAACATAAAGATCCTCAATTGTAGTAGCCATATCATCATACCTCTCCCACTGGACTTGCACATGATCAATATCTCAGCTTCAAAGGCCCAGGGTCCTACGCTCTAAAATATGCATGGGCTCCACCATCATCTCGCCCTCGCTCCTACACCTACAATGCGGTCTAATCCAATACATGATATGGATCTGGATATATCTCCTAAGAAATGTATACATGAAAGACATCATGAAAGTGAGACAAGTTGTGTAGCAAAGATAGATGATAAGCTAAGGGACTGATATGCTCCAGATCTCGAATGGACCCATGAATCTAGGAGATAACTTAGATCCTTTTCTATACCAGATAGGACTCTTATGACGTCCGACATAAAGAATTGCCTTTGTGCCCACCTCATAACTACGTTTTCCGTCCTTCGATCTTCATACTTCTTCTTCCTATCCTATGACTCCTGCAACCTCCGACAAACCAAAACAACCTACTAATCCATGTCCTCTAAAAAAGTCAGGCCAATAAATAATTTGTCCTCAAGTCTATCCTAACTCAAAGGTGTCCCGCACTCCCCGCCATAAATTTCCCGAAAAGGTGCAATGCTAATCAAACTCTAAAAATTGTTGTTGTAGGAAAACTCCACCAAATACAAGTACTCCTCCCACTTCAACTGATGAGACATGATGTACATCCGAAGATTGTCCTATAAAATATGATTCACCCACTCGGTCTGTCCATTTATCTCTGGATGATAGGATGTGCTAAAGTTGATACTCATCCCAAGGGCCTGCTACATGGTAGTCTAGAAGTGTGATGTGGAAAAAGGATCGTGGTCGCAAATGATCTTCTCATGAATGTCACGCAGTCTTCAAAATCTCATCTAGATACACTCTTGCTATTGCACTAACTATATAGGTTGTCTCCACTGGATAAAAATAAGCCACTTCCATCGGGCTATCCACTGTGACCATGATGGTATCATGGTCAGTATATCAATGTTGGTAGCCCTACTATGAAATCCATGGAAATGGTGTTCCATTTCCACTGGGATAGCATGTGGGTAAAGAATGCCATTGATGTTGATACTTGGCCTTCACCCTCTAACACTCTAAACAAATAAGAACACAAACCGAGTGATATCTCTTCGAATACCTCTCCAATTGAAAATTTATTTCAAGGTGGTGTGCATATTCTTCAACCTTATATGGGATGAATAAGATGCACAATGAGCCTCACAAGATATCCTTTCTCAAACCACCATCCCTAGGTACATAGATCTCACCTCCGTGCCTCGAGAATCCCCTCCGACTCTAATGCAAATCGATGAAACTTCCCCTTGAATTCACTTACACTAAATCAAAATCACATACTCCAAAATACAAACAACTCTAATAAATGAATACATTTTTCACATCCCCAATAACTTAATAACATGATTTATTTACTTAATAAAACATATTAATCAACAATGATTAAATAAATTACATCACAAATAAACCATATACTCTACGATAAATTTAATAAAAGGGAAAGAATTTCACACATGCCCATGGTCATAATGTGAGGTCATCCCCATGGAGACCCCCTAACAATCTAAAAAAACACATGTTACACAACTTGCCATGGTGACCTCACGTTGTATTTATCTAGTATTCCATAGTGGTTGGTCTCGCAATCCCCTTTGATTGTTGTAATTTAATTACCTACAAAATCACACAATACCTCCTTAGGCCTCCTAGCCACATTAAAAAATCCAAGATAAAATATATATACATAAATAAATAACCATCCTCATATAGCTAAATCATCATGTCAACTAAACAATGCTATCATTTTCTAAAATTTCAAGTACATCTCAATTCTAACTTTTATCAATATAAAAACATTACAAGATTAGTTCAAAAGTTAAATCCTACCCAACATGATGAGAATTCTGAATGTCAAAGCAATACGTATATAAAAACACATCCTCATCATCATCAAATATAACGTGTTTCTCTATGTATCTAATAATCCACACAATCATACTATGAATCACAATCCATCAAAATCAGAATATCTCTATCATCTAACATCATGCTAAACCAAAATGATACAATCACATCCATGTCTATAATCAAAAATAATCAAAATCAAAATATAATAAGTGTCTAAGAGGAGTGGGTAATACACCCTCCTTAGACTCGACTTCCTCTAAGAAGTCACTTTGAAATAGGTGTGGAAATTGACCGATAAAGAACGTACCATCCTCCCTCAGAGCAACCATTTGATCATACCTGTCCAACTAGACATACACATGATCAATATCTCATCCTCAAAGGCCCAGGGTCCTATGCTCTAAAATACACATGGGCTCCACCATAATCTTCCCCTTCTCCTACAACTACAATGCAATCTAATCTAATACATGATAGTGATCTCGGGATATATCTCCTAAGAATAGATATGTGAAACACATCATGCATGTGATACAAGCTAGGTAGAAAGTCTAAATTATAAGCTAAAGGGATGATCTACTCCAGGATCTCGAATGGACCCACGAACCTATGAGACTACTTAAAGCCTTTTCTCGTAATGGATAGGACTCTTATGAGGTATGAAACAAAGAAACACCTTTGTTCCCACCTTATAACTACAATCAAACCTCCTCTAACCTACATAATTCATCTTCTTGTATTGTTCCTCCTGTAGCCTCTAACAAAAAAAAATAACCTACTATTCCATGTCCTCTAACAAATCTGGGCCAATAGATACTTTTGTCTATCCTAACTCAAAGGTGGCATGCACTCCCCGCCATAAATTTCGGAAAATGTTCCATGCCAATCAAACTCTAAAAATTATTGTTTTAGGAAAACTCTATCAAATACAAGTACTCCTTCCACCTTGATCGATGAGCCATGACGTACATCCCAAGCATGTCCTCTTAAATCTTATTCACTCGCTTCTTCTATCCATCTATCTCTAGATGATAGGCTATGCTAAAGTTGATACTTATCCCAAGGGCCTACTTCTTGGTAGTCCAGAAGTGTGATGTGTACAAAGGATTGAGGCCGTAAGTGATCTTCCACATAATCCCATGCGATCCTAACAATATCATCTAGGTACACTCTCGCACCCGCACTAGATATATAGGTGGTCTTCACCAGAGAAAATGAGACACTTTCGTGGTCTATCCACCATGACCATGATGGTATCATGGTCATATCTCAATATCGTTAGCCCTACTATGAAATCCATGGAAATGGTGTCCCATTTCCACTCCGGGATAGCATGTGGGTAAAGAAGGCCAGCTGGATGCTGATGCTCAGCCTTCACCCTCTAACACTCTAAACAACGTGACATAAACTGAGCTACATCTCTTCGAAGACCTCTCCAATTGCAAATTTTTCTCAAGGTGAAGTGCATCTTCTTCACCCCTGGATGGGATAAATAAGGTGCATGATGAGCCTCTACCAAGATATCCTATCTCAAACCTCCATCCCTAGGTACATAGATCCAACCTCTATGCCTGAGAAGTCCATCTAACTCTAATGCAAATCCATCAAACTTCCCTCAAACTCAGCTTACACTAAATCAAAATCACATAGCCTAAAAGAACAAAAATTCTAATAAATGAATCCATTTATCACATCCCCAAAAACTTAATAACATGATTTATTTACCTAATAAAACACATTAATGAAAATGATTAAATAAATTACATAAAAAAAAACATGTACTCTACAATAAATTTAAGAAAAGGGATATAATTATACACATGCCCATGGTCACAATGTGAGGTCATCCCCATCAGACCCCCCCAACAATCTAAACAAACAACACACATTACACAAGTTGCCATGGTGACCTTCATTGATCCATCTAGTATTACATAGTGGTTGTTCTCTAATCCCCCTTTTGATTGTTGTGATTTAATTACCTCGAAAATCACACAATACCTCCTTTAGCCTCGTGGCCACATTAAAAACATTGAAGATAAAATATACACACATAAATCAATAACCATCCTCATATAGTTAAATCATCATCTCAACTAAACAATGCTATCATTTTTCTAAAATTTCAACAACATCTCAATTCTATCTTTTATCAATATCAACAACATTACAAGATTAGTTCAAAAGTTAAATCCAAACCAACATGACAAGATTTCTCGAATGTATGTAATACATATATAAAAACCACATCATCATCATCAAATATAAAATGTTTCTCTATGCATCTAAGAATCCACACAATCATACTATGAATCACAATCCATCAAAATCAGAATATCTCTATCATATAACATTGTGCTAAACCAAAATGATACAATAACATTCATGTATACAAATGATTGAATTGAAATCAAAATATAATAAGTTTCAAGAGGATTACGAAATACGCCCCCTTCCTTAGATTCAACTTCCTCTGGAAGTCATTGAAATAGGTGTGGAAACTTGACTCATAGCAACATAACATCCTCCCATGTAGCATTAGTCTCATCATACCTATCCTAGTGTACTTGCACATGATCAATCTCTCAACCTCAAGGCCTGTGGTCCTATGCTTTAAAATACGCACGGCTCCACCATCATCTACCCCTGTTCCTATACCTAAAATGCGGTCCAATCCAATACATGATATGGATCTAGGATATATATCCTAAGAACATATACATGAAACACATCATGCACGTGAGACAAGTTGGGTGGCAAGGCTAGATGATAAGCTAAGGGACTGATCCGCTCTAGGATCTCGAATGGACCCATGAATCTAGGAGACAACTTAGAGCCTTTTCTGTAATGATAGGACTCTTATGAGGTCTAACATAAAGAAAAATATTTTTTCCCACCTCATAACTATGGTTGACTCTCTTATGATTTGAATACTTCTTCTTCTTATCATGTCCCTCCTCCATGCAACCTCCGACAAACAAAAACAACCTATTGTTCCATGTCCTCTAACAAAGTTGGGCCAATAGATAATTTTTCCTCAAGTCTATCCTAACTCAAAGGTGTCCTGCACTCCCTACCATAAATTGATTGAAAAGGTGCCATGCCTATCGAACTCTAAAAATTGTTTTTTTAGGAAAACTCCGAAAATACAAGTACTCCTCCAACTTTGACTAATGATTCATGATGTACATCTCAAGCATTTCATCTAAAATATTATTCACCTGATCCATCCGTCCATCTATCTCTAGATGATAGGTCAGTGCTAAAGTTGATACTCGCCCCAAGGGCCTACCAATGGCAATCAAGAAGTGTGATGTGTAAAAGGATCGTTGTCGTAAATGATCTTTCAGGTTATCATGTGCATTCTAATAAATCTCATACAGTACACTCGCCATCGCACTAGTTAGTATATGTGGTCTTCACCAGAGAAAAATGATCCACTTTCGTCAATCTATCCACCATGACAATGATGGTATCCTAGGCATATCCCGATGTTGGTATCCCTACTATGAAACCCATGGAAATGGTGTCCCATTTCCACTCCAGATAGCATGTTGGTAAAGAAGGCCATTTGGATGTTGATGCTCGGCCTTCACCCTCTAACACTCTAAACAACATGACACAAACCGAGCTATCTCTCTTCGTAGACCTCTCCAATTGTAAATTTGTCTCAAGGTGTCATGCATCTTCTTCACCCTTGGATGGGATGAATAAGTTTCATGATGAGCCTCTACCAATATATCTTGTCTCAAACCTCCATCCTTAGATACATAGATCCAACCTATGTGCCTAATATTTCTATCGGGGTCTAATGCAAATCCATCAAACTTCACCTCGAAGTCACTTACACTAAATCAAAATCGCATAGTCCAAAATACCAACAACTCTAATAAATCACTCCATTTGTCACATCCCCAAATAACTTAATAACATGATTTATTTACTTAATAAAACACATTAATCAATAATGATTAAATAAATTACATCAAAAACAAACCACATACTCTACAATAAATTTAATAAAAGGGAAATAATTACACACATGCCCATGGTCATAATGTGAGGTCATCCCCCCATGGGGAACCCCTAAAATTCAAACAAACAACACACATTACACAAGTTACCATGGTGACCTTCGTTCTATCCATCTAGTATTCCATAGTGGTTGGTCGCCAATCCCCTTTTTGATTTTTGTGATTTAATTACCTACAAAATCACACAATACCTCCTTCAGCCTCGTGGCCACATTAAAAACATCCAAGATAAAATATACGCACATAAATCAATAACCATCCTCATATAACTAAATCATCATCTCAACTAAAAAATGCTATCATTTTTCTAAAATTTCAACATCATAATTCTATCTTTTATCAATATCAACAACATTACAAGATTAGTTCAAAAGTTAAATCCTACCCAACATGAAGAGAATTCTGAATGTCAGTAATACATATATCAACAACACATCATCATCATCAAATATAACATGTTTCTCTATGTATCTAAGAATCCACACAATCATACTATGAATCATAATCCATCAAAATCAGAATATCTCTATATTCTAACATCATGGTAAACAAAAATAATACAATAACATCCATGTCTATAGTCGACGGTATTCAAAATCAAAATATAATAAGTTTCGAAGAGGTGGGCACTACATAACCTTAGTTATGTGCCCATGGGTGTAATATGTTTCCTTTCTTTTAATTTTTAATTGTTTGAATTATTGTGCATGTGTTTAATTTTTAGAAATACTTTATTTGCTTTATTAACATTTGCTAATGTATCTTAATTAACTAGGCTAGCTTAAATTTAAATTAGAAGGAAATATATAACATGTGGGAAATAAATCGGGTAGATAGTCCTTGTTTGTTGCATGCTATAAATTGAATTTAATGCATTTAGGTTAAGTGTACTCCACCATCCTTCTCGAATTCTAATTTATCCTTGTTGGCCACTTTCGAGAGATTGAGGAACAAGTTAACCTTGTTTCTCACATCTCAAACTTTCCTACTAACCCTACTTATGAATTATGGGACATATTTTGACCATTTTAATGCATTTTTTAGTGTAAAAAGGTAAATAATTGCACTTGTTACTTACCACATTTAAGTGTGCCCTTTCATAAGCATGGTGTGCAAGTTGAAGAGTAATGTGGGCATGTCATAAGTCTTACATGTGCATTTAATTGATTTGGGTTTGTTGTTTGAATTGTGTGTTAGAATGGAGGTATGATGAAGTGGCATCCTACATGTACCCACCTCATCATCCTCACATCCCGCTTTCTATGTATTGGATTATTTTGTTGGAATTTGGGTTACTTGCATTATTTCCTTCTCTTCCACTTTTGAAAATTGGTCTTGGTTTTCATACTTTCAACTTTCTATGGACTTACATCTAGGATTTATCTTGGTGTGAAGGATTTAAAGGTTGTAGAATCAAGAAATTGGAATCTTGATGGAAATTTAGGCTCTCCTCTCATTGTTTATTTTTGTATTAATGTATTTTGATGTAGGAATTGTGCTTGTTTGATTATTGTATGAGTGTCGTGGATATGTTTTATTATGGAAGGGTATATTTCCTTAAGTTGGGTGTGGGAGATGGATTTATGGGACCATTGGGGAGGGAAAAGGGATATGTGAGGCATGCATTTTGGAGGGAGTGTGAATTTGAGTTCCACCTATCGGGAGTGAAAAGGATGACATGGATATATTTTGCATACTTGAGAGTGTAGATATAAGGATTTGATTTTGTTTTGAGTTGTGGACATGGAGGGTTTGGGGTGGAACTCCTACATCACTTAGGATATAGAAGAAGGTGGTTCCCATATTCCATTGCTCCTTGTTATCATGTTATAGTCAAGCATTTTTTCTAGTAGGGAAAGTTGTTATTTTGTTTGAATGGATTGTTTGAATGTGTTATTGGATTATGTTATTTTGTGGAATGCTTGTTTTGGAAGCCTCTTGTAAAAGTTGTAAAATGTTGCATAATACCCCATATTTTTATTTGGTTAGGGCTTAGGGGCCAATAAGGGGATGAATTATCCTCTTATTGGATTGTAGGTTGGGCAAAAGAGCATCGCTTATGCCCCTTTATTTGTATTTTGATTCAATATTTGAAGAGTTGAAGGATGTAAGTTTGAAAGCTATGAAGTTGGGAGATGACCTTGAAAAAGATTTATGTTTTGAGCTTTTGGAAGAACCTCCATGTTGTAAAATTTATTATTGTTCTCACTTAGAGTGAAACATTGTAACTCTTGTATACTTAAAAGAAAGCTTGTACATTCATTTATTCAAATTTGAAAGTATTATAGTGAAAGGAGAAAAGTTGAGTTGTATATTGGTTGAAATGAAACTCTCCTTCACTTGTATGTTATTCAAAGTTGTAAGATAGATGTATTTTGTAAAATAAAGTTTTTATTGAAATAAATTTTAGTTGAGTTCGTTATGGTTTTGTTTCAAGATTGTATACGAGGAAAAGAAATGATTGTATAGTTAATGATTTACTTAAGTTTTACATTTTATCAAAAGGAAAACTAAAGAAACGAGTTACTAAAATTGTGATTCCTCTTACTCTCTCCGAACTAGGTTGTAAAAATAAACCAATCGGTGTGGAATTTATAACTAAATTTTACATAGTTATAAGAAGAAAACTTTACATTTTGGAGCTTAAATCAAGACATATTTTCTACTTATTTACATTAAAACAAGTAAGCCATTAGTTTTAACCATCTCAGCTATATGAATAGCTAGAAATTTACATCTAATTGCCTTATATTTCATTATACAAATAGGATTGATTTAATGGTTTAAAATAATTCAACACTAAAACATCAAATAATCTACAATTGTAATTGACTTGATGTAATTGTTTGATTTACACATTTTATACATTATAATTACTAATTTACTTTTTAAAAAACTTGTAATATATATATATATATATATATATATTATAAATTTATATATATTATTATAATATTTATGATTATAACTCCCTCTCTAACTATGGATTTTGGGCTAGCGTGGAAAGAGGGGAAGGAAGCGATTCGAGGCATGGAAATTGAGACATCAAGGAGGCCATTTCCCATATAACTAGCATGAACATGGAGATATGAAAATATTTAAGGATAGGAATAAGAGGGAGTACGAAATCAAAAATTTATTTGTGGGTAAGGAAATCATCCATTACTACACTTATCACATTGCACGTTCGCCCTAGATTATTGGGACGTGGAGGGAGGTTTGTCTGCACATTATGAAGTATCTTACCCTAGAAGGTAAATATATCAAGATATATACTCACCACTTATCCTTTCTGAATATTTTCAAACACAAGAAAATTCTTAGTATTCCCTTCTTTTATGTATGTCTCTAACCACCTCGGTGAAAGATTTCCAACGGAGTAAGGTGCAGATCTGTCATCACCAATCTGGCACTATGATAATTCTTCACCAGGAACTCCTCGTGCTATGATTATTTACTAATGCACAGCCTTTAGTTTGGTGGATGTAATCTGGAAACAAAACAACAACATAACACAAAAATACCATCGACTATGATAAGACGGAATGATGACAAATCTGAAATATCAAAGTAAATTATAATATTAACATGAAATTGTTACAATCTCACCCATGAGGTACTTCAACAAGACTATGGGAGAAACTTTACAATTACACCTCTCGATGGCTTCTTCAACACACCTTTAACTGATGGCTTCCTTTGCACACTTCCTACAATATTTCTCACTACTTCTTTCTATGCTAAATGAGGGGGGTGGCCTCTCTATTTATAGAACTTACATGCTTATCCATCTTATCTCTAAGATAGGATAAGAAATCCACTCGACGAATCATATTCCATACCTTAACTCTTATCTCGTACATGTAAGCTTATCTCATTAAGATAAGATAAACCTTATCATTTTACATGGGTTCCATATTTTTAGACTTTTTACAAATAAAATACACAAAATATTTATGACCTCACTCCTTGTCTTTATTACCAATATAATATTTCTAATTCCTAATCATGTAGACCCTACTTCTCTAATTACCCAAACTTTGACATTTTAACATTACCGACCACTTACGACAAATATTTACTTTTTACAACATTCCTATTGTACTTTGACTTGACTTACCGTACTCTACATTATTGGCGACACCATATCGACGGCGCCGTTATCTTCTATTAGACACTACTACTAATTATATTTAACAACATCCTATTCCTATACATACATTAATGAAATAGAAATTATGGAGGAAAATTTTAGTGTCGACATCTTCCCCCTTCCTAGCTTCTACTCCGTCCCTGAGTAGACTATTCTAGTGCTTGGAAAATCTTCAACTTGTCGTGGTTTACCCATTTCGTAATGGGAGTGCCATCCAATTCCTCCAATGGGTACGTACCATTTTCACGCACAAATTTCTTATTTTGTAGGGCCCCATCCATTTTGGAAGAAATTTTCTCTGCTCTTCTTTTTTTTTAATCTGAATCATATACTAGGACCAAGTCATTCACATGAAATGGAGACCATCGGATCTTTTGATCAAAGTATTCCTTCTACGCTTCATTTTCTTCTTATGGCTTGTATCCTTTGCTATTTCCCTCATTTCCTCTAGCAAATGAAGATGTACCAACCTTTCTTTATCAATCACTTTCATCCATCCTTTCATTTTTCATAACTCTCACAGTGGGAATATCAAACTCAATAGGAAGAACTGGATCAATGCCATAGGCCAACTGAAATGGGGAGTATCCTGTTGCTGACTTTGATGTTGCCCTATATGCCCACAATGCCGCATGAATCCTTTTATCCCATTTATGTACCGCAAGGCCGCATCTTTGCTAGAATTTGACACAAAGACAAAATTTGTTCGCTCCACCCGTCCATTTGTGCTTGGCTTGTATGTTGTTGCCTTCCCGTGCTTAATAGAAAACTTATTGACTAGGGTTTCTACCACCTCATTAATGAAGTGGCTTCCTTGATCTGCTTACAATTTCTAATGGACAACCAAATCGTGACAATGCGTTCATATATGAACCTTGCCACTTCATCCATGGAAGTTGTTTTCAATGGCCTAGCTTCAACCCACTTGGTTAAATAATCTGTGGCAACTACAATATACTTATTTTGGTGTGATGTAGTTGGAAGTGGACCTACAATGTCTATTCCCCACTTTTCAAAGGGACCAAGTGGAAGAATAGGACATAATGGAGCTGATGAAGTCTTACGGTTACCATGTGTTTGACAAATATCACATGTCTTACAATAATTATAACAATCTTTAAAAAGAGTGGGCCAGTGATAACCTGCATCCAAGATCCTTCTTGCTGTAAGTTGTCCAGAGAAGTGCCCTCCACATGTACCATTGTGGAATTCTTCTAGCAGCTCCTTTCCTTGATCACGTCCAACTACCCTCTTGTACTGTCCATCAGGTCCTATTCAAAATAATGCTCCATGCAGAATAGAATATGGATGACTGGCTTGAGTAATCTTTCTCTTAGTCTTTGCATTGGCACCATCAGGAAACTTGAATTCATTCAGATAATTCCAAATATCTATGTATTCACTAGGGATTGTGTCAAGGGAGAACAATGCTACATCGGGAAAATCATCATCATCACAAGATGATCCTAAACCATCATAGGCTCGAGAGAGTGCATCTGCATTGACATGCTTCTTTCCTGGCCTATCTATAATATCAAATTCAAATTCTTGTAGCAAAATTATCCATCTTGCTATCCTCCCTGATGGGTTAGGCTTATTGACAATATATTTCAGAGCCTCGATGATCTCAGTTATAACTATAAATTTCTGCCCTAGCAAGTAATTTCTAAACTTCTTTACAAAGAAAAATGATAGCCGAGCCTCTTTTTCAAGCTTACAAGATAGTTTACCTCAAGACTACTCATTTGTCTCGCTCCCAAAGTAAATTGATGTTCATTCTCATTTTCATCCTTTTGGCTCAAAGTACTTCCTAGTGCTGCATCTCGAGGCATCATTGTACACAATGAATGGCTTACTCCAACTGGATTCTTCAAAACAGGAAGACACCAGTGGCTTCCTTCAGCTTGTCCAAAAGCTTCATGCGCCTTATTTCCTGGTTCATAAGTAACATCCTTCTTCAAGAACTCGGGTTAGTGGTCAGTGCAATCTTTGAGAAATTCTTGATGAACCTTCTATAAGAACCCACATGGCCTAAAAATGATCTCAACTTACTTCTATTAAGAGGAAATGGTAAATCTTTGATTTTTGAAACTTTATCGATCGCACCAATACCATCTCTCGATACAACATGCCCTAACAAAACACCTTTAGAACATCCAAAGACACACTTTGTAGGGGTTTAGTGAGGCTTGTGCTTCATCTAACCTTTGAAATGTTGTCCCATCTCGGTGTAAGTGGTCCAACTTGCTCCCATAGATGCAAAAATCATCCGTAAATACTCGATAAGGTCCCAATGTAGGGATCGAACACCCTATTCATCAAACACTAGAATGTTGCTTTGAGCATTACACAATCCAAAAGGCATAACTATATAAGCAAATGTTCCCAAGGAGTGGTGAACGTGGTCTTCAAGTTGATCTTTCTCCGCTATACGAACTTGGTTGTAGCCATTATATCCATCAAAGAAACTATAAGCACTCCCGCCAGCTTACTTCGCCCAAGATCTGATTTGAAAATGGAAGAGGGTAATGATCCTTCTTTATTGCCTTATTGAGCTTCCTTTAATCAACACAAATGCTTAGCTTCCCATTCTTTTTTATTGAGATCACAATGGGAGAAACCCATTCGAATTCTCCACAAAGAAATATGAATCCCGCATCAAGCAACTTATCTATTTCTTCTTTTACAGCCTTGGAAAAATTAGGATTCATTCTATATGGCATTTGCTTTATAGGCTTAAGCACATCTACCACTCAATACAATGTTCTACCCAACTTACTTGACGGAGTTCCTTGTAATCAAAAGTGAATAGGTGTATGTACCTTCGAAAGAGCCGAGGTAGGATTCCTTCTCACTCTCCATCACAAAGATCACCAATCTTTATTTGTTGGAGACGATCATCAACTTCTTCTTCAGATAATTTTATGGGGTCATGAGTTGGTGTGACGGCAGGATATCCATGACTCAAACATCCACCTCGCTTTCTTCATCCTCGTGTCCACTTCACCGGTACTAGAGTAATCGAGGATGTCCAATCATCGCTTTCATCACTTGAATCCACAGTGTTCTATTTATGATGTCGAGGATCACGTTTATCTTCACCCTCTCTCTACCACGTCCAAGTGTCATGAAACCTTCATTCCAAAAAGAGTTTCTTGCATGAACTCTCCTTAGCCATGGTCTTCCCAAAGAAAGATTGGGTACGCAATAAGCAGTTCCATTTTTCATCACCCGAAAGTCTACCACACATACAACACCCATAATAGATATTGCCACATTTGAAACTACACCTTCGGTTTAGTTTTTCCTTTATTTAATGACCTTAACATAAGTGTCAAGGGCGATCAATTTTTAAACCCAACATATTCATTACAGTACTTCGGTCATTACATTAACTTGAGCACCTCCATCAACTAAGACATCATGAATTGAAATACCATTACATAATACCTCAGCCAGGAGCATAGGGATCTACCTCTCGCCTCCAAAACAGGGACCTCAACCTCCTTCCTTCTTCGAGCATTGAGTCCACCTCGCAACTCCCGCCTCTTCTCAAAAGACATAGCAAGAGTTGACCATATGTAATATTTGCAGCCTTTTGGACAAATCTTCCAAGATGGAGTATGGTCCTTGCCCCCGTGAAATCAAAAATCCTTCACACCCAACTTTCTTCTCCTATGTTTCTTACTAGTTTCTCCTTTCATCTTCTTAAGATCATTTCCATCTTGATTATCTTTTTCTTTCTTTCTTTTTGTTACAAACACATCTACTTCATTATTTCTACTCTTATCTACTACATCAAGAGAATTCACAGTGCTTTTCCTTTATCATTATCTCTCGTACCAGATGTAGAAGCTCTATCTGACAATTATACTTATAATGACCCTTTTATAACAACCATAACAAACAACTTCAGAAATATTTCTTTTTGGACCTCTATCTCCTCCCCGAGAACTAAATTCCTTTCCTCAAGAAGATTAATAGTTAATCGGCCCATCTTCCTAAGAAGATCTTCATACTCAGAGATGTACTAGGAGAAATATTTGTGCTCACCGGAGTGGTTGTGGATTCTGACCAAAGGTGCTGGTGTAGGCTCTACTTTAACAACAATTTCTTTGGGCTCCTCTTCCATGCTTTCTTCTTGCCTTCTTACAATCTCCTTTGCTTGTTCAATGGTAGTTGGGTGGTCATACTTCACTCATTGTCTCGATCTCCGCTTCATCCCAAGAATGAAGTGCTTACAGAGGAGATTATCCATGCCATTCATCAACCCATCCGTAGTCCTTCCTTCCGGATCTCGGGCATCGAGCTTCCTCCTTAGCTCTAGAAACGAGCATGATAATCCCTTATCTTCTCCTTCTCTCCTTGGGCTAGCTTTTGATCTCGATCATGAGATCTCGCATATTTCTATTGTTCACCAAATTCTTCAAGAAAACTTTTAGTTAATAAATCCCATGAATTTTTCACATTATCACCTAGTGTTTCAAACCACCTAAGTGTTGAACCATCCAAAAAGGTAGGAAAAAATTTAGTCCATTGTTCCCTTCTTATAAGGCCATTACAAATACAAGATTGTTTAAACTCTTGAATGAAAGAAGAAGCATCTTCATTAGATTGAGCTGAAAAAATAGGAATCTTTCCCATTTTCAAAAGTAACCACCGTGAAATACCAACCCACAAGTACAATCAACAAGACTTATGTGCACAAATAATTAGAATCACTATACTAGAAAGTGACTTTACACCTTTCTACAGTAAAATAGAAATGACCACGGTAAACTATGGTAAAACTTGACTTACTGCGGTAAAAACTGACTTTACTGTGGTAAACACTATTCACTAGTAAAAAGTGAAGTTACTACGGTAAATACTATTCACGGTAAAAAGTGACTTTATCATGCGGTAAATACTATTCCAACAAAATGACTTTATCATGGTAACTACTATTCATGGCAAAAATGACTTTATCATGGTAACTACTGACTTTACACGGTAAAACAAGGTTACCCTCCAATTGATTTTTGACTAAGTGGGAATATCTCTCCGTAAAATCCACCAACGAGGAATGGTCCCTTAACGAACCAAAATGTCATCACCAATCCGCACTATGATAATTCTTCACCGAACTCCTCATGCTATGATTATTTACTAATGCATAGCCTTTAGTTTGGTGGATGTAATCTGAAACAAAACAACAACATAACACAAGAATACCATCGACTATGATAAGACTAATGATGACAAATCTGAAATATCAAAGTAAATTATAATATTAACATGAAATTGTTACAATCTCACCCATGAGGTACTTCAACAAGACTATGGGAGAAACTTTACAATTACACCTCTCGATGGCTTCTTCAACACACCTTTAACCGATGGCTTCCTTCGCACACTTCCTACAATATTTCTCACTACTTATTTCTATGCTAAATGAGGGGGTGGCCTCTATTTATAGAACTTCCAGCTTATCCATCTTATCTCTAAGATAGGATAAGAAATCCACTCGACGAATCATATTCCATACCTTAACTCTTATCTCGTACATGTAAGCTTATCTCGTTAAGATAAGATAAACCTTATCATTTTACATGGGTTCCACATTTTTAGACTTTTTACAAATAAAATACACAAAATATTTATGACCTCACTCCTTGTCCTTATTACCAATATAATATTTCTAATTCCTAATCATGTAGACCCTACTTCTCTAATTACCCAAACTTTGACATTTTAACATTACCGACCACTTACGACAAATATTTACTTTTTACAACATTCCTATTGTACTTTGATCTACCGTACTCTACATTATTAGCGACACACCGATCGACGGCGCCGTTATCTTCTATCGACGCTACTACTAATTATACTTAACAACATCCTATTCCTAATACATACATTAATGAAATAGAAATTATGGAGGAAAATTTTAGTGTCGATACCCCCATCCATGGGGACTCATTCTTCTCCTGCTTTGTTCGCACAAAATTGACTAGGGATAAACCTATGCCCCAAATTGAGGATGATGAGGATATTACTCTTGGATGAGTGTCGTTCAAGATGAGGGAGGGTAATCAAATGGTACTCTAAATGGGAGAGGGGAAGAACGTGGAAGGGATGGAAAAGAAGGAAGCTGGTCCGTCAAGGGTAAGGATAAAGTTCCTCCGCATGGAGAGCATCCTTGTCTCAAGATGTGGAGAAAAAAAGTGTAGTATTTTTAGATGGTGGTTAAGGTCATGTAAGGGACTAACTTGGTGGTTAGGAAGGGCATGATTGATAAATTCAAGCCACCAAACAAATATACTTGGCCTAAAAAAATTAGAGGGGATATCATTAAGTCATACATCTAAGAGGTTCAATTAGTCATTTGGGTGCTTGTCTAGAATGTCTGAAAAATGAGAAGTGAAAATGAGGTGGGTCAGTTCCTATGAAGAGGAAGAGGAGGAGGATGATAATTAGGAGGATAATGAGGAAGATGATGTCAAGGGATCCCCTGAAGAAGCTAAATATTAACCTTGAGGAAAGATAAGATCAGGAGTTAAACCCTCCAACAATAGTAAAGATAACTAAACGAACTTCTCCCGAATTGTTTGTGGACTTTTAGGAACTTTCTCTATTTCTTTTTTTTTTTTAATGGTTTAGGTCTCTTCTATTAGTTTTTTCTTGGACCTCCTTCTCTATTTTGGAGTTAATCGTGCTTAACTCCTTCGATCATATTCCTCTTTGTTTCTCTCTTTTGTATTGTCATGATGTAATATTTTTGTATTTGGCCTCTAGAACCCATCCCTACATTTTACCCTTATCTAATAATTTTTTATTATAATATATAAATATATATATATATATAAATATATATATATATATATATATATATAATAATAAACATTATTTCTCATAAAATGTATTAAGTTAATGGCTTGTGGTTATAAAAGTGTTTTATAACATTGGGGGAGAGGCAGGCATATTCTATTAAATTAAAATAAAAATGGGTGGGGATGGGGGCCAAACTCTTTCCCCCACCCCCCACCCCACATTTTAATATAATAGAGGGTTCGCGTGAACACTCTTCGCACGAACCCCTTTCATATTCACCGTTCAAATAATTTTGGTGGAAAAGAGTTATATATAGATATTTATATAGTTTTGGGTGGCAAATTTAGGGTTTAGGGGTATTCAGGTGAAGGGGAGTTCACGCGAACCCCCTTATGTGGCACCTATGTGGCACGTTTTGTGCCAAATTCATTTTCAATTTTATGCTTCAAAATGTGCCACTTAGGTGCCATGTAATTAGGGTTGACTTTAATGAATAAATTACAAACTTTTAACACAAAATATATAATTTTATTAGCTTTCTAAAATATAATTTTTATTTTTTAAAAATCTGTTTTACTATTTATTTTTATATTTTTCTAACATATGGTATTTTAGGACAATCAATCAGACAATCAACCCAATTTGAAAAATATCAAAATATATCAAAAAATTTGAAAAAATAAATTACTATTTGTTGAAGTCTTCTTCTTACCTCGTGAAAAAAATCAATTTCTTATAAATCTTAAAAGTTATTGGTATAAACATTTGTAACCATTTATTTGAAAATATTATTACTAAATAATTAATTAAAAAAATATATGTCTTATGTTAAAAATATGAAAATTTCACAAAGACCTCAAAATTCAAATCTTGAACATAAATATAAAATTTCAAGGTGAAAAAGTCAATTTTCATTTAAAAAAACCACCTGGGGACAATCATTCCTCTTTTATAACATAAGAAACAATGTATGAATAAAATTAAGAAAAAGACCATATTTTTTGCCATTTAAAAAAAAAAAATTACATGTATTCTACACTCTAAACACAACATTTTGTTAGTTTGTGGAATTTCATGAATGTGTACGGTTTTGTGGCTATTACCTTTATAAAATCAATGAAAAAAATTCATGTTTATAAAGGTACAAAACATACCAAAAAGTGGGACATTTTATTGTGCTTTTACCCAATACAGGGGGGGGGACAACCCCCCTGAATAAACACAAACCCCAATTTATATAAATCCCTCACCCAAAATAAAAGGGCCGAACCTCAATTCTCAGGAGGCTGATATTTAATGACGCTGTGGATCCAAAATGTGCAAGCCACCTATTATACGTGGACCTTTAAATATTTATTATTATTATTATTATTATTATTATTATATTATAATAGACATTTATATATATACATATAATTGTGGAGTTGAAGCATGTATATATGTGTGTGTGTGTACATACATACATACATACATACATACATACATACATACATACATACATACATATACATATACATATACATATACATATACATATACATACATATATATATATATATATATATATATATATATATATATATATATATATATACATGTAGGGTTTCTTATTCATTACCCAAATGGGTATATATACAATGTGTGTACAAATTTAACTTATAAAAAAAAAATAAAAATAAAAAATAAAAACTTAATTAATACAAATAAAGAAGGGTAAATAATACCCACAAAAGAAATGGGTAGATCTATGTTTTAGCACAAAACTTCAACAAAAATGGAGCTTCCAACCCTCTCTAATGGCCTCCATGGCTTCACCTCCTTCTCCTCCTCCAACCTACAAAATAAGAATGAGAAAATGAATGAGAAATTAGGGTAAATGGAAATAAAAATAAAGCTATAAAGATATTTAGGGAAACCCAAATCTAAGGGCCAGATGGGATAATTTAATCTAATGGCTCAAATTAAACCCTACATCACTTAAGTGGGAGGTATTTTTTAGGAATAAATTTTAAATAGAAAGGGCATGGGTAATGGGGTGAATGGGGCTACTTAGTGGCTAGGAAAATAGTTAAACTTTTGTTATAGGAAATAAAGTAAACTTGGTGCATAAACTATCATGAAACTAATGGAACTTAGTAAATGGTTTAGACCGTAAATATTATTAGGAATTAAATTAATAATGTTTAATTATTAATTTAATTCCAACTTCCACAAGCTTGTGTAGAAATAATTTAACCAATATATTTATTAATTTGTGGATAATGTTTAACCTTCCAAACCCTTTTTAAACCAAAAAAATTACCATAAATTTTCCTATTAAATTATTAGGTTTTATTTTGATTAGAGAGTAGAAAACAGATGTGGACATGTTACACTTGGTATCAGAGCCTTGGGTTCAACGCTTGCACCCTATGGCTAAATCTTATACACATGGAAACACAAAACATAAAAAATTAAACCTAACGTAACTCAAACGAGAACACACAACATTGGATGATATTTTAAAATGTAGAAAACTTAGAAAACTAAAACAAAACATAGATGATGATAAACAAAATCTCATCTTGGTACTGGTAAGATGTCTGTGCAGATCACATGAGGGGTTACTACACATCGACCTAGAAGTACCACCCCGAGATCGTGGGTATAACATCTATACTACCTCGATATTATAAAACTACAGGATGTTAATTCTACTATACATAATAGATCATTAGGAGGAAAACTTAGCAGAGACACGGCAGAGATCCAAGAGTGGAGGCTCGTGGTCACCTTTCAAGTTATAGTGTTGTGTAGAAACTAAAATTAGGTCACACTCCCTTGGTCCCGTCATCACCAATCCGCACTATGATAATTCTTCACCGAACTCCTCGTGCTATGATTATTTACTAATGCATAGCCTTTAGTTTGGTGGATGTAATCTGGAAACAAAACAACAACCGAACACAAGAATACCATCGACTATGATAAGACGGAATGATGACAAATCTGAAATATCAAAGTAAATTATAATATTAACATGAAATTGTTACAATCTCACCCATGAGGTACTTCAACAAGACTATGGGAGAAACTTTACAATTACACCTCTTGATGGCTTCTTCAACACACCTTTAACTGATGGCTTCCTTTGCACACTTCCTACAATATTTCTCACTACTTCTTTCTATGCTAAATGAGGGGGGTGGCCTCTCTATTTATAGAACTTCCAGGCTTATCCATCTTATCTCTAAGATAGGATAAGAAATCCACTCTGACGAATCATATTCCATACCTTAACTCTTATCTCGTACATGTAAGGCTTATCTCTTAAGATAAGATAAACCTTATCATTTTACATGGGTTCCACATTTTTAGACTTTTACAAATAAAATACACAAAATATTTATGACCTCACTCCTTGTCCTTATTACCAATATAATATTTCTAATTCCTAATCATGTAGACCCTACTTCTCTAATTACCCAAACTTTGACATTTTAACATTACCGACCACTTACGACAAATATTTACTTTTTACAACATTCCTATTGTACTTTGACTGTTACCGTACTCCACATTATCATGGCACCGTATTGATGGCACCGTTATCTTCTATCGACGCTACTACTAATTACACTTAACAACATCCTATTCCTAATACATACATTAATGAAATAGAAATTATGGAGGAAAATTTTAGTGTCGACATCTTCCCCCTTCCTAGCTTCTACTCCGTCCCTGAGTAGACTATTCTAGTGCTTGGAAAATCTTCAACTTGTCGTGGTTTACCCATTTCGTAATGGGAGTGCCATCCAATTCCTCCAATTGCAGCGTACCATTTTCATGCACAACTGCTATTTTGTAGGGCCCCATCCATTTTGGAAGAAATTTTCTCTCTTCTTTTTTTAATTGAATCATATACTAGACCAAGTCATTCACATGAAATGGAGACCATCGGATCTTTTGATCAAAGTATTCCTTCTCCGCTTCATTTTCTTCTTATGGCTTGTATCCTTTGCTATTTCCTCATTTCCTCTAGCAAATGAAGATGTACCAACCTTTCTTTTTATCAATCACTTTCATCCATCCTTTCATTTTTCATAACTCTCACAGGGGGAATATCAAACTCAATAGGAAGAACTGGATCAATGCCATAGGCCAACTGAAATGGGGAGTATCCTGTTGCTGACTTTGATGTTGCCCTATATGCCCACAATGCTACATGAATCCTTTTATCCCATTTATGTACCTAAGCAAGGCCGCATCTTTGCTAGAATTTGACACAAAGACAAAATTTGTTCGCTCCACCTCGCCATTTGTGCTTGGCTTGTATGTTGTTGCCTTCCTGTGCTTAATAGAAAACTTATTGACTAGGGCTTCTACCACCTCATTAATGAAGTGGCTTCCTTGATCTGCTACAATTTCTAATGGACAACCAAATCTGTGACAATGCGCTCATATATGAACCTTGCCACTTCATCCATGGAAGTCATTTTCAATGGCCTAGCTTCAACCCACTTGGTTAAATAATCATGTGGCAACTACAATATACTTATTTTGACATGTGATGTAGTTGGAAGTGGACCTACAATGTCTATTCCCATTTTTCAAAGGGACCAAGGGAAGAATAGGACATAATGGAGCTGATGAAGTCTTACGGTTACCATGTGTTTGACAAATATCACATGTCTTACAATAATTATAACAATCTTTAAAAAGAGTGGGCCAGTGATAACCTGCATCCAAGATCCTTCTTGCTGTAAGTTGTCCAGAGAAGTGCCCTCCACATGTACCATTGTGGAATTCTTCTAGCAGCTCCTTTCCTTGATCACGTCCAACGCCTCTTGATCGGCCCATCGTCCTATTCGAAATAATGCTCCATGCAGAATAGAATATGGACGACTGGCTTGAGTAATCTTTCTCTTAGTCTTTGCATTGGCACCATCAGGAAACTTGAATTCATTCAGATAATTCCAAATATCTATGTATTCACTAGGGATTGTGTCAAGGGAGAACAATGCTGCATCGGAAAATCATCATCATCACAAGATGATCCTAAACCATCATAGGCTCGAGAGAGTGCATCTGCATTGACATGCTTCTTTCCTGGCCTATCTATAATATCAAATTCAAATTCTTGTAGCAAAATTATCCATCTTGCTATCCTCCCTGATGGGTTAGGCTTATTGACAATATATTTCAGAGCCTGATGATCCGTTACAACTATAAATTTCTGCCCTAGCAAGTAATTTCTAAACTTCTTTACAGCAAAAATGATAGCCAGAGCCTCTTTTTCGCTTACATAGATAGTTTACCTCAAAGATTACTCATTTGTCTGCTCCCAAAGTAAATTGGATGTTCATTCCCATTTTCATCCTTTTGGCTCAAAGTACTTCCTAGTGCTGCATCTGAGGCATCAGTGTACACAATGAATGGCTTGCTCCAATCTGATTCTTCAAAACAGGTGAAGACACCAGTGGCTTCCTTCAGCTTGTCCAAAAGCTTTATGCGCCTGTTTCTGGTTCATAAGCAACATCCTTCTTCAAGAATCAAGTTAGTGGTCAGTAATCTTTGAGAAATTCTTGATGAACCTTCTATAGTAACCCACATGGCCTAAAAATGATCTCAACTTACTTCTATTCATAGGAAATGGTAAATCTTTGATTTTTGAAACTTTATCGTGATCGCACCAATACCATCTCTGGATACAACATGCCCTAACAAAACACCTTTAGAACATCCAAAGACACACTTTATAGAGTTTAATGAGGCTTGTGTTTCATCTAACCTTTTAAATGATGTCTCCATCTCAGTGCAGTGGTCCAACTTGCTCCCATAGATGTAAAAATCATCCGTAAATACTCGATGAAGGTCCCAATGTAGGGTTCAACACCCTATTCATCAAACGCTGGAATGTTGGCCGAGCATTACACAACCCAAAAGGCATAACTCTATAAGCAAATGTTCCCAAGGAGTGGTGAACGTGGTCTTCACCTGATCTTTCTCTCGCTATACGAACTTGGTTAGAGCCGCTATATCCATCAAAGAAACTATAACACTCTGCCAGCTACTTCGCCAAGATCTGATCTCAAAATGGAAGAGGGTAATGATCCTTCTTTGTTGCCTTATTGAGCTTCCTTTAATCAACACAAATGCGTAGCTTCCCATTCTTTTTTATTGAGATCACAATGGGAGAAACCCATTCTCAATTCTCCACAAAGAAATATGAATCCCGCATCAAGCAACTTATCTATTTCTTCTTTTACGCCTTGGAAAATTAGGATTCATTCTATATGGCATTTGCTTTATGGGCTTAGCAAGATCTACCACTCAATACAATGTTCTACCCAACTTACTTGATGGAGTTCCTTGTAATCAAAAGTGAATAGGTGTATGTACCTTCAAAGAGAGCCGAGGTAGGATTCCTTCTCACTCTCCATCACAACATCACCAATCTTTATTTGTTGGAGACGATCATCAACTTCTTCTTCGATAATTTTATGGGGTCATGAGTTGGTGTGACCGGAAGATATCCATGACTCAAACATCCACCTCGCTTTCTTCATCTTCGTGTCCACTTCACCGGTACTAGAGTAATCAAAGGATGTCCAATCATTAGTTTCATCACTTGAATCCACAGTTCTGCTTTATGATGTCGAGGATCACATTTATCTTCACCCTCTCTCTACCACGTCCAAGTTTCATGAAAACCTTCATTCCAAAGTAGTTTCTTGCATGAACTCTCCTTAGCCATGGTCTTCCCAGAGCATTGGGTACGCAATGAACATTTTTCATCACCTTAAAGTCTACCACACATACAACACCCATAACAGATATTTGCCACATTTGAAACTACACCTTCTCGGTTTAGTTTTTCCTTATTTAATGACCTTAACATAAGTGTCAAGGGCGATCAATTTTTAAACCCAACATATTCATTACAAACTCGGTCATTACATTAATCGCAGCACCTCCATCAACTAAGACATCATGAATTGAAATACCATTACATAATACCTCAGCTTGTGGAGCATAGGGATCCGCCTCGCCTCCAAAACAGGGACCTCAACCTCCTTCCTTCTTCGAGCATTGAGTCCACCTCGCAACTCCCGCCTCTTCTCGTAAGACATAGCCAAGAGTTGACCATATGTAATATTTACAGCCTTTTGGATGATCTTCCAAGATGGAGTATGGTCCTTGCCCCCGTGAAATCAAAAATCCCGCACACCCAACTTTCTTCTCCTATGTTTCTTACTAGTTTCTTCTTTCATCTTCTTAGGATCATTTCCATCTTGATTATCTTTTTCTTTCTTTCTTTTTGTTACAAACACATCTACTTCATTATTTCTACTCTTATCTACTACATCAAGAGAATTCACAGGTGCTTTTCCTTTATCATTATCTCTTGTACTAGATGTAGAAGCTCTATCTGGACAATTATACTTATAATGACCCTTTTTATAACAACCATAACAAACAACTTCAGAAATATTTCTTTTTGGACCTCTATCTCCTCCCTGAGAACTAAATTCCTTTCCTTGAAGAAGATTAATAGTTAACTGGCCCATCTTCCTAAGCAGATCTTCATACTCAGTAGATGTACTAGGAGAAATATTTGTGCTCACCGGGAGTGGTTGTGGATTCTGGACCAAAGGTGCTGGTGTAGGCTCTACTTTAACAACAATTTCTTTGGGCTCCTCTTCCATGCTTTCTTCTTGCCTTCTTGCAATCTCCTTTGCTTGTTCAATGGTAGCTGGGCGGTCATACTTCACTCGTTGTCTGATCTCTAGCTTCATCCCAAGAATGAAGTGCTTACAGAGGAGATTATCCACGCCATTCATCAACCCATCCGCTAGTCCTTCCTTCCGGATCTGGGCATCGAGCTTCCTCCTTAGCTCTAGAACACGAGCATGATAATCCCTTATCTTCTCCTTCTCTCCTTGGGATAGCTTTGTGATCTCGATCATGAGATCTGCATATTTCTGTTGTTCACCAAATTCTTCAAGAAAACTTTCAGTTAATAAATCCCATGAATTTTTCACATTATCACCTAGTGTTTCAAACCACCTAAGTGCGGAACCATCCAAAAAGGTAGGAAAAAATTCAGTCCATTGTTCCCTTCTTATAAGGCCATTACAAATACAAGATCGCTTAAACTCTTGAATGAAAGAAGAAGCATCTTCATTAGATTGAGCTGAAAAAATAGGAATCTTTCCCATTTTCAAAAGTAACCACCGTGAAATACCAACCCACAAGTACAATCAACAAGACTTATGTGCACAAATAATTGGAATCACTATAGAAATGACTTTACACTACGTAAACTATGGTAAAATCTAACTTACTCATGGTAAAAACTCGACTTTACCGTGGTAAACACTATTCACGGTAAAAGTGAAGTTATCATGCAAAATACTATTCACTTTAAAAAGTGACTTTACTGTGGTAATTACTATTCCCAGCAAAAAGGACTTTACCAGGGTAACTACTATTCATGGCAAAAATGACTTTAACATGGTAACTACTATTCACTAAAATGACTTTACCATGGTAACTACTATGCATGCAAAAAAACAAGGTTACCCTCCAATTAATTTTTGCCTAAGTGGGAATATCTCTCCAGAAAATCCACCAACGAGGAATGGTCCCGGCAACGGAACCAAAATGTCATCACCAATCCGGCACTATGATAATTCTTCACCGGGAACTCCTCGTGCTATGATTATTTACTAATGCACAGCCTTTAGTTTGGTGGATGTAATCTGAAACAAAACAACAACCGAACACAAGAATACCATCGACTATGATAAGACAGAATGATGAAAAATCTGAAATATCAAAGTAAATTATAATATTAACATGAAATTGTTACAATCTCACCCATGAGGTACTTCAACAAGACTATGGGAGAAACTTTACAATTACACCTCTTGATGGCTTCTTCAACACACCTTTAACTGATGGCTTCCTTTACACACTTCCTACAATATTTCTCACTACTTCCTTCTATGCTAAATGAGGGGGTGGCCTCTCTTTTATAGAACTTCCAGCTTATCCATCATATCTCTAAGATAGGATAAGAAATCCACTATGACGAATCATATTCCATACCTTAACTCTTATCCGTACATGTAAGCTTATCTCTTAAGATAAGATAAACCTTATCATTTTACATGGGTTCCACATTTTTAGACTTTTTACAATTAAAATACACAAAATATTTATGACCTCACTCCTTGTCTTTATTACCAATATAATATTTCTAATTCCTAATCATGTAGACCCTACTTCTCTAATTACCCAAACTTTGACATTTTAACATTACCGACCACTTACGACAAATATTTACTTTTTACAACATTCCTATTGTACTTTGACTGCTACCATACTCCACATTATTGGCGACCGCACTCACAGACCGTTATCTTCTATTAGATGCTACTACTAATTACACTTAACAACATCCTATTCCTAATACATACATTAATGAAATAGAAATTATGGAGGAAAATTTTAGTGTCGACATAAGACACGTGTCACCAATTGAGCAATTGCATAAAGGTGGGGAAACGGATCGTTGGAAGACTTTGAAGATTTTTGGCTTTACTTTATAAAGGAGTAAAAGTTATGAAATAATTCGTGACTCCACTAGGTCCTAGTTAAAGGCATGTGTTGAGTTCTGATTGAAAAGTCAAATTGGGAGGGTGGAGCGCCAGGAGAAATTTGGAAATTTTTACTTTATTATGAAAAAGGGATAAAGTATAAAAGTGAATCTATGGCCCCGCTTAGAAGCAAATGAAGTCTATATTGAAAATTCAAAGGCAGAGAAGCGGTTCGCGAGAGGAAAATTGGAAATTTTGCCTTTTTGTAAAAATGGTAAAATTGCAGAAATGAGCCGCGACCCCATCAAAGGCCTAGATAAAGCCACATGTCAAGCCCGTATTTCAAGTGAGGAGGGGTGGGGAAAAATGTGAAAATTGCACATTTTCTCCAAAATTCATAAAATTCAAAAGGTACCCCTGTGCCCGCTTTCGGCTCTAATCTTCCACATGGATGGCTCTAATTTAAAGTCATGAAAGGGTAGGATCACCAGCTTATGGTACGATGCATCTATTTTTTCCACTATTAATGTTCCACGACTTCAGGATGTAAATACGCATCATTTGCTATGGTGAATCTGAATGATATCTTGTCATTTTTATTAGCAAAGTGCAATTGAAGTGTTATGGAGCTCGAATTTGTGAATCAAAGGAAGTGCAAGAGTTGATATTTTGAAATGAATTTCTTAAGCACCTGCGGAAAAATGAATTGCTAGATCCAAAGAGAGAAAATTGTAGAGGAAAGAATGATGAGAAGGAATTTATAGGTGCAAAGGATTAAAAACATGTTACTAGAGGAGATGACTAGATGCCCCAATTAAAACAATGATGGAAATATCTGAAACGATTCACCTTTTGAAAACCTAAGAACTTTCTATCAGTGAATCATTAAACACCACTTTCTCGAACTCGTGATAAAATATGTAACAAACAAAGGTTCCTTGAATATTATTTATTTGGGGGAAATATTTAATGTAAGTTGAGTGCTATAAAGGGCATGAATTAGTCATGCAAATGGTCGAGGTTTAAGTTTTTATGAGAAATTTTGACAAATCCCATCTTCCCGAGAGACCATCTAAGAAACCTATCAATTTCTTGTGTTTTAGATTTCAATCATGTCAAGATGGTTACAAGTGTACAGACATTGAAAAGCTCTGAGATTGTTCAAGAAACTTTCCTTGCTAATAATTCTTATAAATCTCAAATTAATCTGTGTTGATCTTGGAAAAAATCTGTGTTTGCTTTTATTTCGTAATGTCTTTCAAATAATTTTTATTGTTCCTTGCAATCTTATGTTAAAATCTCTTCAATCACACAAGATCTTGTCCATGTGTTAGTATTTTGGCATTTACAATTTCATCATCGAAGATCTTTCATCTAGTAATGAAATAAACAATTTAAAATCATTTTACTTCCACTATGTTAATAGAGATTGTTTGTAATCCTATGAGTGTATCTTAGGCGTGATGGACTAGGGGTTATTAATGTTTAATTGAGTCTTTAGCTCGAGCCTTCGTGTTGAATTCTTAAAGATTGTGTGAAACCATCTAGATATTGGCCTCCATTGATGCACACCTTTGGTTGAAGGAATATTTTAGCTATTCTCAAGCATTATGTTTGTTAGTTTTCCAATTTTTGTAAAGGTTATCAAAGATCTTTTCAAATCAACTTCATCTTGCTTAATTTCCCACCAAAATTTCAAATAACCATGAATCTTACCTAAAGTACCCCTGTTTGTGTTGTGTATCTAAAATGAACAAATTCTACTCCCAATATTTACCAAAGTAAGAAGGTTCTAAGTGTCTTCAAGAACTCGAACCTTGTTCAAAAAATATCTCCATTCTTTAGAAGTGACAACTTGTGAGAGTTAAATTGTGGTGTATTGATCATATTTTCTCAAGGTTCCCCTGAAAATTGTGCAAATAAGGATCTCTTCATGTCCTTCACCAACAGAGGTTACAAAATGGGTCCTCTCACCTTGGTTGAAAGGCACAACCTAAAGTAGTGAGGATAGATAAAATCCTTTTATATGGTGTTATCCATTTCTCTAACACCCGAGTGACAAAGAGCTAGTCAATCCTTCACTAGCTAAAAAACAACTTATGATTTGTCTATCTTTGAGTATCTTGTTAAATCTGTGATGCTTCTTGGATTCTAAGGGAGAATCAATTTGGATACCAACACATAGAACATTCTTATGACTCGAATGAGTGACACTAATCCATGAGCATTAAATCATGAACCCTAAACCCTAACCCTTAACCCCTAAACCTTAAACCTTGAGCTTGAAACCCTAAACTATGAACCCTTTTCCTCAACCATGAACCTTGAGCTTTAAACCTTAAACCCTAACTCCTAAACCCTAACTCCTAAATCCTAAACCTTAAAACCCGAGCCCTAAACCATAAACTCTAAGCCCTAAATCCTAAACCCTAAACCTCAACCCTA
The DNA here is from genome assembly GCA_018340775.1 of Taxus wallichiana var. yunnanensis. NCBI lineage: Eukaryota > Viridiplantae > Streptophyta > Pinopsida > Cupressales > Taxaceae > Taxus > Taxus wallichiana. The sequence goes on from CM031243.1 coordinate 533,939,964, forward strand.
AAACCTAAAACCTAAACCCTGACCCCTAAAATCTAAACCTTGAGCCCTAAACCCTAAAACCTAAACACTAAGCCCTAAAACCTAGGCCCTAAGCCATAATCCCTAATCCAAAACCCTAAACCTTGAACCCTCAAACATAAACCTCAACCCTAAACTCTAAGCCCTAAACCCCGAACCTCAACTCTTAACCATAAACCCTCAACCCTCAACTCTTAACCATAAACCCTCAACCCTTATCCCTAAACCCTAAACCCTTAATCATGAACCATAAACCCTAAACCCTCAACCTTGACCCCTAAACCCTAAACCCTCAAAATTGAGCCCTAAATCCTAAACCTCAACCCTTAACCTTGAACCATAAACCTTAAAATCCAAACCATAAACCATAAACCCTAAACCAATAACCCTAAGCCCCGAGCCCCAAACCCTTAAATATGAACTATTATCCTTAAACACTAAATCTTAAACCCTAAACTCTAAACCTTGATTCCTAAACCTTGAGCCCTAAACCCTAAACCCTAAATAATAAACCCTCACCCAAATAAAAGTCCTAAAATTATCATTCAACGTGTTTCAAGTATGTAGGAATAGTGTTTAAGGTGATCAATCCACTCATTTAGTTTTGATGAGAGACTACTTCCTTTGAATGCCTAAAAAGGCATTTTTGATCATTCTCAGAAGTTAATTGAACACCCTTTAGAACAAACTAAAATGTTCTAGTCATGTCACCGAGCTATCAAGGATCGTTATTTATGAATTATTAAGGCATCGTTTGTCTCCATAAGAGACATATGAGCAAAAACATGTATGATAATTATGAATTTGATTCCATGAAAAATGTTTTTAGAGCTAGGAAAGGTGAGGGTATGATCTTTATATGGAGCACCATGTTTCTAAGAATAACCAATCATCTAAGTTCACTTGATGCAATTCACTTGGTATTATTTGTAACAACTCATTCAACACCTAGTAGTGTTATCACACCTTAAGGAGGAGACACGTTACAATCACCTCATTTTGGCCATGGGATAGGAATCTCATTATGGGAACAATCCTCTATCTACAAAGTGAGAATATATTTTTAGTAATAAGTAGACAAGCATTATAGAGTTGATTCATGGTCACTAAAGTGAATTATGGACCAAATTTAAAAATTAGTACCAATTCAAGCAATGGTAGGGCAAAATCCATTTTAGAAGGTCAAAAACGTAAAAAATACTATATGCTTTCCCAAAACAAAGACCGACTACAATATATATGCCCTAAAAGTTTTAGGTCATTTACTGAAATCGTAAAATGAGTAAGTATTGACCAGATTATATTTTGATAAACTATTTTCTAGATTATAATCTGTTGAGCTATGGGACCACTTCCATCAAAGTGTAGAGTGACCCTAATTTATTATATTTACTAAAATAAATTTAAAGTAAGAAATATTATACTTAAACATTTATAATTGTAAGTCTAAGACACCCAAAACCATATACATGGTCCATACTATTCAAAACATGTACGCATTTTCACTTCTATAAAATGCGTACATATTTTACCTTCCCGATAAAGCATACGCGTTATAGGTTCCGTAATTAACAAGCCAAAAAAATTAAAACACATAAGTGTTTCATTTGTTTTTGGGTTTTGTCCACATTTTGGTCCCCCAACTTCGTGCACTTACCCTAAATGAACCATTCATGCAATGGGGGCTAGATTTCATTGGGGTGATTAATCCAAATTCTAGCTTGGGCCACAAGTGGATCCTCACAACCACAAATTATTTCACCAAGTGGATGGAGGCAGTTGCACTCAAAGAAGCAAATGAGGCCAACATACTAGATTTTTATGAAGGGATAGTGATGAGGTTCGGAGTTCCGGCCACCATTATATCAGATAATGCTTTGGCATTCCTAGGTGCCAAGATCATAGAGTGGGTAGTCAAAAATGGGATATACTTGAGCACCTTGTCAAATTACTACCCACAAGGTAATGGGTAGGTCGAGTCCACCAACAAGAATATTTTGAAGATTATAAGGAGAAATATAGATGAGAACCAGAGAAATTTACATGCCAAATTGAAATCAGCCTTATGGGCTGATAGGATTACTCCTAAGAAGTCAACAAGGAATTCTCCTTACAGATTAGTCTATGGAAGGGAGACAAGGCTGCCTATAACCATCAAATTATCTACATTGGAACTAATGAAGCAACTAGAACTATCCTGGTTCGAACCCATGGAGGCTAGATATGAAAACTCGTGGAGTCAAAGGAGATGAGGAATAAAGCCATGCACATCATTAAGAAGGATCAAACGTTGATCAAGATGTGCTTTGACAAGAAGGGAAAGGCTAGAAACTTCTAAGAGGGGGATTTTGTCCTTACAAGGGATGCCGATGATAGGGAAAATCTGGGAAGGAACTCCAAGTTTGATGCTATATGGAGTTACCCTTATATCATTTCAGGCTGCAAAGAAAACAATTCTTTCTAGCTATCAATGTTGGATGGAGAATGATTGTAGATTCCAATCAATGGAATCTATCTCAATCATTTTTATTGAGTGACAAGATCCTTGGTATACATATTAGTTTAGGAGTTGTAATTCTTCCAAGTGCTTGTAGCACATTGCATTGTTTTAGTTTAGGTTTCTTTTGTAATAAGTGTTTGTGCACTCTCTACATATTCTATTTGGAATGTGTATGACGTTTTCTATTTTTACATAGTTTTTCCCTTGTTGCAATTGCACTTTCTAGTTTCAGGAAAATGTGGTGAAGAAACAACCAATCCTCAATAAGGGGTTTCTTTTGAAATAAAAATATCCACTAGTGCTCCAGAGGTTGGAAGATATATTTTCAAGTGATGGGTTGGTTCTAGTAATTAATATGACTTCATTACCAATATATACCCTAAGGTCACCGGTCTTCTAGATAAATCAGGTGGATCATCCCACAAGTCACCAATTGTTATCCATTTTTTGCATCCCCTGAAATGGACAACTTAGTAGGTTAGAACATCGGTAGTTGATGGAAAAGACAAAACGCTTTTACGGGATGCAAGGTAGCTCATGTGTTGGCTCAGCCATGGAGAATCTTGGAGTTGGAAATTGAGCTTATGCTAGGTTATTTGGGTGAAGGCTAGTCGAAAGGTTGGTCGGGTGATGGTTAGTCGAAAGGTTTTTGGGTGACGGTTGGTTGGCTAGGTTGGTTGGGTGACAGCTTGGTTGGCTAGGTTTTATCGGTGATTATTAGTCGACATGGTTGGTCGGGTGAAGATTGGTCGGCATGGTTGGTCATGTGATGGTTGATCGCAGTAAGGTTGGTTGGGTGACAGCTTGTTTGGCTAGGTTGGTTGGGTGATAGTTGGTCAGCTAGGTTGGTCAGAAAAGGTTGGTCAACACGGTTGATCGGGTGACAGTTAGATGGCATCTAACCCTAGTATGGAAGCTTGGTTGGGCAAGTGATGGGTTAGTTGGATGAGTGTGAAGGATGACTTTTGTGGCAGCTTAGGATGACATACAGAGAGGTTAGTTGGCATACATAGACATAGTCTAACCCTCGGATTTGATGGCCAATACATATGGTTGGCTTATAGCCGCGACATGGTTGAGCGAGTCATCAAGTTGGTCATCTCATCGAGTTCATTGGCTCCGAGGAAAGATGGGTAGTGTGTATCATATGGGAATAAATTGATGGTTGTCCAACCTCCAAGGTTAGATGACCAACATTGTGAAGATGAAAACTCCCAGGATGGTCGGAGACTAGAAGCATGTACTATCACAAAGATAGATGTTGTTGAACCCAACGCAGCTTTGACTACATAGAGGATGGATGAGTTACAAGCTAGATGAGGGTAGGTGAATGAATGCCAACCCAACAACTAGAATTAATGAGGCATGGCACCCATGACCTCCCGTGTAGGAAAAGTACCAAATTAATGGTTCCCCATACCTCTTTAATGTATTCTCATTCGGTGACCCCAAATTTCCTATATATTGTAAAATTCACCTCATTTTGAAGGGATATTTTCAAAAAGAAAAGGAACTCTATCAAATTTTTCTAGAGCTATTGTGAGCTAAAGGCCTTGAATTTGGGCTTATTGTAAAGTATTTTTCTTCTTCTTATGATATGATGGATTGTGCATGTTTCTGAGCAATAAAATTCATTTTTTATTTCCATATTCATCAGAATCTTGTATGAATTACATATTTTTCCTTCCATTATATTTATAAGTATATTGTGCATGTATCTATCTCTTTGTAGGGTTTATAGTTTGTTGTGCTTTATGAATATAGGGATTGAATATTTTCTTCGATTGTGGAATTTCTACCAGCCCTCTTCTTCCCTATTTTCTCCCTAGATTTTTCTCACTTGGATTGTCTCACCCTTTCTTGGTGCATCACCTTCACTTAGACTAGTTTTATTTCATGCATCTTTCTATCCCTATCTCCTTGGAAAGAATTATAATAGGGTTGGTTTAGCTTTCCATTCTCTTCTCTTTGGAGAATTTGGCACTAGGTTAGAGGAAGAAGATGGCTTTCTCTAGAGGATTATCCTACTTGTAAGGTCCCACACTGCAAGATAATCCCATGTTATGCAGTTTTACTAGTTGCCTCATACACAAAATCACAAGCAATTAGGGGTGCTGTAATTTTTCATTAACAAATACATTTCATGTAACATTAAGACCACTTTTTTCCTTTGACCACATAACCATCAATACCAAATTAATTGGTCGTGTTTGAGATACAAAGATGTCATGGTCACCTTTATCCCGATGGAATCGATGTAGTTCAAACAAATTATTTATCCGATCTATCCAATTGAGTGGATCCTTTCCATCAACATTACACATGTCCACTTTTGGAAACATATTATAGGCCTACAGAGTGCTTGTATTTGGATTGGGCATGCTCAAAGATCCACCCTAGCTCATTTTTCTATTACCTTGACCTGAAGATCCACCTTGGTCTATAGAATTATGATTACCCATTATATGTGTACTAAATTTATTCATGAAATCCTCTAATTGTTGTCCAATCCTTTCCGCATATTATTTGTTGGCCACCTAAGAGTTGAGGTCTCTCACGTTAAACTCACAATGGCTTACCTTATACTCCATTGAAGTAAACCCTAACCCTAAGGAATTTGTAGTTACCTCTTCTATCTCTAACTCCTCAACTACTATCTCATCCTTTTCTAGTGTTTTACCCAGAGTGATGGGATTCTTTTTGCCTCTTTTGGAAGGCCCTGTCATGATGCCCCAAAATAGTAGGATTTAGGGATCAATGTCAAATTTTAGGGTTTGAGAGTTTGAAGATAGTTCGGCCAAATATTAAAAAACTTAAAGAAAAAAATACAACTGAATTTTTATCCTCTTTTAAAAAATGTAAATAAATTGGAAAAACTCAATGACTTGTAGCCTAGGTTGTGATTTTATGAAAAACCATAAATTTGAAATAACTTTTGAAAATAAAAAAGTCTAAAATTTTTAGGGATTCTTACTTGGAGCGATTCGTAGAACTGCAAAAAAATTCTGAATTTTTTTCGTAGTTCACAAGATATAGTGGAAACAAAAAACTATGGTTTTGCCCTAATTTTGACCTAGATCACAACTTTAATACCACTTGTAACGAAATTACTTGAATAATTCTTATTATCACCAGCAATAGAACACCAAATAACAAAATGTTGAGATAAAATATCTCAATATGAGAGTATAATAACTTAGCTAGTTTAAAGGGGAAACCTCCAAAACATAAAATAAGATTCAAATGCTCAATATCCCGATCCATTACTACCTATTAACCCCTATTTACACTCTCCTATGCTATTTATATCCCAAAGGATGACCCACCCATGATAATATAACATATATGAAAGAGATACATAATGGTAAGAAGTTATGATAGCCACAAGTTGGCTATATACATCTAATGTAAGATATATAATTAAAGGTGTAGCACTAAAGTTACACCTACCTCATTTTTCCGAGAGACACAAGAGGATTTTAGGGTGAGGCATGGATGATTAGCTCGAGAGGATGCTTCAAGGTATGTCCTTGTAATAGTCACACAAAATCTCGTGTTGTCATTCAACTTCTAAGAGACGGAGCTGAAGTTTGGTGGAGGACTAAGGAGTAGAAGCTCCATGTGGATTCAGAGATAGTTACTTGGTAATTATTTGAGGATAATTTCATGAGTAGATACATATCCATGAGATTCATCTAGTAGTGGATTGATGAATTTCATGATTTGCAATAGACATCCATGACAGTAGCATAAATTTACGAGGGTCATTTTTGGATATTCTATGTATTTAGCCTACATGTAGGATGAACAATTTAGGGTCCGAGAGGTTCATCTAGAGCTTGCCGAGGGTTCATCTAGAGCTTGAACTTAGAATTGGGTGGGTATGATGAATTCATTATTTGTAGACACTATTAGAGGCTTTGGAGTAGGCCTAGATTACGAGGAAACAAGGGGGAAGATTCAAGATGCTCGAGACAGTGAGTGAGGAGCCGTATATGACAGATGCAAGATAGTAGGTCAAGGGCATTAGCTCCTCCTCCTTGTGGTTGAAATGCTTCAAAAATCCTCCTTCAGCCTCCTCTTCAGCTTGTAGTAGTAATAAACTCGACCACCTTTTTGACCTCGAAAGCGCCATGATGCTCAGAGAGGGCGTAGTATGAGACCTCTTGCTAGGGATCCTAATAGGACACATGATCCACCTCGAGCACAATCAACATGAGTATGTCCACCACATAAACCATCGAGATGTATGGCAGGATCATTAGGTTCTACAACACAGACTACTAGGCCACTTGGAGGAGTATCTACTCAGTGGAGAGGTCTAGTTAGCTACTATGGTTGCGGTGTACATGGACATCATTAGAGATAGATCCTCGAACCCCCTCGTTAATCAATGTAAGGAGCCTATTTATGAAGGCAAATATCCAGAGCCACAAGACTTATGAAGTGATCGAGAACCACTAGGTAGATCACCATGGCATGGTGATTGAGACAATAGGTACCATTGGTGGATTTATACCCCTATCATATTTGATTCAGGATCTTGATTCTTTCATTTCTCCATCATTAGTTTTGTGATACAAGATGGTGGTAGTTAGGCGAGAGCATTATTTGGGATGTTGAGATGGCTTCTGGATCCAAACTCTCACTTGAATCCTTAGTTAAGTAGTGTGTAGTGGACCCGGATCCTTCATCATGACTTTGGATCTTTGTATCCTTCCCTCGGGCTCATATGGAGTTATCTTGGACATGAATTGGTGTTCTGCACACAAAGTTATAGTTGATTGTTAAAATAAGGTTATACCTTATGTAGAACATTTGGGAGTGGAGACAGTGATAGTTGGAGTTAGGAGACCCATCTTTATTCACACCATATCCACTATGCAGTTGAAGTGGTGTGCGCGACATGGTTGTCAGTTATATTCCATCATAATTAGTGACCGATTGAAGGATGAGACTCATGGACCGTCACTTGATGACCACCCCATCTTGCATGAATTTTCATATGTTTTTCCTTGTGATTTACCGAGGATACCTCCCCTCATGAGATAGACTTTCATATTGAATTGGTTATTCGAGCGAGATATTATCTCACACGAACCTTATAGGATGACCACACCTAAGCTATGTGAGCTCAAGTTGAAGTTAGAGGGCCTTATTGAGAAAGGCCTAATTCTTCCTAGTGTATCTCCTTAGGGTTAACCGGTGATTATAGTGAAGAAGAAGGAAATATCTTTGCATTTATGTGTGGATCATAGACAATGAACAAAGTAATGATCAAGAATTATTACCCGTTCCTTGGATAGATGATTTATTTAAGCACATGAAGGGATCCACCATAGTTTCTAAGATAGATCTTAATTAAGGCTACCATTAACCGAGGATTTTGGAGGTAGATATGCACAAGACAACTTTCTCGCATGAGATATGGCCGGTATGAGTTCATAGTAGTGTCATTTGGTTTAACAAATGCCCCCGCAGATTTATGAGTTTGATGTATGGGTTGTTTGAGATGTTTTTGGACCAATTTGTGGTAGTATTTATTGATAACATACTGATGTACTCACGTACGTGTGAGGAGCATGAGGAGTACCTTCGACATGTTCTATAGTGTCTTCAAGAGTAGTGGCTATACGAGAACACGGAGAAGTGTGCCTTTTTCGATCAAAGATTCAAGACTTAGGTCACATTATTTCGGAGAAGGTATCATAGTTGATCCTTCCAAAATTAGAGCCATTATGGATTATCCAAATGCCAACCAATATGACCGAGGTACGTAGTTTCATGGGATTTATTCAGGACTTCTCTTGTGTTGTGTACCCCATCACTTCCCTTGAGCGCAAAGGGAAGAAGTTAGTTTGTCGGATAGATGTGAGAAGACCTCCAAGACACTAATGTAATATCTTACGAAATTACCTATTATAGTAGTGCTAGATCCTTAGAGGGATTCCTTCTTGTGTACTGAGATGCTTATTTTGAGGGATTAATAGGTGTTTTGATGTGGGATGGCTATGTAGTATCCTTGAGTCTCGTAAACTAAAGGATTATGAGCTCAATTATATGACTCATGACCTTGAGCTTGCAGAAGTGGTGTATGCTTTGGTGCATTGGTGTCATTTCTTTCTAGGAAGGAGATCAAATATAAGAATAGACCATTTGAGATTACATCACCTCTTCACATAGCCCAATATCAATGTTAGTTAACAACATCGAGATGGAGTTGCTATGTGAGTACAACATGGAGATAGAGCATGTGAAGGGGAAGGATAATGTGGTTGTAGATGCTTTGAGTCAATGAAGACATTTGGTTATGGCTACTTCAGTGGGTATAGACTTGCAAAGCAGGATTTTGTGACAACTTCCACATGACAACTTCTACCTTGCAGCTAAAGAGATTGAGTCTCAGAGACCCCTTGAGGGAAGTTTGATGGATTTACATTAGAGTCGATGGACATCTCGGACATAGAGGTTGGATCTATGTACCCAGGGATGGAGGTTTGAGACAGTATATTTTGGCATAGGCTCATCATGCACCTTATTCAGCCCATCCAGGGGTGAAGAAGATGAACACCACTTTGAGACATTTGTATCATTGGAGAGGACTTCAGAGAGATGTAGCCCATTTTGTGTCTTGTTATTTGGAATGTAAGAGCGTGAAGATTGGGCATCAAAATCCACCTAGCCTTCTCTACTATAATTCCATATTAGAGTGGAAATGGGACACCATTTCCATGGATTTCATAGTATGGCTACTGACATCGAGATACCACAATGATGCCATCATGGTCACGGTAGATGGAATGATGAAAGTGGCTCATGTTTCTATAGTGAAGACCACCTATATAGCTAGTGCATTAGTGTGAGTATACTTAGATGATATTTTTCGAATGCATGGGATTCTGCTAAAGATTATTTATGACACGATCGCTTATACACCTCTCACTTTTGGGACGACCATGCAACATGCCCTAGGGATGAGTATCAACTTCAGTACAACATATCACCGAGAGAAAGATGGACATACGAGAGCGGGTTGATATTATTTTAAAGGACATGCTTCAGATGTACATCATGGACCATCATTAGAGATAGGAGGAGAATTTTTACTTGGTGGAGTTTGCTTATAATAAAAATTTCAGAGTTCTATTAGGATGACACCATTTCAGAAATTTATGGTAGGGAGTGTAGAACACCACCGAGTTGTGATATATTGGAGGATAGAGTATCTCTTGGGCCAGCCCATTATAGGACATAGAGCGATCTGTTGTTTTGATCGACAAAGGCTTCAGGGAAGTACATGATAAACACAAGAAATATGTAGATAAGAAGAAGTTTGACTGATGCTATAAGGTAGGCAAGAAGGTTTTCTTCATTTCAAACCTCATAAGAGCCCTATCCATTATGGAAAATGATCTAAGTTATCTCCTATATTGGTGGGTCCATTCGAGATCTTGAGGTGGATCAATCCCTTAGCTTATCATCTAGCCTTTTCACCTATCTTGTCTCACATACACAATGTATTTCATTTTTCTGTCATAGGAGATACATTCAAGACCTCTCTCTTGAATTGGATTGGACCGCATTGCAGGTGCAACAATAGGGGCATGTATCTATGGATCCAGTGCACATCATAGAGCGCAGAACACATAAGAGGATGCTACTTTGTTAGGGGCCCGGTTTCCACACCTATTTCAGTGACTTCCGGTGGAAGTTGAGTCCAAGGAGGGATGTAGTGCGCACTCCTCTTCGACATTATTTCATTATGATGTTATTACTCATGTTAGATTGATACTTAGACATTTTGATTATTATATCTTGATAAGTAGATGACATACTATGTAGATGTTTGGACTATTGATGTGTTGTGAGATTTTGATTATGATATAGTAGATGCCATTGATAAATAATTATATTTATTGATTGACAATATTTTGCTTTTATACTAACATGTCATGTTTTGGATGTATTGCCTATGTTGGATGTTTTGAGTAGAATTATGATTTTATGGATGTTAAAATAAAATTAACTATATGATGATAAATGATAGAATTGCTAATTTTGGATGACGATTATTGATTTCTATATGTTTATTATTCTTGATGTTGTTGATATAGTAGTAAGGCAGAGAGGTATTATGTTTGTGTTACAAGGATATTTTATCACATACATCGAAAGGGGATAGGGGACCAACCATGGAAGGATGTTGAGTGTTGTGCAACAGGGACAAAAATTTGACAACTTGTGTATAATGTTATGTTTTGTTGTTGCATGCTTTATTAGGGTGTCCCTATAGGGGAAACCTCATTTATGTGGCCATAGGTGTAATGTGTTTCCTTTCTTTTAATTTTTAATTGTTTGAATTTTTGTGTATGTGTTTAATTATTTGGGAAATATTTTTGCTTTATTAACACTTGCTAATGTATCTTAATTAACTAGTTTAGCTTAAATTTAAATTAAAAGGGAAGATATGACATGTGGGAAATAAATTGGGTAGATATTCCTTGTTTTTGCATGATGTGAATTGAATTAAATGCATTTAGGTGGTGTGTAGTCCACCATGATTCCCAAATTCGAATTTCACTTTGTTGGCTACTTTTAAAGACTTGAGGTATAAGTTAACCTTGTCCCTCACATCTCAAACTTTCCTACCAACCCTACTTATGAAGTATGGGACATATTTTGACTATTTTAATGCATTTTTTAGTGTAAATAGGGTAAATAATTGCAGTTGTGACTTACTACATTTAATTTTGTCACTGATAAGCATGGTGTGCAAGTTGGAGTATCATGTGGGCATTTCATAAGTCTTACATGTGAATTTAATTGCTTTATGCTTGGTGTTTGAATTGTGTGTTGGAGTGGATGGATGATGAAGTGGCATCCTACATGGAGCCACCTCATCATCCTCACATCCATTTTCTATTTATTTTATTATTTTTTTGGATTTTGGGTTACTCGCCTTATTTTATTCTCTTGCACTTTTGAAAATTGGTCTTGGTTTTCATACTTTCAGCTTTCTTTGGAGTTTTAACAGGGATTGGGGTTAGTGTGAAGGAATTAAATCTTGTAGAGTCAATATATTGGAAGCTTGATGGAGAGGTAAGATCTCCTCTCATTGTTGTTTTTTGTATTAATGTATTTTGATGTAGAAATTGTGCTTGTTTGATTATTGTATGATTGTTGTGGATATGTTTTATTGTTGAAGGGTAACTTGATTTAAGTCTGATGTGCAAGATGGATTTATGGGACCATTGGGGAGGGAAAAGGGAGATGTGACTCATGCATTTTTGAGGGAGTGTGAGTTTGAGTTCCACCTATGGGGAGTGAAAAGGATAATATGGATATATTTTGCATACTTGCAAGTGTAGAGATAAGGATTTGATTTTGTTTTGATTTGTGCACATGGAGGCTTTGGGTGGAACTCCTACATCACTTGGGAGACAAAAGGAGGTGGTGCCCATATTCCATTTCTCCTTGTTGGCTTTTTGTAGTAAATCTTGTATGCTAGTAGGGAAATTTGTTATTGTATTTGAATGCGTTATTGGATTGTGTTATTTTATGGAATGCTTGTTCTGAAATCCTGTTGTAAAAGTTGTCAAATGTTGCATAATACCCCATATTGTTCTTTGGTTGGGGCTCAAGGGCCAATAAGGGGATGAATTCTCCTCTTATTAGATTATAGGTTGGGTGGAGCGTCACCTATACCCCTTTATTTTTATTGTGATTCAAGATTTGAAGAGTTGAAGAATGCAAGTTTGAAAGCTATAAAGTTGGGAGATGACCTTGAAAGAATATTTTTGTTTTGAGCTTGTTGGAATAACCTAAATGTTGTAACATTTATTATTGTTCTCACTTAGAGTGAAATATTTTAACTATTATCAATGGTCTTGCATCGCCCAAAGAAATTACATAACAAGCAAATACCTTTTAGTTAATCAAGATAGTTCTCAAAATATTACGTAAAATATAAAAGAATCAAGCCTTCGGAAATATAAAAGAACACTTAAGCCCAATAATGGTGAAAGAGTGGAGCCCAGAATGAGTCAACTCAAGAAAAATCAAAGGACTCACAGAAGGTGTCATGTTTCAACCTGCACGCTTTGAAACCGAAAGGGAGGAATGAAATCCCAAAACCCCATGGGACTTCCACATGGATTCAATAATGAGGGGGCCACCAAGGAAAGTATTCTCAAATTAATTTATAGTGAGTCCCATAGTCAACTCAAAACAGATATAAGGACTCCCGAAGGTGCCACGTATCGTCCCGATGCACTTTCAAAAGATATGAGAAAAATAGAGACCTTGGAGATAAGCTTGGCCTCTACGAAAGCTCAACACGAATGGGCCCCAAACCCAAAGTAGGTTGCAAAGAATGGTGGCAGGTTAATGCCATGCATGGGCTTAAATGAAACCCATATAGAACATTTTAATGAGCAAAGCACTAAAAATTACAGGGGAAAATAAGTTATTAACTTGTCACTTCAAAGTGGAGGAGTTAATGCACGGTTCAGTAAAGGAAGTTAACATGAAGAAAATCAAAAGGTTCACCTACACTCGGGGGGCATTTCTAAATAGAGTATCACAAAAATAGGTGTCATTGAAACCATAAGCCAAAACCCAATGTGTGGAAATTGAGAAATTCATATATGTAATGAAGATCTCGAGCATGCATTCCTTAAAATGAGAGCCCACTTCAAGGGAGGTGGTTGCAAAGTAGTTGAGAATGTGATAAATGATAATATATTTGGCCAGGTCTATTTCCACCACTTCATCTCAATTATTACAAGGGGTAGGTGATTAAAGAGCCTAGTTCCAAGATTTATCTCTCGTCTTCTTCTTCTTCTATATATTATAATCGGTAGGGGGTTCATGAAAGATATATCTTCGAGAGTTAGTCATGTTTATTTTCTGTTCTTGTTTCTCCCATGCTGGGGGTGATCTCGGGAACCAAAATCTTCTTCCTAAAGCTTTGTAATGAAATTTTTACCTTTTACCTGATGATTGTTATACTTTTCACAATTTTGGAGCAATATAATATGTCATGTGATGAATTTCGTCCATCCTTCGCATGTTTTTATCGTCTCTAATAAACAGTATTTCACCGTGTTGGTATCTTGTATATATTTCTAATGTTCACTATGGGTTCTTGAATCTGTGCTTAATGGGTTTGAAGTGGTGTTCGTGTGATTCTCTCTATGTCCTATGGTGCATTTATTCCACCCTTTTCATTGCCCACATTTTACCCATTTTAGGAATTTGGATCCTTGATTAAACTTCTCTCCCTTTTTGTGCACCACTTCTATTAGGGTTGTGCTATGTTTTGTTTTTCTTTTACCCTCATCTCATACCAAAGAGAAGAACCAACTTCTTGAAAATATGGATGTTACCTCAAGGCAATCATCCCACTAACCTAAGGTATCCAACAACTCGATGGTTCATCCGCAGGATAATCATCAACATTTTTCCTAAAGCACATCCGGTGGGATAGTTTGAAGCATTCTATCATTTCATTTCATCAAGCTGGTGTGTTATTTTTAAATTCATCCTATATAGGCACATACAAAGGAGATCTGGTGATTATGCATGGTCCAAATGGTCCATTCCAAAAAAATTCAGACCTTTCTTTCATCCATCTCTATTCATCTTTCTTTCCACATCCCCCATCTTCTTTCATTATTTGAAGTTATGCAATCATGACTTCATTCCCACAATGGAATTCACACTTTTAGCAGTATCATCAGCCTCTAATGAGCTTCACAACTTCTTTGAACTAACAATATAACCAAGATCAAAGCCACTTTGTTTACCCATATGAACAATGCCAAGATCAAAAGTTTGGTTATAGAGCCTATCAAGGACATGGGTATACATATGATGACTACATTTGAAAGGAGGATGCTTTTCTACTAGAGAAGATAAAAAAGGAGGCAAGTATGGTTCTATATTAGGCTCTGAGAATAGATGAAAGCATTCGTAATAGGATGCAAAGCACCTTGTCCATGGGAAGACCCTATTTCTAGACACTATATCCCACAAGAGAAGCTTGAATTATTAGAACAAGTGCTTCCCCCACCTATGTAGTGGATTGAGGGTATTGAAACATATGAGAAAAGTGCGAGACAAACTTGTTGATGGGTAGGTCAATCATCGACTCTTTATTTTTCTTTCCCCCTTCCAAAGCTCTACCATGTCATACTGCTCCAAATGATGAGTTCCCCTCTCCATCTCCTAGCCTTCCATCCCACCTCATTTCTTTTGTCCCTTTTCCTTCCAAATAGTCATCCCCTCCATGCAAACAAGAAGCGACTCCAAATCCAAAAGAAGAGGAGCACATAGGGATGATTAAAATAAATTTAGAGGATTCAAATCATGAGTCAGATGCGCAAGAGATTACAAATATCTCCCCTATCCATTCTCTCCAAAACTAATTTTTTGGAAGAGTTTGATCTCACAAGCTTCATGTTTGAAAATGAAGCTATACATGATGAAAAATTTATAGACTCAAAGACCATCATGCAAAAGGGAGAAACCTTGGCACAATAGGATGAAGATGAGCTTGATTTCTTATCTGACTTAGAGGAATGTCTCAACAAAGAGGAGCCCACATGAATCACAACCTTTGTGGCTTCACCATTAATTCTCCAACAACAAGATCCTTCTACTCATGATGGTTCCCTTGAATCAAATTCATAAGCTCTTAATGAAGATAAGATCATTGAAGGCTTTTTGATTTCAATCAAAGAGTCTGGATTCACCGATGAAGCTACTAAAGTAGAGGAGGAAAAGGAAGACAAGGATGACACCACTCCTATACCAGTCATCAAGATAGAACATCAACTCTTTGCAAAAGCACAAGAAATTCCAAATCAATATACAAACAACTCCATCCGAGAAATTCTATAGAAAGTCCTCATCCCCAATGTCAAAATATAGAGTGACAAGCATTCAAAAAAAAATTAAAGCCCCGCCCCATAAAATGTTTGGCATCATTAGAGCCAAAAGAGAAGTCAACACCATTCATTCTTACATTATAGCATGAGGATAATCTTCAAATCCCCAAGGGTCAGCTGCAACATCTCCAACTAAATGGTGAGCATCTTGAGGAGGTATTCTTTTTGTTTATTGATACCATGGGTAGAAGAGTGGGAGGTAATTTTTAACTCAAGTATCACATGCCATGTCTATTGCTAAACTCATTACATGGCCATGATTTATAAATAAGGGAAGTGATTTCTCTCTTCATGTTTCAAGTTTTGTTTAGATTTTTCTAGCCTAGTTAGTATAGGAGTAGGAGTAGATTTTTTCCAGTAGA
Organism: Taxus wallichiana var. yunnanensis; assembly: GCA_018340775.1. NCBI lineage: Eukaryota > Viridiplantae > Streptophyta > Pinopsida > Cupressales > Taxaceae > Taxus > Taxus wallichiana. The sequence goes on from CM031243.1 coordinate 533,955,794, forward strand.
AAAGTTCTTTTGCACACTCTACATGTCTTACTTAAGGCATGTATGATTTAATATTTTTATATAGATTTGTTTATATTTATTCAAAGGTATAAGGCATTTGGACCCTTGTTATTTATAGTAGGGAAATCCATTGTTGCCTATGATAGTTACAAAATTCAAAACAAATGCAAAGAAAGTAAAATCAGTTGAGGAGGCAATCTTGTCAATGCTCTCCAAAATGAATTGCAGCAAGTCTCTCCCCCTACAAAGATCAATTGGTAAGCTCAAAAGAATCCGCTCTATCCTTCAGCCTTAAAGCTAATGATGAAAGGAGTGTAATTCAATATCAAAAACAATTTTCTACTCTCACAAAACAAAATTTGGAGTCTTATTATGAAATTTTAAAGGCGTAAAGGATCACCTAGCGCTACATGAAAAAAAGATGGCATTTCAGCATTTCATAAATTTTGGTAGTAGGTTCAGGTCAGCTCATTATATGGACTCCATACCCAAATGAATAGATGCAGAGAATGGGTTTTCCTAGTTAGTACACTCATGCCTCCCCATGATTCACTAGAACTGTTATCAAATTTCCTCCACCTCCCACTAAAATTAGATAACAAGAAAATATGTGTTAGTTAATCAAGATAGTTTTGGGAGTCTCAAAGAAAATATAAAAGAGTCAAGCCTTCAGAAATATAAGAGAAGACTTAAGCCAAATCATGGTGAAAGAGTAGATCCTAGAACGAGTCAACTTAAGAAAAATCAAAGGACTCACGTAGAAAGTGCATATCGGCTCGGCACAGCTTTGAAAAATAGAAAGGGATGAATGAAATCCCAAAACCCTGTGGGGCTTCCTCTTTGATTCAATAATAAGGGGGCCACTAAGAAAAGGCTCCTCGTATTGATTTAGAGTGAGTCCCATAGTCAACTCAAAATAGATACAAGGACTCGTGGAAGGTACCACGTATTGGCTTGGTGTAATTTCAAAAGATATGAGAAAACAGAGGCCCTGGAGATGCGCTTAGCCTCTACGAAATCTCCACATGAATGATCCCAAACCCAAAGAAAGCTACAAAGAATGGTGATAGGTTAATACCACGTGTGGGCAATAATAAAACCCTTATAGCACGTTTAAATGATCGATCTCTAAAAATTATAGGGAAAATAAGTTATTAACTTGTCACTTTAGCAGAGTAGTTAATTCATAGTTCCGCATAAAGGAAGCTAACCCGTAGAAATTAAAAAGGTTCACCTAAACTTAGGGGCCATTTCTAAAAGAGTAGCATAAAAATAAATTTCATCGAACCATAACCCAAAACTTGAAGCATGATAATTGATAAATTTAGATATGTAATAAAGATCTAAGGGTGCATTCCTTAAAAGGTGAGCCCACTTCAAGGGAGGCAGTTGCAAAGTAATTGAGAATGTGATAAATAAGTATGGTTCTTGTATTCCTTAAATGACAGATCATGGGGCAGTGTGAGAAATATTTGGCCAATCTATTTCCATCACTTCATCTCATTTATTACAAGGGGTAGGTGATTGAAAAGCCTAGTTCTAGGATTTATCTCTTCTCTTCTTCTCCTTCTATATATTGTAATTTGTGGGGTTCATAAAATATATATCTCCAGAGAGTTAGTCATGTTTCTTTTCTAATCATATTTCTTCCCTATTAGGGGGATGATCTGGGAGCCCAAGCCTTCTTCTTGAAGATTTGTAATGGAATTTTTTCCTTTTACTTTCTAATTGTTATACTTGTGCAAAATTTCGAGAAATATAATATGTCCTGTGATGCATTTCGTCCATCCTTTGCATCTTTTTATTGTATCTAATAGCCTTTATTTTGCTGCTAGTATATTGTGCATATTTCTAATTTTCACCGTAGGGTTCTTAGAAGCTGTCCTTAATGGGTTTGAAGTGGTGTTCTGTGTGAATCTATCTCTGGCCTATGGTGCATTTCATCCACCCTTTTCATTGCTCACCTTTTCCCCATTTCAGGAAGTTGGATCCTTGATTAAACTTCTCCCCCTTTTTGCACCGCTTCTATTAGTTTTGTGCTATGTTTGGTTTTTCTTTAACCCTCATCTCATACCATAGATAAGATCCAACTTCTTTAAAATCTGGAGGTTACCTTAGGGTGCACATCCCACTAACCTAAGGTATCTAACAACTCTGACGGTTCATCTGCAAGGATAATCATCAACATTAACTCTTGTATACTTTGATGAAAGATTGTACATTCGTGTATTCAAATTGAAAGTATTATAGTGAAAGGAGAAAATTTGAGTTATCTATTGGATGAAATGGAACTCTCCTTCACTTGTATGTTATTCAAAGTTGTAAGATAGATGTATTTTGTAAAACGAAGTTGTTATTGAAAGAAAGTGTAGTTGAGTTTGTTATGGTTTTGTTGCATGATTGTATATGAAGAAAATGAACAAATGTATAGTTAATCAAGATACACTTAAATTTTACATTTTATTGCAATGAAAAATAAAGAAAGAATTTACCATAATTTTTATTCCTCTTACTCTCTCTGAACTAGGTTGTAATAGGAAACTAATTGTGTGGAATTTATCACCAAATTTTACATAGTTATAAGAAGAAAACTTTATAGTTTGGAGCTTAAATCAAGACATAATTTATACTTATTTACATTAGGATAAACAAGTAAGCCATTAGGTTTAACCATCTCACCTATATGAATAGTTCAAAATTTACATCTAGTTGCCTTATATTTTATTACACAAATAGGCTTGATTTAAAGGTTTAAAATAAGACAACACTAAAACATCTAATAATATACTTGATTTAAGTGTTTTATATTTACACATTTTATACATTATAATTACTAATTTATTTTAAAACATATAATTTGATTGCTTACTAAGTTTTTTTGCAAAGTAACTTAGTTAAAACGTTTTACCTTAGTAAGTGCACTTGTGATAATAAACCTCCTTGATTTTAATAAAATATTCCTAATTAGTCGCATTTATGACACTAAGATTTATGCGTAGAAATCATGGAATCATTCTCTCACTCTCTAACCTTATCTCATGGATCTATAAGAACATGTATTATGAATATATATATATATATATATATATATATATGTATGTATGTATGTATGTATGTATGTATGTATGTATGTATGTATGTATGTATGTATGTATGTATAACAACAATCATCATTCTCTCTCTCTTAGAAAAAATAAAATAAAATGAATTAGTGTCGATTGCTCTCTTGGTAGGGCATTATGGTGTACCGAAAATGGTGTTGAATTATAAATTACAAGATATATGGTACAATAATGGGGAATGCAATGTTTCATAATCGACAAAAATATAGATATATAAATCTATAAGCGTAATTGTGTACTTATACCTTATAAACAACTCTAAAATCATGATATTATATCTAAAAAGGGAAAACTCATTGAATATGTATTTGAAAACTGCCTTGGTTGACAAAAATGTCACCTTTATTACTCCTTAAAATCTAAAATTGTGGTAATCGTAAGTTATTGTTTCAAATGGAATAAGTAATGTTTATTAATCTTAGTTTTGTGATATTCATATAATATGGATTGCACTCTAAATTGTTGGTCTTATATACGTAACTTAGGAATTATGATCCCTAAGTTCTAGATGAGAAAGTAATGTGAATAATCAAAGGTTGCAATGGTCTCACAACTTTAATATGCCTTTGGCTACTTAACTCTTAGGAGACTCTTGCGTAAGATTTCTTCACATTGCAAACTCTTAGTAAATTATTATAAGATAAATGATGTAACCCCTTATTGTGAGGGATAAGAATAATGTTTACCTATTATTTTCACCTACCTTGGGTTGTGATTCCCTTTGTTATCAGTGGAAACCCTATTTAAGCAATGTAAATTTGGAGTTGTTTTGAAATCTATGTTTTCCGGGTGTTCTTATAAACATGGACCCATTTGCTGTAACCACTCAATAGGGTGGCAAAATTTAAATCTCTTTATGTAAAATGGATTCACCCTCTAGTTAATGTGTGTGTGTGTGTGTGTGTGTGTGTGTGTGTGTGTGTGTGTGTGTGTGTGTGTGTGTGTGTGTGTGTGTGTGTAGACCTAATGGGCCATTTATGATGAAATAATTGTTGAGTAAAATTTAGCATAACTTTCATATCTTGAGAAGTGTTATATTGTACCTTCCCTTAAGGGAAAATGTGTGTTGATCTGTTGTATTCTTGAGGAAGGTATGAATGGAAAAGTTATATTCCATCCAAATTATAATTGCCTAGTATTTTGATAGGTTTGGGAAACATTCACTTTGAATGGATTTTGTTTTTCCTAACTCATTCATGTTTTCTCTTGATTATAGTAATTAAGAAATGATAAAATTTAAGTAAAATTTTTAATATATCTTATTGAATTGAAAATTTGTTGTTTGTTGTTTCATTAAGGAGTTATGGATTTTTTGGGATGTAGAAATTTCAAAAGTTGCTTTCTCATGGTGAATTTTTTTGCAAAACTTTTAAATAATAATCAGATAAAATATTATTATCCTAATATTAATTATGCATAGTTTAATTATTTAATTAATTTTACTTAAACCATGTTAATAATGTGTTATTTTGTTATGTATTGTTATAAACCATATTTGTCTTTTATTCATACTTAATTATATTGTTTTGAACAATATATTTGTATTTATTCATTTGTGCTTCCCGGATGTTATTGGAAGCTTGTGCATTTTGGAATTTGGTTGCACCTGTGCAACTTAATCTCCCGTGTGTATTTGGCTGTGCAATATCTATAAATATTGCAGCCCATTCTCTGTAATTTTTGGTTGATTGAGATTAATAAATTATACAGGCTTCCGTCCCTGTTTCTCAATCTACATTTGGTTTCAGAGCAGGTTGAAGGAGATTTGAGGATTGCAGAAGAGGTTGAGGAGCATTGGAGAAGCTTTTGCAAGCAAAGGAGAGCCAGAGTTGCCTCCTGCAACTTCCCAGCCCCATCCCTTGCAATACCACAATCAAATTCTTCAAAACCGCCATTAAATCTATGTAAAACCGTGTATAGTCTTTGCAATTCAAGCACGAGGAGGATAGAATCCACCAAGGAAGAGATTGCAAGCTCAAAGGAGGGGAGAAAATTGATAGAAGTGCTATACACAGTCAAAACCACCTTCTTTCACGCAAAACCGCCTTCAAAAACCACTGGTCGCTTTTCTCTTTGCTGGAAAATTCGCTCAAAACCGGATTTCCAAAACCGTGGTTTTATGAAAAGGTATGGTTTTACAGTTTGGAAGTGTTTAATTATAAATTTCTCTTTATATATACTTGTTTAGCTTAGCCGCCCAAGTGGCTAGCATAACTTTTGTAAGACACTTCCCATCAAGAGAGGTCAAGGGGTCAAATCCCCCTCCCTCACCCACTACCAAATTTGGCAAATTTTTTGGCGGAACTGCTAAATTTAGTAGATTTTTTGAATTTAGTTATAACTAACTAAATTTAGCGGAGAAATCCCTAATTTAGGGTAAATTTTTTTTTCTCCCATTCGGCCTGGTTTTTCATTTTGGACATTTTTTGCAAAAGGAGACCCATCTAAAAATTGCATTTTCAGCTATTTTTTTGCAATTTTTAGCATTTTGGGTCGTATTGGGCTCAGGAGGCCACCAGGACCCGCGAAACAGAAATTTTTGCCTGCCATTCAAATTGTCTAGTTTTTTGAATGTAAATTGTATACTGCTACATATTGTACTAATTTGCAGGTTGTCATAGTCAACTGCAAACTTTGTAACTGCTCAAAAAGTGGCAGAATTGTAATCAAAAATAATAAAAATTGGTTCTGTAACACTCACGAGATCCTAGATCTCATTCGCAGCGTTCGGTATATACGGTGCCTCTGGGAAGCGCTTACGGGTAAAGCCGTCATGACTACTACTGCACTTAACGCCTAATATAGCTGCAACAACGTCGTCTGGGCATCGTCCCTTTAAATCGACGGGGAGTAATAAGGTCACAGTGCACACACTATGAACCATCCCATCCGTCTGTGAACGATTGCACGACATAAATCCGGACTGAGAAATTATCCAAGTATATAGCGAAGTTACGCGTGCGTATGAGGATATTTCTTTGAGCCGGTGTCAATAATCACACAGACCCCATCAGTACTGTCTTGGTACCACGTATTGAATTCTTTCACGTACGTTAACGCCTCTTTCACGTACCACCGGGTATATAGAAAGGGTGAGCTTCTTCCACGTACCTGGGTATATCGGAAGGGCGCGTATATAGAAAGGTTCGGTATATCGAACTGACGGTATATAGATTGGGAGACCTAATACCTGGAGTGATAAGAGCCAAACCCTGTCAGTGATCTCTGCAAAATGGGCACCAATGCCCCCAAATTTTTTCTTCCGGATTCACAATTGCTCAGAGGAAGCAACTATGCTGCATGGAAGACAAAAATAAAGACACAACTTGAGTTTGAAGAAATCTGGCCTGTTGTGACTGGTACTCTAACCAGATCAACAACTGATACAACACAACAACGATAGTTTGATAGAGCAGATCAGAAAGCAAAACTCATCATCTTGTTTGGAGTGTCCGACGATGTGCAAGCCCACATTCGAGATGCCACAACAGAAAAAGAAGCATGGGATAAGCTGAGCACAATATATGAGGCCAAGAACAAGAATGTCATACTAAATTTGTAGAGTCAGTTACATACATTGAAGTTCAAGCAAAATGAGAAAATTGAAGCTTTCTTAAGAAGAGTTGCAGAGTTGAGGGCTTCACTTCTAGCCCTAGGAGAAGAGGTCAAAGATGAATCTCTCGTTCCCATTGTTCTGAGAGCTCTCCCTTCTTCTTACCACATTTTTGTCACAACTCTAAACTTGTCAGATACGACAATTAGTTTTGACAAGCTAGTAAACCTACTGCAACAAGAGGAAGCAATGCACAATAAGGATGATGAAGAGGAGCAGGCACTTTGTCTTCACATCAAAAATGGAAAGGAAAAGGTAAAGGAAAACCTAAATCCTATCAGAAGTCCCCACATCAAAATCAGTATCATGGGGACAATCAACAAAAGAAGCGATGTCCAATTTGTAAAAGAGGACATGACTTACAAGATTGTTGGTATAACACTTATAAGAAAGGTTCATCAAGCAACTCTGGACCACAACAACAACAATCTTACAAGGGACATTCTAACAACTATCACGGGTAGAAAAAGGGGAACTGGAAAAGAAGACCCCACCAGCAAGGTAATATTGTTGAGCAACAAGAACAGTCAGACAATGAAGACTTCTTGTTCACTGCTCGATCAAGTGAACCATCCACGTCATCTAGTGATGTCTGGTATGTTGATTCGGGAGCCACTCGACACATGACCAGCCACAGAGACTGGTTTATTTCAATGAGGGACACGCCATCGAAAAATCATGTTTCGTTGGGAGATGATTCTTCATATACAGTTCAGGGGATTGGAAACATTTCTCTACCCCTTGGTTCACGCAAATGCAGACTATCAGATGTTCTATATGTCCCTGGGTTGACAAAGAATCTTCTTTCGGTCAGTCAACTCCTAGATCACAACCTGAAAATTGACTTTGATAGTCAATCCGGCAAGAAAATGTGTTTGATTCGAGATAAATCCAGAGGCTCGAAAATAATTGCAAAAGCCTCAAATGTGGGACGTATGTTTCAACTTGATTTCATTCACAAAAATGATCAAGCACTTGTGGCTAAAAACTCCACCTCAGCCCAGTTGTGGCATCGGAGATTTGGTCATGTAAGTTTCAAATATCTCGAAACACTTCGCCGGTGTAATATGGTACATGGGCTACCATCTCTTCAGAAGGATACAGACAAGTGTCCTCACTGCTTAGCAGGAAAACAACACAGAGTTTCATTCCAAAAGAGTACTTTTCGAGCTCATGGTAAACTTGACCTGGTTCATACCGATCTTTGCGGTCCGATGCAGCCAAGTCATTCAGGGTTCCAGTACTTCATGCTTTGTGTTGATGACTATTCACGGAAAATGTGGATTTTTTGTCTTCGCAAGAAAAGTGAAGCCTTTGAAACATTCAAAAAGTTCAAAGTAGCAGTTGAGAAAGAAACTGGTCGTCACATCAGAACTCTCCACTCAGATCGAGGGGGGGAATTCACCAGTGATGAGTTCAGAGACTACCTACAAACTCACGGGATTCGTCGACAAATGCCTCCTCCACACACACCGCAAAAAATGGTGTTGTCGAGAGAAGAAATCATACTATCATGGAAATGGTGCGATGCATGATCGATGATTCCGGACTTGCAAAGACATTTTGGGCAGAAGCAACAAAAACAACAGTGTATTTGTTGAACAGAGCACCCACAACTACTCTTGATGGAATTACACCACAAGAAGCATGGTCAAAAAGGAAACCATCCATTGCACACCTCAGAGTATTCGGTGCAAAGCAAGCATGCACATACCCAAACAGAACAGAAAGAAATTGGACATGAAGTCACAAAATCTCATCTTCATTGGATACAGTGAAGAGACTCTTGGGTATAGATTGATGGATCCTAAGACCAGAAAAGTCTACACAAGCAGAGATGTTGAGTTTTTCGAGAAGAAGGAAGCAGAGACTCCTCCTCCGGACTCACAAGATGTAGATTTTTCACCTATTGTAAAAATTGAAGCTAATGTTCCCTCAGAAGATGAAAGTGATGATGGGGATGATGGTGTTGATCAAATAGAACCACAACCCATGGGAACAGTTCAACGTATGCCTAAATGGTGTACAAGTACATTACGAGATGCAAGATTGGATGCTCCACCGGATACATCCACCCCTGGACCACGGACTCGCAGTAAAGCAAGAGAAGAAGTTAACTTTGCTTTGATGAGTAGAGTTATTGAATCAGATGAGCCCTCTACAGTCCAGGAAGCCCTACAGTCAAAAGCTTGGAAAGATGCCATGGATTCTGAATATCAATCAGTGATGAAGAATAACACTTGGCAGCTTGTTGATCTTCCACCAGGGAAGAAACCCATTGGATGCAGATGGATATTCAAAACTAAGTACAAAGTAGATGGGACAGTGGACAAGTGCAAAGCAAGACTTGTAGCAAAGGGGTACGCACAAAAAGAAGGCATTGACTATGAGGAGACATTTTCTCCCACAGCTAAGATCAAAACGATCAGGATGATCTTTGCTCTAGCTGCACAGTTTGGATGGAAAGTTCACCAAATGGACGTAAAAAGTGCCTTCCTGAATGGAGATTTACAAGAAGAAGTCTACATGACTCAACCTGAGGGATATGTTGTACCTGGTCAAGAAGAAAAGGTATGCAGACTCAGGAAATCTCTGTATGGTCTCAAACAGGCACCCCGGGCATGGTACATCAAGATTGATGAGCATCTCGTACAACATGGATTTGTCAGAAATCCATACGATCCCAATCTCTACCTCAAAAAGCAAGGGGGGGAGATGGTGATTGTTGTAGTTTATGTCGATGATCTAGTCATCACTGGCAGTTCAGTGAAGATGATTGATGAAACGAAGAAAGATCTTAAGCGATCATTCGACATGACAGATCTCGGGCTTATGCACTACTGTCTTGGACTAGAAGTATGGCAGAAAGAGAATCACATCTTTGTTTCTCAGATGAAATATACCAAGACAACGCTCGAGAAGTTTAGGATGATGGATTGCACACCAATTGCTACACCTATGGAGAACAGATTACAGTTATCTCATTCAGATCCATCTCCTGAGGTAAGTGCCACTCTCTATCGGCAGCTGATTGGGAGTCTCATTTACCTGACCTACACTAGACCAGATATCAGCTTTGCAGTGAGCTATCTATCCAGGTTCATGCAGGAACCCAAAGTTTGTCATTGGAAAGCAGCAAAGCACATTTTGAGATATCTCAAAGGATCAGTGGATCTTGGTCTAGAATACAAGAAGAATGAAAACTTCTTCTTGACTGGATATTCGATTCAGATCATGCAGGTAACATTGATGATAGAAAATCCACTTCTGGATTTGTATTCTTTATGGGATCTGGACCAATATCATGGGAAGTAAGAAACAACACTTTGTTTCGCTCTTCCACGAAAGCCAGTATCGTTCTCAGGGAAGCTATCTGAAGTGATTTGGCTACGTCGCATACTGGAAGGACTTGGAATACCACAGGACAAACCGACCACCATGTATGTTGACAATGAAGGTGTTCTCAAACTTGTTCGCAATCCAGTTTTTCACGAGAGAACAAAGCACATTGAGGTTCAGGTTCATTTCATACGTGAACATGTGTTGAAGCACAACATCCAGCTTCAATTTTGTCCAACGGCTGAACAACGAGCAGATATTTTCACAAAGTCACTTGCACGTGACAAGTTCGAGTTGTTCAGAGAGTTCCTCTCCTCATCTCTTCAGACAATGCACAATTAAGGGGGGGAATGTTAGGATAAAATATTATTATCCTAATATTAATTATGCATAGTTTTTAATTAATTTTATTAATTAAATAATAATGGTTATTTTGTTATGTATTGTTATAAACCATATTTGTCTTTTATTCATACAGTTATATTGTTTTGAACAATATATTTGTATTTATTCATTTGTGCTTCCCGGATGTTATTGGAAGCTTGTGCATTTTGGAATTTGGTTGCACCTGTGCAACTTAATCTCCTGTGTGTATTTGGCTGTGCAATATCTATAAATATTGCAGCCCATTCTCTATAATTTTTTGGTTGATTGAGATTAATAAATTATACAGGCTTCCATCCCTGTTTCTCAATCTACAAAATTTCATTGGAAGCTCCATTGTAATTCTTTAGTGGGACATGCTTGTTATGACCAACAACTACATGATAAGACACAATAACTCGTGAGGTCATATCCCTATCTCACCTAGTGATTTCTAGGAGGAAGTTTAATTTTAGGAGAAAGGGATGTAGTGCCTACATTTTCTAGATTCAATTTATTTTCTCATTCTATATACTCATATATGATGGTTGGACATGGGTTAAATAGCCCCTTTTTGATATGATCTTTATGATATTTGATCATTCATGGACACATGATGATTTGGGTGTGTAGCACCAATTTAGCTTGGATTATTATGATAGTTCATTTATGTAGATTCTTTGGATACTAACATGTGGTTGATATTATTGGATTTATGATGGACATATGGTTGTGTTGCACATCTTGATATCGTTAATTATTTGGTTATTTGATGTTATCATACTATAACATAGATGTATGTTGTTATATGTTATTGATGGATAACACATGATGAATTTATATGAAATTATGTATGTTTCTCATTTACAATTCATTATTGATGATGTGTTATCATAGTTAGCATGATTATATTTTGATTGATTTAAAAGAGATTAATCTATACATTTTATTGGGTAGATGCGTTTAATGTTTGCAATGAGTTTGCAGTGACAGGGTATAGGGGAACATGGGTTTCAGGGATGCTATTTAAGTGTGCACAAGTGGCAAGTAACGGGGATGAGTCTTAGCCATGTTAACTTTGTGAAGCCTTAATTAGTTTCATGTATTGTTTGGGCACCATGAGTGACCCTTAGATTATAATGTTGTATATTTTGTAAAGTTAATTGTGTTTAGTTGTTTAATTTTTTTAGGAGCTAGGTTGGGGGACCTAATGGTCCCCACTTGTATTAAGGATGTATTTTCTTAGTTTTTTCTTGATTAATGAGGATTGGGGTCACATAATCACCCTTGAGTGGGCCCCACATCCTCAACTAATGTGCCCAAAATTCCAAACCTGAAATTGGGTTGGGTATTTTTGGTATTTTAGAGACATGTTTTGACTTAAGGGGTTCTCTTAGCATAAAAATGAGCTCTTTGACCCTACCTATTCGGTGGGGGATTAATTTCAAGGCTAAATGGGATTTCCTCCCATTTTACCTCTCTCCTCTAACCATTCATTTAAGAATGGTTAGGGTTTGTGTATTATTAAAAGTTGCATGGGTTTGTGTTATTTTTTTTTTTTTGGGTTATTTGGGGAGTAATGATAAAATGAATCTTTCTCTTTTCTTCTTTTTGATTTTTAATGTTGGGTTGTAGGGAAGAGGGGGTGACACATGTCACCCCATTATTTGTGAGGAAAATGGCCTAGTTTTTCTTCAAATACTTCCTCATGTTGGAGAAAAATAACTTTGCATGTCATTTTTGTTGGGAGTGATTTTAGAGTTGGAGCTCTTACTTGGAAAAGGATTTAGAGAAGCTTAGATATTGGAAATATTTTTGGAGGTTGGATCCTTGATCATGTATTTGTCATTTTTGCATGATAATCTTATTTTCATCTTGATGTGAGTATGGGATTTTTGTTTATGTGGTGTATGTTTTCTTGGTTGTTTCTTTTATTGTTTTCTCCATCCATCATATGACTTGATGGATTTGGGAGTTTTGTGTAGGGAAAGAGAGAGGGATTTTCCTCTTAAACCACATGGCTTTATGGACAATCCATGTTTGTTTCTTTTATCCCCTCATATAGTTCGAGGTGTGGAAGGTGGCTCTATTGTTTAAACCCGATTTACTATCCTTGCAGAGGAAACCCAATCGGTTTGAAAATCCTCCCAAGGAGGAATTTAGGTGAATGGGAGGAGTGATAAGGAGGGGTGATTGTTATGGAGGGATAAGGAGGATTTTTAAGATCTTGCATGTGTGCATCCTATGGTTGGATCACACCTTATGGTTCTATTGGATTTCTCATCCACTCTTCCCCTTTTTAAGGATGAATTTGGTGTTCTCCTCTTCTTGTTTGGTTGTCATCTTTTGTTTTTTAGTGCATGAGTTGGTCGTAATTGTGATGTTCTTGTTTATACCCCTCCCTTTCTTGTGCACATTTGAGTAATGCTTGTTCTCTCTCCCATGGGCTTGCGAGAGGCTAGCATTCCTCGTAACTTTAGAAAGACATGGAATAATGCTTATAGGTTGGGTGGTAAATCATGCCTTTCTCCCTATGTTTTTGATCTTATGACATGGATAATATGTGGATTGTTTCTTGATGATGATGGTCAATACTTAGATACCTTCTCAAGTTATCTTCCTAATTGTGGGAAACTATTTGTCACTTGGTTCTTGGAAAATATCGATGTAAAATATCTTGAAAGTCTCCTTATTGGGAGGTGTTTATAACTTACTCTTAAAAGGATGTATCTTGTAAGTTCTTTCCCTACCTTGTTATGGAGTTGTATTTTTTCATTATAAGAATGAGTTTTGTCTTCTTCGTAAGGAGGAATATTGTTTTGTTTGAAATCTTGTTTCCTTCATATTGTAAGGAGCTCATGTTTTTATTTTGTAATTATATTGGAAACCTTATTTCAATGATATTTGTATGAATGTATTATTCTACAAAAATAGGGTAGTGTAAGAGTTATAATCTAGAATGTGTATCTTACTGAACATTACCTTGCATTAAAAAGTTAATAAATTGAAATGCATTGTATCTTTAGGGATGGTTTTAGTAATAAAATTTATTTCTTTATGTCAAAATGAGTTTTTTATTCCTTTTGATTGATTGGATTGAAAACCTTATCTTGAAACTTATGGTAAACTATATCCTATTCAAAAGGAAGGATTTTATTATTTTGCATGTTGAAAATAAGATTTGAGAAATAAAATGAATGATTTTTCTGACTTACTTTGTTACCATTATCTTTGTCTTATTGTTTTGATTAAGAGTAAGGATAACATCTCCATTAGTTTCATTCTGGTTATTAAGTGTGAATTTTAGTTGAGTTTACTTCCCTTTTGAGGGTATTATTAAATATATATTTTGCGGGAATATAGGTTTTGTATCTCTTGGTGGAGGAAAGGAGGTTAGAAGAAATTTAGTTACATGTAAAGAATGGAGTGTATTGGAAATATAAGTTAAAATCTTTCTTAGATTGTAACTTAAATGTTGAAAAAATCTCTACTAGGTTGTCTATTCAATTTCAAAGTGTGTGTGTGTGTGTGTGTGTGTGTGTGTGTGTGTGTGTGTGTGTGTGTGTGTGTGTGTGTGTGTGTTCTTTGATTGAACATCTCTCTTTTAACCAAGAAAATGAATCAATGAGAAGTATCTTGAACTTGTTACTATTACATTTACATTTAATTTTATGAGTGGGTATTATTTTAAAGGAAAATAATTTATATGCCTAGTTTACATAGGAATGAGACTTGAAACTTAATGTAAATTAGTTGGAATAAGTTTTTCTCCAATGTTACTATTAAAGGTTATAATACATATTTAAATAAATGGTTTACACTATTTTTTTACTTTGAAGAAACATTAATATATACATTAGTGCAAAGCTATATAAAATTAACTATTATATATATATATATATATATATATATATATATAGACACACACACACACACTTTTTAAATAAATATAAATACCTTACTTTTAAACTTCTTCATCGCATATGCGAGAACAAAAAAAAAAAGAATTGAGAACTATTTTGGATCATATAAATATTTGTATAGTCAAAATAAAATAGCATTATAACATCGGATTTTCATAGAATGGATTTGGATATTAAAAATAATATTAAATTTTCATGAAAAAAAAAAGTTGTGGAAAATTTTGTTTAAAGTTAAAAATATATATATATAAATTACATGGTCAGTGGCTTTGGCTATGACTCGCAACCGTCCCCCACACCCTTTTACCACAAACCCATCCCTCTCCATACAGAAACCCTTTCCTCACAACTTCCTATTTTAAAAACCCTACACTACTTGTTATACACACAACCGCCATTATCAACCCCATGCCACTGCAAAATAAAGAAATAATACTAATAAAAGTCTTCTCCTTCTTTTAGAATAAATAATATAAATATATAAAAACACTTATAGACACAATAAGAAGAAAATCTCTAGTGTTAGATGCAAAATAAAGATAAAGATAAAAATAAGAAAAAACCTAGATAGAGTAGAGAATAAAGAGAAGAATAAGATGCACGGATACATTACCTAGAACCTTCTCACCAAAAAATAAACCACATTAAAAAAAAGTCCATATGCCTCTATTAATGCCTATAGACACCTATAATTTATCTTGAACGGTTTAAATACTTAAATTGTGCTAATTATCCCATTTCGGAAAATTGACGACATATCATCAATATAACACATTTTCTCTTCTATCATTGTTAATTAACTACATTACACTAGTTAATTGGCCCTTCTATCCAAAGTGAAGACAATTAATGACCTTCTGTTAATTAAACCCATTTATACCTGAATTAATTAATTAAGTTTTATCATCTATTATATCAATAAACTTGCATTTATCTAATTTGATCCTTCCTATCCCATAAATCATGTTAATTATCTTCTAATCTATACTAATAGGCTCATATCCTTATTAATTCATCACCTTTGATTCATTATATTCACCCCTAAGTCCCATGGGTCACTAAAGGAAAAAATAAACTCTTCTAAGGTTGACTCAACCCTCCCTAAACCTTCATTATCCACAACTAACCCAACCACTCTATTATCCCACATGTAAAGGGATTTAGAGATTATTTTTTCTGTTGGGGTATATAAGGATCCCTCCTCCTACCTATCTGCTTACACCTAAATGAGCACAAATCCTATACTATAGCCATTTCATCATCCTAGCGCATTATACATTAGAGTGGAGCTAAGCATCATCCATTTAGATTTAATCATCCAAGCTATTTTGTGAAGATCAATGGAGTTAATCAAGAAAGGCCTTGTTGTCATGACTTGATGAACCTCCATCCTCAATCCTCTTAGATCAAGTAACAACTATCAACCCTTTGATAGCTAAAGGATCTACCTAGGTCCATTTCATTGATTTAGCTTTCTAAAGAGTAGAGAAATAAGTGTTAGCATGTTAGCTTGAGGTTTATTTTCAAGGTTTTAATGCATAGTGTTGATGTTTATTACTTTTTTAGATCTTAACATGATGGTGCATAGATTTTAGTTTAGCATTATATTAAGACTATTAGGTGTTAGTCTTGATTTTATTTACATAGCTAACTAATTCTTGCACACATTTGGCATGCCTGGTGGGACGGGTCCTTAGTCCCTTAGCATTGTAGTTCAATTTTTGTTGTTATTTCAATATTTGGCTAACCCTTGATATGCACATGTGTGAAATAATGTTAAATTTCTTATGATTTTTGCTAACTTTGCATGTGTTGAGTCTTGTTTAGGGGTTTAATTTTGATGGGTTATTGTCAATTTTGAGCTAACATGTTAAAATTTTGAGCTTTTTGATATTTCTTACGTCATTTTGTTGTATTTTGATGTCATCACCAAGTACATTATTTGTAAGGGTGTACAAGCACATAAAATAGAGCACAAACACCCATTTCCTAGTGCGAAACATAATTACGCTAGTGCACATGCACTGCTGCGATGTGTACCCTATTTTCTATCAAAATTGTCGGACCACTCAGGCACTCATTTCCTAGTGCGACATCATTTTCCGAACACACACACTACTACAGATTGTACCATGTTTTCTATTAAAACCGTATGACCAACACAAGCTCTTGAACCATAGTGCATTGATCCTTATGATGGTCCAAACACTCTGCATCTGCATAGCTGTGCATACACCCATTTCCTAGCATAGACATCATTCTTCCAATGTACACACACACTTTTATATTTGTTTGAATTTTTTTTTGCTTCTTGTGCACACACATCTATCTCATTAACATCACTTTGTCTTTGAGGCAAACACATACATATCTCTCGGCCATGTAGGCACTTTGTAGCTCTGCTAGTCCACACAGAGGCACATAGGTAGGATAATCCACGCGCGTATACCCTAATCAATGCATAGGCACCACTTTGTCAAGTTTTGAATATCAGTTTAACATTTACAAAATCTTGTGTCATTAAAATACTATAATCTTGCGGGTTTATTCTAATTAATATCTATTTTGCAGGTTTATTTACATGCTTTTTTTAAAAATTGCATTAAACCTGGATAAACATTTAATGCTTAATAATAAGAGTAAATTCATGTATGTTCTTCCTTGCACCTTTTTGGGCAATCTTGGGAATCAGAAATGATTCTTATCTCTTTATTTTTCTTTGAAAAATGTTGGGAATGTCAAATTTGGTTAAAATAAACATGTATCATGTTTGATTTAAGTATTTTCCATTTTTTTATTTCTTATTTGGATCTTGCATCACATATGCTCTTCTCTTGCATCTTAGGATGATCTTGAGAATCAAAAATGACACTTTTCCTCTTTATGTGCATGGAAAATTACTAATATGTTGTGCAGGACCAAAAATGCTTTTCAAAGAAGGAAGAAATTAAGACAAAAAAACTACTAATAAAATTTTCATGTAGTTTTCCTCAAGTTATTCAAGAAAACCACATTAAGCTAAAAATAAAATAAAAAACACACCAAAAAAATCACACTGTATTTGCAGGTTTCCAAAAGGGTGCATCCCTATCCATTCAACTAGAACATAACCCCTTTAGCATAACACTTTAAGCTACAATAATGGGGGTGGTTCTAGGAACTACAAAGTAATCCATGTAATAGGGAACCTTGTGAATGAAACAGGAAGTGTTCCACACAACCTACTTGACTAGTTTTACCATTTGTGAGATTTAGCATCAAAGTTATCCATATCACGAACCTAGTGAGAGTACACGATGGACACATTTATTTCCCACTGTACTTGAAGTGGGCAAAGTAAATCCAGGATAATCCTTGGGAAACCTTGGAAAACCAAGCTCACATATAGATAACTTGTAATGCCTCGGTTGAGTGAACCACCTAGGAATCTATCTCGACTGGCAGACCCACTTTGACCATATCAAAAGTAATTTGAGTTGAGAGCTATCACAAAGGGATAAATTTTATGGAGTTGTAACCTTGTTTTTTCGAAAAAAGGAGATTCCATCAAAGTTTGAATGACATGTCATTCATCATGAGGATTGTAAAGTTTTACTTTTACTTAGTTTTCACTTGTCCTAGGGTGAGGCGAAACTCTGCTGAAGTGAAACCAAACTCTCTTCAACACCAATTGATCTACTTCCTTCACTTTCTTTTGACACTTTGTTGATCAGAAGAAGAGTGACTACCCTTGTGTTGCTAATTGATTTGTATTCACCACTTTTGTGTCTATTTACGCTCATCCATGTTTGCGGCTGAGTTGTTAAATGTCTAAAGTGTGTGAAAACATTTCATATCATTGGTATCCTTTTTGGTCTTGATACCCAAGTCAAGATCATCAATTGTAGTTAGGATGGATTCATCACCTTGACTCTCCTTTGAATTGTTATCTTGTTTTTATCGTGTCACTAAAATTTTGGTATTTACGTATTTTTCTTGAAGCTTGACCTAAATATCCATATTGTGATGTTACGCTATATACACTTTAACAATTCCTAGGTATACACTAGATTTAGTTTTATTTCAATTTCTACCTCAATTCTGAAATTTCTTTAGTGTTACCAATTTTACGCGTTATATCAATATCATATTGATATTAATTACCTTACTTTTTCACAATGTTTGGTTAACATATCTTGGTGGAATTGTTGTGTCTCTCATTATCATAACTTCCACTTTTTGGAATACGGTCTTGATTGGATTCGGGATTTTTTTAGTATACTTTTTTGAGGATTGTGTTAACTCCTTGTAATTACTTATGCATTGTTCATTTCTTTGAACTATACATAAGTAATGACATTTTTTAATCATCTTAAAACACCAACTACCATTTTGGAAACATACTTAAGAAGCATGCCATTTTGTTGATTGGTTTTGGAACTAAGCATAGTGTGATTGTATTTTATTTGTTACCTTTTGACTTACTCATTTAGAATAATCACTTGGGCACATTTATCCTTTGACATTCATTATAACTCTTGAACTATTGACATTATTTTTACATTTCACTTAGGATTAATCAATACCTTTTTAATAAATTAAAAACACCTTAGTGAAACTCTCATACATCATGGCCCCTAAAACAAGATTGGGAGCCAAAAGTAGGAATTTAAAATGAAACAAGCACAAACTTGGGAAAATTCAAACAAACAAGGGTCAAATCCCTTTATTGGCCATGATCTTAGGCCTTTATTTTCTATAGAGAAAGAAGTGGAGGAGATGGTAGATCATAGTGGTGATGAGTTAGGGTCACCATGCATGGAATTTTATTTTGACCCCACCTTATTAGATGAATTCCTTTTTAGAAACAAAGATCGGGTGCTAGCAAGAGTGGTGGAATTAGGAGCTATAATGCCTACATAACATGAGACAATCCCACCCACAAATGAATCTAATGAGGAAGAACAACCTCTCCTTAACATGGAAGATATCCTAACACATGGGAATACTTCCATGTCCAACATAGGAAACAATAATATGGTGGGTTATAAAATTTCATTCGTGAAGATGCCACGTAGTGTTAGATTAGAACATGAAAATGTGGAACAACCTCACGAGGGGTTCACTTAGGTAAATTATGGTATAACACGTGCGTTCAAAGGGTATTAATTAACACCCTTAATTTAGGTTTTTACCTCAAATTATTCAATTTATAATACCCACTCCTATGATATTATTGGAATGAAAATACCCCCTTTTTCCATGTACCTTACTTACCAATTTCTCCATTACAATTTTATTTACCCCTTTTTATTTCTACCCTAATATATTAATTAGAAAATATAGCATATTTCTCGCTCAATTTTTTTAATATGCATTTCCTAAAGATAGTTTGAATCCATTCAAGACCTATTACC
Organism: Taxus wallichiana var. yunnanensis; assembly: GCA_018340775.1. Lineage (NCBI taxonomy): Eukaryota > Viridiplantae > Streptophyta > Pinopsida > Cupressales > Taxaceae > Taxus > Taxus wallichiana. The sequence goes on from CM031243.1 coordinate 533,975,550, forward strand.
AATTACCTTATAAATTTTAAGATTTAATTATTTATAAATAGTTCTTCAAATAATTAATATGGTGAAATAATATCACATGTGTTGAAAAGCACACTTAATCCTACTTTTCAACCATCTTATTATTTCTTGGTTAAGAATATCTTAATTGATATGTATTTATTAAAAATATATTATAATTTAACTTTATGACCACACTCCTTTTGTAATTTTAAGGTATGTAGTTTTAAAAACTAGGTTTCAAATGTCTTATTTTTATATTAAAATTGAACCTCCCTTTCCATTGGCCTATATCTCTAACCTACCCACGATGAGGGTCGTCAATCCTCACCATTAATAATGTCAATCTGGTTTGGTGTCCAAAGGCTGTATGAATTAAGAGAAGAAAATCTTGGAAAGTAAATCCTTTAAACACAAACCAAACTTGCATAAAATAAATCACACTTGCGGAAATTGAAAGGCACACTTGCAGAAATAAAGTTTGCATGAAAGAAACACACTTGCATGAATTAAAAGGCACACTTGCATAAAGGAAATCACACTTGAATGTCTTAAGGACTTCTTGGTAAAACCTTATTCAAATCAAACTATGAAAACTTGTTGAAAGTAAAACACACTGAAAGCTTTTTGAAAGGAAACACACCATGCAGAATGGAAACACACTTTCTATTGGAAAATAAACACACTTGCTTAAATTATTGAAAGTAAACACTTGCTTTTGAAATAAACACACTCAATTTAGAATGCTTGAAAACAATTGCAAGAAATATAAAGAATTATCTAAACACTTGCGGGAAACAAGTATACAACAAAGTTTAAGCTTTGAAAGAACTAAAACAATACAAAATTAATAGATCTAAGCTATTTGCTTGAAGAAATATAAATACCAAATAAATGAATATCCTGGTCCTTGGGGGAGTGGGCCCTTGCTCCTCCTCGAATCAGGATTTAACAACTCAAAATTCTCTCAAATCGGAATGGCTATTTTATTGATAAAACATTCGGTATTACAAAATGTACTTGGATCTGAGTACTTAGTCTATTTCTTTCTTTTTATTTCTATTATATATCTATTATCTATATATTCTATATCTCTATTATATTTATATTCTATATATGGGGTTTTTTTTATATACATTTTACAATCACATTGTCTCAATGATTCTGATGAAATCAAATCATGCCCAGAATAGATGTTGAGTCGGATGGTGGTTGATCAGATAGTTGTAGGATAACTCTCCTAGATCTGCATTTAGAAATCTTCTCATCCTTCATGATTGAAAGGGTTGTAGATGAAAAATCTCTAGATGTGGTTTAAAATAGATAACTCCCATCGGTTCTAGAACTTTGGAGAAGTTCTAGAACCATAGGAAATTGTTAAGAACCAAAACCTGTGAGAGTTCGAGCTATCCCCAGGAGTTCCGGAACTAAGTCTAAAAATTTCGGAACTAAATACTAGAGTTCCAGAACTAAATATTGGAGTTCGGAACTAAGTCTAAAAGTTTCAAAACTAAATGATGACTATGTGATGGAGTTCAGAACTAGCTTGGAAGTTCTAGAACTAAGTTGTGTAGGAACAGATGCTATCAAAAACATATTGAATGCCACCTACTTCATTTCCTTGACTGATTAGACCTACTTTATTACAAAACTGAATTTAAACACACACTTTCGGAAATTTCAGAGCTTTTAACATTAGGATCACAATCAATCAAAAGATAGATAATTACATCCTAACTCATATCAGATCAACTAAAAGTCACACAATGCAATCAAACTTAATCAAAAGGAGAGTAAGATGAGATCATATATTATACATTAATCGGACATATTATGGCCTCATCATTTCCCCCAAACTTACTTGTTTGTAAGTCCCTTTACAAACTCATTCTTCAAAAGTGGGATCATATGTTCTGCATTCCATTTGATTGCTTAGATCAAATGGCTGAAACTAGATTTTCCAATGCTTAAGCTCAGATGTATTGTACCCAACTCCTTTTTATTTTCCTCTCCCACTTTTCAAATTCAGTAGGGTCTTGAGGTTCTCTATTTTTCCAAGGAGACATGGGGGTGAGAAGTAGAGGGGCCTTGTTCACATTCCCATCCATATTTTCCCATAGGTTTCATTGACTTGGGGAATTATTGTGCATAATGCTTTGGCCCTCTCTAAACTCCATATCAGATTTGTAGGGGAAATTACTTCCCTTCTTTTCAAAGAAATAGTAAGGAGTTCCCACCTCTTTGAGCATCCTTCATAAATATCTTCAAATTTTTCCTCCTCATAGGAGGTGAAGGCATCAATACTCTTTTGCAAAATGGCAGGTAATGTGTCTTGAATCTCCTATCAAAGGCATGAGTTCTAAAATGTGTGAGGAAGGTAGAAGGTTTACCATAATGAGCTCTCATACAGAGGCTTGTTGAGCTGGCTTTCAATAAAAATTCAGATTCCCTTTCCTTCCATGCAATTTGGTTTTGCAAAAAGAGAGAAAATGCATTGAGTGGCTCTCCCCTACATATAAGTTGATCATAAATCCTATGTGTTTTTTCTCTAGCATATAATTGCAAAGATAAAATTCACACAGGAGATTTTTCTACTTAGGGATGGATAGAGAGTAAGCTGCCATGAATTCAGATTCATCTTGTAGTTCATGTGGAAGCCCACATGCAATTCTTGATAGCTTCTAGTGAATGAACTTGCTCTTCCAAAAACACACTATATGCAGGAGAGGCCTCCTGCAGGAAAGTAATTTCTCACTCATAATACAGACCATATGAATTTTGGCAAGACATTTATATTTATTTCCTTCCTCCTTATAAAATTTTTCTTCCCATTCCTTTCTTGCCTTCATCTCTTCCTCCATCTTGGTCTTTAATTCTTCATTTGATGTTTTGGCTTCTCTGAGCTCTCTGCAAATATCATCCCATAGTTGTTTGAGTGGAAAATAGGTCAACTCAATCTATGTAGAGGTTGTGGACACAACACTCTATTTTCTAGAAGTCTGAAATTCTTCCTCTTTTTCTATCAGTTGCTTCTTGGTTGCTGATAATTCCTCAGTCTTGGCTGCAAGCTGAGTTGTTAGCTCATCAATGAGCATTTTTCCCTTTGTTCCAATTTAAGTTTGAGGAAGTCCAATTCCTCATCTTTTTCTCTGATAATGAGCTCTACTCTAGACAAGAACAAAGCCTTGTTTAACTTGTTGTCTTTCTTCTTCCTCTTGAAATTATTTGAGGAGTTGGGCATTCTTCCTCTATCAAAGGAAATTTTCCTTTTCTTATCTTGGATGCCAACTCTTCTTCTTCATGTGGCACTAGCTTGATGGTTCAACCAACTCCTGAAAATCTTGATCTTCAAATCTCTCTTCTCCTCTGTCCATTTCAGCTTGACTTGGCTCAGGTGGAGTCATGGCCATGTTGCCCAAAATGTCAGTAGCTTCCTCTTCCATCCTTTCCTGCTCACTCCTTCCTTCTAGGGTTTCCCTTGACCTCTTATGAATTTTTCTTATCTGGGGAAGTTCAACATGCCCAGTAGTGAATTTCCTTCTAGAGCTTCTTCTTACTATTCTTTCTTTCTCTTGTGTGGGTGAGCTATCACCATCGAGACAGAGATATTGGCTCCCCAAGTTCTTTGTGGAAGAAGGAATTTCCTTCACAGGTACAGAAGGCTCTGTTGTTTTTATCTTTCTCACCGACCTTCTTTTTTTTGGTATGTTTTCTCTTTCCATTTCCCTTTGTCTGTCCTTCTACAGGGGCATCAATTTCTAGATTAGTTGAAGGAGAGAATGGGGCTGGAATTGTCCTTCTCATAATATTAGGGTTTTTCTTGAACTTGCCAAGAAACTTGTCCCAAATTTCTTCTCCATTCTTCTTTGATAGGAAATGGTGTTGGCATATCAAATGAATTAGACCATGATGCCTAATTGTCCCAACACCCCAGGAATACCTCTGAGCCATGGTCTAAATGGAATAAAAAAGAAACCCTGGGAGGTTTATTATGTATTCAGGTTTGGTGGCTCCATACTTCAGATATATGAGCATTTTTAAGACTTCTTTTCCCACAGACCCAAATTGACCATCACAGGTTAAATATTTTACTATCCAAAATGCTACCCTATCAAAGGGTTTGGGAAAACTAGCCCTTCTGACCCCTTTTATGATTTTCTTTGTATTATAGATGTATTGGGGTTCAGTTTCTTCTTCTTGCAGTAAGACTTCAACTAGTTCTTTCAAAGTCCCCTTGGCAGGTTGTGGGACATGAACAATGGGCACTCTAGACACATTACTTACAATATTTACAGAAAAAGGAATAAAGACATTTCTCACCTTTGTTCTAGATTGTTCTAGGTTTATGATGAATTCTCTTACCAATTCATCATTATGCCTTGAAAATTTCTTCAGAATTCAAGCCATCCTGCATGCTCAAAGATGGATGCTACTTCTTCATCTGAGCAGTTGGGAATCATCCTCTGGTTCTGATTTCTTCTTAATCCCCATATCGGCTTGAGTTCTGTCTCTTTTGATTTTGTGTGAATTGGTTGTAGGCCTTCTTCTTAGCTACGAAACTAATGACTTGGTTGTGGAACCTCTATTTTTAGCTGCGGAACCTTAGTTTCTTAGCTACGAAACTTCTGAATTCTCTGTTCTTTGCTTGAATACAAACTCAATTCACTTGCTCCTTCCTCAAAATATTTCTGCAATCTTTATTTCACTTGATGTTTGCAATAATGATTACTAATGATAACCATGCCACCACTTATTCCATCCAAATCAATTTCATGATTACACACTTGTAATCATAATGTATAAATAGATGACTCATCATACCTACTTTTAAATTAAGTCACATCACACATGCAAACATTTAATCAACCCTAAATAAGTTAAAAGACATAATTACCATCCTTGATGATGTAATCCTTTTGTTATGATGACTCGTCATTCCTACAAGTGGAACAAAAACATGATTAGATAAGACAGCTGGAATTCAAAAGAATTCCTTTATTTGAACTAGCCAAAAAGAGGTCAACCACCATTTTTTGCTTGTTTTCAATTGACCTTGAGAGAATTTCTTTTTTTTTTTATATATTTTATTTTTTTTATTTTTTTTTTGGAAGAAAATGCCATTTGTTGGTTTTCATCTTCTTCCCTTTATTCTGGATCTATCATCTATTATTTGATCATTTTGGAAGAACTGAGTTCTTCCATATGATCAAATTCTTTATCTACTTCAATCTTCCTCAAAAATTCATTCTTAGTGGGAGGCTTCCTATAGAGTTTCAGCCTATGTCCATTGACCAAGTGTTACTACTACTTGCTGCCATCAATGGGAAGTAACTGAATAGAACCATTGTCAAAAATCTGATCAATCTGATAGGGTCCCAACCATCTAGTTCTCAATTTTCCCTTGAACTATTGGTACTTAGAATCAAACAATAATGCCCAGTCTCCTACTTTGAATTGTCCTTTTTCTTGATATGTATGTCATGTCATTGCTTCCTTTGCTCTTGAATCATCTCTGTCTGCTTGAAGTGCTTCCAACCTTAATTCATCCAACTCATTGAGTTGAAGGATTCTTTCTTTTTGAGTTGCATTCAACTCAATTCCCACCTTCACTGTTGTCCTCAATGTCTAAAGTTCAAATTCTATAGGCAACAAGGGATTTTTCCCATAGACTAATTCATATGGTGAAAACCTGTTGTAGTTTTCCAAGTTGTATTATAAGCCCAGACAGCTTTAGGTAGTCTCTTTACCCAATCTTTTCTCCCAGCTTCAACCATTTTGGTAAGGATGTTCTCCAATTCTCTTGTTTGTTACTTCAGCTTGTCCATTTGACTGTGGATGGTAAGGAGATGACTTCCTATGATTGATTTGGTAATACCTTGTGAAATCTTGGATCATATTAGACATGAATTGTGGTCCCTGATATGAAACTATGCTCCTTGGTGCTCCAAACTTGATCATAATTTTGTTCCAAAGGAAATCAACAACTACTTCCTCAGTGGCATTTGTCAATGCCTGCACTTCCCCATTTTGTCACATAGTCAGTACATACAAGAATATATTCCTTCCCTTGTGAAGGAGGATTAAAGGGACCAAAAAATCCAATCCCCATCTCTCAAATGGTTCAACCACAACTTGAGGCTGAAGAGGCATTTCATTGGTGAAAGTTGGTTGTCCCATCCTTTGACAAGGATCACACCTCTTGATATATCTTTTCACATCCTTGTACAGAGATGGCCAATAATAACTAGTGCCAAGTATCTTATGAGTTGTTCTTTTTACTTGAATAGTGTCCTCCACTTGGTTCATCATGACATGCTCTGAGGATGTCAAAGATTTCATCCTCTCTTACACACTACTGCAAGACAAAATCAGGACCACACTTAAATAGCATTCCATTTAACCATTTGAATTGTGCACTGGTTTTAATTAACTTCTTTATTTGTTTCTTAGTGAAAGAAGGAGGAACTTCCTGTTGCAAGATAATTTTCCATATCAGCAAACCATGGTGTACTTGCTGAGATTGCAAATAGTTGTTCATCTGGAAAGTTATCCTTGACTGGATCTTGCTCCCCTGTGGTGGTTAGTCTTGACAAAAAATCAGCTACCACATTAGATTTACCTGGATTGTCCACAATGGTAATATCAAATTCTTGCAAAAGTAATAACCATCTAATGACTCTTCCTCCAACCACTTGGTTTGTTCATTAAATACTTAATTGTTGAATGATCTGTGTATACAAATATCTTGTACCCTATAATATAATGTCTGAATTTATTGATTGCATAAATTACAACAAGAAATTCCTTTTCAGTGGTGGTGTAATTCTTTTCAGTGGGAGTAAGATTCTTGCTAAGATAGTAAATGGCATACATCTTTCCTTCTTCATCTTTTTGTCCCAATACTGCACCAATGGAATAATTTGAGGCATCTGTTTGGATATGAAATGGATTTTCCCAATTAGGACCTCTCAATATTGGGGCACTGATTAATTTGTCTTTAATTTCTTCAAAAGCATGTTGACACTTTTCATCCCAAAGAAATTCACAGTCCTTGGTTAGCAAATTAAACATGGGGGCAAAATTTTACTTGAAATATTTTATAAAGCATCTATAGTACCCAACATGTCCTAGAAATGATTTGATATCTATGGGGAGTCTGAGGGATAGGTAAATCTGAAATGATCCTAATTTTGTTTTGATCCACCTAAATTCCTTTTTTTGAAATATGGTGTCCTAATACAATTCCCTCATCCACCATCATCAAAAATTTTTCATCACTAAGAGACAGGTTGTGTTGTTCACATCTTGTTAACACTCTGTCCAGATTTCTCAAAGCATCTTCAAATGTATCTCCATGTATAGTGAAGTCATCCATATATACTTCAACACAATCATTTGTTAGATCAACAAAGATTGCAAGTACAACTCTCTGAAAGTTGCAGGAGCATTGCATAAACCAAATGGTAACACTCTATAGGAAAAGGTTCCCCATGGACATGTAAATGTAGTTTTGTCTTGATCCTCGCTGCAACTCTGATCTGATTGTACCCACTAAAGCCATCCAAGAAATAAAAGTATTGTTTACATGAAAGGTTATCTAGGACTTGATCTATGAATGGTAAGGGAAAATAATCTCTCATTGTGGCTTTGTTTAGTTCCCTATAGTCAACACATATTCTCCATTTTCTATTCTTTTTTTGGGAACAATTACAAGAGGAGATACCCACTGGCTATCTGAGATAGGGTAGATGAAACCTACTTGTAATAGTTTTTCAATTTCTTGTTTGACTATATCCCTTAAAGTTGGGTTAATCCTTCTTTGAGGCTGCCTAACTAGGTTTAATGTTTTTAGTATAGATGTGATGAGTGTAGATACTTGGATGAATCCCCTTCATATCTTTGTAATCCCAAGAAAAATTTAGTATGATTTTTTTAGAACATCAAACAATTTAGCTTCTTCATCCTCCTTCAACCAGTTGTTAATGTTTAAAGTTTTACTGGTTGAATTTCAACATGCTTGGTTCCAATATGTGATGAACTGATTTGTGGAAAGGGTTTCATTAAAGTATTTAATGGACATGCATGTGGTAACAACATATGGTATGTAGCAACATCTCCAAAATTTCCTTGAGATAGAATACTGGAAAAAGGATAGTAATGAGAATTATGATACTTATCTCTTTGCAGGCCAAATTCCTCATCACTGCTACTTTCCAAAAATTCTTCACCACTTCTGATGTACTTGAAACTGAAGCTACTTGATTCATCCTCTCCCCATGAGAAATCTCATTCCTCTGGAGTGAAATCATTTTCAATCAAAGAGAACTATTGTTGTCGTGGTTCGGAACTAAATGTGGTGGTTTCGGAACTATAGCCGCAAGTTCGGAACTAAGTTCATGGGTTCGAAACTAAGTTCACGGGTTCCAGAACTAAGTTCACGGGTTCGAACTATTCATGGGTTCTTGAACTATTTTTGATTACATCGAGACAACAGTTCTCATCCATGGTGGATTAATCATCTCTTCTACTTCTCTTACATGATCCTGTAATGTGATCATAGCCAAAGAAGACAAATTTTGCTTATTAGTTTTAGGAGAATCAACCCACAATTGTTCATGATTGTCAGTAAAAGGTTGTGTGTAGGATATAAGGAAATTTTTTAGAGTTCTTACCATTCGAGATTGTCATATCACCTGACCTGTAATCTATCAAAGCAACAACTATAGCTAACCATGGTCTACCCAAAATAATGGGATAACCCAATGTTTTACCTTTTGGCTGCAATATAAGGAAGTCAACTGGATATTCCCATGACTCTACCATAACCACCATGTCTTCAATAATTCCTTCTAGTTTTGCTACAGATTGATCTATCATCTGCAATATGGTATTAGTAGGTTGTATACCCATTAATGGTAATGTTTTCAGAGTATCCACTTGTCATTACATTGATAGCAGACTCCCAAATCTATCAAAACATTATGTACATCCTTATTTCCTATAGAGATAGAAATAACAGGACTTCCAAGGATCTCCATATTTGGGAAGTAATAGTTTTCTACTAATAAATCAACAAGTTTCCCATCTACTTTGATAGTCTTGGGATATTGTTTCTTCCTTCCAGGATTTTTCATGCATAACATTTTGATTAATTTGTTCAATTCTGGAATATCTTTAATTGCTTGTAACAGTGGTATTTCAATATTCAATTTCCTTAGTTCCTGTACCAATTCAGACTCCTTGATTTCTATAGCTTCTTTGAATCTCTCTGGAAATGGAGTCTCAATAGTGTTGTTATCTGGCTCCTTTTCTTTTCTTTCTATATCCTCTTTTGGAACAACAATACTAGGGATTTCATTTTCTTCTGTCATTTCAGTGATTATAAGGGGTGGACTATTAATGATTTTCCCAGATCTAGTTTGAATATCCTTACAATCCATAGCATGTAAATCAACTATTTTTTTTTGGTTTTGTTCCATAAACAGGAGTTGTTTGTTTGTTTATGGGGTTTCTACTGGGTGTGCTGGCATTTGTGTTTGGACTACATTCTCATTTTTGTGAATTTTGTGCGGGGGATCCCATGATGGCTGTTGATTCTGATTTGGATATGTTCTTCCTTGGAATAATTATTAGGGTTCCATCTAGGTTGTGACCAAGCATAAGGATTTCCTTGACCAGCCCATGGTTGTTGATGTCCCTGAGCATACCAAGCTTGATTTTCCCAATCTTGAGGGTTCCAAGTTGGTTGAGGTACCCAAGGTGGTTGTCCCCAATTTTTGGTACTTCCTGAGTAGCCCATGGCATTGTCCATGGATTAGGAGCTGATCTTGGCATAAACTACCCTTGGTTAGGTTGTCTCTGAACAAAATTCAATTCTTGTTGTAGATGAGGCACTTTGGTTTGTTTAAGCTGATTTTTAATAACAGGAAGTAAAGAACAAACATCAATATCATGTTCTTTAGATTCACAGATAAGACACATTTCTATTTTATCTAAAGGATAATCTCTTAATGCATGCTTCTTCCTACATCTAGGACAATACATAGCCAATGGTTCAGTTTTGGAATTTTCTTTAGCTTGTAATCCATCCATAGTAGAGGTTAATTGCACTAAAATGTCTGTTTTAAAGTTTTCTAACTCATCCATTAGTTTGTTCATATCTGGATTCAAAATTTTCACTTGATTTTCCTTTTCTAGGTCCACCTCTCATTCTGGAATAGCTTCTACAAATCTCTTTAATTCCATTCATTCTTATCTGATCAATGTCTCCACCTCCTATCAAGTTAAGGGCTTCTCTAGATTCATCATCCAAACCTTTAAGAAAAATGGTTTTACTTAACTCCTCTGTAAGCACAAATCCACATCTTTTGCTAACAAAGAGGAATCTATCTAAATAGTCTTCTATGTTTTCATCATCCTCTGCTTGATTTTGAAGAATTCTTCCTTCCTATTTCTCCCTCTACAATAATCCTGGTATTTATCTAGGAAGGCAGTCTCCATTTGTGCCCAAGTGCTAATAGAGTTGGATGGTAATCCCATGAACCACCTCATTGTTGCATCCTTCAAAGTGGATGGAAACAACTTGAGTTTTTGATTATCTATTTTATAATCATAGGTCTGACATAGTACCTTGAATTCAAATAGAAATTGGTCAGGATCTTCAGATGACATCCCTCTAAAGGTGGGTAAATGTGCAGGTGAGATATTTTTCATTGATGTGTCATCATCTCCCAATTGGATTGGATAGGTAAAGGTCCTATCAGGTTCTCTCTCAGCTTCTCGTGCCATTTTAAAAATATTTTCTAAATTTTCCTCCCAATCAATGTGGTAAGTGGTATGCCTTGGGAAGGTGAAAAATCAGGAGTAGGAGGTTGACTACTCAATTGAGAATCAAAACTTACCCTAAATGGATCTTGGGTAATAAGCCTTCTCCTAAAAGTTCCACTCCCTTCAGGTGACTGATCTAAGAATTCCAAAAATGGAAATTTTGTTTCTTGTCTGACAGGGGATGGTGGTGCCTCCAATTCTTGATCAATTTCCTTACTTTGACTAGAGGATGTTATGAATTCTTGTGAAGATGTTTTTGGAAGGAATCTACCTGTGAGTCTCTTGGTCTACTCATATATTTTGTGATATAGTAGGGAAGATTCTTCAACTACTAGATGTATGTTTTGTTGCTCTTGCTAACACTTAATTAGAAAGTTCCAACTAGTGTTCCCAAAATGGCACCAAAAATGATGGGTGTCATCATTCCCTTCATTTAATCAACTTCTTGTTGATGTCATATCAAACCAGGGGTGTGTCTAAAGCTATATGCAACAAGAGTACTTTAACCGATCTAGTAGTTGATTGTAGCTATTTTTGTATTTTCTAGGGGATCTCTTTAATGTCTTAAGGACTTCTTGGTAAAACCTTATTTAAATCAAACTATGAAAACTTGTTGAAAGTAAAACACATTGAAAGCTTTGTTGAAAGGAAACACACTGTGCAAAATGGAAACACACTTGTTGTTGGAAAATAAACACACTTGCTTTTGAAAGTAAACACACTTGCTTTTGGAAATAAACACACTCAATTTAGAATGCTTGAAAACAATTGCAAGAAATATAAAGAATTTATCTAAACACCTACAGGAACAAGTATACAATAGAGTTTAACTGAAAGAACTAAAACAATACAAAATTAACAGATCTAAGCTATTTGTTGAAGAAATATAAATACCAAATAAATGAATATCCTGTCCTTGGGGGAGTGGGCCCTTGCTCCTCCTTGAATCAAGGATTTAACAACTCAAAATTCTCTCAAATCAGAATGGCTATTTTATTGATAAAACATTCAGTATTACAAAAATGTATTGGATCTGAGTACTTAGTCTATTTCTTTTCTTTGTTCTATTTTCTATCTCATTCTATATCTCTCTTTTTTATATTATGCTAGGTCTGGTCTACTTTTATATACATTTTACAATCACAGTTGTCTCAATGATTATGATGAAATCGAATCATGCCCAGAATAGATGTTGAGTTGGATGGCGGTTGATCAGATAGTTGTAGGATAACTCTCCCTAGATCTGCGTTCAGAAATCTTCTCATCCTTCATGATTGAAAGGGTCGTAGATGTAAAATCTCTAGATGTGGTTTAAAATAGATAACTCCCATCGGTTCAGAACTTTGGAGAAGTTCCAGAACCATAGGAAATTGTTAAGAACAAAACTTGTGAGAGTTCGGAGCTATCCCCAGGAGTTCGAAACTAAGTCAAAAATTCTAGAACTAAATATTGGAGTTCGAAACTAAGTCTAAAATTTCCAAAACTAAATGATGACTATGTGATGGAGTTCGAAACTAGCTTGGAAGTTCGAACTAAGTTGTGTAGGAACAAGATGCTATCAAAAACATACTGAATGCCACCTACTTCATTTCCTCAACTGATTAGACCTGCTTTATTACAAAACTAAATTTAAACACACACTATGTTAGGAATTTTAGAGCTTTTAACATTAGGATCACAATCAATCAAAAGATAGACAATTACATCCTAACTCATATCAGATCAACTAAAAGTCACACAATGTAATCAAACTTAATCAAAAGGAGAGTAAGATGAGATCATATATTATACATTAATCTTTTTAAACACATTTCTATGAACAAAAATATCTCTCATATTTTCCATTGGAATCTCTAAGTTTTCACAATCACTCAAAAATTTTCATTCTCGTTGATGCAAGTTCAAACTAAAGTCACTGTCATTCCTTTTATGCAAGTTCTAGAACTAAATCTACAAGTTCGAACTAAATATGATTTGTACATGAATTGAAAGTTCCAAAACTAACTTTCATTCAATTAATAAAAGTTTTGAACTAAATCATGAGTTCTGGAACCAAACTCGCAAGTTTTGGAACTAACTCTGTGAGTTCCAAACTAACTCTGTGAGTTCTCGTAGCTAACTTAAAATAGATATAAATTTTGCATGTGACCTTGGATTGAGATGATTCTTGTTTTGAACTTGCATAATTTTTTAAAAGGAATCTAAATATGAAATCATATCTGATTTTAAATTTACTATTCATGATCAATTCCACTTTTCCCAATACTAGCATTATCTTTCCTTTATGGCCCGCATACACAAGACTTTGCATCTTTTCCCAAATAATCAATAGGATTAGTCAACAAAATATATAACAAAAGATTTATAAATAATAAATAAGATATATATCATGTATTCTATCTTAAGCAAACTATAAGTTCCTAGATTACATTTAAATCCACATTCAAAGGTGATACCAATTACTCTTTTATACTACCAATTACTCTTATCTACATATTCCCATTGACAATCTCGGAAAAATAGTATAATATACTAGCCAATTTATGGCCTCATCAACCCCAAATACCAAATTCGAAATATTATTAAACTATACCCTTTCACCGCCTCATTTCTACTTCTTATCATCATAATGATTTGAATGTAGGTGGTTTTCTCTGTCGGTATCCTCAAACACTATAAAGATGATCACCATAGATATTTTCATCATATCTTTCACATGGACAAGTTCCTCTTTAGGAATAACCCCACAACCATTACATCCAACCACCTTGTGTATTAATTAAATACATGTCATGGGGAACATATGCATAATTTGTGTGCACATCCTCTTCCCTTCCTCCAAATGGCCTATTAGGTCTTATCCTCATCTTAAAATAAAGTAAAAATATCTATGGATACATCTTGTCAAAAATACGTAGGCTAAACCCTCGAAGGACAAATATCAAAAATTGAAATTCGTACTTTGTTAAAAAAATAATAGACTAAACACTTAAAGGAAGGCTATCCCCGATCAACGTTAAAAGATAAAAATTGTAGACCACTCCCTCAAAAGATGGCTGCTTATTTAAAACTACCTCCCACATTGATAAATCTTTAAAAATTAAAAATATCAAAAGAATCCCAATAAATATTCCCACATCGATCAAATTTCCCATAAAAAAACTTCCCACACCGATCGGTTTGCATCAAAATAGAAAATACAAACTAGGACATCTCACTATGAAACAATTTCAAGGAGAGCCTACTCTCCCACACAACCTACACATGTCAAATCTTCCCATGTGATAGGAAGGTATAAATTTCACTTCCATATATATAAAAGATCCTACATGTGACTACTCATTGTTATTCATTGAGTAACATTTGTGATAAATGCCAAAAAGTACAAGCCCCTTCATTGTATTCATTCCCATCATATATGCATAAAATCCAGTGTAAAAGCAATCATTCCATTTTTATTTTTATCCAAAACTTAAAAACATTTTGATACACACTATGATCACATTAAAGTTACAATATTCCTAACACATCACATATAAACATCATCATTTATTAAATATCAATATTTATACATCCAATACCAACACACATCAATAAACATTAACCATCCATCAAAATTAAATGTAATCATAAAAAAACATATCATATAGATATAACGATCAACACATAAATCTAGAATTGAACCCATCATCATCATATATATAATCATGTCAAAATATCTCTATACATCATTTGGAGTCTCACAAGATCTATATATCAAATTCTATACATCAAAACCGGAGGCTTCATTAAGAACCATATATATATCAAAATACAACACACACACACACACACACACACACACACACACACACACACACACACACACACACACACACACACACACACACACACATCTAGTAAACTTGACACCACCAAAGAAATCACTTCCATGAACAATGCTCCCCTTAACAACCTTGACCACATACCACCATGAGCACCACTGTCACCACCATATCCTCCATCTGGTCATCTATGTTGTCCTCCTCCATCTGGACCACGAGGTGGCTAACCCACACTCACTACACTAATACTAGGACCTGCTCCTCGCTGAGGTATGTGTTCCATGTAACGAATTATGGTAGGAATTTTTATACACCATTAATCCCTCATAATACTAAAAATAATCTCATATGGACCAATAGTGAGTTAAGCTAACCATACCCAAAAATATCATTTGACTAGTGGCTCTTGAGCCCGAGCCTCCAACTCGAAACTTGACATTAATGTCCCTATAATGTCGAGAGCCCTTTTTCAAGGTATCTTGGTGATGTATATATCTATCAAGACCAGTTGTAGCCTTTGTCATCTACTAGCTAAGGATAAATCACTCGATCCTTAATCCATCCCTCTCAAATGTCAAACGTGAAGTAGTAGCCCTACCCTCGGGACATATCTCTTTGTCTCCATTATGGCATTCTCTTCTATCAAACATGAAGTAGTAGCCTCTAGAGCCGCTCTATTTACACCATCATCATTCTCTCAATCATCCCCGTCATCTCCACCATCCCCATCATCTCCTAAAGTTGTATGAACTCTTCCCCATATAGAAAATGCACAAGTTCACGATGCCCTATATGTTTTAGTCACACCCACATCATCTAGTTCAAATTGATATCCATACTCATCAATACCCATTTCTCCTCCTTATCAAGAATAATATAATGTGTGTGAACCACTACCCTTTGAGTACCCATATCTCCATCATCTCATTTATATAAAACTAGAGCCTACAACACATCCAATATCAAACCAAACTTTCATCTAACACGACTAAATTTAATGAGTTCCCACTCTCACTTCCCTCCCATACTATAAATCCAATATAGGGATTTCACACTACATCTCCCATCTATAACCTGCAACATGTTGTCTATAATATTCCTCACTCTGCACCCCTCCAGAATCCCCTAAATTCACACGTAATCTCATGAAATCAGTTGATCTCCATATCATTTCCACACCTCCCCATGAAAAACACGAGGACAAGCCATGATAATATGCTCAAAGGCACAAAGCCGTAGTAAGAATGTAATAAAGATCCCTGGACCTCCTCTACATATTCCAAGCCCACATATCTCTCGTAAGTATGTGCTAGAAAAGTAGGAGACCATCTAAAGACTATCTTATTCTCCATCATCTCTGCTACTATCCCTGTTATCATCTAGGGAAATCAACCACGACAAAATTCGGGAAAATAAAAACATGTATTACCCATCATCATCATAGTCATCCCGAGCACAACCCTTGCTCTTCTTGTAGAATATAAATATTGATAGGAAAATCCACCCACATTATATCTCACATCATCAACACCCTCCTCGTCATAATCTCCTCATAACATATGCCATCTCATTATCAACAATGTAGTAGATAACATCTTCATGCACTCACAATCTAGTGATCCTATGAATATCCTCCAAAGGTGATGAAAATATCACCCGTAGGTAACCAAAATGTATAGGTGGATGGATCCCACCTCTCCATATATGCTTTGCTTAATAACCATCGATGCCCATGGATACGTGTATAGTGACGTATCCCCACAAAAACCACCTTGATACATGTACCCAATAATCATCGACATATCCTCCTCACCTCCAATAAAATCACTAGAATCATATCTCACATAGTCAACTTAGCCTTCACCTGCATCCAAAAAACACAAAAACATGAATTAGAATAGATCTCCATAAAAAAATTATCATTTTTTTACCAAAACATCAATTATTAATGATCTAGCCTAAGTCACAAGCGATCCATCTGAATCACTAGCAATCCATCCTAATCGCTTTCATGATCTATTAAAATTTCCAGCGACATCGGTGGTTCCTAAAACATGCCCTCACACATACATTAAATAAAAAAAATCAAAACATAAAAAATGAGAAAACGCATACATACCTCTCTACCGGGTGGTCCTTGTTTGTCGTCTAGATGGTCCCACAACCTGTTATTACTGAATTATCACTTTTTAATCACTCAATTTAGCTCTCTAAACTCATAAATTGAAAATGGACTATTTATAGCCTAAATATATTTCATAGAGGAATTACCAATGATTCCTGTAATAATCAATGATTCACCATAATCACCGATAATTCACCTTAATCACTAGTGATTCATCTAAATTGCTAGTGATCCATCATTTTCTATACCACTCCCTCCTTTTTCAATATTGAAAATTATTTTGAAACACATTATTGCATTTTTCTTCATCTTGAGGACCCCAAAACTTTTCATCCTTGAAAGGAGTTATTTTGTAACCTCGAAAATAGTGATCTATACATTTATAGGACATGAAAATTTTCATTCTCATATCACTTAGATCCAAAAAAATTTAGATATCTCTACAAACCATACATATTCTTGCTCAATCCAGTTTCATGGATTGAGTTGTGTTTTTCCTAGACTTCCCCATAATTTTAATTGGTTCTATGTGTGTCTTTTTGTTCCATTTGTTTCAAAAATCATCTGAATCAAAGAGAAGTGTTAGTTTGTGATAAATTTTGTGCCTTATCTAGATAAAGAGAAGATTCAATAAAAATTTAATGGATTGGTTCAATGGACTGATTAATCAAAGTATGAAAGCTTCATGCTCATTGGTGATTAAGATACAACTAGTTCTTGCAAAGAAGAGATTGCAATTAGCACTGATGATTCATTTTCTCATTTTCTCCAAAATTTTGAAGCTCTGAAGGTCCAAGAGCATACAACTCGACCATGAAGGATAAATCGATGAATTATTGAAAAACTTGGTTAAAATGGACTTAGCCATTTTAATGAAGACTGGAATTTTCATACGTACATCAAGTTCAATGAGTAGGTCATCACGGACATGTGGAAAAATCCCAAGGATCAAAGGAGGGGATATTTGGTATAATTTTGGCTCTCCTCAAAGCATTTTGGCTCCATGGACCTCAAGTCCCTAGATTAAATTGTGTTAGATAATTCTATTTGGTCCATGCAAGGTCAAAGAAAGGAAAAGTACATGTGGTGGATTAAGATGATGATAGATGGTGCAAGATAAATGACCAAAGGTGGATACATGTTACCATTCTAGATAACTTCCGGAAGATGTGTTTTCATACCTCAAGCTCATGGAATAACCTAAGCTCAATAACGGTGTCGTCCGAAGAGTCAAGGGTGGTCAAACATGGACACATGACAATGTTTTTATGAAACCCAAAAGCTTCTAAGTGTTCTCAAATTAAAATTTGTGACGTGAAGTCGCAAAAATCAAAAGAAAGCACAAATGCAAGGAGACCTCACACAATCGAGGAGTGTGGATCTTTATCATTGGCGTATGTTTTGTGGTTGTCGTGAGAGGGGTTGTCGAAGGGAAGGTAAAATAGGCATAGATCTTCCTCATTGGTGGATGTGTCACAAATGAAGATGAGGTTCAAGAATAATCTAACACCGCAAAGGTGTTTGGAGGTTTGTTATCGGCTCGCACCTCACACTAAGTATAATATAGATCAATGGTATCGAGTGAATATACTTGGCATCATTCTACCACACCTCATACTTGATAGACTTTGACAAATATCAAGACCTAGATTGAATGGAATTTAATAAATGGTGTCGGGTAAGAAACAAGGAAGGAGTAGTTTAAATATCCAACCAAATACTCACACATGAAAAAGGAAAAGTAGTGCATACATTGGGAGAGGTAAAATCTTAGGCTAATCAAAGTCTACCATGTATCAATCTCTTGTTCATCCCAACATGAAAAAAATTTAGAGGGCCATTACTTTCGATCCATAACTCCAAATATTACAATATTTATATCATTGTAAAGGTATCTTCGAGCCTTCATATTGGTTACTTAAGATTCCAAAATTGATTAGATTTAGTGGAGAAAAAGTAGAAAGCATCTTTTGCATTCATATTGTAGTATTAATGTTTGTCGACCACCTAAATTGCTGAAGTATGGTGTCCGCTTCTTCTCTAAACACACAATACATAATGAATGAAAGACTTTGGTAGGATATCCGTGCTCATTTGCATAATTTTAATGCATCTTTTTGGTGGGTGAAGAGGAAATAATTTTTGTCTTCTCTCTCTCTCTCTCTCTCATCTTCTATATTGTAAATCATTTCATTTTGTGTGAGGAGGTAGACTGGAGGGTGGTTGTATATTTTTATTAAAGTTGTAAGTTCCAGTTTATAGTTTCTTGCAAAGCATCTATATGTATCCAGTTTGTAAGGAAGAGATAAGATGGTTGTGTTGTAAATCCATTAGCAGGTTTTGAAGGAATTTTTTTGTTTCCCCTCGCCATAACTTACATGAATAAATTCTTTCGCTTTTGATTAAGCTATAGTTTCCCATTTCTCTTGTTTTGAACAAATGAATGAGGCAATATTGGTTTTGTTACTATCTTACATTGAATTTACTTTGTTAAGTATGAAATGGTATTTCTTAGTTACTTTTTGACCTTAAGCCTTAACATCGGTGTGAGGGTTAAGAAGTTTTCCCTTCCTCGGTAAGGATGTGCAAGGAAAAGTAAACTAATCTAATTTATGAACAGAAATAATGTAATATCAATTAACAACCTTTACTCTGAATATTATTATTTATTCATATCTCAAATAGCTTACATTAGTCTCATATAAACATATATAATCTATTTCTCTATGTAGACACTAAAAATCTACACTCCCTCACTATCAATGTCTCAAACCCATTCACGATCAAAACATGCCACTCATGACACTCCACAACACTAGGTCACCCACTTTTCCCCTTTAATTAAATTAATTTAATGTTCACACCACCACATCCCTAGGTCTAATTAATTAATTAATTGATTAATTAAATTAAAATAAATATACCCTCACACCTCACCCTCACACCTCACCATGTCAACTCGACTTACTACACCCACTAGTTGTAACTAGCTAGTTTATCAACCTTATATAAATACCACTTAACTACCTTTAACATATCCCTAACAACCTCCCCACACATAACTAGTTAAAACTAATTCAATTTAAGAAACCTTCCAAAACAACCTTTATCGTCATCCTAACTAACCTAGTCTTAATCCAAAATTCTCCCACTTGATATTCCAAACTATTTTTAAATCCCTCAAAATTAAGATCAAAATGGTAATAAAATCACACTTTTTATCTCCTAACTTAGATTTTTCGAAATCACCGATTATCCCATCGCCATCAATAAATATAAACAAGTTTCCTAGATTCTTTTGGAGAGGTTTTTGGATTTTTCAATGAGATTACATCCATCCATGAGTGATTTCAGAGATAAAGAACCTTAAACATAGAATTAATACTATTACACTACATCAAAACATTCAACACAATCATCATATCATGCATCATTATCATCAAGACTTCGTCAAGTCATCCTCATTCATCTCGCCATTCAATTTGTTCTATCATCCACGGTAAGTGTTTTATTCATTAGTTTATGTTTCTATTACCAGGTAATATTGTCTTTTTGTTAATTATCATCTCATTTAAGATTCAAAACCATAAAAATAATAGGTTAATCAATTTTTTAATATTTGTTTCTATAGTGTGTTAGAATTCACGGAAATCTCCTGCGCAATTAGCTTGATCGTCAGTGATTCCCGCATAATATTTCTCTGTCATACATTTTATCTAAACTACCTAACAATATTTTCTTGTTTTCTCTCATTTATAACATATTTTTAAGCATGATGATATCAGATGGCCATATGAGGTGAAAATTATCCCATTACTAGCATTGACTCACATTCAATTGTCCACCACCCCTTACGTTGGGACTAATATTATTTTCTACATGATATAAAACTTTATGATATCCACATTGCACCCTTTGATCATTTGGAGGCCATATTCGCATCAAATCAATGCATTCGTGAAGAAATTGAAGATTTTTGGGAGGCGTAGTATGAGGTCCAAAGGATCTAGGGTGACATTTCTACATCCGAGTACAACTATAAAGTTGGCTTAGAAATACTAGAAGACAACCACACCGCATCCGAATCCGACACTCGAAACCAACACCGGCCTTTTGGAAATAGAATTTGATCTCTTAGGTCTCTAAAACATAGAAGAAGAGATCTCTGATTTCTTTATGGAGGATTTTTCTCACGAGCTCGTGTCTTAATTCTATCAAGAAGAGGACTTATTATGTTTTATAGGCTCAAATGTCTCTTATAACTTGTGCACTCGCTAGATTTGAATTCATATTCTAGTCATGTTTTTCCATCATTATCATCCTATGTAAATAATCACCCAAATAAGTGATAACACTGTATCACATTTTCCATTTATCGTATTAAACTGAAATATTATCATCAATAAATCTTAAGCTGTCTTAAAAGCAAGTTGACATCTCCTAAGGGATTCTCTTTATTTTTGTTGACTAGCCTTTTCCAAGCATCCTACCCATGTTATCTTAATAACTCTATTTTTTGTAAGTGTTTGTGATTTGTAGGCTTACTTATAGGGAAACTAATTCTGTATATTCTTCACGAAGCGCAAAAACATCCATCACATCGATGGGTATCCCGAAAACTCGCCATACCGAGGTTAAGCTATGTTTTACCCCCTTGACACATCAAGAAAAACCTAACGTAAAATTGTGTTCAACATTATGGCATGCCTAGTGGGACCACTTGTCCCTTTTCTTTTATTTCACATTGTCGATAATATATACATTGTTTTAACTATTTGGAAATCATCTGTGATTAGGATAATCACCTGCGATTAGACAATGTTTTTATTTTTAACATTGCTCCACAATTTTTGTTTTTTGTCCTCTGTTTTCTCTAATTTGGTTAAAAGGGACTATTTCTTGAAAATTCATCTGGTGGACCTAGTACTTATTCACTTTAAAATTGAAAAAAATTATTAAAAATGAATAGGAGCGCACTCACGGTAAGTCCTAAAACCTTCTCGCTTGCTTTCAGTTTTGCATATTTGTTTGATTTTCCTCATAAAAATAACATTTCATTTTGGGTATTAAAACAAACCATTTCATACTTCTTGATCATCTAGTTTTAATTAGGAGTTAAATTAGTTACATTCACTTACTTTTTCTATCAAACATAACCAAATCACTATCAAATCAAAAATGCATACAAAAATCCCACTCGGTGAAACTGATTGGGATTTCATCACCCAACAGGGAAGTCGAATCGAGTGCTCTACCCGAGTAAAATCTCTTGTATGTCGGTATAGTTAGGCTTAGCACTGAATCCCTTATCACAACAGTGGCCATGAAGTTGGGGGTAGGCCCTAATATACATGCCCTTACATGCAGCAAGATAGAGTTGGGCCTCATGTACCTTTGGGTATATATAGGACTTCACCCTTAAACATACTTGAAACCATCCATAGCTTTCCGTTTCCTAGGACCATTGTTAACCACCTTACACATTTAACTTTTTTATAATTAATCAAGATAAATACAAAAAAACAACGTCTGTCCTTTGCTTCACTGGTTATAAATCAACTAATCTAGTTATTTTGATTTTTCTAGTATTTTTGTGTTTTTTTATTATGGTACTTACGAGGCAACAAGATCATAACCAAACTTCAGAAAACATTTCTATTTCACCCCCTACATTTCAATAGCATGTTCCATATTACACTACAACACTTTTGATACCAACATACTTGACAAATCCCATATTATCAAATAGACACATCCAATCCCTTTTCTCGACATTCAACAAACTTGGAGTGATTCAAGAAGCAATTCTACCAATGAAATAGAACAATAATCCTTTCATTCTCCACATCAATATCATGGTCAAATCCTTCATACACCTAGACCACAAGAAACAGAACATCTCTTTTCTTCTAGTCCTCAACCAGAAGCATCTAAACCTCCTTTCTACAATAGGGAGACCCTATTTTTGAAGAAATGCTAGATTCAAATCCCATTTCCCTCAATGCTTATTTAGTAGTGAGAAATGTTCAAATGCAACCATTCACACCCCAATCCGTTCCACATACCTATAATCCTTCCTCTTGCTATCAAGTCTTATCAATAAAAACCAAGACCCCGTCATCCAATAGTTATATCCATACACTTTAAAAAAATGAAACACCGCATAAAAATCAACCCAAACTATTTGCTAGGTCTACTAACCTATTTAAAACATCAAATAAACAAACTTCCACTAGTCAACCCGAAGTACCCATTTGTGACCTCCACATGATTTCATCACAAAACACATGTATTCAACAATACACATCTTCACCAAAACCTTCTACAAAGATATCCACACCTTCTCTAAGCATTACCACTACTTCCTTATGTACCCCTCAAGCTTCCTCACAGTACAAACATCTCCACTTGGGTTCGCAGAACCTTTTCTACTATTGTATCCTCCCAAAGCAGTTACTAGTACCATTCATAACATCACCATGTCCATTCCTACAACTAGCCCAATGGTAAATACTAGTGTTATCCAATTTTTTTCCCCTTAGGAAAAATTGGAATCGCATGTAAAAAAATAGAGGGATCATTTCAGCCATGGTAGCTCACATTTTGGGCTAGAGATGACCGAGTTGAAGTAAAGTATAAGAATTTGGATTCTGTAGGAAAACTTTCCCAATCGGTGGGCTCAAAAGGTCCAAAGGACATCAAATTCTGAAGACCAAAATTCATAATTTAGAAATTCAAGAGTTTGGAATTCGCAGAAGGTCTAGTTTGTGAATAGTTCCATGTGGGGAGAAAACAAAAGTATGAAATTCGACTTTGGGCTTTCGGGATTCGGGGGTTCTTGTGCCAGCGGATGAATAATACCCGAAATCTTGAAACT
Source organism: Taxus wallichiana var. yunnanensis (assembly GCA_018340775.1). Lineage (NCBI taxonomy): Eukaryota > Viridiplantae > Streptophyta > Pinopsida > Cupressales > Taxaceae > Taxus > Taxus wallichiana. The sequence goes on from CM031243.1 coordinate 533,999,200, forward strand.
TGAATCCCCAAAATCCCAAAATCCAAATTCCCAAAATCTTGAAACTAGAACTCCCAAAATACTAAAATTGAATCCCTAAAAAGACAAAGTTCTGAAACTTGAAGTCCAAATTTTAGACTTTGGGGTTTTGGCATTTCGTAATGTTGAAGCCTCGACTACACGAAATCATGAAAAAGGTCGAAACTCAATGTAAGTATTTTGGACTTAAGAATTTTGTCATTTTATAGGTTTCACAAACCCCTTCGGATGAACAATGTGACCATGTTCGAAGTTTAGAGACCCAAAGTTATGAATCCCTAAAGTCCAAAATTTTAAATTTTGGAGGGTGTGATTCATGTTTGAGTCTAAAAAAGAAGATCAACCACCCACATTTATTACAGAATGGCACCCTCATCTTCATATGGCCACAATGTTCGACTAGGAGCTCAGATTTGCACAAAATAGGACTTTTTGGAAACCTTTGAAGTGTCTTCTACACAAAAATGATGAAGGTTTTCTTAATTTTAGTATGGTTAAGTATTTAAAAATGAGAAAATACGGTCCACCATTTTAGAGAAATGTTCCATTTCTCACCTACAAAAATGATGAAGGTATGGGCTTCCTTTCTTCCCAACAAGGAAATGTACATGGAGGTATGGGTTTTCCAAAGGGCACCCATCATTGTTTCAAGTGATTTTAATGTATTTTTGGGTTTTTAAAGCATGATTTCGAATTATTCTCTCTCCTTCTCTCATTATTCCTATATATTGTAAGGAGGGGCTCATTTTAAAAGGTTGGGAACCTTATTTATGCCCCTCCCTTATTATTCTTGTTTTTAAGAGATTTTTTGGAGATTCCAAACCTCCCTACTGGACATTCTAATGTAAAATATGTTCCTTTGATCTTGAGTGTGGTGTATTGTATCAATTTCAAGAGAAATATAAAAATATTCTTGGATGTTCTAAACACCCTTTTGTGTTTTGTTGTAGCTCTTCTGGTCTTTCATCACATGTAAATTATTTTGCATTGTTTTGTTTTCATTAGACGATTCTAGTTGTGTTATGTTTATTGTGTAGGTTATCTAACACTCATTCTTGGTACATCACCTTCCCTTAGATTAGGTTTTAATTTCATACATTTTATCTATCTTTGTCTCCTTGGAAATATTAGATAAGGGCTAGATCTGCAACTCTCTGCACTTTGGAGTAGTTGGCACTAGGATAGGACATGAAGCCGACCTTCTCCAAAGGGTTCTCCTATTTGCTAAGTCCCACACTTTTGGATAGATCCATGTTTGATGAATCGGATTAACTCGCCTCAACTATTCACTTGTGAACAATCGGGGTGCTATGTTTTTACATAACAACTAGTGTCATTGCCAAGTACACATCTTGTTTCAAAATACATACAACAACCTTCATAACCACCGATCTCAGGGGCACCATCCACACCCCCTAAAAATATCCAAAAATACAAGTATCCCATAACAATGTATTTCCACAACGAGTGCACCATCCTCTCGTTGCCTCTACTTTTCTTTCCAGAATCACTCACATATTCACAACCATTTAGTCATATGTCAATACCATTAAATACAAACCTCCCAATGAGGTTCTCCATCCCATTAGAACATCTCACAATAGAACATCCCTTATAGTCGAACATCCCTCAATAAAACATTCCCTATCAAAATAATATACCAAACCAAAAATTCCTCAATACGGCATACCTCAACAATACACACCCAACAAAATATTCCACAATATAACATTGCACAAAAATACTCTTTTCCATAATAATGTCCTCGGTAGAACATTACCCAACAATACATTCCCCTCTCGGCAAGGTGTTCCTTAGTAGTACCAAGCATACTCATAACCTATCCAAATTTTTATTCTAACTCGACTCATCCTCACAAGAAAAAAATTTAACCCGACCCTCTCTAAGCACTTATAAATCACATATCTTGTCTCGAATTTCTATCATAATCATCCAAGAATGTGCTATCTTATGATCAAATTTTCAATCAACCCATTCACTCTTTAATACCATATAAAGCATATCCACCCCATTGGGAAATTCCAAAGTTTATCAAGTTTTATAGCAAGGAAGATCCCCAACAACACATCCATGCATTCCATCATGCATGCTATCTAATATCTCATGATCAAGATCCGATATTGAGGACATTTTTCCTATCCCTCATTGGTCTTTCCTTGGACTGGTCCAACAACATTCTTATTGGTGAGAAATTTTTTCTAGTGGACAAATCAAGTGTCTCCACCAACATTCACGGGCAATGCCTATCTATATTCAATGATACGGATCCCATTATTGAAAGTAAACTAATCCTAATACTATGTAAATGTTGTGGGCAACCAAATTTGTTGGGGATCACACATGGACACTCCACTAAACCTGTGGTAAAGTGCTTTTACGGGGTACAAGGGAATAATTTACATCGATAAAGGTAGAAAGGGGGAAATTATGCAAGGAAGATTACTTCCGTGAGTAGATTTTAGAGCTCACACCCGAAGAACCTGAGTAGGTCAACCTTCAATATAGAGGAAAGAAAAATCAAGCTAGCAGAACTAATGAATTAAGACACCAAGTTTTTAAATTCATCTATTGAGGACACCGAATTCCTCTCCAATTCCATACATTATCAATTATGCTTGCAAAGTGCATGAAAGAGAGAAATAGAGGAAAAACAAGAAAGGGAAATAGTATAAGTGTAGCTTTGATTCCATTTGTAGTGATGAATACAAATCTTCAACCAATCTATCACAATGCTACATAAGTAAGACTTCTTCCAAAATTTGGAATCTGAATCCTTTGGAATGGAGAGACCATCCCAATTTATAGGAACTCTGAATTTTACTTTAACCTTCCTCACACAACTCTTCATTTCCATATTCCACTCGTGACCTTTCATTTTCCATGAATTAAGTATTTCTCTTATAATTTTGAGAAAATAATTTTTACAAATTTAAAATAGGTCACTTAAGTGAATATGACGAAATACAATGATGACGCATAACAAATAATTATAATGGAGAGAGAAATAAGAGAGAGAAATAGAGGAAGAGGGAAGGGATGGAGGGGAAAACACTCCTCATGATGAAATGCTTTGAATTCCTTGATGCAGCCATGAACTTTGAGTGAATATTTCTGCCATTGGTGATCTTCTACACTGATGAATATTGATCCCTTGAATAACTTTGAATCATTTTCCCAATCTAGTGATGAGCGCAAACTCTATTATGCATAGAAATATTGGACCATAGAATGAGTGTTTAGAAACATTGTTATGATGTTTACCACTACAAGCTCAAGATGAACACATACAATTCCCATGATGACCCTCCTTGAGTCAATGAACTCCTTGACTCGTTGAAGTTGTTTTGATCAATTATTTTTGAATCATCTCAATCCTTAAGTGACGAATATGAATTCACATGATGTTACTTGTGATGCCCTACTTTGTAATATGAGAGATGATCGTTCAAAACCATGAAAAACTACCATCTCTTCATTATTGATTACACCTGAGAAACTAGGCCAACTTGTGCATTGGAAATTCATGTTTCCTTAACACTTAATATATTTGGAAGGGACAACTTACTATCTTTCGTAAGTGTAATATTTTTCCTTTCTAGATCCCAAATGGTGATATTGACTCGAATGATTGTCCTTCAATGACATGTTGTGACAAACTTTCCCTTTGAAAACAACCTCGTTATTTTTAGTAAGTACACATGGGGCAACTTGCTATTTTTAGTAAGTGCCATAGTTAGCTTTTCCCAACCTCAAGAGAATATGGTAGCTTGAATTATTTCTTATTATTGTGTTCCTCTTTCCTTTTGGGCCACCTAGCCATTTATAGCAGGGGCTTATGGAAGCACTTACAATTTTTAGTAAGTCGAGATGACCTTTTATGACATTTCCTATGATACTCCTCTCGTGTTCACAAAATTTTTCATATCCTCTTAAAATGGTGGATTAACCAAAGGAATATAGCCCTATGTATGGAGTAATGATATTTGTAGTGAGTGCACCATGGATGTCGACTGCAACAAAACAGGTCTTGACAGATCGAGTTTTATTCCGTGGTTCCACACTTCGAATTGTGAGCAATTCCTTCGCCTAAACAAGTTGGAAAATGATATTTACATTGGAGGGGAAGAATATTTTCAATAAACATATCCCTCCACATCCCTAAAAAATAAGGAATTAATGGCATTAAAAATAGTTTACGTGAAACTAGATTTTTCAACGATCCTTCCCTCCAAGTTTTCTTGCAATTTTGCCCGCTAAAACCCCGAGAAGTGAAGAGGTAGCTCATTTCATTTTTTAATATATTTTATACATGTGACAAGGAAGAACTATGGTAAAATTAAGTCCTCCATATCCCTAAAAATAGGGACTTCATGGTGCAAAAACTAGTTCATGTGAAACTAGATTTTCAACGATCATTCCCTCCAATTTTCGCACGAGATTTCGCCCACTAGAACCCTGAGAAGTGGAGAGGTAGCTCGCTGATTTTTTCCACTAATGTGTCATGGCAGCCATTAATGGAGCTTGAAATTTATAGGTCTTGTTTTTTTCTCCATTCGTAATGAAATAAATTCCATTGTGATAGGTTTTTGCTTCTTGTCTCACTAGTGAAATTTCTCTTCGATCTGGTTGCTGGTTTGACGGAAATTGAGCTTTGTTCTTCATGGAGCCGGAAGTGGAATTTATTTGTTGTGAGAATTCCTTGCTGAAAATGGGAGGTTTGAATATGATTTTTTAATGGCCTTCAAGAGAGAATAACTCAGCAACATATGGTTTTTCAATCCATGCACTGGTTTGTAAGATCTCTTCGATTTTCAGTTTCATGGCAATGAATATTTTCAAACTTTTGGCTTCTTTGTTCTTTTTTTTATCAATATTTATTCTGGAACCTGCATATTTTCATGGAGTGAAGTATTTAATTTTTGCAGTGAATATTTTTTTACCTTTGGAAATGGTGGAGTGATGGTGAGAAGTTGTAGAGAAAGTTACGAGCAAGTTGTGCACAGAGGAGTTAGATGTTAGAAGTTAGAAGCGGAGGGATTTTTAAAATTTTGAAATAAAGTTGACATGAGAGCTGGATAATTTTCATGTCCCTGACATCCCTCACCTCAAAGTTACATGGGGGACATAAAATTCCATGGTGAGAAAGGCGATGACATGTGGCGGGATCCAAGGACATGAAATGAAGGCTAAAAATCAGCTTTAAAGCATTGAGTGGCTGTAAGTGGTCATATGGGTGACCAAAAGTCTTCCTTAAGGGTTTTGCACATTTTTCCATGTTTTATGTCCTTAACCTATGAGGTACATGAGGGACATCAAATTCCACTATGCTCTTAGTGATGACACATGGCGGTGATCGACGTTTGGGGCTTTGATCTGTCATGCAAACACTGGGAACTGAAATGACAATCTCGAAGGTCGCATGAGGATCCGTAGATAATATGGGGATAGGCACATTTTTCAATGGTTAATGTCTCTTAATTATAGGGATGTAAGGGACACAAAATATTGTTAGGCTCTTGGGCCGACACGCATCCTCCCAAAATTTGACTAACTCCTAAACGTGCTCCAAGAGGACAACTTGAAACGATAATAACTTAAGCTTCCAATGCACTTGTTTAATGAAATTTTATATCATCCTGACTAGAAATGACATTTTTAATCCAATGGTGGGGATCTCAGGTCGTTATTCCTCCATTTAATCCCTAAAAATATGATTTTTGATTTGGTATTCCACTTGTACATTGGAAATCCTTTGTTGACCCAATACACTAAACCGATGTGAAAAACATAACTTCACCATATTTTAAGGCTTGGAATTCTATTTCTAAAAATGTTTTTTTCTTCTCCTAACTCCATCTGAAGCTCCCGAATCACCTTAAGTTCAAAATTTGTTTTCGCTTTGTGCAATCGCCTAGGCCTATGAACCCTAATTTTGGTGAAACTACCCTAACTTCTCCAAGTCCTTCCGAATATTCTTGAATCACTTCCATGATGTCCCAAGGCCTTTAAATCACCTCCACATCCATTTTTTATTTTCCTCTCTACTCCATGGGGTTTCTCTAGTCCTACGAAGGCTAGTGATAACCCTTCCCACAACTGCCTGAAACTTATAACTTTTAATGAACTCCTAAAATCACCTAGGGGATGAGACAAAATTAATCGGAGGTCACTTGAAATAACTGGGTAGACCTGTGGTTCCTCGAATGATAAAAATGAAAACTTTGGTACATGGGTATCATTTTCATGATTAGAAATTGTCAATTTACCTTGGACATTTACACAAAACAAATTCTCAGTGAACATTCCATATTCTACTTTATACAACTTTCCCAACTTGTCTTAGATCAATTTTCCATCAACATAACCCATACAATCACTATCAAAAACTTATATTCCATCAAACAATTCAAATATGAATCTATTGTTGACTTCGTCACTCGTTGAGGGGTGTGACTAATCAACTATCATTTACATTACCAAAAATAGAGTTAATCAAGGTATTTTTTCAAGAATACACTAAACACATCTAATCTATAAGTACAGATCCAATCATTTTGTACTTTTGATGAGACTTTTACTATGGCCCGTAAACTAGAACTATGAGCTATGGAAGATGGACAGGTAAAGCTTCATCCCAAGAAGCCAAAATTCGAGTTCCCATCCAAGTCAACATCATGTCTTGATAATCCAAAAACATCCGTCAACTCCATCATGGTAAAATATTCTCCTAAATAAAAATTTCTACCAAGCACCCTCATCAACAAAGTAGCTATACAATTATAGGAGATACTTATAGTGCAATTTTCGATAAACCGCTTTCTGCAAACATAATTTATCCCCTACTTATTCCACCCATTAACATTTCAATGTCTAATCCCATTTTATACAGAGATAATGACTATTGTAAGTACCATATGCTCAATGGACGTGACATTGAGAGGTGTCTTACATCCACAAGGTACTTCAAGATTTGATCGAAAACGTGAGCTTCACATAGACAATACAAATTCATCTCCAAATAAAAATATTGAAATATTCAAACAACCATTCCTCAACATTTCCCTACCAATTGATAATCCCCAAATAAACATTGTTCAAACTCACCATACAATTAACACCATTACTAAAACATTACCGACCCTTGAATTGACATCAATGCTAGTTAAATCTGAAACCACATCTTCAAAATCAACATCAATACTAGATAAATCTAAAACCACAACTTTATAATCAACATCGATTGTCTCATCAATCAAAATCTATATCTATTAAACTCCTCACTATCAAGGATAATGTTGAAGTCATCCCTTCTCCCATAACACATGATATTAGTCGATCCCCACTTAGACCATCACCTCCTCTAGTACAACCACATCTACGCCTACATCTCGAGTTTGTAAATATAACTATGGTACCTCTTGAAATGTTCTTAGCACACACTATGTCCACTTAAGCAAACCGTGGACTTTATTCATCCTCAATCCACAAAAACAAACAATTTTAAACCTAAAAATCATTTAGAATACATTAATCGTGTCATCTAAACTCCTCTCGCCTTCATTAGCATCCACTTCAAAAATATACCCAACTATTCTAAAACCTTAAAGCGGCCTAAAAAATATAGTGACATTCGGTCTTCGAAGTCCTTATTATGATGAAACATATCGTTTTTGTGGCCCTCCACCTTTTCATCCACCTCCTCTTATAAGGATCATTCCCACTTTTGGTGATCCTCTTGTTATGCCAAGGACAAGGCCTATGAGACCTTGTAAACAAGACATCATTCTACATTTTAAGGGCCCTTACTATTTCCCTCTAGATCAGAATCCCCTGCACGGTGCTCACTTCCTTATACTGGTTAATTACCCTATTATTAATGGGGAAAAGCCCATATACTAAGCTCCAACATTGAGTCTGTATTCTACATCTATCACTCCACAAACGGGCATCCACACTGAATCTGCATCCTCCATACCCTGCATAGTTCTACTTTTCTCTCCAGCGGTCACCCATACAAGATTCCCATCCTCCATCTGTTGCGTGAATGGCTAAAAAGCCTCCACAACTAATAAATTATCAACCTATGATTAAAAACTTGTCTCACCTCCCTATGAGAGAAGCATAGACGTGACCTTGTCCCCATTTACATCTACACCTAAGGGGCATTATGCCACTATCTTAGATGACATCCTGCAATGATCACTTATTACATTACAAACTCCAAATCCATCCGATCATCACGGAGGGAAGCCTTCCTTGTATGACTTCAATTAATTTTGTGATTACCATAGAGCACGAGGTCACTCCATAGAAAAATTTAGGGATTTTCACTTAAAGGCTTAGGAACTTGGCAGTCCACTCCTCTTGCCTTTGTAATCAAATACAATTTCAAAATCAACGTTGCCATAAAGAAGGTCTAAAGCACCCATGCTTGAAAATAATTCTTATCAATTGATGTTTTCCACATCACCACTCAATCACATAATTATGAAAAAGATCCATTTGAGCCTAAAAGGGATAAAAATTACATCGTTAAACCTCCACCTTCTAAATTCTTAGTTTCACTAGACAAACCTAAGGTATCTACTTCCTTATCTCACAAATATTCTAATCAAACATCGTCATCCAAAACCAAAATCTCAATACAAGTAGCAATACCCCTTTCATCATGGTATAAAAATTTGGTATCAAATAATTACACCAATCCCTATCGGGATGTCGCTTTATGAATTAGTTCAAACATCACTACTCCAAAATAAGCTAAGATGGAAGCACTCCAATCTATAACCATACCAGCCAATGATCTCGATTCCATTAAGAAACTTGATGGGTGCTCTTAAATAATCTACATATATATATTTTAAACCATCTATAATTTTACCTCTCGGACCGAGGAAGACCATGACCTAAAAGTATTCATCACCGCTCATATAATTGACATCTCTATCAAGAGAGACATGATTGATAGTGGTGCTGCCATCAACATCATATCATCCCTCAATTTCGACCAACTCAACCTACCCAAAACTTTCATTGCTCAAATTCTAGTTCTTTTATGATCCTTTAATGACACTATCACACCCACATTAGGCACAGTCATACTTCCACTTAAATTTGGCATCAAAACCCTACCCGAACTCTTCTACATTATCAAAGGAGAATTCCAATACAACATGTTATTAGGATGCCCCTGGATATGTACCATGCACTGCATTCCTTCCACCCTCCATCGTTGTCTCAAATATGAACATGAAGGATGGAATTTCATTATTCCCACTTATCCAAATCCATTCACTGACTGCTACATGATGTACCACCCAAACGACGTCCTTGTACCTAAATCCACACTTGAGCCATCTGATGAAGCATCCACTAGTGCATCTATTCCTTCTTCTAAATTACTAGATGATTCCTCTCTTGATGATTTTGTAAAGTGTCTTACACTTTGGGAATATCATCTCCTCATGCTCAACTTGATCCCTCTACCCAAAGCATATGGTCGTCCCAAAAGTGACCTTTGTATGAAAAAAATGTAGGATATGTTATTTCATATGGTCCTGCTTTATCTCAAAAAAATCTCATCTATGGGGGACTTGACAATCCTCCATCCCATACCATTAATCCACACATCGCTATGCCATTCACATTAAACTTTGAATCCCTTGATAATCCAAACTTCACCTTTATGTATCTTCATCGCTGCACATGGAGAGGTTTTGGCCTCGACGCCATGAAAATGGAACCCATGATCAACCCATATTTTTTTCTCTTAAATCTCATGAGACAAACAGATTAGGTTATAAAAGGTTTACCTCCAAGATGTGTGAAGATACTACATCAACATTCGATACATCCCTAACTATTTCTAAACTAGAACAAACATCTTCGACAAGCCCCTCAAGATCTCGATGGATGTAAATGACAATATAGCCATATCATCTAACTTTTTCTTAAACTCAATGTTATATCTTTAGGTCCACTCAATTATCAATCCAACCACTCCAATAAATCATTACACCTTGTTTGGCTAGAAATGGTTGAATAAGATTCACCTACCTTATATATCCTCCAGTGTCATGATGACCAGATATCCTTTCCCACATGGGAGCTGAAGATCATTTCCTTTAGAAATCCCTACCATCCGAAAGACCAAATATTCTCAATGAATCCACTCTCAACGTTAACTTAGGCTCTCCTCAGGATCCTTGCATAATTAAGGTAGGTCAATCATTAAGTCCATAAGAGTTTAATTATTTCACTAAATTCCTAACAAAATATCACCAAGCCTTCACCTAGTCGTATTGTGAGATGCCCCGAATTGATTCTAAAATTTTCATATATAACATAGTCATGTATCCCAATCTTAAGGAATTTAAACAAAAACTTCATAAAATAAATCCTTGTATAGCTCTCCTTGTTAAGGAAGAGTTGCAATGCCTCTTATCCGTTAACTTCATCATACCCATTGACTATCCACAATGGGTTTCTAATGTTTTCCCCATAACCAAATCCTCGGAAAAATATGCATCTGCACAAACTTTAGGGATCTCAATCTTTCTTTTCCAAAGGATGATTTCCTCTCCCAAACATAGATCATCTTGTCGACCTAACAACATGCCATGAAATTTTTTCCCTCATGGATGGATTCTCTAGTTATAATCAAATCCTCATCGCTCCCAAAGATCAACACAAAAATATTTCATCACATATTGTAGGACCTTATATTACCTTGTCATGCAATTTGGTATTAAAACATACGATCCAATTACCAACATGCTATGACATACATTTTTCATGACCTTATCCACAAAATTGTCAAAGACTATGTTGATGAACTTTGTTATGTTGTGGAGCCTATTTTTAATTGTGGAAGTTTTGAAGATTGTACACCAATAGTATTGTAAAACTACTTAAGAAGTTGCCTATTTATGTGGTTTTGTGCATAATATAGGGTTGATGTAACATTGTAGATGTGTGTGGATTCAGGTGTGTGAATTCTATAGAGTTTGTTGAGCATAGCTCCAAACCCGATCTTGGTATCAGTATTAAGAGAGTGGTGCCTTGTAATAAAATATGAGAAAGTGATTCTTTGTAGATGTAGCCCAAATTGTGTGAACCATGTTAAATAATGTCCCTTAGAGTTGTGTTCCTTTTATGCTGCACTTTTATTTCGATCGTAATATTTTTCACATATTAGTTTTTACTTGTTGTAATTCTCGTGAGGGATTGTTCCACATATTTTATCCCTTATTTCCTAACAACCTCTAGGGAAATCCAAATCATGTAAAAACCATCTTGATGTCCTTAAGTCAATCTTCACTTGTCTCATCCAATTCTATCTTCATCTTAATCCTGCAAAGTCTATCTTTAGTGTCGTTATCGGAAAACATTTGGGGTTTATCATATCCATCCAAGGCATTGAAGTTGACCTAGAAAAATTCATAGCAATCATTGAAATGCATCCTCCATCTAATCTTAATAAATTGTGTAGCCTTTAGGGTAAATTACATTCCATTCAATGTTTCATATCATAACTCGTGACCGCTTCCAACCATTTCACCACTTGCTCCATAAAGACATATAATTCTTTTGGATTCTAATTTCTAGAAATCCTTCAATGAAATCCAAAAATATCTATTAACACCACCTATTCTTACTCCAAATTGTGAAGGGGATCCATTTTATCTATATATATCCACTTCTGAGCATGCTCTAGGAGCTATGCTCACCCACCGTGATAATCAAGGTCATGAACAAGTTGTATATTACATTAGCCGCACACTCTAGGAATATGAGACACTATACACTCAAGACGAAAAACTATGCGATCCGTTGTATTTTTCCACTTCCAAACTTAGACATTACCTCCTTAATCACAAGACCTATTTCATCATAAGTTTTCACCCGCTTCGTGCCATGTACGCTAAACCATACCATAATGATCACATAACCCGATGGCTTATGCTCATGACTGAATTTGACCTCAAAATCATATCTCAAAAGTCTATTAAGGGTCAAGCCATTGCTATTAAACTCTCTCGATGCACCCCTTCCGTATAATAAAATATGTCACAAAAATTTCCTAATGAATCCATAAACAACATCAAAGAATCTAATAATGATGAATCTGATCTCATCCCCATAAAAATGAATCTCTTATTTTCTAATGCTAAGTGCCAAAAGGAGGAGGGGCCAGAATTGTCATCATAGTAGATTGAACATCCCACTCTCATTATCATTCAAAATTAACTTGAATGTACTAACAACATGGAAGAATACAAATCCTTAATCATAGGTATAAATGCCTCTATTCTCCTAGGTTCCCACATCCTTGAAATCTACAAAGATTCACAACTCATTGTTACTCAAGTTAAAGGAGAATATCAATGTAATGATGAAATCCAAAAAAATATAAATCTTTCATTCAATTTCTCCTTTGTGCCTTTGATCATTACACCATTCAAGCCATCCCACAATCTTCCAATAGGTTTTTAAACACTACGGCTTCCCTCTGATTCCTCGTCCCTTTTGAAGAAGAAAATTCCAAAGATAAAACTAAGATGTGTGTTTGTTCAATGATTGGATCATTCTTCACATCAAAATGAGCCTCCTTCCAGCAATAATATTGATAATAATGCACCCAATCTATGGTATGCATAGATATTAGACTATCTAGCTGAATGTAAACTCCCCTTAGATTTCACAGCTACTAAATGATCATCCCTTCAACATGTCACCTGATTTGTTATCATAGGGGAATCCTTTATAAACATAGTTTTGACGACATATTACTACATTGTCTTACATCACATGAATCAACCCGAGCAATCGAAGAGGTCCATTATGGCCTTTTTTGGTCACTTTAATGGTTATGCCATTGTTAAATGTGTCATATGGCTAGGATATTATTGGCATACCACTGCTAAATACTATTATGCATATGTAAAGAAATGTGTCAAATGTCAACTCCATTCGAGATCATATTCATGTCCCTAGTCAAGCATTATAAACCGCTCAAGACCTATAGCCTTTCTCTCAATGGGGGTTAGACCTCATTGGCACAATCAATCCAAAATTATCCCAACAACATCATTCCATAATCACAACAACTAAATATTTTACTAAATGGGTAGAATCCATCCCTTTAAACTTGAAAACATCCGGACCCCTCATCAATTTCATATATCAAAACATCATATGTTGTTTTGGCATCACGAGATAATTGAAAATCCTCTAAAAACAAGGAAGTTAAACAACTCTATGAAACATTCAAAATAAAAATTAGTTTTTCATCGTCATACTATCCTTGATAAAATGGGCAAGCTAAGCCCTGTGGTAAAACACTTAAGAAAATCCCCATTAAGACAATGTATGATGCGACAAGAATTGGAATATCCAAGTCCCATTCACTCCCCTCGGGATTATCAAACTAGCATATGCACACCTACAGGTGCAACACCCTACTCACTTGTCTATGGCTCTGAAGCCATTGTACCTCTTGAAATTCAAATTCCATCACTACGTGTATCCCTCAAAGATTTCATCCCCGATGAAGAATATCACCAAGACCACTTAGCACAACTAGAATTGTTATCTAAATATCATCTAACATCCCTCAAACATCATCAGTCTATCAATCATGAATCAATAGAGCATATAACAAACATGTCAAAGAACAAAACTTTAAAATCGGCGACCTTGCACTTAAAGAGAATCAAAATGTCACTACATTGGAATGGAGTAAATGTGGAAATTTCTCCCCATTGGATTGGTCCATATATTATCACACATAAGTATAGGTCAGGAGAGTATTGTCTCACTTCTCTTGACAGAAAACTTAAGGTGATACCTTTTAATTCTTCGCACTTGTGGCCTTTCTATTGTTAAATAATTGATTTTCATGATGTTAGTTCAATTCAAATCTTATCATACCATCACATTATTGCATTTATTTCCTTCCTTTACACAAGTTCCTTAAAATCATTTCACCTATCCATCCAAACCATGACAAGGGGCATGTGTATGTAGGATGCAAACATTCTTGTCCCCTCTTTGAAGACAATTTATTAGGTTTTTTCCTCACTCAAAAATATAGGTAATAAGTCATTGGATGCCTATATTATCAAATATCAAATTGTAATAGACCGATCCTTTGAAGGAGAGATATTTAGAGACCATGAATCATTATCAAAAATATCAAAAAATTATTCTCCCTTGAATGATAGATACCCATCAAAATTATGGACTGGTCCCTTTAATGATGGTCATTCACCAAAAATAAAAATATAGACCATACCCTAAAAGGATGGATACTCATATAAAAGGATTCTTATATTGACCAGCCTTCAAAAATCATGAGCATCTTGAAAAGCTTCCCACATTTATCAACTTCCCCATGATCTAGCAAGATTCTAGCATTCATCACTTTGCTCCTAATTTCTTCAAAATCCATGGGCTTTTTTTCCTTTTCCTATTTTCCCGACCATGGAAGCTTGAGAATGGTTAATTTATATTTGTATGCCTTTGAAAATCCAAATCCATGGTCAAAAAATGCTCGAACCATGATTCACTTGTTTTTTTTTCAAAAAAATTTCATCCTTAGCAAAAAAATCGGGTTCTGGGCATGAATGGTGATTTTTGTATTTTTTGATGGTCTAATGGGTGTCTTTTTCCTATCAAAGTTATTCCTCAACATGTTTGGCAGTCACGTGGCTTCTTTTGGTTGGTTAGGGGATGGTGGGAAAATGCTTTAACTTATCACTTTTTGATTTTTTGGCAAAAAGGAAAATTTGGTCCCATAGCTCCACTCAAATCTTGATTGGTTCTTTTGGTGCTTACGTGGCTTCTTCTAATTGGATGGGGCATGGTGGGTTTTTTTTTTGAACTTGTTCTTTTTGGCTACTTTGGAAAAAGTTTGAACCACCCCATGGCCCCGCCAAGATTTGATTAAAGAAAATTTTAAGTGGCAAGGAAAAAGTCTTACTTGACCCCACAGGAGGACACGTGGCAAAGCTAATGGTGGAGATGTGGGCCTTTGGAGGTAAGTTGGATGTTTTTCCCTTTTGGAAAAATGGAGTAAAATTCTAAAATGGAAGCGCACCCCCCAAATCATTTTTGAAGCCTTAATGCCTTAAGGTTTTGAAGTTGTGACCATAATGACACGTGGTGAGCCCACGCTCATCCAAGGTCTCAACTTTTGGGAACATCTCAAGATGCACCATTGTGACACGTAGTAGTTTGAAAAGTCAAAGGGGTGGGGAAGTGGACCATCGGAGGCAACTTGGATTTTTTCCTCTTGTCATCAAAAGGATTAAAATCTCAAAATGGCCCACAAGCCCGACAAGAAGAAGGTCAAGGTTGGCGTTGAAAATGTCAAAAGGCAGGGAGGCGGGCCATCGGGGGAAACTTGGATTTTTTTCCCCTTGATATTCAAATGACTAAAATCATCAAAATGACCCATGGGCCCGATAGAGAAAAGTCAAAACTTGCTCTTGTCTACAACGGAGGTGCGGACCTTTGGAGGAAAATTGGAAAATTTTCCTTTTGTGGAAAAAGGAGTTAAAAGTGAAAAAGGAAGTGTGGTTCGATGGGACCCACATTGGGACATGTGTCAGGCCCATTTTTCAAGGGTGAGAGCTATGGGGAAAACTTGGAAAATTTTCCTTTTCCAAAAAAAGGTGAAATAACAGAATTTGGCCATGGTTCCTTTGGGACCACCTTAGGACACGTGTCAGGCTCATTTCTCAAGGGCGGAGGCTAAGAGAAAAAATGTGAAAATTTTACATTTTTCCAAAAAAGTGTAAAAGGAAAAAAGGAACCCACAGCCCATCTAAAATTGGATCTCCCATGTGGATGGTCCAAATTCAAAATAGAAATCAATGGCAAATCATGCATCATCTATCTAATTTTTTCACCATTTTCACTCCAGAGCTCCTGGAGAAGTGTGAGTCTTCATGATTTCTTGATATTTCTTGCATGCCAAATAGGGAAGGGGAGTTAATTTGATATCTAAGTTTGGTGAGGAAGATCTGGGATGTCTTTTTCCATTAAGATGAGATCTACCTCTGGGCTCGATCTGATCTTCCATTTTTCCTTCCCGAGCATGCAAAGAACCAAGATTTGATAGATTAGGGGTGGAAGTGGTTGGCGAGTAGAGGAAAAGTGATCTACTAGAAGAAGGAGTTGAATGTGGGAGATATTCAAGAGATCCACCCTTGAGCACTTGACAAATTTTTACAGATCTGATTATGGGAATCACGATCGAATCATGGCGAGCACTTGGTGCATTCAATGTTTGGTTTTTTGGGGAAAAAGCTCTGTTGTAAAATGTTATAAATAGGCATGATTTTTCATGTGAAAAGGGTTGGAGGTTGGAATGTTGGAGTGTTAGAGGTCAGAACTGATTTTCTAAGAAAAAAGCTTGATAGAGCCCATCTTTCTGAGGGACTATTTGAGAAACATGTATATCTCTTTTGTGTTAAACTTGATCATGTCAAGGTGGTTGCGAGTGTACAACCATTGAAAAGTTTTGAGATTGTTCTAGAAACTTTCCCCTACTGATAATTTTAATCAAATTTGAGTTATTTTGTGTTGACTTTGAGAAATTAGTGTTTGCTTTGTTTTAGAATGTCTACAAATAGTTTTATTTGTTCCTATTGCAATCTTATACTGAAATTTTTGTGAAATCACATAGGATCTCATCCTTGTGATAGTTTAATGGTATTTACAATTTCATTTCAAGAAGAGCCTTCATCTTGGATGAGATAAACAAATTTAAAATCAATTCACTATCATTTGTTGATAAAGATTGTTTATAGTCTTCGGGTGTATGTACCTTAGGCATGGTTAATCGAAAAACTATATAATGTTTAATTGAGTTTTCCAATTTGAGCCTTCATATTGGAGTCTTAAAGATTATGTGAAAACGTGCTGATTTGGGCCTCCATTGAAGCACACCTTCTGGTTGAAGGAACATCTTGACTGTTTTGAAGCTTTTTATTGTGAAGTTTCTCATTATTGTAAAGTCCCTCAAAAGATTTGGTATAATCAACTTTATCCTACTTCACCTCCCACCAAAAATTCATTTAAAAATAAACCAATCATACCCATACTACCCCTGTTTGTCATGTGTGTATACAAATGCATAATTTTTACTACCAAAACATGCAGAAACAATCAGGTTTTCATTGTCTTTAGTGTTGAACCTTGCTTAGAAAATATCTCCATTATCTAGAGTGACAACTCGTGAGAGTTAGGTTTTGTTGCATTGATCATATTTTCTTCAAGGTCTTCTTAATAATTTCACAAGGAAGGATATCTCCATCTCCTCCATAAACAACATGCTACAAAAAGGGTCCTCTCACCTGGTTGAAAGGCACAACCATAAAGTAGTGAGGATAGGTCAAATCCTCTTGAGGGTGCTACCCATTTCTCCACATCTGAGTGACAAAGAGCAAGCTGCATTTCATCCCCAGCTACAAAACAACACACTACATGCTCTGCTTGTCTCTAAGCTTCCTACCAAACCTTTGATGCTTTGCTCAACTTCTGAGGAGAATCAATTTGGGTACCAACACCTTATTGGTGCACCATTGTTCGGGGGACATAGTGATTGCAGTTCATATTCGAACCTGGTAAACACTTCTTATATGCTCTAAGTGCTAATACATTTTTTCAAACATCATCTTGTGTTCGGGCCTATAAGAAGTTTTCAAAGTTGCAAGTGTTGTGTGTAATTCTTTCAGTTTCTACACCTAGTGCACTAGCTTTCATTGATAAATCTGGGTAAAGAAAAGTCAGGTCATTTCCATTTCTATTTCTAGTTTTGACATATTGACAGACATTTGATAGATCATATTTTAGTGCATTTGCACAACTAAGGTGGAAATCCTTAGTGGCGACTCCCTGTTGATCTAATTCTTGATGAGTACCAGTGTCTTAACCTCTGTCAAGTGAGATTTTTTACTAATCTTTGCAAAGCTGGAAGGAAGAAGATCTTTCTTTGCTAGGGATCCTACTAGGACATTATTTCCAGAGCTAGGAAAAAAAAAATTAGAAGGAAGAAAATCTTGGAGAGTTGTTGGAGATCAGCAGACAAGAAAAGGGATCTCCATTGATGAAAGTGATCGGCCTATCATTGAAGACTTCCATTCAAGTGCTTTTGAATCAGGTAGCCTCTTTGTGGAATTGAATTCTCCAACTGAGAGGGGCCTTCATTTGATTTTGAAAATTTTTCTTCTCATTCTACCCTATCTTTTCAAAAGTTGATAGGGTTTTCCAAGAAACAAGGCCTTTAGGGGATATCCATTTTGAAATTTATACTCCTGTGTTTTAAAGACCCTCTATACCCTATCAATTTGTCTCCCCTCAGGGTCACCTCCTCAAAACAACATGGCCTTACCCCCACCCACACCTCCATTTGTTGTAAACACCTTTGGTCCTATAAATTTTACAGGGATGGTTGGTTATCCAAATGTAGTTCCCCAGGATGTAAGAAATAGATTACCAAAGTTCCAAGGAAACAACACTATAACTGGTGATCAACATCTAAATATTTTTATCAATATGATGGAAGAATTTGAGATTGAACATGAAGATGTATATATCAAATTGTTTATCCATACTTTGGAAGAGGATGCAAGGGACTTGGTATAAATTTTCCAGATAATTCCATTGATTCTTGGACCGAGATGAATAATGCATTTAGATTGTAGTATGGTGATAGAACTGACCCTAGATTTCTTCTGATCAAAATTTGAAAACATCAAGAAGAATCCTAATGAGTCAATACATGATTTCAACACAAGGTTTAATAAGACCTTGAGGAGATTTCCTGTTAGGATAAGGCCATGTGATGAATCATGTTTGATCAAATATTCAAGATGCATTTGATAAAAAGTTGCTTACTACTTGAGGGAAAAAACCCTACTAATTTGAGGTAGGCAGGCCTTCACCATGGCTCTACAAATTGAGAATAACATCAAGGCAATTGGAAAGCCTCCAAAAAGGGAGGGTGTAAAACTAATTAACCCGGAAAATCCTCAAACAAGTAAGGTTGCTGATTTGGAGGAAGTTGTGAAAACTTTGGTAGGGGCTGTCAAAGAAATATCATACAAATTAGCCCAGGTAGAAAAAGGGATTGGGCAGAGTTCACAAGGTCAACACAAGCAACAGGGCCAAGATAGGTTTACAAATCACCAAAGATCTAATGATAGAGGCAAGGGACCTATTGGATTTGGAAATAGGTAGTCCCAGGCTAGGGAAAAATAGAATGGTACCTGATCCTTTGGCTTCCAGTTGTTGTTGTGGAGGAGACAGATGTCATTGATTGGTGTGACAGATGTTTCATGCCCCATGCTCCATGTGAGGAAGATCAGCAAGAAGAAGAAGAAGCTGATGATGATAATGATGATGATGTTTGCATGATGGGTTGCTCCACAAGCTCACAACAAGGGGAACTTCAACTAGGTAATAAGTGCTAGAACTACTGCTGATTTTTGGATTGCATCCATCGGGTACCTATTCTTCCTCCCTCTCATACTTTAGAAGTAGATATTGTATACAAGCTTTTGAATTTCCCAATAATGACTTTGAATATTTAAGGGCTTTAATGATAAAGAAGTATGATGGAGGCATCCCATCTGAGGAGGATAGAAGTTGTTGATGAATGTTGTTGTGGCTCAAGAAAAGGAACACAACACAAGAAGTAGGGTTGTCAAAGGGACAGGGCCTCAAGCCAAGCCAAAAAATCCATTGCTTTCAAATGTTCCTAAAGAGGCTCCTAAGAAAGATGCATCTGCCAAGGGCCTTGTTGTCCCAAACAAAAATCATACCCCTCCTCATGCCCAAGTTGTCAAAAATCTTGTGCCATCTAATGAGTGTGTCAACCTTCCTTCCAATGTTGCCTTGCCAAAGTCTATCCCTTATGATATTGCCCAAGTCTTGAGTCAGATCAAGATCTCAGTTCCAATTGTTGAGTTGCTTAGGATTCCTGAGCACAAGAAGAGGGCATTGAGTATTTTGGGGCTGAAAGAGGAGAAGACTTCCCTAGGTAGAAAAATATAAATATTGTGGAGACTCCTCCAATCATTGAAGAACTAGAAGCACCACCAACATCAAAAGAGCTAGATGAACCACCTGAGGTTTATTTGGGAACATCCTTGGTAGATTCTCAGCTGAATGTGGATCCATTCTTCACCACTCTGATCATTAAGGATAGATTGTTACACAATTGTATGTTTGATTCGGGGCATCATGCAATGTTATGCCTCTAGAAGTTATGAATGAACTGAATATCAAAGTAACAACAACATATGGGAAGTGTACTTGCCATGGATTCTAGAGAGGTGCCAGTGGTGGGATGTGTGAAGGGTCTGTGGTACAACTTGTAGCCTATCCAGGCAGGAATTTGAAGCTTGATGTAGTTATTGTTGATTGCCCAGCCAAGTGGGGTATGTTGTTGTCTAGAAAATGGGCTGCAAGTGTTGGTGGGAGTGTTCAAATGGATATGTCCTATGCCACCATCCCAATTGAGGGCAGCCTTGTCAAGTTGTATGGGGAAAAAAATGTTGCACCTTATTGAAGATCCCAACAATGCATCTTATGAAGTATTGTACACAAGTGTTGATGTTGATAACTTTGTAGGATTTGCTGATGGAAAAGAGCACAAGATTGAAGAATGCAAGTGTCTTGAGTAGGAAGGCTCTCCTTGGACTTTATTGTTTGATGGAGCTTGCTCCAAGTTTGGAAATGGTGTTGGTGTTGTTCTAATCTCCCAAGTCAGGAAGAGTTTGTCTTTTCTTTCAAACTCAACTTTGAATGCACTAATAACATTGTTGAATATGAGGCATTGTTGTTAGGTCTAAGGATTGCTTGGAAATATGGTGTTAAAGACATCATTGTCAAAGGAGATTCAAAATTAATTGTAAAGCAAGTCAGAAAACTTTATGCCACAAAAAATCAGTGAATGAAACAATACAAGCATGCAGCTTGGGATCTCATTGAGATGTTTGATTCATTCAATATTGTGCATCATGATAGGAAGTTCAATGATTTGGAAAAAAACTTGCAGTATTAGGATCTCGGTTTGATAATTGTGCAGTGTCCCCATATTGTGAATATGATGTTGAGGTGTTAACTAGGCCATCTATACCTGACAACATTAAACATTGGCAAGTTTTTTGATGATGATGCTCGGTCAAAATATTTCTGTAAAACAAAGGGGAGTTTTTGATCAAAATATTGATTGGGAGCCAATGGTGTGTGTAGCAGAGGGTAAAGAAACCTTGTTTGGAAAAGGCATCATCCAACTAAAGACTAATACCATTCCTAGAGGGTTGGTTGCTCTTGAATCCAAATTTTGATAATGTTGATCGCATTATTAACAGATGCATAGCAGCCTCAAGGGATATTGAGGAGCATGACCTTGGCACAAAGGAGAAACCAAGGAAGATTTGGTTGGGAAGAAATCTCAGCAAGGAGGAGAAGCAGTCCTACATCCAATTGCTTGAAAAAGGTATCAAGATTGCATGGCTTGGACTTATTCTGAACTAAAGGCATACAGAGAGGATCTGTTTCAACATGAGATTCCCTTGGAATCTAATGCAAAACCATTCAGTAAAAAGAGGCCAATCAATCCACTCCTATCTCTTAAAATGCAAGAGGAACTAAAGAAACTGAGGGATGGAGGGATTATTCAGCCTACAAGGTATTCTTCTTGGGTTGCAAACCTAGTACCAGTTAGAAAGAAGAATGGTGACATCAGGCTGTGTGTGGATTTTAGAAATTTGAATAGAGCATCAATGAAGGATAATTATCCTTTACCAAACATGGAAAACATGTTATAGCTAGTGACTGGTTCTGAGCTACTTTCTACCTGGATGGTTTCTCTGGTTATAACCAAGTTGTGGTGAAGGAATCAGAAAGAATTAAAACAACCTTTACCACTCCTTGGGGACATATGTATATGTCAGGATGCCCTTTGGTCTAATGAATGTTGGAGAAACCTTTTAAAGAGCAATGGATGTTGCTTTTTTTGGTTACATCAATGATTTTATTGTTGTCTACCAAGATGATGTAACTGTGTTCTCCAGAAAGAGAAGTGATCATTTGCAGCACTTGGAAAAATGTTGATAAGATGTAGAGAATATGGCATTTCACTCAATCCAAAGAAGTGCCATTTTGGAGTACAGAAGGAAAAATTTCTTGGTCACATTGTGTCACAAGAAGGGGTAATGATTGATCTAGAAAGGGTAGAGGCCATCAACAAGGTCCCAATCCCAAGAACCAAGAAAGGAATTCAGTCCTTCTTTGGGTAGATAAACTTCATCAGAAGATTTATATCAAACTTTGTTGAGTTGACCATTCCAATCACTTCCATGTTA
Organism: Taxus wallichiana var. yunnanensis; assembly: GCA_018340775.1. Classification (NCBI taxonomy): domain Eukaryota; kingdom Viridiplantae; phylum Streptophyta; class Pinopsida; order Cupressales; family Taxaceae; genus Taxus; species Taxus wallichiana. The sequence continues at coordinate 534,021,621 of CM031243.1, forward strand.
AAGAAGGACCAGGTCATCAAATGGGAGGAGGATGCCATTCAAGATTTCAATGGGATTAAAGAGGCACTAAAGCATGCACATGTTCTAGCAGCTCCAGATTATAAGAAGCCTTTTCAACTATTTTCTTTTTCTTCAGAGAACACTATTGCATCTGTCCTGTTGCAAAAAGATGATGAAGGGGTTGAGAGGCCAATTGCCTTTTTCAGTAAGGCATTGTAGGGGGCTGAGCTGAAATACACTATTATGGAGAAACAAGCATTTTCCTTGGTAAAAGCAACAAAGGTTTTCAGGCCTTACATTTTGAGTTCTAAGATTGTTGCTTATGTTCCCCACACCATGGTGAAAGACATCTTATCAGAGATGGAAGTCTCAAGAAAAAGATGCAGATGGGTGAACAAGTTGCAAGAATATGACATGGATATCCAAACCACAAAGTTGGTGAGAGGTTTGGGCTTGGCTAAGCTTATGGCTGAGAGAAACTTGCAAACTATTGAGGTGAATGAGGTAGAAGAAGGAAGGGTAGATGTCTTTGAAAACTAATGAGTTCTGAGTGGTACAAGGATGTGATTTTTATCTCAGACATTTATACTACCCTAAGTATTTGAGTAAGAACTAGAAAAGGGCCCTTAAGTTGGCTTCCCAAAATATGTCATTACTGATTATGGGTTAGCTTGGAAGAACCCTGAGGGAGTTCTCTTAAGGTGCATTACTAAAGATGAAGCCCCAAGATAATTGTTGATCTCCATGGAGGATTTTGTGGGGGAATTTTTTTGAAGGTCACAACACACAAGATCTTGAGGGCTGGTTATTGGTAAACTCTCTTTAAGGATACAACTCTTTTGGTTAGAAGATGTGAGAGTTGTCAGCACTTCTTCTCTGGAAGACTAAAAGCTTCAGGCTCCCTTCCTTTGCAGCTTGTATCAATTGAAGCCCCATTCAAGCAATGGGGATGGATTTCATTGGTGAGATTTCAGACCCTTCAAGTGCTGGCCATAAGTGGATTCTTGTAGCCACTTGATTACTTCACCAAATGGGTGGAGGAAATCCCCACCAAAAGAGCAACACACCAAATTGTCATGGATTTTATGTTGAACCATATCATCTGCAGGTTTGGGGTGCCAGTCAAAATTGTTGCTGATAATGCCATGAGCTTTAGAGCTAAACCTTTGGTGGTAATGTGTAAAGAATATGGGATCAACTTGACATATGCATCTAATTACAATCCCCAAGGAAATGGACAAGCTGAGTCCAGTAATAAAAATTTGTTGAAGATTATCAGAAGAACCTTGGAGCTAAACAAGAGAAAATGGGGTGAGCAGTTGAAGTTTGTTGTCTGGGAAGACCAATTACTATTAAAAGAGCCACTGGAAAGAGTCCATTTGAGTTGGTGTATGGAACTCAAGCCTGCTTTGCCCCTGCATATGCAATTATCCTCATATCAGTTCATTCAACAACTGGAAGATCAAAGTAAGTCCATATGATGCCCGCATTAACCAGATTGTTGAACTTGATGAAGAAAGGAGGGCATCCCACCAAAGGCATGTAAAGTTTAGAGAAAAGATGAAGAAGTTGTTTGACAAGAAGGTCACCCCAAGAGATTTCAATGTTGGAGATCTCATGTTGTTATGGGATAGCAGGCATGAAGATAAGGGAAAGCATGGTAAATTTGATGCACTGTGGATGGGCCCTTACTCCATAGATATTTGATTGGTGAGCATACCTTCTTTGAGGATTTGGATGGAGAATTTCTCGAATTTCCTATTAATGGTAGGAATTTGAAGCATTTCTTGGATTGATTCCCCAAAACCAAGGTGAACATCATCTGTATAGTGTATAGTTTGTTGGTTTGTTTTCTGTCTTTCATGTTCTTGTTCGTTCTGGCCCCTGGTGGCCTATTTTTGTTGGTTTCTCTATTCATTTTTTGGGGATGGTCCTAGTTTTGTGCTCTGTAAGATGACTCCTTTTCCCAATGGATATTTTGGCACTTGGTCTACCTTTTTCTTGTGGCACTCATAGGGAGTGCCCATCCTCAGTCGAGCCGATGTTGGTGCTCTCAATTTGTTTTTGTCTCACCCCATTTGCCATTATTTTCCTTTATCTACGTGTTGTGAAACATTTTATCTCTCGATGTGGATGTTCTAAAAGCTTTTACCTCCATTTGAATGCCTCAAATTGTTTGCAAAATCCATTGTCATGTCCCTCCTTGAAGAAGTCTCTGAGTTTTCCCTATTTTTTCCCTAATTTCTTCAAAATCCATGGGCTTTGCCATTTTTCCTATTTTTCCCGACCATGGAAGCTCGAGAATGGTTAATTTATATTTTATGCCTTTGAAAATCCAAATCCATGGTCAAAAAATGCTCGAACCATGATTCACTTGTTTTTGTTTCAAAAAAATTTTCATCCTTAGCGAAAAATCGGGTTCGGGCATGAATGGTGATTTTCTATATTTTGATGGTCTGATGGGTGTCTTTTTCCTATCAAAGTTATTCCTCAGCATTCGGTGGTCACATGGCTTCTTTTTGGTTGGTCAGGGGATGGCGGGAAAATGCTTTAACTTATCACTTTTTTCTTTTTTTGCAAAAGGGAAATTTGGTCCCGTAGCTCCACTCAAATTGATTGGTTCTTTTGGTGCTTACGTGGCTTCTTCTAATTGGATGGGGCATGGTGGGTTTGTTTTTTCAACTTGTTATTTTTGGCTACTTTGGAAAAAAATTTGAACCCACCTCGGCCCCACTTTCAGAGCTTTTGATTAAAGAAAATTTTAAGTGGTAGGAAAAAGTCTTACCTTGACCCCACAGGAGGACACATGGCAAAGCTAATGGTGGAGATGCGGGCCTTCGAGGTAAGTTGGATGTTTTTCCCTTTTGGAAAAATGGAGTAAAATTCTAAAATGGAAGTGCCCCCCAAATCATTTTTTGAAGCCTTAACACGTTTTTTTCCTAGACTTAGACAATTTTTATGGGACTTAAGTTGTGCCATAATGACACATGTGGTGAGCCCACACTCATTCAAGGTCTCAACTTTTGGGAACATCTCAAGATGCGCCATTGTGACACGTGGTAGTTTGAAAAGTCAAAGGGGTGGGAAGTGGACCATCGGAGGCAACTTGGATTTTTTTCCTCTTGTCATCAAAAGGATTAAAATCTCAAAATGGCCCATAAGCCCGATAAGAAGGAGGTCAAAGTTGGCGTTTGAAAATGTCAAAAGGTGGGGAGGTGGGCCATCGGGGGCAAACTTGGATTTTTTTCCCCTTGATATTCAAAAGACTAAAATCATCAAAATGACCCATGGGCCCGATAGATAGAGAAAAAGTCAAAACTTGCTCCAGTCAATGGCGGAGGTGCGGACCTTTGGAGGAAAATTGGAAAATTTTCCTTTTGTGGAAAAAGGAGTTAAAAGTGAAAAAGGAAGCATGGTTCCGATGGGACCCACATTGGGACACATGTCAAGCCCATTTTTCAAGGGGGAGCTATGGGAAAAACTTGGAAAATTTTCCCTTTTCCAAAAAAAGAGGTGAAATAGTAGAATTTGGCCATGGTTCCTTTGGGACCCACCTTAGGACACGTGTCAAGCTCATTTCTCAAGGGCGGAGGTGTGGAGCAAAATGTGAAAATTTTACATTTTTCCAAAAAAGTTGTAAAAGGAAAAAAGGAACCCACAGGCCCATTTTAAAATTGGATCTCCCACGTGGATGGTCAAATTCAAAATAGAAATCAATGGTAGTTTGTGCATCTGTATCTAATTTTTCTACCATTTTCACTCCAGAGCTCCTAGAAAGTGTGAGTCTTCATGATTTCTTGATATTTCTTGCATGCCAAATAGGGAAGGGGAGTTAATTTGATATCTAAGTTTGGTGAGGAAGATCTGGGGATGTCTTTTTCCATTAAGATGAGATCTGACCTCTGGGCTCGATCCGATCTTCCATTTTTCCTTCCCAAGCACGCAAAGAACTAGATTTGATAGATTAGGGGTGGAAGTGGTTGGTGAGTAGAGGAAAAGTGATCTACCAAAGAAGAGGAGTTGAATGCGGGAGATATTCAAAGAGATCCACCCTTGAGCACTTGACAACTTTTTACAGATTTGATTATGGGAATCATGATCGAGATCATGGTGAGCACTTTGTGCATTCAATGTTTGGATTTTTTGGGGGAAAGGCCCTGTTGTAAAATGTTATAAATAGGCATGATTTTTCCATGAAAAGGGTTGGAGGTTGGAATGTTGGAGTGTTAGAGATCAAAACTGATTTTCTAAGAAAAAAACTTGATAGAGCCCATCTTTTTAGAGACTATTTTGAAACCTGTATATCTCTTTTGTGTTAAACTTGATCATGTCAAGGTGGTTGTGAGTGTACAACCATTGACAAGTTCTGATATTGTTCTAGAAACTTTCCCTACTGATAAGTTTAATCAAATTTGAGTTATTCTATGTGTTGACTCTTAAAAATTAGTGTCTACTTTGTTTTAATGTCTGCAAATAGTTCTATTTGTTCCTATTGCAATCTTATATTGAAATTTTTGTGAAATCACACAGGATCTCATCCTTGTGATAGTTTAATGGTATTTGCAATTTCATTTCAAGAAGATCCTTCATCTTGGATGAGATAAACAAATTTAAAATCAATTCACTGTCATTTGTTGATAAAGATTGTTTGTAAGTCTTCGGGTGTACCTTAGGCATGGTTAATAAGAAACTATAGTGTTTAATTGAGTTTTCCAATTCAAGCCTTCATATTGGAGTCTTAAAGATTATGTGAAAACATGTTGATTTGGGCCTCCATTGAAGCACACCTTCTAGTTGAAGGAACATCTTGACTATTTTGAAGCTTTCTATTGTGAAGTTTTCATTATTGTAAAGTCCTCAAAGATTTAGTATAATCAACTTTATCCTACTTCACCTCCCACCAAAAATTCATTTAAAAACAACCAATCATACCCATACTACCCCTGTTTGTCATGTGTGTATACAAATGCATAATTTTTACTACCAAAACATGCAAAAACAATCAGGTTTTCATTGTCTTTAGTGGCTTGAACCTTGCTTAGAAAATATCTCCATTATCTAGAGTGACAACTTGTGAGAGTTAGTAATAATCAATATATCATTATGCTAAAAAAATGAACTTCAACAAGCCTATGACATCATATATAATCATGTGGTAAAGTAACATCTCCTAACACCGTGTTGGCAACACTCTCTCCTCTAGGAGTGGGAGTACCTCCGCCGCACCTATATCTCCGTAACCTCTATGACCATTCATCACAATATCTCCAGCACTATCTCTTCCTCGCCATCACCATCCCTCTCTCGGCCTCCGAGGTGGATGTCCCATGTTTGCCGCATTATCACTAGGCCTTATTACTATTGTGGTTTCCGTTTGGTAAACTATTTGATTCATATACAAAGTGAAATCAAGAGATCTCTTGATGACCATGTCTAGATAGTAGTCTCTCTCTGCTCACACAACCTTATAGTGTGCTACTAAAATCATACTAGGAGGAGGTGTTGGTGATTCCCCCTTTGACGAGCCATTGTTGATAACGCTTATGACAAAAATGGAAGTCCCGATAATCCCTAAGGCCTTCCTCATTGTTTCTCTATGTACCGTGTTCTTTTGACCTATACAAGTTGTGCTCAAGGCTATCACACTCAACAATCAATCCATCCCTCTCTGTGATGAGGGTATCACAAACTCCTACTAGGTCATCACTCTCTCTCTAAGTGGAATATCTCTTTGTCTCCACTATGACCTTCTCGGCTGTCACTACCTCAATAACCACAAAAATAACATCATAATCCTCACCTCTCTCCTCCTCTCGGTGCCTCTTCTCCTCCTACCACCCGAGAACACACTCATCTAACTATTTTTTCAGCCCCCTCTACCATCCTAACCCTCTCAAAATTCCTCAATTATTGGGCCCACCATGCAGTAAATTCTGGATTCACCTTAGCGTCATCAATCGACAATTTGTCCCTCCTCACAAGACTCATAGACTCGACTTCTCATCAATAACTACAAGTATCACCACAACAAACAAGAGTATTAGTATCTCCATCCTCTCATCTATATTATATTGGATCCTTAGGTATACCTTGAATCGACTATACTATCTCTAGACACGACCAAAGATTAAAATCTGATCCTCGCTAATTCTTTTTCTCTCACTCAAAATTTCCTACTATAAACCCAAAAATTCTCGGGAACTCGGGCCAATCATTGAAGTCTAGATACAACCTCCACACCATGTCCCCCACCTATAATGCTGATATCAAGTCTTTGGAATAGCTAGGCCCCTTGGCCTTCCTTTCTCTACCTCAACTCGCTACATCTCATAAAACCAGGATGTCTCACGTCAATATCACAAGGTAACCCTAATGGATGAGAACTCACAATATGCTTGCAATCCCAACACTACAACAAAAATATAACATCAATTCCATAATTCTTGTTAGTTGTCCAACTCGTAGCTCTCTCGAATGTCCGTACTAGTAAAGTGGGTGCCCATTCGCATACTATACACCGCTTCTATCATCTCAAAATGAAACCAGTCACCATCCAAGGGAATTGATAACCTTATGAACTATGAAAATTAAAACATGAAATACCTATCATAATTTTAGTCATCCGAGGAAAACCAACTATCTCAACCTCATATAATTCCCGTAATCAAAGGCCCTTGATGAATACCTCACATCCTTGGTCATGTCCTCCATATAACCTCTCGCATTATATCTACTCTCTTATCCTTGTAATACAATAAATAACATGTCCACAAACCATAAATCTCATGATACGATGAGTATCCTCAAGAGTGATGGTCATCTCCCTTGTAGGAAGTCAAAAACTATTGGTGGAGGGGTTCCAACTCTCTAACAATCCCAATATCGACTCACCGCATCTATGGACCCATCTAAAAATATTATACCACCAAAACCCATCACCTCAAGGTGTTCACAATCCTCATTAGTTAAATCCTCCCTCACCTCATCTAACATCAAGGGTATACGGTCGAGATGGTCAACTCGAGAATCCACCTACAAAAACCAAACATACAAATAAAACATTAGTATTGAAAACATTATTCATTCCAAATATTAAAACTTCATTTTTATCCAAATTTTCCTAAAAAAAAGTGAGATTATCAATATCAATATCAACATCCAAACCACCCATCTTGTACCTACAATAACCTAAAAATCCTACAAATTCAAAAACATTAATCAAAACCCATCCCCTTTCATTTAACATGTAAACTATTTTTATCACAGGTACATCGTTGGTGATTCACCTCAATCGCTAGCCATTGGGTGAATCATTGGTGATCCCCGCTAACCGTCATCCACCCACCCCAATACACCAAAAATCCTCACAAAATCATCCAAAATTCATAAAAATAAAACAAAATTTGCAAAAACATACCTTAGCCATCATGGGTTTACATTTCAAAATATGACACCATTTTGTCAAGATTTCACCTCAAACATGTCCTTCACACTAAACAATTGCACCAATAAGTCATTTTCACCACAAAGAATAAAGTGATAAAATAAAAAAACTTCGTAATTTTTAGCACCGATTTGAATGCATTATAATCCCTAGAGATTACACTAATCGCCGACAATTTTCCTTCTTTAGGCAAAGTCATGCCCACATTTCCCTAAACCTTTCCGCTTTCATATTTTTTTCACATGTGTGTTATGTTCTCAATAGGCCCTAGCCCTTTAAATGTTGAATTAAATGAAATCAACATTGGAATTTACCATTCATCTATGGGAGATGAGTCCTTTTTCCCACATCACTAGGTTTTCCCATTCGTCAATTTACTCCGGTGCAAATCATATGTCCACAGCATAAATACCTTTGGCCACTCTATCAATCGACTTCCCTGTAACTTGTTATGTACCCACTTTGACCGGGTAGGTAGCCTTTGAGACAAAGCACATTGGTGTTCATTGTATTGCGTTAGAGAATCACCCATACAAGCAAAATTTCTCATCATTTTTGTCTAAAGTTTTTCCAATAATCACTAGACAAAAGGGGAAAATGTAGACACCAAAAATCTACACTCCCCCACTATCAATATCTCAAACCCATTCACGCTCAAAAATTCCACTCTACGAAACTCCAAAAACTAGGTCACGCACTCATCCCCTTTAATTAAATTAATTTATTGTTCACCACTACATCCCTAAGTCTAATTAGTTAATTAATTGAATAACTAAATCAAAATAAATATACCCTCACACTTCATTCTCACACCCCACAATGTCAACTTACCTACACTCACTAGTAGTAGAACTAGCTAGTTTAACAACCTTCTATAAATACCACTTAACTACCTCTATATCACTAACCACCTCCCCACACTTAACTAGTTAGAACTAATTCAATTTTAGAAACCTTCCAAAACAACCTCTATCTTCATTTTAACTAACCTAGTATTAATCTAAGCTTCTCCCACTGATATTCCAACTTATTTTGAAATCCCTCCAAATAAGATCAAATGGTAAGAAAATCACGATTTTATCTCCTAACTCGATTTGTCGAAATCACCAAAGAATTATCCCGTCACCAACAATATATATATATAAAAGTTTCATTGAATAGTTATGTAGTATAATTAGTTAATTAATTGAATAACTAAATCAAAATAAATATACCCTCACACTTCATTCTCACACCCCACAATTTCAACTTACCTACACTCACTAGTAGTAACTAGCTAGTTTAACAACCTTCTATAAATACCACTTAACTACCTCTATATCACTAACCACCTCCCCACACTTAACTAGTTAGAACTAATTCAATTTTAGAAACCTTCCAAAACAACCTCTATCTTCATCTTAACTAACCTAGTCTTAATCTGAGCTTCTCCCACTTGATATTCCAACTTATTTTGAAATCCCTCCAAACAAGATCAAAATGGTAAGAAAATCACATGTTTTATCTCCTAACTCGATTTGTCGAAATCAAAAGCAATTATCCCTTGGTCACCAATAATATATATGTAAAAGTTTCATAACTTCTTTTAGGGAGGATTTTTTTAGTTTACAAGGAAATCACGTCTCGTCCCACAAGTTATTTTAGAGATACGTAACCTGAAACATAGAAGTAATACCATTACACCGCAACAAAAAATTCATCATGATCATCGTATCACCCATCATTATCATCAAGACTCGTGAAGTCATCCTAATTCATCTTCCATTTAACTCGATCTATCATCCATGGTAAGTGTTTGTTTTACTTAGTTTATGTTTCTATGCAAGGTAATATTGTGTATTTGTTAATTATCATCCTACTATCCATTTTTACACCCCCAGTAAACGGATCAACCTTCGTGTCCGGGCATTGATAGTTAATGGGAGCAGCTTTACAAGGTATCTCACTATGAGAGAGAAGTTTAGGAGCTATATTTACATTAATGGAAAACTAAAAATATATACTGGATTGTCATCTTCTTATCACACGACTACACATTCTTATTATTGCATGAAAATTCCTTCTTCTTGTCACGCGAAAAGCCTTCTTCCTATCACACGATAATGCATTATTCATGTCGCGCAACAATGCCATCTTCCCGTCACACAACAATTCCTTCTTCCTATCACGCAACAATGCCTTCTTGATTTTGTGCGATAATGCCTTCTTCCTATCGCATGACAATCCATTATTCTTGTCGCACGACAACACCTTCTTCCTATCATGCAAAAATGCCTTCTTATTTTCACGCGTCAAATTCCTCTCGCTGATGTGCGACAACATTTCTTCTTGTCATGTGACAAGAATTTACCTCATCAGCGACAACTCTTCCCTTCTTGTCGTGACGTCATCTATTGGTTTCCGTCACATGACAAAAAGAGTTTCGAGATACATCCAGACATTAATTACATTGTACAAGGTAGATCAACAACCGATTTAATGAGGTATGGTACCCTGCTCACCATGTAAGAAAAGTATCATTGAAAAATGAACCATTATGGCTGTCCAAACCTACGTGCAAAGCATTTAATGAAAAATGTTAGTTGGTATCTCCTTTTCTCTATATATATGTAAACTCCCTCATTTAGAGGGAGGGATTTTGAAATTGTAAAGGAACTCGCCAAAATTGTTCCAAGACTTTTTTACTTACATGAAGCCTCAAATTTATGCATTTTTGAAGGATGCTTTCCTTGTGCCTATACTATAATGGATTGTGCATAATTTTAAGAAATAAAATAACTATTTTATGGATTTTCTTTCCTAGCTTGATTTATATTGCATTTGTTTCCTTCTATTATATTTTGTAGGTATATTGTGCATATTGTGTTCCTTTGAGGGCTTAAATTTGTTGTTCTCTATGATATTGGAGCTTTGAATGTGTTTTTAGACTATGGAATTTTATTTTTCCTCTTCTTCCCCATTTCCTCCACTTTCACTCACTAGGAATCTGCATCTAGTCTTGTTTTGGTGCTATCACCTCCTTAGTTTAGGATTTACATTGATGTGCTTCTCTTCTTCTGGTCCCTTGGAATTGGTAGTTTAGGAGTAGGTTAACATTGGAATAAGTCAGAACCAACATTTTCTACAGGTTTGTGTCAATCATAAGGGTCCCACACCTTGAGACAATCCTATGTTATTCAAAAGTATGGTTTTGTAATGTGTAAATCCTAGGGTGCTACTTTTTTGACATAACAGTTTTGGCATGCCCGGTGGGAAAAAGTCAATATTTTCATTTTTATCAAGATTGGGTGTGTGTCTTGGTGAAATTATAGCCTTTGGAGGCTTTGCGGTAGGTACATCTCGCGACTCCATACTCAAATCTAGTGATTTCATGAGCCCAATCTTATCAATTTCATGAGAATAATCCAAACAAGGTCAAGAACTAGAGAAGAGGGGATATTATTCTACCTACACTTATTCCTAGATAGAGAAAGGGGAAGAACAACTTAAAGGTATCCATCTCCACCTGGTAGTCCTTTTCTTCAATCGACTAGAGTTCTCAAAGCCACTCAGATGGTTCATCTACAACCACCAAATAAACCACCCCCAATCCCATATGAAAATTTCATAGGCAGCAGTCCACTTGCCCTTAATGCACAAAATACAAATCCCAATAGTAGCATTAAAAAAATATCCCATTACTTCACTGGATAAAATCACTTAACTCCCATCACCCACATTCATTCATTGCAAATGTATCTTCCACACATGATATTGTAGAGATGGATGTTGCTTCAACTTTTTTGGCTTCTTATTTCAAAGAAAAAGTGTTACGTGGTTTAGAGGCTTGGGAGTAGGATCAATTTAGAATTAGGATCAATTTTCCATAGCTCTCTATGGTCAGTTGGGGAGAGGGTTGAAACTTATCCCTTTTGGAGTAGATGACTACAATCAAAAGGGCACCAACTAAGCAAATGACAGACTTCAATTCCAAATTCCAAAGAGCATGAGAAAGGATCCCAATTATGGTCAAACCAATAGCTGAAGGTATATTTACCTATTTTCTTAAAACTCTAAATTCTAATATATCTATTATGATACAATCTCTAGGGGAATAACCCTGCATGACACTTATGTCATAGTTATTAGAGATGAGAATAGACTAATTCAAGCCGGTAAACTTCCACCTAGGACACCTATGCCTCTCTATCAAGATATTGGGAATCCTAATCCTAATCAAATGCCTACAATATCTCTCATCCCTAATCTAAGAAATTAGAGTTCAAAATAAGCATGCACTTCTTCTTCTAGTCCTTCAAATGAACTCTAAGATGTTATGAAACAATTCCAAAACTTAGGAAACAAGTTGGTAACTCTTAAGAGGAAACAATCTCAAAATTATAGACCTTATCATCCTCAGTTCCAGCCTAATAAACCTCCATATCATCCAAATAAGCCACCTATTCAAGTCAAGCTAACCAAAACCAAGGACAACCCCAAAGCTACTAGGTCATTCCAAGAATATAACCCTAATGCAGCTTTCAACATCTAGTGCCTTGGTTCTAACTTAAAACAACATAGCACAAGAATATGAATGGTTTTTCCCATGCATCTAACCACACAATCAATCAACGTGCTTCAATGGTTCTTTAAATAAAACATTGATGATGACTATAGTGGATTTTCCTCATGAACCAAACCAAGAGGAAATTCAGCGGCGGGTAGCTAATCGTCGAAACACCTCCAAATGAGACAACACTTGTGAATTGGCAAGCTAAGGATTTATGTGGAATAAATTAGTCCCCTTCTCAAAGTGTGGCATCCAACACGAGGTCTAAGAAAAGGAATATAGAGGAAGGGAAGTCATCTAATCCAAGTAATTCTTAGCCTTCGATATCACTTCAGTGGTATTATCAATCCAAGTTCAGCCCCAAATGTTCAAAATCATCCCAAACTACCTTCTAAGCCAACTCGTGTTGGTTGCAGCAAGAACTCATGTGTAGGAGAAAGTCATGTCAAGTAAAGGGTGATAAAAGGAGAATCAATCTCCTTTTAACATTATTGATCAAATGAAGAATACCAATGTAATCATTTCTATGTGGGAATCATTAAAAATTATGGGCCAACGGGATTTGTTACAAGCAGCCATAGAGAATTGGTCAACATCAAATGAGTTTTCCATGAATCAAGAGAAGGTGCTCACTAACATAACTCAAAAAGAGGGAGTTTATGGAGGTCAGCAAGGGGAAAAATGAAGCCTCCTCCATTCTATGTATCTTTGATTATTGGGAGTAGCCTTCTACATAATTGCATGATCGACTCGGGGCTAGTAGTTCGGTGATGATGAAACAAATTGCAGATCAATTGGGCCTGAAATATGACTTGGTTTCCAAAGGAGTGGTATAATTAGATGGGACAACAGTGGGGACTATTGGGATCATAAAAGTTTTAAACCTTACATTGCACGCATGTCCTAATGTCACAGTTCAGTAGGATATATCAGTGATTGACTTGCCACCACTCTTTGTAGTGTGTTTGTCAAGAGACTTCACCGCCAAAATTGGAGGCTACTTATCAACTGATTGGTTGCATATGCTCTTCAAAACAAGGTATGGAGATAAGGCTACAATCTGGTCTAAACCTATTACAAATTTCCATATTGAGCCTCGTGTACCAAGCCCAATCAACATAAATTTATCACCTTTGATCAAGAGGATTTCCCAAACACTCAGGAAATAGATACCAAATTTGGGGGCATCCCATATTTTACTCTTGATGAATGGGTTAAAAAAGTCACAAATATGATCCATATAAGGAAATAGAGGAGGCTAAGTTGGGAGTTTATTATTTGCACGAAGAAAACACACCCCTTCCTAGCCTCACAAAACCGGATGATAAGGGTGATAATGATGTATGGCAGATATTTTTGATGGATCAAGGAGTAGGCAAGGTGCTAAAGGAGTAATTATTTTGTCACCACAAGGTATGAAGTATTACTCTTCTTTCCATTTTCATTATACTTGTTCAAAACATACCATTGAGTATGAAGCTTTGATACATGGATTGAAATGGGCAAGAAATTTGGGTATACAAAACTTGCAAGTGTTTGCGGATAGTGAGTTAATTGTCAACCAGGTTAGGGGAAAACAAGTTGCTAAGAATGATCTGATCAAAGCTTATAAGCATCGGGTATGGGATCAAATTGATGATTTTGAAGCATTCAATATTCAAGTCATAACAACCGAGAACAATGAGGCTGCAGATAGGCTTGCAAAAATTGGAGAAACATTTTATGTTGTGGAAAATATTAAAATATATAAAGTTCAACCATATATTTATGTAATTGTGAGGCCGTATATGTGGGAAAATAACATGAGCCGACAAGTATTTGAGAATGATCAATAGATAATTAATTTCTTGAAGGAGGAAGCCGAGTTCCGGGGTTAAAAATCAAGATAAATTGGAGTAGTAGTATGGTGATCAAGTGGTTCAGCTGAGGAAAAATAATCTACCATAGGGTTTAGTGACTCTAGAGTCAATATTCAATCCTAATGATTAGTTCCGATGGGAAATAGAAAACATTCAAATCAAAGGTGAGGATTCAGAGCCAATTTCAGTTGGAGAAAGAAAAACACTTCAAATTGGAAAGGTAAGCACTTTGAACAAAAAAATATTAATTTATACAACTTTTCTAGGAATTTCCATGTGTTTTCTTGGAGCTATTGTTGGTCGTCAAATAGGACTTTACGAAGAGCAACAGTCAGGGGACAAGAAGTCCCTCCTCTTTAATGGGAGAGGTTCCCTTATTCAGAAACAAACTTATTTACAAATATACAAAATATGATTTTCTGGTTAAACTTGGATATTACGAAAGTGTCTTTTATAAAGATCATCAATTACAAAAGGACTGAGGAATGAGAGTGCGAGAATGAGCAGAAAGGCAACATGCAGAATTATAGATAGCAGAGTAATTCTTTATGTATGCGAAGTTACAGTGAATTGAAAACAAGATCATTCGTATCGTATAAATAAGATGGAATTTAAAGACACAAAGTTCTGTAAATAACATCTGCCAGAACACAAAGTTTCTTAACGTAACACAGATTCATTAATCAAGGACACAAAGTTCCTTCTTGGTTGTACAAGATCACCATGTATTGCAAAGTTGAAGAGTATGCAATCAGCGAGACTAACAAACTAGTAACAAATGATCTTCACAAACATTAAACGAAAGCTCAGAGATAACGGAGATTAGATAGACAAAGAATGGAAAGCCCTTTTGTATTGATTTCTTTGTGATCTATTTACACTTTCAGAAAATATGCCAAGTTCTTCCTCCTCTTCAGAATGGCGTAGAGAGGCCATTATATAACTTACAAATCAGTTACTCTTCGTAACCGCTTCTTTTAACCAAGAATAGTTAAGGACTGCCAACCGCAATACCTCAACTTCTTACAAAGAAAACGGAAAAAGAAAGGGAAGAAGAGAAAAGAATAAGGAGAAGAAGACAGGTGGCCGGTTACTGGGAGGGACCCACTGACTTCAAAATCTGCTGCCTGAATTTCTTCAACGCCTCAGCTATGTCTCTGCCACGAGGGACGTGCGTTGGCCTGATCCGAGTCCAAAACCCGAGGACACTTCTCCATCTCTTTATCAAACTCGACATGAGTATGATAATCTTTATTTGCTTCTTCGATGGCAGATTGAAGAGAGCAAATATCCTTCATTTTCTCCTTGGAGATGGAACTTTCCTTGAATAAGTTATCTTTGACAAAAGCTCTGAATTGAGCTTTGATTTCTTGCAAGGAAAGGGGCATACCAGAAGTTTCATCTTGAAGATGACAGTGTATGTCTTTGAAAGCAGAGACCACCAGTGTCTTGAAAGCTTCACCCTTCTGCCAGCTGTTCTTCAGTTCTCCCAAAGCCTCCTCCAAGACTTTGATCTTCCACTCCACGCTGTAAACCCAGGATTTTGATAGATTATCCTTTGCATCATCAAAAACCTTATTCGCCAGTAAGATGTTCTCATCTGTCTGTCCCATAAGGCGGAGGTCTACTATGCAACTACTCCAGAGTTTGAGCTCTTTATCCATGATCCCGATAGTAGAGGACAGCTTCTGTTGCAAATTGTTCACTTTTCCATGGAGTTTAAAAGCTTCATCGATGAAGTTCAACCCTGCAACAAGCATATCATCCACCATGGCTTCCATAGCTTTTCCATAGACGGAATACTTGTGCATGTCTTTGATACTCTGTACTTCATCTTGGCTCAAAATTACAGGTGGTGGAAGAGTGGTCAACGGAGTAGGGTCCAAAACTTTGTCCTTAGACAAAAGAGACTTGATGAAGCCTGTGAGAATTTGGGCCTGTTCTTCCAACTGTTCAATAGTTTGCTGCCCTTTCTCCACCCTCCCAATGACTCGTGTGACCATTTCCTGGAGGTTGTGGATCTCACCTTCAGGAGTAGACTCTCCCATTGGAATTCTTGAGAGCTCTAAGTCAGATGACTGTAAGTCCTGCTCTGATTTGTCCACTGTAGGCTTAGCAATCTCCAGGAATTGCTGACCTTGAGCATCAGACACTATTCTGGAGGTGGTTCTGGCTTTCTTGGCACGAGAAGGAGTGGTGCCCAACAAGGCTGCGACAGCATCAAAGTTTGGCCCTGAGCTCCGAGAGGAAGATTTCCTCTTTCTACTGTCAACAAGAGGCTGAACCCATGCAAAAGAAGAAGAGGAAGCAGCAGGAGGGGCAAGAGTACCAAGAGACATAGAGCTCATGACGCTCAAGGTTTGCACGGCTGTGGTCTCAAGTTGAGATGTGAGTGGGGCGCTGGAGACAATTGCTGCAGAAGAATCAATAACACTTGGAAGTTCAGTGCTCTGGACCTCTTTGTCCTTATCAGTTGGGTCTTCAGGAGCATTTGCAGGGGTTGGCATTTCACTTTCTTCACTTTCACTGAGAACAATGATGTTCTCTGGTCCCATAGGCACTTCTACCTGCTTTCTTTGAGGGTCATTTTCCATAGGCTCCTTCTTAACCTCCTTGAGTTTCTTCTGGTACACTTGAGTGGATGAAGGAGTGGAAGCTGCAGGTCCTTGTGTTGATGAGGCAGGTGGGGTTTGCACTGGTGTTTCTGACCTGGGAATTGATGCCTCTCTCCTTGGTGTTGAAACATCCTTGGAAGAGGATTCTCCTGAGTGCCTTCTGAGCTCTCGAACTTTCCTGTCAAACCAGACCTTAGTCCTGACTAAGACTGGAGCAAGGATCTCAGCCAGATCATCTTTTTCTTTCCTGTTCCAATCCAAGTCCTCCAAGGGGGTGTGCTTAATCACACTGTCATACTCATATGAGTATAGATCAGAATTGTCATCCTGGAGTCCTTCGGGAACTTGGTACAAGCCGAGTTCTTGGATCAATTGCAGGGAGAACCTGCCACAATGCCTTCTCCTGGCCTCAAAATCATCTGCACAGTCAGCCCAGTAGTCTTCTGTATCTGCCCTATGATGGTAGATTATCTTGATGTTCTGTTCAATGAACTTCTTCAAGTCGAAGCAAGTTCTTGGCTTGAAGAAATGAACAGTGATAGGGACCAGGCTTCTCTCTATGTTCTGTGTGTCCAGGGCTGTTTTACAAGTGTAATTTCCCAAAGAGATGGGAAAGTGCAAACCAGAAATCTTCTTGTCTCTGCAGGTTCTGTGCAGTTTGTCTAATTGCCTGCATACTTCAATCAAAGCCATCTTATCATTGCAGAACATGGGAAGCCGCAGAGGGGTGCTCTCATAGCCGGCAAGCCTGATATAGGAGAATTTTCTGAATTGTATGAAATAAGCACCGTAGCGTGATATCAGATTCATGGCTTCATCAGAAAATCTCCTGGCAGTATCACCTTCGAAAGCAGCCTGACCACGTACATGGTGAAAGCGTCATTGACCCTTCTGAAATTATGATTGCTGGTCTCCAGGGTGAACTGCGGGTAGTAAGCATATACTGGATCATCTTTGTGAGCGTCAATGTAGGAAAAACCAAACCATTGCCGTGACGCTGCCAGGGTATACATCAGGTAAGAAGTCATGTAGAACTTCTTCGTTTCTTTGTACATTTGGATAGTCGCTTTGCTCGCCAAATTCATGCTGATGATCTCTGCCCAGTTGATATTTTGTGTTCCCTCGCACACCATGCTGATGAGCGGGCACATCCAGAAGTGGAATTCGTTGGTAGAGGGCAAACCCATAACCCGAGCCAGTAGAATTATAAAGTCAGACAATTCTTCATTAAAATCTACCCGGAAAAGGGTTTTGGATAGGCGAGAGGCTCCTTTCTTAGGGTTCTTCAGCCAGGACTTCGCCACCCGCACCTTGTATTTGTCGTTGTCTTGATTGAACAGAGCCTGTGCTTGATCCCGAGGAAATGACTATGGCATTATCCATCTCTGGGATTCTCAGTGCGGTACTAATGGTGGCAGCGTCCAGCTTGGCGATGAGTTCCCCGTGTATATTGGTTAATTCACTGGAAACAGGGTCGAAGTGAGCTCCACATGAAAGTACAGTATCAGCGCACTGTACCGAGATCGGGAAACCTCCAGCAAAATCCAAACCGCTATCGTGAATCATTTGTGCCATTGGTGTAGGGTTTGCATCTGCCACCCTCGCCCAAAAATCACCGAAGTCAAGATGCCGAGCTTATTGTCCCCCAATATTGGGAACGGTAGATTCTAGTGGCAAAATTTGTTCCTGTCCCTGGAACTTGATCTTCATATTGATAGCAACAGAGCTGCAACCTAAACTCGGGAAGGAATTACAGAGAAAAGGGATACACGTGCAGGGAATTAGGTTGCAAGGGTTCGAGCAAGGATAGCATGGAAACAATGTGAAAAATACAAAGGGGGTTTGCTCGTTATATAGCTGTTTAGGAGAGAGAAAGGCCATGAATGCGCATTTAATACATACCCACCAATTTAAATAAGCCGGATATTCAGGTAGAGCGGAAAAAACTAGCACGAACGGCACTTGGTTCATTAGGGACATGTGAGACGCGAATGCGCGAAACACGCGGCTCGGCCGATTCGGGCGAAGCGGGGAAAAGATGCACAAATGCCTTTTGGGACACGCGGGACATGAGTGCGTGAAGTACGTGATTCGGGTGGATCGGGCGAAAAGGTTACAATGGGTCCGAAAAGTTTGGGACATTTGGGACGAAAATGCGCGAAGTACGCGGTTCGGGTGAATCGGCCGAAAATGGAACAACTTGCACAATTTGACTTGGGACATTTGGGACATGAAAGTGTGAAGTACGCGGTTCGGGTGTTTTGGCCGAAAATGGAACAACTTGCCCTATTAACTTTGAGACATTTGGGACGAAAAGTGCGAAGTCACGCGGTTCGGGTGTTTCGGCCGAAAATGGAACAACTTGCTCGATTAACTTTGGGACATTTGGGATGAAAATTTCTGACGGGCCCAAAAATGGAACAACTTCATGGATTTCGGTCGATCGGGGAATAGAATGCACTTTTGAACCTAGGACAGTTGGGACAAAAATGTCCGACAGGCCCGAAAAACACACAAAAAGACCCAAAAATGCAGACTTTTCTCAATTTCACGACTTTTAACAATTTCAGCACAATAGAGAAGACACTAAAACTCAAAATTTTGAAAGTTCACTTTCTTTAAGAGTAGGGAATTTTGAGTGGACAACAGCTATGAAGATTTGAAAGGATTTACTCCTAAGATGGCACAACACACGATTGAACTTGATTCGGGAGCTAAACCCATCAGGAAAAAGTAAAGGCCAGTCAATCCTCATATCAAGCCTCTCATGAAAAGAGAACTGAACAAATTCATTGAAGCAAAGATCATCTTTGTAATCAAACACTCTTCATGGGTAGCAAATCTAGTGCCGGTTAGGAAAAAGAATGGGTAAATCAAGTTATGTGTGGATTTCTGAGACTTGAATCGACCTCTCTCAAAGACCATTACCCACTCCCTTCCATGGAGCAAATCTTGCAGGTCGTATCCGGTTCCGAAAGGTTCTCATTATTGGATGGCTACTCGGGCTATAATCAAATCATGGTGAAAGAAGATGACCAGTTCAAGACAACCTTCACCACAAAGTGGGGCACATATTCTTATAGGAAGATTCCATTTGGACTGTCAAATGCCGAAGCCACTTTCCAAAGGGTGATGGATATGGAATTCAAAGGAATGATCAATAAGATAGTTCTTGTGTATCTAGATGATATTACTGTATTCTCCAAGAACGTAGCAAGTCATCTCTTTCACCTCAGAAAATTATTCCAAAGATGTAGGAGATTCAGAGTGTCTCTGAATCTAAAAAGTGTATATTCTTAGCTCACGAAGGAAATCTCTTAGGCCACATTATGTCTAAGGAAGGGTTGGAAATTTATCTAGAAAGGGTAGAAGCTATTTGAGCATTGCCATTACCAAGTCATAAGAAGGCTCTCCAAATATTTTTGGGGAAAATTAATTTTGTTAGGAGGTTTTTTCCTAAATTTTCCCATCTTGTCAAACCACGCACACTGATGTTGAAGAAGACCATGGTTTTCAAATGGATTGTTTTAGGAAAAGAAAGCTTTAAATCTACAAATTAGGCCATTACACATGATCTAACTCTCATAAATCCATATTTCAGGAGGGACTTGATTTTATACACTTTTGGAAGCATGAATGCAATATTTTTCATACTAGTACAGCCAAATCAAGGACTTGAGCATCCTATAACATTCTTACTTGCCAAAGTGTTCAAAATTATGAGATGAGATATTCATTCATTGAGAAGCATGTCCTTGATTTGATTAGAAGTCTAAATAAATTTAGACATATAGTGTCAAATAACAGAATTCATCTATTAGTTTCACATTACGGTGTAAAATATTTTCTTTTGAAAATGGACCTTAATGAAAAGAGATCTGGTTGGATAACCAAGGTCATGGAGTAGGATATTGATATAAATGTGACCAAATTGGTTAGGGGAAATGGTTTTGTGAGCAACTACCTTCTAACCAACATGTTGAATCAAGAGAGGAGGCGAAGTTATTATGATGTTGCAAGATAATCAAAAACGAGTGTAAGTGGTATACCCATTCCTTTTTGGACTTGGGATATTGAATATTTTCCTCAAATAGGGCAAAGTCCTTAGGGATTGAGTAATCCCAAAAGGAGGTATTTCAAAATTCATTTCATCCCATATGTGCTTGTAGATAATACTTTTTTTCAAAAGGGATTGAGTAGTCCTAAGGTACATCAAGACAGATTAGATAGAGAGGGTACTTTGCATTTGTTTCATGATGGAGAGGGAGGTGGTAATTTTGACCCAAAATCAACAGCCATTAGAATCATGAGGTCTGGTTATTACTTGCCTAATCTTTTCAATGATTTCTACTCATGGATGAAGAAATGCAAGAAGCTGTGCCTTCTTCATAGGTGAAGAGAATCTAGTAGCCCTCCAACTTCATCCTATCTTAGTTGAGCAACATTTCATGGAATGAGGGCTTGATTTTTGGGATGATCAATCCAAGTCACAAATGGATTCTTATAGCCACATACTACTTCACTCAAAGGGATAAAATCAATTTTACTTAAGGAATAAAATGAAGCTAGCATTCGGACTTCTACGAAGGTATTACAACAAGGTTTGGTATTCCTTCCACTATAATATCAAATAATTCATTAGCTTTCCTTGGAGAAAATATTTCTAATTGGGCTGTTATAAATGACATCTAATTGAGCACTTCTTTAAACTACTACCCTCAGCGTAATTTAAAAAGTAGATTCCATGAACAAGAACTTGCTAAGAATCATAAGAAGAACCCTAAATGAGAATTATATAACTTGGCATACCATATTGAAATCAGCTTTGTGGGATGATAGAATCACTCCCAAGAAATCAACTGGTTATTCCCCTTTCAAGTTGTTTTATGGAAGGGAAACAAGGATGCAAATATCCTCTTGAATTACAAGCTTGGAGCTTGTCAATCAACTGGAGTTGTTTGATTTTCTAGCTATGGAAGTTAGGTATCAAAGCTCATGGGGCTAGAAGAGAGAAGGGACTAGGCCATGAAAATAATGGAGAAGGACCAAGCTCAAATCAAGATGAGCTTTGATAGAAAGGCCAAAGAAAAAAAATTTCAAGAAGGAGACTTGGTTCTGAAATGGGATGTAGACAAAGCCAAACCAAGAAGGCACTCCAAGTTTGATGTAATATGGAGTGGCCCTACTTGATTTCAGTTGCAAAGAAAATAATGCTTTCCAATTGATGAAGTTAGACGAAGAAGAATTACAGATCCCAGTCAATGGAATCTATCTCAAGCATTATTACTGATGGGAGTATCTTTCTTGTAAATATTAGTTTAGAGTTTGTAATTCCTCAAAGTGCTTACAACACATCATTCTATCAGTAGCTAGGTTTTCTTTTAGATAAGTGCTTTTGCACTCTCTGCATGTTCCATTTGGGATATGTATGATTTTTTATTTGTACATGGTTGTGATTTGTTGTTGTTGCACTTTCCAATTTCAAGAAAGATCCGATGATAAAGTAATGTCTCAGCAGTGTTCCATAGAAACAAGAGGTTTTAGAAATCAGACCAGTTTCAGAAATTAGAATGACTCCATGCCCAATGGATGCAAAATCATTGGTATTTCAGATCTAGTAGGCAGATCACCCTATAAGGCATAAATTTTTATCCATTTTTGCACCCCCTTGCAAAATGGATCAACCTACAGGTTTGGGCATTGATAGTTAATGGGAGCAGTTTATAGGGTATCTCAGTGAGAGCTTACAAGCCATGACAAAGGTTTGGAGTAGAATTTGCATTAATGGTCAAACTAGCAAAATGTACTTATTGCCATCTTCTTTTCTTGTGAAAACACATTCTTCATGTTGTGTAAAATTCCTTCTTCTTGTCACCGACAATGCCTTCTTCCTATCATGTGACAACACATTATTCTTGTCACATGACAAAATCTTCCTATGGTGTGATAACACCTTCTTATTTTCATGTGACAATGCCTTCTTCCCGTCACGCGAGAATGCCTTCTTCCCGTCATGTAACAACGTATTCTTCTTCGTCACGTGATAACACCTTCTTCCCGTCGCATGACAATGCCCTCTTATTTTTGCACCTCAACCTCCCCTCGTTGTCATGTGATAACATTTCTTCTTGTCATGTAATAAGTCTTTCCTTGTTAATGCAGTGAATCTTCCCTTCTTGTCGTGCGTCAACTAGTGGTTTTCTGCGAGTGACAACAAAGAGTTTTAGATATGGCTAGACATTAATGACACCATACAAGGTAGCTCAACAACTGGTTTAATGAGGTATGGCACCCCTGTTCACCATGCAAGAAAAGTACCATTGAAAAGTGAACCATCATGGCTTCCCATACCTATGTATAAACATTTAATGAAGGATGTTGGTTGGTAGCTCCTTTTCTCTATATATATGTAAATTCCCCTCATTTGGAGGGGAGGGATTTCAAAATTGTAAAGGAACTCTGTCAAAAATTTTCCAGCACTTTTGTGAGCTGTAGGCCTCAAATTTATGCATTTTGTGAAGGATTCTTGCCTTGTGCCTATACTATAATGGATTGTGCATCATTTTAAGCAATAAAATTAGTTTTTGTGGCTCTTCTTGCCCTATCTTGATTTATATTGCATTTCTTTCCTTCTATTATATTTTGTAGGTATATTGTGCATATTGTGTTCCTTTACAGGGCTTAAATTTGTTGTGCTCCATGAGATTGGAGGTTTGAATGTGTTTTAGGACTGTGGCATTTTATCTTCCCTCTTCTTCCCCATTTCCCCCAATTTCACTCACTAGGAATCTCTCTAGTCTTGTTTTGGTGCTATCACCTCCCTTAGTTTAGGATTTACATTTATGTACTTCTCTTCCTCTGATCCCTTGGAATTGGTAATTGAGGAGTAGGTTAGCATTGGAATAAGTTAGGAACCAACCTTCTCTGGAGGTTTTTCTCAATCACAAGGGTCCCACACCATGAGACAATCCCATGTTAGTCAAAAGTAGGGATTTATAATGTGCAAATCCTAGGGTGCTACTTTTCCGACATAACACATCCCATTTAAGCTTCAAAACCAATTAAAATCATAGGTTAAGCTAGTTTTTAATATTTGTTTCTATAGTTTGTTATAATTCATAGTAATCACCTATGATTAGCCTAATCACTGGTGATTCCTATACAATATTTCTCTATCATACATTTTCTCTAAAGTGCTGAAAAATATTTGTTATTTTTCTATCATTTCTAATATGTTTTCAAGCTTGATTTTATCAGATGGCCATAGGAGGTGACATTTATCCCATTATTAGCATTGACTCACTTCCAATCATCCACCACCCATTACATTAGGAGCAATATGAGTTGCTTACATGACCTAAAAATATGTGATATCCATGTTGCACCCTTTGATCATTTGGAGGCCATATTCACTTCAACTCAACGCATGCGTGAAGCAAATAAATATTTTTAGAGGTGTAATACGAGGTCTAAAGGATCTATGCTGACCTTGCATCATTCAAATACAACTATTAAGTTTGTGTAGATATACCAAGACAACTACACTACATCTCGAATCTAACACCGAAAGAAACACCATCCTTTCAAACAAATATTTTTATATCTCGGTGTATATGACACGAGAAGAAGATATCTCTTATTTATTTGTGGATGATTATATCTCTCATCCCAAGTCTTACTTTACTAAAGAAGAGGTCTTAGTTTTTTCCATAGGCTCAAATTTCTCTAAGAACTTGTACACCAAAGTAGATTCTGACTTCGGATTCTAGTCTTGTTTTTCCATCATTATCATCCTATGTATGTAATCACCTAAATAAGTGATAACAACTGATCTCATTTTCCATTTATCATATTATACTGCAATATTATCATCAATAAAGCTTAATTGTCTTAAAAGTAGGTTGACATCCACCTAAGGGAGTCTCTTGACTTCTTGGGACAGGGGCTTTACCAGGAAGCCTACCCATCTTATCTTACTAACTCTATTTTTTGTAAGTGTTTGTGATTTTCGGATTACTTGCAGGGAAAAGAAGTCTAGTACATTCTTCATGGAGCACAAAAACATCCATCACATCTTGTGGGTATCTTGAAAACCCCGCCATATTGAGGTTGAGCTAAGTTTTACCCCTTGACACATCAAGAAAACCCTAAGTAAAATTTTTGTTCAACACTCTATTCTTTATAACTTAACCTTTTCTCACTTATGGCACACATCACTTTTACCTTAAGTAACATCTATCTAATATCTCAGGTGTCACCCCATATACATTTGATTAAGTAAAATAAATATCTATCTTACAAAATAATCAAAAGACACTTCTCTTGGTCATGCCTTTGTCGGCTTCCTCTTTGCTCTGTTTCTATTTTTATTTGACCCACAATTTTGTGTTGGATTATGTGGATTTGTCCTATGTATCATGTATTATTCCATCTATCAAAAATTTCCTCCTTTTTTAGCGTATTTCTATAATACTTGGTGGTTTCCTTATTTTATTAGTTCTTCCTTCCTTCGCCTCGTGGGATTACTTTATTCTACAAATTGTTCTAAAACTTGGTGAAGGATCCCCAACATTGTTGTATTCTTATTATCACTAAGAGACTATTGTAAAATAGTGTATATTTTACAATACTTCAAATCTTGTAAATATCCTAAAGGTAACATCACTTTTGAAGAGTTTTGTAAATCCCTTAAAGGTATTTTGGGTATATAAGACAAATATAACAAGTTCTTTATCTTAGCTCTAACTCCATCATTTTTGGTAGGATTGTGAAGATTTTAGATTACATTTGTGGACATTGAGTATCAATGAATGAAAATGGTATTTCATAGACCGTGTTAAATTTATTGTTCTTTTCAAGCATCATAGTTAAGTATGGATTCATTATATGGGAACACTAGATATAAAGGTTATAAAAAAATAACTTCCCTCCCCCTCAAAATATCCATTAAAACCAAACAATTAATCCCACCACATATTTCCATTCATTGCTTTTGCTACCATGTCTCTAACTATCATTAAAATTTCCCTTTATCTTTTATCAAGAGAATGCAAAAGCAACTGATCTCTACTGTCTTTAATAACCTATGTCTAGTGAGGTAATCATATGCAACACTTTGTGTGACAAATTGTGAGAGTTTATTTTTGTTTCCATGGCCATTTTTATTCTAAATTGACCCATCATTTAGAGAACTCAAGGTTAAAAAGATCCCATTTGTCCCTCTCGCATCCAAAGTTACACCGTGGTTCCTCTCGCCTTGGTTCAAGGTTAGACCAAAAATAATAGAAATAGGTCATCCTCTTAGTATGTTCCCCTCAACCATCCCAAGGCTTGATCCCAGAGATAGTGTTAGACCCCTCCTTGGATACAAAATGACACACCACCACCCAGTCTACCACCATTCCAAGGAGTTCCCCCTTCCCTAAAGTAGAATCGTTTTCAATCCAAAATGGGGTAAATATGTGAGGACCAATGATATCTCTATAGGACACTAACTCCTTATATCCCGTATCACTTGATTCTATAATGGTATCTATCTTGTTTCAATACCTTGTCTTGGGGAAAATAAAACTAGTTATACTTGCATTGTAATCAACTTAATAAAACCAGCTATACTTGCACTGTATCACAATCAACTCTAGTTTGAGGGAGGATTAACCATCGAAACACAAGTAAAACTTTATTTCAAACCATTTTTGTCCAAAATTCCAATTATTGTAAACTACTAGACAAAAATGAGAAAATGTAGAAACCAATTTTTGTCAACCCGCCTACTTCATCTTATACACATATTATTTAATATAAAATGTATCTTAATGTCATTATCTTAAGTCGGTCTCTCCACATCCCGATAACTATAATTTTACACTTTCATAAATTGCCATTTACACATCCTAAACCACCTAACCACTTTAAATTTATCTCAACCATCTTCAAACCACTCAAATCTATTTTACGCTCACATCCTAACCTCCGCACCTCTTCCATAACCTTTCCTTAACCATTTTACCCTCATCATTTACCTAAAAACCCTATTTAGAAGTGGTTCTAACCAATTTCTAAATATTTCCCTAAAAATACCGATCACCGAAAATCCTAACTAATTGTTTAGGATTATAAATAGTTGTTTTTATCCTTTCGTAGGGGTCTTGAAACCATTTTCTTGTGCTTACACTTTTTATACTCCACAACAAATATAAGTCCCTCCAAAGATCATCAAGGACCTATATCAACCTCAAGCTATTGTAAAAACATCATTTTGATCAGATTTTTCATCAATTTTCTTTCACGAAGCTCAAAAACTAGCCATCAACTCTATTCGACATTAGGAGGCATCTTTCGCCTATTTTCTAATCAAAAGGTATTTTTAATCTTGTTTTGTTATTTGCATTTCATCTAAACATAAAATATATTAAAAATAATCATTTTAAGGCTTTATTTGTTGTTTTTATCAAATTCATAATTTTTTTACAAGAATTGCCATCGATTATGTCCAATCTCTAATGATTCCTCTGAATCACAGACCGATCCCTATAAATTTAGATCTTTTTATCAATTTGCGAATTATCTATCAATTTTTATCAATGTTTTGGATTTGACTTTTTTCCGCAAGCATGGCCTTAGTTTAGATGGTAGTACTTGGCCGGTCTCATCCTATCACAAGTATTTATGACCTTCCTATAGTCCAACAACCCTTCTTTTAGGAATAATACAACATCCTTCACGATCTTACACTTTGTGCTATAATTGTTTTCCTAACATTGAATATATTGAGGATTAGTTTGAGTTCCTTCACGAGATTGAACAAGAAACTAAATAATTATGGTACAATTACATACAATTGTTGATTACATCCACCATTTCTTGTGCCATATCTCGAAATTGCATATGACTTACCCTTCAATCTTGAGTTCTAAAGCTTCCTATCTATTATCAATCTATCTTTTCATTTACATATGCTTATTATTATCTTGATAAATCTACTTAATTGTATAAAAAAATGGCATCCTCTAAGTAAGTCATTTTATATTCATGGAACCTTTCTTTGTCGAGTAGCTTGTTTATCCAATTATCTAATCTAGTTTGTTTAGTTTTCTTTGATTTTTGGGTTTATTTGTTAGTGAAAGAAGAAGGAGATTTTATCCATTAGCATCAACATTCATCATCGTGGATATTACTAATCCCTACCATCTTTTGAGGTCATTTTATTTTTCTTATTTCATTTTATTAAGTTAAATTTAGAAAGGAAAAAATCTTTGGTGCAATAAGTATTCGGGAAAAGGGAAATCTAATATTTTTTTAAAATATTGATAAACCTTCATCAATTCCAATGATCTAAATGAGCCATCCAAATACATCATAGGAAAAGAATATTGAAAAATTTCCAAGAATAGCACTCCTAGATACCCGACCTACTTAAAATAGTAAGCCTACGAATCGTGTCTAGGAAGTTATGGAATCTCCTGTCTACTTATCATTTTGCTATCATTGCAAGGCCATGCCATTTTTATGTCCTAAATAGAAAGGAAACCCTATGCAAACTCTATAAGTATAAGTTCAAGTGATATCTAAAATGCACAACTTTATGTAAGGAGATGGAACAATAGGAAAACACCACCTTGAGTGATGCTAGAAATTACATAAGGATTCCAAACAATGCATACTTTTTTGAGTGTTTCTAAGCACTTAATCAGTTCTTGGTGATGATATCAGTGGAATTTGGAGTTTGGAAACATGTGATTCATCTTCCGCTTCAATTTCCAAGAGTAGAAAATTGATCAAAAGGATGTTTAGAAGTTGTAGGTATGTTTTCACTCAAGTGACATCTTAGTCAAGGAAGTGAATTGTAATGTGAAAATCTGTTTGGTTATGTTCCAAAGTGAAATAGGAAAATCACATGTAATTAAAGGGTAGTCATATCCTTAATCTTCCCAAATATCTCTAAGAATCAAGTTGAAGTTAGTTATTCAGGGCTATCAAGGAACTAAAAATCATCATGTATGAAGAATGAAAAATATCTTTTCTTATAGAAAGTATATGAGAAAAAGGAAGAAACATTACAACCAAACCTCATTTCAATACAACTAAGGTCCATTGAATACAAAAATTCAAAAAGAAATAGGATGAAAATATGACACACAAAGGCTCCTATTCTAGAAAGCTTCATAAGAAGGCCAAATTCATTGAAGACACTATAAATCCTCTTGAGTCATGTGATATTGATCCATCATTTCCTCTATTCCTTCATCAGAATACAAGTATGTATTTCTTAGTGGAATAACCTTCCCATAATCAGAAAAATATGTCCCCTCACCAATCTCCTTATTTTTTTGTTTGACTAACATTATGTCTACTCCAAAATATCCATTCATATGGATTCAATAGTTACTCGTGAGTGAAATAATAATGACACAACATTACAATGCGAGACATCAAGGCCATTAAAAAGGTATTAAAGACCAAATGAGGTAAGAAGGAACATGTAACTTATATATTATAAGTATAATTTCCAATAATAATTCTCAGAGGATGCAATGAAAGTTTCAAAACATGTAAAGAAAATGATTCAGGATGACTATGAGTTAACCCGCAAATCTTTAGGTCAAGATACACATGAAGGTGATGCTAATTTATTTAAGTAATTTGTTCCTTGCATATTAATTCAAAACCAATAATATAAGCAAATAATTGAGCAATTATAGGAGTTTGTGATAACTCTCATTGCCTAAATTAAACCTTTCTTAGAGATAAGGATAGTTCTTCCTCATGCGGAAGATATTTATCTTATCGTTAATTTCGAGCTTGAGATGATCAAGAAATCGTAATGGCATATAATATAAGGGAAATATGGTGATAAATGGATTGGGAAGATTCTTGAAAAAGGAAAGGGTTTTGTTCTAGAGGTTTTCTCTATGTTCAAGTATGTCCTTTCCACCATTTTTGAAGTGAATAAAATGAGGGAAGAGAAAGAAAATATAAAATCTATCGGGATGAGGTGTTCCCACATGTGTTCGAGAAGATTTGCCTCAACTCCCATAATTTTTTGAGTAGGTATGTATTCACATATGTTGCTGAGAATGTGTCCAGAAATTGGATATGCACTATGAATGTTATATATGACATGATAAAAGACTCCATCTCCAAACTTGATTGTATTTAATGAGATGACTTTATTATTTTGTATGATGTAATAAAATGTGTTCACAAACTTGGATCCCTTCCACTCACTGAGAATTCATCATTAGAGGAACTCATTGGTTCTTTCAAATATTCTATCAAAATGAGGCAATAAATCCTTTATCCTTCAATGAGGATACTCTATATACAATTTCTAAGATCGAGGCTCTATTTCTAACATTGAAATAGATCACACTGAATAGTTTAATTAGTGCAAGGATAAATTAATGATGCTTCTAAGACATGGATCAAAGTGTTGAACCACATCAATATTCCAAAAGAATAAGATATTGAATCTACAAAAATTCATTTCAGTAGATAATTCAAAGGTTATAAGCTAATACGAGGAACTCTCCTCATGGATCATGAATGGGTAGTTCTTCATTAGAAAAGGTTCATCTTCAATAGATTATTCATCCCTTATCTCTCTCCTTCATCTCTCTCCATATTCTAATTTTCCATTAAGAATGTACTTTTTCTTTATTTCTTCCTATTCACTTAAGTGACCTCCAACATTAACATTGTAAGAGTCCTTTTTCACTAATAAGGAAAAGAATCACTTTTATATCCTAGGAATATGAAAGGTCACAAGTAATGGAGAAAGGCGAAAATTAATGTGGATGGTAGATAAAGAGACATAATTGTATGCTATAAATTGGAATGGATTTTACATTTGAAACGATTGACAATTGTTGATTGATTGTATGTTGTTGATATTTTCCACTACTACATCAAGCAATAAAAGATACATTTCCTCTATTTATTTGTCTATGTTCCTCTAGTCTCTCCTCTATCTCTCTTTAGTTTTCAACTTTGTAAACATGATGATCTTGTAAAAAAATAAAGGTGCGAATTCCTTTGATAAATGAATTAATAGAATTTTTTTGTCTACAATTTGTTAGTTTTATCATTGTTAGCATTGTTGTGTTGTTCTAATTGAATGTGGAACAAATATGGTTGATGTATGTGATTTTTATAATCCTACTCATAACATTAACAATCTCTCATTATTTTCATAACTCCCTTTTACCTCTCCTAATAGAAAACTCCTCCATTGTACTGTGTATAATCAATTTTCCAAAGGTTAATTGGAGTATTCCTATGTGATCCTCAACCTAATGGCCATCCACAAATTTTTGTTAGTTTAAATTAAATAATGGGATCCTCCCCATACAAAATAATAAGGATCTTAGTATGAACATTGGTGAACACCCATCATTTGCAACACAACAAGATATTTCACCACTAGTTTTTAACGAATCTTTTGGGGAAGATATGCCATTTCTCAACTCATAAAATATCTCTAACATATACACACAAAAAAACACACAAAGACACACACACACACACACATTCCAAAAACAAAAAAAAATCATATTTCAAAGTGAAAATAAGATTTTGAAGGTGACTTTATCGAGGAATGAATCCATGTCATGTTCGTTTCCCACATCATGATGATGAAGTTTCATGATTGGTTTTCAGATCCAATAAAATGACCAACAAGTTATTCAGATTTATTAAAAGCCATCATTTTGTACAAGATCTTTTAAGATTAAGGATTATGGAACAACGAAGAGGTCTCTTGCTTGAAACAAAAATCTGGAACCAATAAAATAAAATAAGCACAATAACATTTTTGTAAATGTTATGGAAATAATATATAGAATATATTAAATTTATGCTTTTAAAGATCCTACGATAAAATCCTTTTATCTTAAATTCAAAATGATTGCTACTACGAAATAAAATTGTAATTTCACCGATTGGTGATTGAGAATATGATATCCTGATGTGAAAGATATAAGAGAGATATGAAATGTTGCATGAAAAGCATGTAGGTGAAAATATATTGAACGTAATGCATTAAAGTTCACATAGCTGATGGACACACTCAAAGATATATGTTTTTTCTTTCTTCCTTTAGAAGTTTTTCTTACTTATGGAAATTAAGAAATGAAATCCTTGAAAAGAGAATAAGTGTCGAAGAATGAAATTATGACCCCAAATCAATCTTGAAATTGTGAATTATCTTGAGGCTATGCAAGAAAGGTACTAGCAGCGGCTTGAACAACTCCATATTGATGAGGAAAAAGAAATTTTTTTCAGAAGTATATTTAGATGATTATATTTATTACAAAGTGTTGTTCCTAGAATATTATTATTCACCTCTCACGGTTTTCCTCTTCTTGAGCCTTCTAATGAAAGTCAACTTTATACCTTGGAGGATAATGACAAAATAATGAAATTTAAACCTTCATTCATAAACTCAATTTGGTTTGAGGAACAACCCTTTTGAAGAAAAATGTATAAGAGAGATGAGGATTCTTTTCCCAGATGGATGCTCCAATGCTTGCCAAGTATTTTATCAATCATGAAAATATCCAAGGGATAGATCTTCCTTCCACATCATAAGTTCTTCAAGAGGATGATTAAGAGGTAATTATGGGTGATTTTATTTCTCATTTTGAATCTTCATTTGATGCACATATTCCTAGTGATGAAATGGTATAAATTGAAGAATCTAATTCCCTTTGTGACACAAATATCAATGAAGAAATAGAACATCACTTCTCGAGAGGATTTGGTTTCTTTTTCATTGCCAAGGGGTATGATAACAATATCAATTATTATTTTGGAGTCCTCTTTTTCCATTTGAAGAAAAGGGCTTTCAAGGAATTTTTCAAGATGGAGTGAATGGGTATTCCCATGTTGCAGATCCAACATTTTGTTCTTCATCATTTTGTAAGTATGATACGATGAATCTTGAATTGAAAGGATTTTCCTCCCATTCAAGATGGATTTTTTTTCTATTTGAAAACAATAAAGATTATGCATGCCTTGAATTTCAAGAAAGCACCCCCCAAATGAGAAGGAATGTAAATCATGAAAAAGAAGACTTTTAAGTGAATTCAAGCCATATGATGTTCGGGATTACATGTTTTTCCATGAGACCCAAAGTAAATATTATTCAAGTGTATGTGAAGAAAAGTACATGGAAGCTTTGAATAAAGAATCCATTCAAGAAGTTTTTAAGATTGCAGAAGGAATTGAAGACCATCAAATTAGTCTTGATATCTTGACCTATGCCATGACAATATAATACAAGTTTGAGTTTAATTGTGGTTCCCTTTTATGCCAAAATTTCCAATAACAAGATATATAAAAATGTAAGCTCAATCTTCTCTTGAAGCCTAGTTGGATGAGAATGAATGTGGATATGAGTCTTCCACTTTCCCATTCCGTGAAGGATATTGTATTCATGGTGAATGGAAGGAAAATGAAATGATTGAATCTCCTACATATGCATTCATTTATGAGGATAGTGCATCCACCACATAAAATTATATCAAGACCAATATTGGGATGGTACACATTGAAAGTAACTATTCATAACATTCAAATAAGAATCTTGAAGAAACATGTGAATGGGGAAAGAAAAAACTTGTCATCATCACTTTTAGATTCCCCACTTATCCTGGAAATGATTCCATGTTACAACCTTCACTTAATGATGATGAATGATTTCATTCGTAAAAATATTAAATTCATTTTTGAAAACATGAAGGAAATTCTTCTCATAGTCATGAGGCATCAGTGTGGAGACTATATAAGATAAATATTCCAAACAAATAACAAATTGGTCATTGGATGCAAGAGTGTTTTCTATGAAGTATTAGTATGAAGATGGAAACTTGGTATCTCTCCTAATTCTCAAAGCATGTAGAGCCATCATGAGATCATGGAATTACCATATTATTATCATTGGGCTCTAAAAATGGTATGAATTTAGCCCATTATTCCATGATCGTACATATTTCTCTTAACTTTGTTATCACCTCGTATGTACATTATTATCTAAACTTGATTAATTTCCCCCATGTACTATAATATAAATGTCTTGTAGTATAGTTTCTATTTCCATTGCATGATTGATTTCAGTTTTATATTTTTCTATTCATTTATGTATGTTATTTATGTTGCCTTTGTGTGTGTTCGTTTGCTTATGTTAGTGGTGAAGGATTTAATCTATTTCCCAATTTGACAAAACATTAGTCTACAACTCCAATATAGTTCTAAGGGTCTCTATCACCCCTTATAGTCCAATTTACCCAACATAGAGAAAACTTTTTCATGAAAAATGAGTAACCTAATAATTTTAAATTTTGAAGCATGACAACTAGTACACACATAATCCAAAATTTTACCTCCCGATCACACTAAAACATCCTCCTCGCAAACTTGTCTCTAGTGGTACCATCATCATGGACCCAAGAAAAGTCTTAGTTATATTTTAAATCATGCATCCATATTCAAATAAGTGTGATGATATTCACGATTGAACTCAACAAGATTTAGTGAAAATCAAGTCTTCTGAGGCCTAAGAAGGATAAATTTTTAATTTTTAAGCTAGTATGAACCCTCCAAAATATTTCAAAAATATATTAAAATATGAATGTGATTTTGGGGAGTCTTGAAAGTGTTGGAATAAATTTAGGAATATTTAGGAAATATTTTATCATTTAGGGACAATTTTCTCAATAGTGAGTTTTCAGGTCTAAGAAAAAACCATTTAAAAGTGAATCTTGACTTATCTATGTGATTTTAGGAGCTCCATAAGCATTTATAAGGAAAATAAGTAGGAATAACAAAACTATTAGAATTATCTACATGGTGGGAACATCAATTTAATTACAAAGGATTAAAGGTTTCTTGAAACGTTGAAAAACATGTAGGTGTCCCTTTTGGTTTCAAACATAAATGGGCCTTAATTTTTTATTTCAGTTAGATTAAATTCATGTAAGTTTTTCAATTTATCTTATAATTTTTTTGCTCAAAATTATATAATTTGAACCAAAAACATTATTCTAAGCATCCATGATGAAATATCCAGGCTCTATGGCTATTTCTAGAAATCCCAAGAGAATCGCTTTCTTTTCTTAGCCCAGGGAACACTTTTCACTTCCTTGTGTCCAAATTGTCCACTTGGGGACAATGGGTACACGAGGGACATAAAATGCATACTCATTCACCTCCCCCCAAGGTGAATTTTTGTGCCCTGTGTATCCCATTCATCTCAAATGTCCTACTTTCCCCTATAGTGCAAGGGGACATGAGGGGCACAAAAGTGCACCCTCACTCCATTACCATGGGTGAAATTGTTTTTCCTAATTGTCCCAATTTCACCCTCTTCCCTGAGAAGGATAAGGGGGACAAGAAAATCCACCCCATGCAAATTTGAAGCTCCAAGACTCCCATGTGACCTCACCCAACACCATAAGTGTTTTTCCTAGCCCCTTCATCTCTTCCAACTATCCTCTCATGTTACCACTTTCCATAATAATATTATCCCAATTACAACAAAGGATTACTATAATTAAACCCAGTTCAAAGCATGGTTAGCATGTTGATTCAAAATATCACTAAAACAATTTTATAACTCATTTCTTCTACATAGGTCACCATTTCTTCAAAAATGCTACTAAAACACCCTAAAAAATATAATATTTATCATATTTTCTGCCAAAAAATCTCAAAGAACGAAGTCACTTGAAAATGAGATTTTCTCATATATTACAAACCAAGAGTTTGATCACTCAAATTTTGCGAGAATCTCTCTCTAGAACACATTTTGGGAATATTTTAAAAAAATCATTGATGCCCTATCTTTTTGACAAAATAAATATGAAATTTCAAACCATAAAACCTCCATTTTCAATTTTCTAGAGATTTAGTGAACATAAAATGATGAAATTCATAGCCGAAGACAACGAATGTAATAAAAATATTATGAAAGTGTTTTCATTATAACCTAACACCGGTTAGTTCAGTTCATAAAAAAGAGTAGGTGATACGAATAGTAGGTTTCTAAAAATAGTAATTTTTACAAAGTGTTGAATTCTCAACATTCAAAAATCCTTTAAAAGTAAGGAACGTCAAAAAGGTTATTCGGGAAAAATTATTAAAAAGCAATATCTGGGAAAAGTGGAATCTAAAAATAGAAACTTTCTAAAATTGGTAAAACTTCATTAATTTCAATTATTCAAATGACCTCGAAACATCAAGGATAAGAACAAAGGTGAAAACTTTCCAAAAATAGTAGTCTGGATAAGATGTGCTAAAAAAAATAGTAAGTCTTGAAATTAAGTCCAAAGAGTTATGGCAGTCCTGTTCTACTTATATTTTTCTTTTTTCATCATCATAATTCTAGGAATTTATTGTATTTACCAAATAAAAATTAAACCCTCCGTAGGCTCTCAAAGTATCAATTCTAAAGAGATATCTATGCACAAGTTTATGCAGGAGATCGAAAGAGGGGAAAAACCCACCATGAGTGATTTTAAAATCATCTCAAGAAATGAAACAACGCATACCTCTAGAGAGTGTTAATAAGTAATTAATTAGTGCTTTGTGACCATCTCAAGTATAATTTGGAGGTTAGAAACATGTGATTCATCTTCAAGTTCCATTTCCATGAGGAACAAATTGATCAAAAGGGTGTTCGGGATGTTGTAAACGTGTTTTCACTTAGGTGACATCTTGGTTAAGGAAGTGAATTGTGAAGTGAAAAATGGTTTCATCATGTTTAAGAGTGAAATTTTGAATCTTCCCAAATCTATCTCATAAGAAAGTTAAAGTGAACTAATCAAGCTATGAAAGCACTCAAAACCATCATGTGTGAAGAATAAAAAAATGATCTTTACCTATTGGAAGCATATGAGCAAGAAAAACTAAAAATTGCAACCAAACCTCATTTTAGTACAATTAAGGGCCATTGAATAAGGACCTTTGAAAAGAAAGAGGATGAAAATATGGCATGAAAAGGCTCCATATTATAGAAATATTTAGAAGAAGGTCAGATTCATTGAAGACCATTTAGATCCTCTTGATCCATCACTTCCTCCCATCCTTCATCGACATTCAAATATGTCTTTCTCAATGGCTGAACCTTCCGATAATGAGAAAAAATATGATCAATCACAAATATCCAAAAAATCCTATGACTAACATCATGTCTACAATGGAAGATCCATTCATGTGGATTCAAGAGTTAATCTTGAATGAACTAAGAATTACATAAGAAGATACAATTCCCGACA
This sequence comes from Taxus wallichiana var. yunnanensis, assembly GCA_018340775.1. Lineage (NCBI taxonomy): Eukaryota > Viridiplantae > Streptophyta > Pinopsida > Cupressales > Taxaceae > Taxus > Taxus wallichiana. The sequence continues at coordinate 534,058,361 of CM031243.1, forward strand.
TTGTGGTCACCAAAAAGATCTTGAAGACCAAATGATGTCGGAAGATAGATGTAACTTCTTCCTTTTTCACTAGAATTTCTTGTAATCAATATGTAGAGGTTGCCTAACAAAAATTTATAAAACTCCGAAAAGGAAATGATTCAATAGAACTATGAATTGACCCACATATCTTTAAATAAAGATACACATGAAGGTGATGGTAATTTATTCAAGGAATGTTTTCTCGCATAAGCTCACTTGAAACAAAGAATACACACGAACAATTAAGAATTTAAAATATCACATGAGTACTCTCGCTACCTACATTTAACATTTGTTAGAACTTAATACAATGTAACCTCCTCCTATGGAAGATATTTACCCGATCAGTATTTTTACCTTGAGATGATCAAGAAGATGTAAGGCAATATAATACAAAGGAAAGTTAGTGATAAATAGATTGAGAAGATTCTTATAAAGGAAAATATTTACTTTGATATGTTATCTCTCTGTTTAACTATGTCATTGCTACCATTTTGGAAGTGAACAAAACAAGGGAGGAAATTTAAATAGAGAATATCCATTGAGAAGAGGTGTTCCCACCTATTTCCAAGATGAGATTCCTCAATGCTCACACTATCGTCGGTAGGAATGTGTCCACATATCTTTTGTTGAGAAATTTTATCGAGTTTGGATTCACACTATGAATGTTAGAAATGAGATGATAAAAGATTCCATATCTGAACTTGACTCTAATGAAAAAAATCCCTTCTATATTTTGGATGTTTTCAATAACTATGATCACAAACTTGAATTCCTTCCACTCAATGATAATTTTTCATTGGAGGAACTCATCGGTTATTCCCAAGAGTTAGTTAAAAGGAGGTAAATTATCATCTCTCCTTCAACAATGATACTTGGAGTTCCTTACAACATCAAAGGTTCTACTTATAACATTACAAGATATCACAAGGAAATGCTTAATGAATTTGACACTATTAATGATGTTTTCAAGACATGGATCAAATTTTTCAACCACATTGATATTCTAGAAGAATAAAATATTACACATGTAGCAATTCAGATTGAGTAGACAATTCAAAGGCCAAGATCTTATCCCAGAACTCTCCCTCATGGATCATGAATGACTAGTTATCCCCGATCAAATCTTTATCTTTAGCGGTTAGTCGACTCTTACCTCTCTCCTTCTTCTCTCTCCATATTCTAATTTTCAATTAAGAATGTACTTTTTGCTATTTCATCTTATTCACTTAAGTGACCTCCAACATTAACATTGTAAGATTTATTTTTCACTAATAAGGAAAATAGTCACTTTTGTATCCCAGAACATGAAAGGTCACACATGATCGAGATAGGTTAAAAATTCATGTGGCGGTAGATGAAGAGAAATTATTTTATGCTATAAATTGGAATGGAATATCCATTTTAAAGGGTTGGAAATTTTTGATTGATTTTATGCTTTCGAGATTTACCACTACTGAATAAAGCAATAAGAGTTACATTTACTCTATATATTTCTTTATGTTCCACTAATCTATCTCTCTTTAATTTCAAACGTTGCAAACATGATGATATTGTAACATAAATAAAGGTGTCGAACCTCCGATAAATGAATGTCATGTGGGGTCGATGAAGATACATTCTTTTATGCACTATAAATTAGAATGGCTTATCCATTCCAAAGGGTTGGCAATTGTTGATTGGTTGATTGATTTTTTGATTTAACACTACTACATCAAACAATAAGAGTTAAATTTAAGCTATTTATTTATTTATGTTCCAATAATCTATCTCTCTTTAATTTACAACATTGTAAACATGATGATGATGTAAAGGCAATAAACGTGTCGAGAATCTTTGATAAATTAGACTATATAATTATGTGTTTATGATTTGTTAGTCTTATAATTATTAGTGTTGTTGTCTTCTTCTAATTGAATGTGAACCTACTCTGGTTTATGTATGTGAATTTTTAATCCTAATCAAAACTTTAAACATCTCTATCTTTATTTCCCCAACTTCCCTTTTCCTCTCCTCATAAAAATTCCTTGTACTTTGTACAAGAACTTTGAAACAAGTTTAGTGGAATATTCTAATGTGATCCCCTTCCTAACAACCACCCAAATCTTGTAGTTAGTTTACATTTAATAATGGGAGCCTCCCATGCAAAATAATGAGAGGATTAGCCCCATGATCGTTGGTCAAATCCAATAATTTGCAGCATGGAAAATTATTTCAGCAACAAGTAAATAGGAAGTATTTGTTGAACAAGTTTCTTCGTTCCTAATCAAATGAATGAAATAGTAGTGAAAGAAAATAAAAACTCATAATATGGAGGGTTTAGAGTACCTATAATGTGATGTTATGGATGAATGGGTACCAAGTAGTTGATCCTTGTTGTAGCTGATGAACTAAGTAAGACATAATGAAAAGGAGATTGATTAGATGGTATATGCAGGGGTTTCACGACAAAGTGGATAAAAGAAGTGTGACCTTCCTTTCATGGATTTCAACCCCCATTTTAAAGAAAGATTGAAGTAAAGGATTGATAAAGAAATTGCATGCAGAAAAAAATTACTTCTAAATCTAAAAATAGTTGAAATTGATCTAAAAGTTTCTTTGATTGAAACAATTTGTAATGAAAGGTTACCTAGTCTAGGTCGATGGCAACCAAGACCTCGGAGAGGAAGGTTTATGGAAACCTAGACCATGCAGAGGAAGGTCAATGACTACATGTAAGAGAAGATCAAAATAACAAAAAAAAATGAAGGCCTACAAGATCCCGAGTGCAAACCGGAAGGTAACATAGATATGTGGATCCTAGAAGAAGACCTGCAGAATGAGCTATGGGAATTTAGTCACAAAATCATGCACTTTAGACATTTTATTTATCCCGGTCTCATAGTAATATTTATAAGGTTATTGAGTGAAGAAATTACTAATTAACCCTCATCCTTTTGCCATTTTGGTTATTTTATTTCATAATTTGTGACTCTATTACACACATATGCCCAACCATATTATGAAATTTTGTGTTATTTTAGACTCATTGTGGTGCCTAGAATAGTACTTGAGGGGTACATAGGCACCTTGGTCCCACTTTTGGGTTCCCTTATCCTTCTATAACTCTCCCGTCACTTTCTTGGACTCTTCTATCTATTTAAAATATTTATATTTCTTGCGGTCGGCCTTTTCGGGTTTGATTACAAAATTAGAGCAAGAGAACCCTATAAATATAAAATTATGAGACCATAATGATGGACCTAACATCATCTAATACTTTCACTCATATATACTTGAGTCCATCTATTGCATTGACATACACATAGCTCCATCATCAAGGCACAATCTAGGACATTTGCATCACACTTCATAGGGGGATTCTATTCTATTCGATGCACACATTCTATCACATTTTCTACATTTACCTATTGCTGGCTATTTCAAAAGTGTGAATAGCACAAGAGCACCTACAGAATGACATGAAAACACTCACCAATACTACATCCAGTCCGAAATGTAGTGTATTACTCGATTAGTAAGCCCACTGTGGAAGCCGAGTTGATCGACCCATTCATTTGTATCTTTCTTTTTTTAGGGTTTTGATACTTAATTTTGGTAGTTTGCAAGTTATTCTCCCTCTTGGAATATTTGAACCATTCGGTGCAAAAAAAGAAAAGTAGTCTCGATAGAAAATGAAGGTTATCAATCATCTTCATGACCTGTGAAGACATGTTCTAGACCTTTCCCCTAAACTAGGGATCATTTTTTACTTACCAGAGAACTCTTGGACACCCCAATCCTCTCCCAGTTGCTCTAGTTTATCTATATCACCCAAATCTATCCTCTGTAGGACCCGACATAGTCATACTAGATTCTGATTTATCAAATTAATTTCGTGACACTATTCGAAAAACATATGTTATCAACTCGATTTCTTTCGTATTATCTCATGCACATTAGGGTTTAGTATTTCATTTTACATATTTTCTTAGATCATTAGCATACTATTTTTTTACATTTAGTCACTCCATTTAAAGTTATTTATAGCTTAGGATTAAATATCTTCATACTAAATAGTTTAGTCCAGTTTAGTTAATCATTTTGGTGAACCTGGCTTGACCTACATACTCCTAGGATTCTCATTCTTCTTAGGTTTTCTTCATCATGGCTATCTCCATTCATGAATTTTTGCTTCTCCATCCTGAATTATGAGCCAAAATCATTAATATTTTACTCATTACTCCAATTCCTATAAACACCCATCCCAATATAGTCTATAACACCTTTGTGGATGCATTCTTTCACCATATTACTTTCCCATCTATTCCTCGGATGATCTTTCTAATTTTTATAATGACCCACCTTTGCATATCACTCTTGTTAGTGCAAAATCACGAACCCCCAAATGGCCTCATATTTGATTGGGATATCCAGGTGTGAATGCATAACATGGGACCATCTCTCAAGCTATGGGACTTGCAGACTTGAGATGGCCATCTAGAAAAAAATTTGGCTTCTTCTTCCCGATCCTAATGCTAAACTACTCATAATGAATAAATGGCATATAAATACACCTATACTAACAATACCAAGGAGACAAGTAGAGAGAAAGTTCATAAAGAGGGAAACCCTTCAATAACAAGGTGATAACACTAAGAAAAGGGGAGTTAAGTCACAATCTCAACTTACTGAAATGGAGACAGGTGAGAAATGGAGATGATAGAAAAATGCATCACGGACTAAAGATATATTTCACATAGAACACCACTTCAAACCCATTAAACACAACTCTCAAAAAAACCTACAATAGGCATCAAAATTATGCACAGTACACCCTACAACTATGAGAGGAAAGAAGAGACAATAAAATAAGGAAGGATGGACAAAATGCATCACAAAACAGATTTTATTGCTCCATGAGTTCACATGGTACACCATTAGTGGGAAAAAGGAAAGAAAATTCCATTATAGAGCCATGAGAGGGGGCTTAAACTCTACATTCCACCCTTGGGAAGAAAGAGAGAGGGGCAAGGAGAGAAAAGATGACAAACTTTTAGAAATATGCCCCTCCTTTACAATATATAGAAGAATAAGAGAAGGAGAGAGGAAAATTTGAATCCTACTTTAACCACCCCTACAATGCATTGAATCCACCTACTCCAACCACTCCAAAAAGCATTGAAATCCACCTGTAACAATGATGGGATTCACTGCAAGACCCATGCCTCCATGTGTTGTTCCTTGCTGGGAAAGAAAGGAGTCCATTCTTTATCATGGCGATAGGTGAGAGACTTGACAACCTTGAAAATGGTAGACTGGATCATTAATGGTGGTAGATGAGTAGAGGGCATCAAGAGTTTGTCTGAAAATTCCTTTCCTATTCAATTCTGAGCTCCTGGTTGAAAGACATGGCTATCTGAAGCTTGATGGTTGGGCATTTCATGCGGGCTCACAATATGTGAAAGGGTCTATCCATACAGGGTCCATGTAACAACTCTGAGTGTTTTCAAGATTCAGCCCTTTCTCTTTGCTCTTGTAGTTGCGTTGAATTGACATTTAGCCCCCCGACCTGGGACACGTGGAGAGTTGGCACACGTTTAGATTTTTCTCCTGGGTTTTACCTTTGAAGTTGCGCCAAACTAACATGTGGAGGCTCCCTCTAACACTTGGAATTTTCAACGGCTGGTTTCCCTTTTTGGAATCTAAACACTTAGAGGGCGCTCATTTGGGACTGCCACCAAATTTTACCTCCGAGTTTGAGTCGAGCCGACACGTGGCTCCTTCCGCGGTCCCTACAATTTTCAATGGTCGAATGTTCCTTTCTCGGGCCTTGGACACGTGGAGGGTCCATGCTAGTTTAGGGTATTTCTTTGGGTCATTGCTTTGAAGTTGCGTCGATGGGACACATGGAGGCTTCTGCTGACCCTATTGTACTTAGTAGATTTGGGCTTGCTACCTTTCTTGGTCCCTGACTACGTGGTGGGCTAGTGCTCATTTAGGGACCACCTTTGGATTCGACCCCTTAAAGGTGTGCCGATCTAACAGGTGGCTCCCCATGTGACTCTATAGCTTTGCTTTGACCTTTCAACGACTGATGCAAATTTTTTGGGCTCTAACCACGTGGAAGGCCGGTACTCATTTGGGAATCGTGCTTGGACATGACCTTTGGAGGTGCACCATTTGTACACATGGAGGCTTCTCTTGGATCTTATATACTTAGCTGAATCAATGGTCAACTCGGACCCTTTTTTGACTTCCAGCCACGTGGCGAGTTTGCACTTATTAGGGACTTCCTTTTGCGCTTGACCTTTGAAGATGTGTCGATTGGACATGTCACGACTTCTAATGACCCCGTTGCTTAGCTAATTTGGGCTGCTCCTCTTTCTCCATTTTTGGTTGGGTCCCTTATGCTTACTTAGGAGCGACTATGTTGGGTTTTGGAGACGTGCAAGATTCGTGCTCATTTGGGGGCCAGTGCTGATCTCGTCCCCTTAAAACTCGAACCAAACTGCTTACATGTGGTGATCTCTGAACTCACCTATCATCTACATTCTCAATTTTCATAAGAAAATCATGAAGATGAGATTTATAACAAGATGAAAATTGTATTGAATTGGGGTTTTCACATGTCCCTAGAAATGGACTTCCTCAAAACCTGATTTTAGTTTCTCTGTATTTGCTTCATTTTGAAACCAACAACTGTTACAGGTAACTATGGGTCTCCTCGCCAGTAAATACTAAAGGGCTTGGCACATTGTACCTCTAGAGCAATACGAACAAAGCTTATATACAAAGATTAAATCATACATGCCTCAAATAAGACATGCAGAGTGTGAAAAGCACTTCTACTAAAAACAAACCTACTCCTACTCCTACACTAACCCTAACAAAGAAAAGCTAAACAAATCCTGCTATAGGTAGGGAGAAATAGCTTCCCTTTCTCAAAATAGACAGCCATGTATCTGATTTGGAGCTAAACATGGCCGTCATTATGAGTGAAAAAATGATAAGAGATCGATCCTCCACCCATATCATCAAGGTATCAACATCAATAAAAACTACCTCCTCAAGTTGATTGGAATTGGACTCCTGGAGGTGTTGATGGTGACCCTTGGTGCTTTGAAATGCATCCTCATGCCCTGAAATGGACATGAATTGTTTTAGATTCTCCCTTGGCTCCAATGAAGCCAAATTCCTAGTTGGGCATGGTCTAATCTGATGGATGTGCCCATTGCTTTGAATTTCAACTCCAAGAATGGAGTCTTCTTACGGACCTTCCTAGGTGAGTGATGTGAGAGAGATGGGATCCTCATGCTCTTTCCCTTCCTCCTCCTTAGAAGAACATGGAAGATTATGATCCTCCAACCTTGGTTCCAGAGGGCCGTTGTGAGATGCAGGCTGTTGTCCTTGGATGCTCTCCTCCATGGCAATGGACTCATGTGCTTGGAAGGCAGATGATGGAGGAGAAAATGATGTGATCTCCTCGGGATCCTCTCCATCAAGACAATCCTCCAAGTCAAACAGATAATCTGCCTCCTCATTTTCCTACTTGTGTGTGTTCGACCTCCTCCATGGTGTCCTTCGGATCTGCAATTTTCTCACCATGGTTCCCCTCATTCTCAAATATGAAGTTTGAAAGCTCAAACTCTTCTTCGACATCAGAGCCTGAAGGGGATGAAGTGGGAGGAATAACTATATGTTCTTTTGTGGATTTCTCTACACTTGTTTCCTTTGAAACCATATGGTCCCGTTGGTACAAAATCACTGCGCCCTTGGATGTTCATTAGATTTCTAGTTTGATCACTCTAGCATCCAAAGTGTGATTGCACAACATTGACTCCTTTCTCCAAGTGTGGGACTTGCAAATATTAGAAGGAGTCTCCAGAGAAGGTTGGTTCCTATTCCTCCTGTTCGAGATGCACACACAAAAAAAAAATGCAGAGGCTTTTCTCAAAACCTAATCTAATCTGCCAAGGAGACAGGGTAAGAAGATGCATAAAAATAAACCTAAGCTAACGTGAGGTGATGCACCGAGGAATGAAGAACATCTATCTTGCCAATAAACACAGACCATTCAAATATGATGCAAGATCATGCACGATAATAACAAAACTTGCGGTGAAAGACTAGGAGGATGCAAATGAACACAAAGAGGGTAGATAATCATCCACAGACATGCATTACTTTCTCCAAATATTGATTACAATACACTACAAGATGCCAAGAGGCAGAGTCGCATTACAGTTTCAAATGGGAGGTTCGAACTCCACAAATTCGCATGATAGAGAGAAGAAGGGAGGAGCAAAACAAGAATGTTCGACCTTTTTAAAGAAGCTCCTCCATACAATATATAAGAAGAATGAGAGAGGGAAGAGAGAGGAAACTCGAATCTACCACAACCACTTCTAGATTGCATTTAACTCATCTCATTATGGCAGAAATGGTGGATCCTGGCAAAATGACAGATGCCTTTCAGCAGAAACGCAACTGCGAATCGTACGTGCATTGCATTAAAGCTGGTTGTTGAACGCTAGTTCTGGTCATTACCACGCGTCAGAGCCATTTCTCAATTTTCTCTCTCAAATTGAACCAAAATTCAATATTGACCCCGGAATCGTGTAGAAATTTTTTCCAGCTTTCCATTGATATAAAGAACGCAAAAATCGAGCTCTGATCGAAAGTTATGACGATCCGAAGATTTAGGGCACAAAACAGGCTGAAACGGATATTTGAATTTTTTCCCGCGCTCTGCCACTTGGATGACACGTGTCGGGCACTGATTGGATGAGAAATTCTCTCTCCTCCACCTTTCCGCAGGTTTCCCTTTGAAATTTTTACGTTTTATAACTTTTGGGAAATTTTCCATTTTTTCCCCCGCCCCCGCCACTTGGGACACGTGGCGTGATCTGGTTGGAGGATGGGGCGTGGGGTCATCCTTGTCTTTTAATCTTTTGGCCCAAGACTTTGTCAAATTTTTCTAAGTCTTTCCTAAGCTCCGCATTCCTGCTCCATAGGACACGTGTCCTGTGTCTATTGGCTCGGGCCAATCCTCCAAACTTCGCCTTTGGAAACTCGGCAAAACATCAAGTAAAAATCTCACCCTCTCCTCCGCCGCTCTGATCCATGAAGACACGTGTCACATTCTGATTTGTTGTCGGCTTTTCTGGGTCTTCACGTCCCTCACATATTTTTGGCTGGATGTCCCAAACCATCTAGGACAAATTTCTCCGATCCGCCCACCCGAGCTTCCCCTGTCCCTCTTTGCGGTGAAGACACATGGCACATTTCCATTGGCTCTCGTCTCCTTCAGACTTTTCGTGTCCCACACGTCCCTTGTGTCCTCATGGCCCGGATGTCCTGACCTTATCTCGCATAATAGTTATTCAATTTTTTACCTTCGGTTGGTTCGCCCTTTCGCGTCCCGCGCGTCCCCACGGCCCGGATGTCCTAATTGCTGCGTGGACCGCCTGGAGGCTTTTCAGCCGGTTCGTGCCCCGACGTCCCAACTATCCCAAGGGCCGCTTGGACTAGGACTTAGCCAATTTTCATGATTTTTTCTACCCCAAGCTTGTTTTTTGCAACTTTTTCACCCTTTTTTAGAACTTGCTCTTTTCTTCTTGGACAGGAGAGTTAGAAAAAAGCCGAGGAACCCCAAAACATGATTTTTGCCTTGAATCAATCTATTTCCCTGGGACTTGAGTATTCTGATGCATGTTATCAAAGTTTACCCCGGGTGAATTTTGGATAACAGTCCTCCTCCACAACCTGAATGATCTCCTATTCTTTTTATTTGGAGTAGCTCCTTCTTTCCACGCTTGCAGCTGCAGCTAAAGCTTCCACCACTTGTGGCTTGACTCTAGCCTCCTCCATGGGCTTAACCAACAAGGGAATATTTTTAATTCTGAATCTAAGAGCCAAGATTACCAAGTTTTTGATCATTTCTTCTTTTCTTGGCTCTTCTTCTTCTACTCTCCTTGATTGGTTTTGGAGTCTCTCCCTAACATGGACTTGGGAGAGTAGGAGGAGTGGTGGGTGGGGTCTCCACTAGTTGTTTGTTTATCTGTGGTGGAGGGGAAGGTATTTCCTTTGGATCTTGTGGAGGGGACTTGGATTTGGAAGGAAAGAGGGAAGAGGAAATGAGGTGAGATGGAAGATTAGAAGATGGAGAAGGGAAATCAACACTTGGGGCAGTAGATGGGAAACTAGACTCATGACACTGCTGTGATGATACTGATTGGGGAAGAGGAAAATAAAAGCTATGAGGTGGTGGACTTACCCATTGACAAGGTTGTTTGGCACCAAGCTCATAGGCCTCTATCTCCTTAGTCCACTGTGTAAGTTGGGGCAGCATCGCAATCATGAAGTCAAGACTCTCTTGCAGGATGTAGTGTCATGGAAAAGGGCCTTCCCATGGACAAGGTATCCTGCAACCAATCCTGAATACCTTCATCTATGATTTAGCCCTGGACTACACCATGCTAGCCTACATTTGTTGGATCTTTTCCAGCGAGATCAATGTTCTCTGATAACGGTTACGATTATATACGTCCCCTTGTTCTTGATAAGCTCTATATACAAATTGTCTTTGACACTTGCTCATATGGGTAAGCATAATGGTTCTAAATCTGATCATAATGTTGATCTGGAGGAGTCATGAAATACATTGGAGGTGGACTACACTATTGTTGTTGTAAGTGTGAGTTCCAAGTTGGGAATGAATTCATGATTGCACAACTTCATGGGATGGAAGAAGATGGAAGATGTGGAAAGAAAAAAGGATGAAAATATATGGGAGAAGGTCTCATGACTCAAATGATTAGTTTTTGACCGGATGGATTCACCGATGTGTGCTTGAAAGTTCCTCCAAAGGCTAGATCTCAGCAATAACACATCAAACATGATGAGATGAAGATGTAAATCTCTTTAGTCTTGTCCCACCATCCGTGTAAAAACTATTAGTGAAAAATCATAGCACCCCCCGAATGGCCTTAGATGTGAGTGGGGCATCAATCATGACTACATAACATGGGACCATCTCTCAAAGCTATGGGACTTGCATGGGCTTGAGATGGCCTTCCGGAGAACTCCGACTTCTTCTTCTTGATCCTAATTCTAAACTACTCCTAATGCAAAAATGATGTCTAAATACACCTATCCTAATAATGCTAAGGAGACAGGGAGAGAAAGTGCATAAAGAGGGAAATCCTACACTAACAAGGTGATAAAACCAAGAAAAGATGAGTGGTGGTCACAATCTCAGCTTGCCTAACATGGAGAGAGATAAGCAATGGAGAGGATGGATAGATGCATCACGAGACCAAAGATAGAGTTCACATAGAACACCACTTCAAACCCATTAAAAACAACTCTAAAAAAGCCTACAATAGACATCAAGTATGCATATTACACCTCGTAATGAGAGGCAAGAAGAGATAATAAAATAAGTACGGATGGACATAATACATCACAAAATAGATTTTATTTCTCCATGAGTTCACACGGTACACCATCAGTGGGAAAGAGGTAAGAAAACACCATTACAGAGCCATGAGAGGAGGCTTAAGCTCTACATTCCACCCTAGGGAAGAAAGAGAGGGGGAAGGAGAGAAAAGATGACCAAATTCTAGAAATATGCCCCTCTTTTATAATATATAGAAGAATAAGAGAAGGAGAGAGGGAAAATTTGAATCCTTCTTCAACCACCCCTGCAATGCATTGAATCCACCTACTCCAACCACTCTAGAAAGCATTGAAATCCACCTATAATAATGATGGGCTTCACTGCAAGACCCATGCCTCCATGTGTTGTTCCTTGCTTGGGAAAGAAAGGATTCCATTCTTCATCATGGCGATAGGTGAGAAGATTAACAACCTCAAAAATAGCGACTAGATCATTAATGGTGGCAGGTGAGTAGCAAGCACCGGGAGCTCTCCAAAAATTCCTTTCTGCTCAATTCCAAGCTCCTGGTTGAAAGATATGGTTGTCAAAGGTCAAGGATCGGGCACTTAAAGCGGGCTCGGAATATGCGAAAGGGTCTATCCATCGAGGGTCCACGTGGTAGCCCTACGCATTTTGAAGATTTAGCCTCTTCCTCTTGCTCTTGTAGTTATGTCAAACCGACATGTGGCCCCTTCCACAAATCTACTCTATTTTCCATGTGTTCTACCCAAGTCGTTTCCATTTCATGGAGGCTTTATGTCCCGACTCAAGACATGTGGAGAGCTAGCACATGTTTAGAGTTTTCCTCCGTGTTTTTCCTTTGAAGATGCACCAAAGAGACACGTGGAGGCTCCCACTAATGCTTGGAATTTTCAATGGTCGAGTGTCCCTTTTTTGACTCTCGAACACATGGAAGGCTCAAGCGCTCATTTGGGACCTTCCTCTCGAATTTTACCTCTAAAGTTGTGTCGAGCCGATGCATGGCTCCTTCCGCCTCCTAGACTTTTCAATGTTTAACTATATCTTTCTTGAGCCTTGGACATGTGAAGGGTCTACGCTAGTTCAAGGTCTTTCTTTAGGTTGCACCTTTGAAGTTACACTGGTGGAACACATGGAGGCTTCCACCACTTCCAAGTTATACTTAGACGATTCAGCCTGTGGCCTTTCTCGATCCCGACTACGTGGCAGGGATAGCTTATTTGGATTTGACCCTTAAAGGTGCACCGATTTGACACGTGGCTCACCTATGGCTTTGTTTCATTGCTTCGACCTTCCAACGGCCAAAGCAACTTTTCTAGGCTATGACCACGTGGAAGGATGGCACTCATTTGAGAACCGCACTTGGACCCGACCTTTGGAGGTGTGCCATTTGGACACATGGAGGTCAGCTTACGCGGCTATTTTATACTTAGCCAATTCAACGGCTAGCTTAGAACCCTTTTTGAATTCTCGCCACGTGGCAAGCCTTCGCTTGTTGGGGACCACCTTTTGTGCTTGACCTTTGGAGATGCACCGATTGAGACGGATGGAGGCTTCCACTAACCCTATTATACTTAGCCGAGTTGGGATTGCCACCTTTCTTGGTCCCTCGAATACATGGAGGTGGCACTCATTTAGGGACCACCTTATGATTCAACCCTTAAAGGTGTGCCGATCCGATACGTTGCTCCCCCGTGGCTCTGTTGCTTTGCTTCGACCTTTCAATGGCTGATGTAAATTTTTTAGCTCTAACTACGTGGAAGGTTGGTGCTCATTTGGGAACCGTGCTTCAATTTGACCTTTGGAGGTGTGTTTTTGGACACATGGAGGCTTACACTGGCTCTTCTATACTTAGTTGATTCAATGGTGGCTCTACCTCCCTTTTGACTTTTGGCTAAGTGGCAAGCTTGCGCTTGTTGGGGACCACTTTTTGGGCTTGACCTTTGGAGATGCATCGATTGGATGTATGGAATTCCGATGACCCTATTGTACTTAGCTGATTTGGACCTACTTCCTTGCTCAAACCCGAACTACGTGGTGGGTTAGCACTCATTTGGGACCGCCTTTAGATTCAACCCTTGAAGTTGCACTTGATATGACACGTAGCTCACCCCACGATCTATTGTTTTTCTTCAACCATTAAACGATTGATGTAACTTTTCCGAGATCGACCACGTGGAAGGTTGGAACTCATTCATGGGAACCATGCTTGGACTGACCTTCGAGGTGTGCCATTTGGACACATGGAGGCCTCCATCTTCTCTTCTATACTTAATCGATTAAATGGCGTGACTCTACCCCCTTTTTGACTTTTGGCCACGTAGTGAGCTTTGTGCTTGTTGGGGACCACATTTTGGGCTTGACCTTTGGAGATGCACGATTTATTTGCATTGTGTGTTCGAATGACCCTATTGTACTTAGCCGATTTGTGCCCACTCCTCTATCTCCATTTTTTTCTAGGTCCCTTACGCTTATTTAGGAGGGACTATGTTGGGTTCTGGACACGTGGAAGCTTCGCGATCGTTTGGGGACCACACTTCTCCCGCATCATTTGGAATTACATCAAGCTAACATGTGGAGCCTTCCACCAATCCATTGTTTTTCCTCGAGTCGAATTGTATGTGAACTCGAAAAATTTTAGCCCCTTTCTTTGAATCTTTCGTGTTGAGCCTCTCGGTCTCTTTTAACGGTACTAGCCTCCTTCACCGACCTTTCTCCTCCATTTTTTTGAGTCCACTTGCCCCTCAAATTTGGGATCGGTTGTCGGATTTGAAATGTGGGCTCGCATGAATGAACCGACCCTTCAATTTTCTCCTATGCAGGTCATGTTTGATCAATTTTTCCATGGGAGGGTTAAATTGAGATAACAGTTTGGCAACTCACGGGACATCTACCTGCTAGAAGAAAAGATCAGAGCTGCCTTGTTTTATCCATTGGGCATGGAGTCATGAATGATATCCTGATACATGATCCTGTTCCTAAAAATCGATCTCGATCGCTTACACTTGGTAATCCTAAACTCACCCCCATTGTCCGCACTCTCAATTTTCATAAGAAAATATTGAAGATGAGATTTCTGAGAGTAGAAAATTGTATTGACTTGGGCTTTCACTTGTCCCTAGAAATGGACTTCCTCGAAACCTGATTTTAGTTGCTTTGTATTTTCTTCATTTTGAAACTAGCAAGAATCATTATAGTTAACTATGGGTCTCCCTTCCATAAATACTAAAGGGCCTGGCACATTGTACCTCTAGAGAAATACGAACAAATATTATATACAAAGATTAAATCATACATGCCTCAAATAAGACATGCAGAGTGTGTAAAAGTACTTCTTCTACTGAAAACAAACATACTCCTACTCCTACACTAACCCTAATAGAGAAAATATAAACAAAGCCTATTATGGGCAGGAGAAATAGCTTTCCTTTCTCAAAATAGGCAGCCATATATCTGATTTGGAGCTGAACATGGCTGTCTTATTATGAGTGAAAAATTGACAAGAGATTGATCCTCACCAATATCATCAAAGTATCAACATCAATAAAAAGTACCTCCTCAATTTCATTGGAATTGACTCTTGGAGGTACCGATGTTGACCCTTGGTGCTTTGAAACTTGTCCTCATGCCCGAAATGGACATGACTTGTTTTTTATTCTCCCTTGGCTCCAATGAAGCCAAGTACCTGATTGGGCATGGTTTGATCTGATGGATGTGCCCATTGCTCAATTTCAACTCCAAGAATGGAGTCTTCTTACAGACCTTCCTAGGTGAGTGATGTGAGAGAGATGGGATCCTCATGCTCTTTCCCTTCCTCCTCCTTAGAAGAACATGGAAGATTATGATCCTCCAACCTTGGTTCCAGAGGGTCATTGTGAGATGTAGGTTGTTGTCCTTGGATGCTCTCCTCCATGGTAGTAGACTCATGTGCTTGGAAGGCAGATGATGGAGGAGAAAATGATGTGATCTCCTCGGGCTCCTCTCCATCAAGACAATCCTCCAAGTTAGATAGATAATCTACCTCCTCGATGTATTTTTGTGTGTGTTTGACCTCCTGCATGGTGTCCTTCGGATCTGTAATTTTATCACCATGGTTCCACTCATTCCCAAATATGAATTTATAAAGCTCAAAATCTTCTTTGACATTAGATTCTAAAGGGGATGAAGTGGGAGGAAAAATTGAAGGTTCTTCTGTGGCTTTCTCTGCACTTGTTTCCTCTAAAACCATATGGTTCTCCTCCACATAGTGGAATGCTCTCCTCTTCTTTTAGATTTGGAGTAGGTACTTCTTCCTTCCCTTGCCCTATAGCTGAAGCTTCCACCACTGTGGCTTGACTCTAGCCTCCTACTGGGCTTAAGAATCAAAGGAATATTTTTAATTCCGAATCTAAAATCCAAGCTTACCAATTTTTTGATCATTTCTTCTTTTCTTGGCTCTTCTTTTTGTTGATCTCATTGATTGGTTTTTGGAGTCTCTCCCTGACATGGACTTGGGAGAGTAGGAGTGGTGGGTGGAGTCTCCACTAGTTGTTTGTTTATCTATGGTGGAGGGGAACATATTACCTTTTCCTCTTGTGGAGGGGACTTGGATTTGGAAGGAATGAGGGAATAGGAAATGAGGTGAGATAGAATATTAGAAGATGGAGAAGGGAAATCAACAATTGGGGCGAGCTTGATGGGAAACTAGACTCATGAAACTGCTGCAATGATACTAATAGGGAAGAGGAAAAGATAATCTACGAGGGGGTGGACTTACGCATTTACAAGGTTGTCGGCACCAAGCTCATAGGATTCTATCTCCTCGGTCCCAATATGAAAGTTGGGGAAGCATCTCAATCATGAAGTCAAGCTTCTCTCAAGGGGGCTATAGTGTCTTAGAAAAGGGACTTTCCATGGACAAGGTACCTATGACCAATCCTTAATGTCTTCATTTATGTTGTATCCTTGACCGCACCATGCTAGCCTCTATTCTTTGATATTTTCTAGTAGATCAGCATTCTCCACATAACTATTGCCATTATATGCATCCCCTTGTTCTTGATAAGCTCCATAACCAAACTATGGGTAAGCATAATGGTTCTTAATCTAATCATAATGCTGATCGGAGGAGTCTTGAAATACATTGGATGTGGATTGCACCGATGTTGCTACAAGTGTGAGTTCCAAGTTAGGAATGAAGTCATGATTGCAAAAATTCATGGGATGGAAGAAAATGAAAGATGTGGAAATAAAATGGATGAAAATGGATGGGAGAAGGTCTACAACTTAGAGGATGGGTTGTTGACTAGATGGAAGCGCCAGATGTGCTTGAAAGTGCCTCCAAAGGTTATATCTCAGCAATAACACATCAAAACTACTAAAATTAAGATGTAAAGCTTTTTTCAGGTCCCACCAAGCATGCCAAGATGGTTAGTGAAAATCACAACCCTCGGAATGGCCTCGAGATTTGAGTGGGGCATCCGGTGTGAGCATAACATGGGACCATCTCTCAAGATGTGGGACTTGCAGACTTGACATGGACCTCCAAAAAATTTAGCTTCTTCATCCCGATCCTAATGCTAAACTACTCCTAATGCAGAAATGACATCTAACTACACCTATCCTAACAATGCCAAGGAAACAGGAGAGAGAGAAGTACATAAAGAGGGAAATCCTACACTAACGAGGTGATAACACCAAGAAAAGGGGAGTGTTGGTCACAATCTCACCGCTGCTGGAATGGAGAGAGGTGACCAATGGAGAGGATAGACAGATGCATCATAGACTAAAGATAGAGTTCACACATGACACCATTTCATACCCATTAAACACATTTCTCAAAAACCTACAATAGACATCATAAGTATGCATAGTACACCCTGCAATGATGAAAGGCAAGAAGAAAACATAAAATAAGGAAGGATGGACAAAATGCATCAAAAAATAGATTTTATTGCTCCATGAGTTCACACGGTACATACACCATCAATAGGAAAGAGGAAATAAAACGCCATTACAGAGCCATGAGAGGGGGCTTAACTCTACATTACATGCTTAGGAAGAGAAAGAGAGAGGGGGGGAGAGAAAAGATGACCAAATTTTAGAAATATGCCCTCCTTTACAATATATAGAAGAATGAGAGAAGGAGAGGGAAAATTTGAATCCTGCTTCAACCACCCATGTAATGCATTGAATCCACCTACTCTAACCACTCCAGAAAGCATTGAAATCCTCCTATAACAATGATGGGATTCACTGCAAGACCCATGCCTCCATGTGTTGTTCCTTGTTGGGCAAGAAAGGAGTCCATTCTTCATCATGGCGATAGGTGAGAGACTTGATAGCCTCAAAAATGGTAGACTAGATCATTAATGGTGGCAGGTGAGTAGCAGGCACCGAGAGCTCTTTGAAAAGTCCTTTCCCACTCAACTCGAGATCATTGTTGAAAGACATAGCTGTCCGAAGGTCGAGGGTCGGGAGCTTAACACAGAGGCTCGTAATATGTGAAAGGGTCTCAGTCCATACACTCTTGAAGTGTCCACGTGACAACTTTGAGTGTTTTAAAGATTCATCCCCTTCCTCTCACTCTTGTAGTTATGCGTCGAATTAACACGTAACCCCTTATGTAGCTCTACTCTCTATTTTCCCGTGTTCTACCCAAGTCCTTTCCATTCGACGAAGGCTTTATGTCGACCCGAGGACACATGGAGAGTCAATGCATGTTTGGATTTTACCTCCGGTTTTTCCTTTGAAGATGCACGAGATAACACATGGAGGCTCTCTCTAACACTTGGACTTTTCAATGGCCAGTTGTCCCTTTCTTGACTTTGAAAACTTAGAGGGTGGCGCTCATTTGGGACCTACCTTTGAATTTTACCTCTGAAGTTTCGTCGAGCCGACAAGTGGCTCCTTCTCGGTGTTGGAATTTTCAATGGATGATTGTTCCTTTCACGGGCCTTGGACACATGGAGGGTCCATGCTAGTTCAGCTCTTTCTTTGGGTCGTGCATTTGAAGTTGTGCCCATGGGACACGTTGAGGCTTCCACCTGACCCTATTGCACTTTATTGATTCGGGCTGCTTCTACTTTCTTGGTCCTTTCCTACGTGGCAGGATGGTGCTCGTTTGGGGACCGCCTTTGGATTCGACCCTTGAAGGTGTGCCGATCCACACGTGGCTCCCCCGTGACTTTTTTTCTTTGCTTCAACCTTTCGATGACTAATGTAAATTTTTGGGCTCACCACATGGAAGGTGACACTCATTTGGGAACTATGCTTAGACTCGAACTTTGGAGCTGCACCATTTATACACGTGGAGGCTTTTACTGGCTCTTCTATACTTATCCAATTCAATGGATGGCTTTGGACCCTTTTTAACTTCGGCCATGTGGCTAGCCTACACTTGTTGTGGATTACCTTTTGGGCTTGACCTTTAGAGATCCTGCTGATTAGATGTGTGGTGGCTTCTCCAATGACCTTATTGTATTAGCTGATTTGGGCCCCCTCCCTTTCTCTCCATTTTGGTTGGGTCCTTGTGCTTATTTAGGAGTGAGTATGTTGGAGTTCGGACATGGGAAGCTTAACGCTCGTTTGGGGAGCTCATGGAGAAATCTCGATCCCATCCCCAAAAACGTGAACCCGATCTACTTATACTTGGTGATCCCGAAATCACCCTACGCTATCTCACACTCTCAATTTTCATAAGAAAATCATGAAGATGAGATTTTTAGATTAGAAAATTGTATCGACCTAGAGCTTTCACATTGTCCTGAAATGGACTTCCTCGAAACGCAATTTTAGTTGTTCTTTATTTACTTCATTTTGAAACTTAACAATCAACTTATAGGTAACTATGGGTCTCCCTTCCATAAATACTTGATGGGCCTAGCACATTGTACCTCATTAAGCAATACAAAAAAAATATATACAAATATTAAATCATACATGCCTTAAATAAGACATGTAAAGTGTGCAAAAGTACTTCTACTAAAAACAAACCTACTCCTACTCCTACACTAACCCTAATAAGAAAAGCTACACAAATCTGCTACGGCCGGAGGAGAAATAGCTTACCTTTCTCAAAATAGGAAGCCATGTATCTGATTTAGAGCTAAACATGGTCATCATTATGAGTGAAAAACTCGACAAGAGGTTGATCCTCCACCCATATCATCAAGGTGTCAACATTAATCAAAACACCTTCTCAAGTTGATTGGAATTAGACTCTTGGAGGTGTTGATCGTGACCCTTGGTGCTTTGAAACTCATCCTCATGCCCTAAAATGGACATGACTTGTTTTGGATTCTCCCTTGGCTCCAAAGAAGACAAATACCTTATTGGGCATGGTCTGATTTGATGGTTGTGCCCATTTCTTTGAATTTCAACTCCAAGAATGGAGTCTTCTTGCGGACCTTCCTGGGTGAGTGATGTGAGAGAGATGGGATCCTCGTGCTCTTTCCATTCCTACTCCTTAGAAGAACATGGAATATTATGATCCTCTAACCTTAGTTCCAAAGGGTCATTGTGAGATGCAAAGCTACGTCCTGGATGCTCTCCTCCAATGGCGGTGGAGTCATGTGCTTGGAAGGAGGATGATGGAGGAGAAAATGATGTGATCTCCTTGGTCTCCTCTCCATAAAGAAAATCCTCCAAGTCACTCGATAATCTAACTCCTCGTTGTCATGCCGCGTGTGTTTGACCTCATCCATGGTGTCCTTCGATATGCAATTTACTCACCATGGTTCCCCTCATTCTCAAATATGAAGTTTGAAAGATCAAACTCTTCTTCGACATCAGATCTTGAAGGGGATGAAATGGGAGGAAGAACTAAAGGTTCTTCTGTGGCTTTCTCTACACTTGTTTCCTATGAAACAAGTATGGTCCTCCGTACAAACTGAATGATCTCCTATTCTTTTTATTTGGAGTAGCTACTTCTTCCCATGCTTGTGCTTGTGCAGCTGAAGCTTCCACCACTTGTGGCTTGACTCTAGCCTCCTCCATGGGCTTAACCAACAAGGGAATATTTTTAATTCTGAATCTAAGAGCCAATCTTACCAAGTTTTTGATCATTTATTCTTTTCTTGGCTCTTCTTCTTGTTGCTCTCCTTGATTGGTTTTTGGATTCTCTCCCTTAGATGGACTTGGGAAAGTAGGAGGAGTGGTGGGTGGGGTCTCCACTAGTTTTTGTTTATATGTGGTGGAGGGAAGGTATTTCCTTTGGCTCTTATGGAGGGGAATTTGATTTGGAAGGAAAGAGGGAAGAGGAAATGAGGTGAGATGGAAGATTAGAAGATGGAGAAGGGAAATCAACACTTGGGGTAGAAGATGGAAAACTAGACTCATGACACTACTGCGATGATACTGATTGGGGAAGAGGAAAATAAAATATATTAGGTGGTGCACTTAAACATTGACAAGGTTGTCTAGCACCAAGCTCGTAGGCCTCTATCTCCTTAGTCCACTGCACAAGTTGGGGCAACATCTCAATCATGAAGTCAAGCTTCTCTTGTGGGATGTAGTGTCATGGAAAAGGGCCTTCCCATGGATAAGGTACCCTACAACAAATCCTGAATGCCTTCATCTATGATGTAGCCCTGGACTACACCATGATAGCCTCCATTTTTTGGATATTTTCTAGCAAATCAGCGTTCTCCACATAATTGTTACCATTATATGCATCCCCTTGTTCTTGATAAGCTCCATAGCCAAATTGTCTTTGACACTACTCATATGGGTAAGCATAATGGTTTTGAATCTAATCATAATGTTGATCTGGAGGAGTCATGAAATACATTGGAGGTGGACTACACTGCTGTTGCTGCAAGTGTGAGTTCCAAGTGGGAAATGAAGTCATGATTGCATAACTTCATGGGATGGAAGAAGATGGAAGATGTGGAAAGAAAAATGGATGAAAATAGATGGGAGAAGGTCTGTAACTCAAATGATGGGTTGTTTACCAGATGGATTCACCATATGTGCTTGAAAGTTCCTCAAAAGCCTAGATCTCAGCAATAACACATCAAAATTGTTGAGATGAAGATGTAAAGCTCTTTAGTCTTGTCCAACCGTGCGTGCCAAATCATTGAGTGCAAAATCACAAAGCACCCCCGAACGGCCTCGCATTTAAGTGGGCATTAGGCGTGACTACATAACATGGGACCATCTCTCAAGCTATGTGACTTGCGGACTTGAAATGGCCCTCTAGAGAAATCAAGCTTCTTCTTCCCGATCCTAATGATAAAGTTCTCCTAATGCAGAAATGACGTCTAATACACCTATCTTGCCAATGCAAAGGAGACAGGAGAGATAAAGTTCATAAAGAGGGAAATCCTACACTAACAAGGTGATAACACCAAGAAAAGGGGAGTGGTGGTCATAATCTTATATTCCTAAATGGAGAGAGGTGAGCAATGGAGAGGATGGACATATGCATCGAGACCAAAGATAGAGTTCACACGTAAAACCACTTTAAACCCATTTAAAAAACTCTAAAAAAACCTACAAAGACACATTAGTATGTATAATACACCTGCAATGATGAGAGGCAAGAAGAGACAATTAAATAAGGAAGGGTGGACACAATGCATCAAAAACTAGATTTTATTGCTCCATGAGTTCACACGGTACACCATCACTTGAAAGAGGCAAGAAAATGTTATTATAGAGCCATGAGAGGAGGCTTAAACTCTACATTCCACCCTAGGGAAGAAAGAGAGATGGGGGTAGGAGAGAAACGATGACCAACCTTTAGAAATATGCCCCTCCTTTACAATATATAGAAGAATAAGAGAAGGAGAGAGGGAAAATTTGAATCCTGCTTCAACCACCCCTAATGCCTTGAATCCACCTACTTGAAGCACTCCGGAAAGCATTGAAATCTACCTATAACAATGATGGGCTTCACTGTAAGACCCATGCCTCCATGTGTTGTTCCTTGTTGGGAAAGAAAGGAGTCCATTCTTCATCATGGTGATAGGTGAGAGACTTGACAAACTTGAGAATAGCAGACCATATCATTAATGGTGGCAGGTGAGTAACGTATACACTGAGAGCTCTCTAAAAATTCCTTTCCCGCTTAATTCCAAGCTCTTGGTTGAAAGAAATGGTAATCTAAAGGTTGAGGGTCGGGCGCTTAATGTGGGATCACAATATGTGAAAGGGTCTATCAATACGTGGTCCATGTGGCAGCCCTATGCATTTTGAAGATTTAGCCCCTTCCGACACATATTTGACACGTGGCTTGCCCCATGGATTTGTTTCTTTGTTTTGACCTTCCAACAACCGATGCAAATTTTCTAGTCTATGACCATGTTGAAGGCTGGAACTCATTTGGGAACTGCGCTTAGACCTAACCTTTGAAGGTGTGCCATTTGGAAATGTGGAGGCTTCCGTTGGCTATTCTATACTCACCAATTCAACAAATTGGCTCTACCCCATTTTTGAGTTCTAGCCACATGGCAAGCTTGCGCTTGTTGGGGACCACCTTTTATGCTTGACCTTAGGAGATGCACCGATTAGATGCATGGAGGCTTCTGCCTGACCTTTTTGTACTTAGCCGAGTCGGGCCTCTGCCTTTCTTGGTCCTTGACTATGTGGTGGATCGGTGCTCATTTGGGGACCACCTTATGATTTGACCCTTTAAGGTGCACCAACTGGCGACATGTGGCTCCCCGTGGCTCTACTTGCTTTGCTTTGACCTTTCAATGACTGATGGAAATTTTCTCGGCTCTAACCATGTGGAAGGTTGGAGCTCATTTTGGAACCATGCTTGGACTGACCTTTGGATGTGTGCCATTTGGACATGTCCAGCTTACATTGGCTCTTCTATAATTAGCCAATTCAACCGCTAGATTTGCCCCCTTTTTACTTCTATCCACATGGTGAGCCTGCTCTTGTTGAGACCACTTTTGAACTTGAGCTTTGGAGATGCGTCGATTGGATACATGGTGGCTTCCAATGATTACTGTTGTGCTTAGTCAATTCGGGCCTGCTTCCTTTCTCGGTCCTTGACTACGTGGAAGGTTGGCACTCTTTGGTGACCACCTTTGGATTTGACCCTTGAAGGTGCAATGATCGACACGTGGCTCCCCCATGGCTCTGTTGCTTTTCTTGAACCTTTCATGGCTGATGTAACTTTTCGAGCTTTGACCACGTTGAAGGCTAGCACTCATTTGGGAACCACGCTTGGACCTAACCTTTGGAGGTGCAATTTGTTTGGACATGTGGAGGCTTCGCCGCTCTTCTATACTTAGCCAATTCAATGGCGACTCTTCCCCCTTTTTGAATTATGGCCACGAAGTGAGCTTGTGCTTGTTGGAGACCACATTTTGGGCTAGACCTTTGGAGATGTTGTGATTAGATGCATGAAAGCTTCCAATGACCCTCGTTGTACTTAGCCAATTTGGGCCCACTCCTCTTTCTCCATTTTTTTCTGGTCCCTTATGTATATTTAGGAGTGATTATGTTGGATTTTGGACATGTGGAAGCTTTGCCCTCATTTGGGAACCTACTTCTCTTGCATTTTTTTAGAAACAGATAAGGGTTAGGGCTAGGAGGAATACCCGTGGAATGTTGAGATGGTGTGCGCATACCGTAGAGGAAGATCAGGCGACTGCGAAGAACTCCTTTTTGTCTTGGAAGGACTACTTGCAAATAAGAACACAAGACCACAAGATTTTGATTAGACAATAAATGAGGAAACGCCTTGGGCCCAGTGAAATATAAAACTTCCTTTCGAAGGTGGTCAGCTTCTCGCTAATATGAATTAAAACAAAAGACTGTAAATATCAATCAAATTACTTCGTTTGGAAAAGGATAGGGGAAAGGCTGATTTCTGGTTTGTAGTCTGGGTAACCGATACCGGTTACTGGTAACCGATGTCGGTAGGGTTTAGGATCTGTAGGTTGGTTGTTTTTGTGGGGTGTTTGTGTTGTTTGGTAGCTGTGTTATTGGTAAGGCTGTATATGGGTGATATTACGTAATAAGGTGATGAGAGGTAGATGAATGATAGTTAGATGTAATATATTGCTGGGTGGTGGGTCCAGAAATGGATTTATGAGGACTGTGATTCAAAAGGCATAAGAAATGTTATAACAGAGGACATGCAAGATGTGACTTACTGGTTTTGACGAAGATGCAAGCTGATCTCCTTTGTCAGTAAGAACTTCCTCGGTATCTCCACTGCCTCTCGCTTGGTCAAGTGAAGATCTCGACTCGCTCCTCGCTCCCAATGATCTCTGTTGATTCAAAATCCTTCCAAAATGAAATTCTTTTGATTTTGGTTCGGGAGCCCATTTACAGGAGCCGATGGCGGTTACGTAACCGACGGCGGCCGATTAGAACCGGCATCGGTAAGGAAAAAGTAGGCTATTTTTAGTAAAATAGCCCACCTTCCCGCTTTTCTCCCGAGAGATCAGTCCATGGCTTGGTCAAATGACTAGAAGGTCGGTTTTGGGTGCGAGAAAGGGGTCATTAGTTATGGGTGTAGGTGTGGACCAAGTTATGGGTCTTAATTAGGTTAGTTTAGGGTTAGGGCTAGGTCATGATGAAGTGGCAAAATGAGGTGGTAGGTAAGGTGATGTGGATTTATCAATTACAAGGTAATTAATAAATAATTGTGTAAGGTTTAGGTGATGAGGTTATATCATGAGATGAGATGCGGTCACAAGGGGTCGTAAGACACAAATTTGGTGTCTACATTAGCCCCTTATTGTCGTGTAGCTTGTTTTATAGTAAAGTCACATGACAATAATATGAAGTGGTTTTCCTCGTTAAGGGTATAGGTAATCCCCCTCAAATCTATCACAGATTGAGTGAACGGGAAATCAGGGATAGGGTTGATAAAGGGTAAATGGTGTAGAGAGGATGGTAAGATGGTGGGGTAGGTCCAAGGAAGCAGACGCATGTTGAAATGCCATAGTACGACTAGGGTACATGATTTGACGAGCAAACCAGCAGTGCAGAGGCAAAGGTCGATAGTTTATCCAAACAAGGGTGGTATAATCCTGGTATCCAAGGCATAGGAAGTAGCTCCAGGGTATATAACAGGTAAGGTACAGGAACGTTTAGGCATGTCCGGCAGCACCAAATGGTTGGTTTGGTTGAGATAAACGTCACGGTCTAGGTCTGGGCAAAGTTGGTCGACAGATCAAGTCAAGAACCCTAATCATGCTAAAACACGAACAGTGAGCTCGATTAACAAAAAAACTACAGGATGGGTGGATAAAAGTGTATGGTGTTGATTTTGGGTAAAGTATTGAAGTGGTACGGCCGTGGGTCGGGCCGAGTTGTTGGATCAGCAGCCTTGGGTCGGGCCGAAGGGGTAGAGGCCCTTGGTCGGGCCAGGCTGGTTAGGCGAGGCCTTGGTCGAGCCAAATGGTTAGGGCGAGGCCTTGGGTCGGGCCAAATGGTTAGGCGAGGCCTCGGTAGGGGGGTGGGTGAGGCCTTGGGTCGGGCCAAATGGTTAGGCGAGGCCTCGGGTCGGGCCAAATGGTTAGGGTGAGGCCTCGGGTCGGGCCAAATGGGGTAGGGTGAGGCCTTGGGTCGGGCCAAATGGTTAGGGCGAGGCCTCGGGTCGGGCCAAATGGGTAGGGGTGAGGCCTCTGGGTCGGGCCAAATGGTTAGGGCGAGGCCTTGGGTCGGGGCCAAATGGTTAGGCGAGGCCTTGGGTCGGGCCAAATGGTGAAAATGTTTGCATCAAAGGTGGATATAGGCGATGTTGGTGGAAAAGGGCAAATAGTAAATAAGGGCAAAATGTTGGGTAAAAAAAAAGGATAAAACCGATATCGGTTATCTATGACCGGTACCGGTTAGATAACCGACGCCGGTTTCTTAGGGCACGATTTGACCGGTATCGGTTCTATGTGAAAAACCTATAAAAAGAAAAATACGGCCGGTCATTGTCACTTTTGCAATTTGGAAACCAATTAAGTTGT
The DNA here is from genome assembly GCA_018340775.1 of Taxus wallichiana var. yunnanensis. Classification (NCBI taxonomy): domain Eukaryota; kingdom Viridiplantae; phylum Streptophyta; class Pinopsida; order Cupressales; family Taxaceae; genus Taxus; species Taxus wallichiana. The sequence goes on from CM031243.1 coordinate 534,084,692, forward strand.
CTGAGGTGGATTTTGGATAGCGGTGCATTTGTTGGCTGAGGTGGCACTAGTTGAGTGGAGAAGTGAGTTGATTGGTGGGCCTGAGTGAGTAGCAGGCAACATTTGATTGGTAGAGGACCCAGCAAAGCAAAGTTTGACCCATGGCACAGCAGAGGAGCAGAGGGGGTCCGACCACCGACCACCACCACCCATCCCACCACGACGACGTGTCATCGTCGTAGGTTCGAAACTCTTTAATTTGTGCATTTGAATGGTATTAAGCTAGATTTGGGGTTTGGGTAGAATGTACATTTTTAGGAAATAATGAGAAAATGGAAATGATTTGAAAAAGGGAGAGGGTAGATAGGTAAAATAAGCTAAGGCGGTTAGGTGGGTAGATTTTTAGGGTGTTTGGGTGGGTATGTAGGTAGAAAAAGGAAAAAATGTAGGTGGGGGCCGCGCGGGGTTCGGCCGGAAATGATGAAAGGACCGATGTCGGTCGCTAATGACGGCATCGGTCGCAAAGTTAACGGCAGGGTGGTTTATTGCTTGACCGGCGCTGGCCGTATCGTATCGGCCGGCCGGGAGTTTATTGTTTTGTTTTGTTTTGGTTTGTTTTTGCTTTGGTCAGTGTGGGTTTGTTGGGGGTTCAGTGGGGGTTTGGGCTCTGGGTTTGGAGGTGGGTTGGGTGGGCTTGGGTGGGTCAGATGGGCTTGGGTTTGGGTTGGGAGGTATGGGTTGGGAGGTGGGTCAGATGGGTTTGGGGTGGGTTGGTATGGGTTTAGGGTCAGGGTATGGGAGGGAGATAGTGGAAAAGGTAGGTGACTAGAGGGGGTTAGAGAGTCGGGGTGTGGTCGGGGATAAAAGGGGGTATAGAGGGTAAAGTAGATGATGTGATAAAGAGTAGGTCTAAGGTTGTGGTTGGTTTTGCAGCACGTTAAGCAGCTGACGATGCGGGATAGATGCCCCGCCGTTGGTGCGGATGCGGCCACACGTATCCGCGGCACACTGGGCTATCATGCGCGAGGTGGGACTCGGCGGAGTCCAGCGATACAGAGCTATTGATAGAGATCACAGCCTGATGGTTGCCCTCATCGAGAGATGGGATCCGGTGACCAATGTGTTCCATCTCCCGACTGGGGAGATGACTATCACATTGGAGGATGTGTATCGCATCCTTCGACTGCCGATCGAGGGAGAGGCAGTGTTCCAGGTAGATTCAGAGACGGCGATGGATAACATCCTGCAGTTTTTTGAGATGCAGCCGCGCTACTTACCTATCACAGCGCGAGTATCGGGTATGGTGACATGTACCATGCGCACCGACATGAGACATGGCTAGCCATGCTGATGATGATCGGGATCACCTGCTTCGCCCTCCCGGACTCAGAGGGAGGGCGCTTTCCATGGGCATTGATGGGGGTGCTGCTTGAGATGGTGGAGGAGCACACCTGTTACGCTTGGGCACCAGTATACCTGGTGCAGTTATACAGGGAGCTATGGGGCTATCGCCGGATGAGGCGATTTGGGATTTGCTCTACCTTTTTACTTCACTGTTGGGCATATGAGCACATCATATGCATCAGGCCAGTAGGGTTACCCCAGCAGCCAGGGCCACAGGTCATATACAGATATGGCTTTCAGAGATGGTTGGGGGTCGTGGGCCAGCCACGAGCAGTTCTTGCAGGTCGGGATGTGGCGTATTATAGACATTTGTTAGAGGGCCTGACAGCGGTAGACATTGTATGGAGACCTTACAGAGGTCATCACCCTCGCAGAGGAGCCCGCTTACAGTTGCGCCTGATCCAGTACACATTCTGGATAGCAGGACGGAGGCCGGGAGAGTACGAGAGGATACCCCTAGAGAGGGTACGCAGGCAGATGGGGCTACGACAGGACGAGCCACCTCCCTTCCCCAAGACAGAGGGATGATGTAGAGGCCCCACTGCCTGCACCACAGCCCTTGGACCCAGATTGGGTTGCAGAGAGGCCAGCAGGTGATGGTGTAGATGATGCTGGGTGTACGGGGCATACATGGTGTGGTGGGCTGGTCAGAGAGCAGCTAGGATAGACCACCGCACACCCGACTTGGCAGCAAAGTGATAAGAGAGCGAGATCAGCCTTAGGGGCCAAAGTGCAGCTATTACAGGATAGGCATGCTCACGCACAGTACGTATAGGTGTCCTACAGGGCAAATAGCCCAGCCCAGCAGTGCATGTACAGCATGTGCGTGCACACCACCACACAAAGCACATGGCGCAATGCACACCCCAGCACAGCACAGATACCACCACCAAGAATGCACAATGCACACAGTGCACCACCAAAGACAGTAAGGGGGTACTGGGCAAGAGGAGTCCTGGGGACCAGCCCCAAGACTGACGACGGTGGGCACCCGGATAGATACATGGAGGCGAGAGCGGAGGCCCGGTACTATCAGGATGTCCTTGATAGTACCGGAGCTGAGTATCAGCCATATGCGGCACACCGAGCGGAGACCTCGCATAGTCAGAGATCGCAGGGAGGCGCAGCCACAGCCGGCGTGTCCGTTACAGGTAGGAGGCGAGAGGCACCACAGGGACCAGCAGGGAGAGGTGCTGAGGGTGGTGGGGAGAGCTGAGGGATCCCCACATAGTTTTTGTATATGGACATGGGCACCGGTCTGCGAACCGGTTGTGTTGATAGAGGCCTGCGTGCCTACATTTATTCATGTATTGATTCATTCATTCATTATATACCGGCCTGCGAGCCGAGTACGGGTCAGACATGAGCTATATACCGCCTCATGCGAGCCGAGTATATTTTTGATATGAGGGACCGGCCTGCGAGCCGAGTCGAGGTGATTGATATTTATCATGCCTGCGTGCCGGCTTTGTTGTTGTATTATGAGATCACAGAGGCCCCGATGCAGGGCACATTGTACATTTGAAACTTGTATATATATATATAGAGATGATGTTTTGATCCATATGCAGTGTTGAAAATGTTTTTAAGTATTTCGTCAATGGTTTGTGATATAGAATGTAGGATGAGTTTAGTTGACATGTTGATATATGGATGATGTTGATGTTTTTGTTTTTGCACGTATATATGGATGACATGTTATATGATGAAATGTCGTATGTCAGGGCTGGTTTTGTGACATTGTTATATATGTATCTGATGAGTTGGATCCAAATGATGTATAGATTGATAGTTTTTTGATATCCTTAGTTGATGGTTTGTTTGTTTTTGTAAAAATAGATGATGTTAATGAAATTGTAATGATATGTGTGGTGGATGGACAAATATGGATAATGGTGTTGTGATGCAGGAAAAGAGGTGGGCGCGACAAAAAATTAGGTAGAAAATGAAGAAAAGAACCATGTTTTAAAAAGCCAGGTGTGTAACCGATATCGGTTAGGGAACCGATGACGGTAGCTGATAGACCGATATCGGTTATATAACCGATACCGGTTACTTAGGTATGAGCTTTTCTAAAAATAGAAAAGCTAGGGTGGCAACTTAAGTTCTTATTTTTAGAGCCATGCAAGAGGTTAAATACGCGAATGCGACGCTTTTTGACGACTGAGACAGGTAATTGTATGAGAGATTTGAGTGATAAGAAAAGAGATTCAGAAAGTAGAAAGGTGAATTTGAAAAGAGTGGTGATCATGGCAGAACGAGGAGAAGCATCCAGCAGGCAGGGCCGAGAGGGAAGACAAGTGCCACCGCAAGCTGCTGCAACCCAAGAGGTAAACGTTTTGGTTGTGATTTGATTTTTGCATGTGTTATGAATAGGAGATTAAGTGGGTAGATATGAAAAAGAAAACATGATAGCAAGGGTTATAGGTGAGGTAAGTGTTACGGGGTAGGTAATCAGGGGTTTCAGGTATGTTTGTATGTATAGAAAGGAATAAACGCTCAAATTATTGTCGTAGGCAGTGTGTTTAGGCAGGCTATATGAAGGTGACAGTGACCGATATCGGTTAGGGACAACCGGTATCGGTTACTGAACCGGTACCGGTTGACTATAAACGATACCGGTTGCTGTAGGAATTTCCAGAATGTGAGGAAAAACCCGTGGGGATTTGATGGATTGAATGGTTGTTTGTTATTTTGATGTATGCAGGCAGAGGCAGGGTTGAGGATGAATGATAGTGTACCAAATCCATTGTCACTGAATCCGAGCGGATGTAACGCCAGATGAATGGACATTGATAAATCGTTTGGGGTTAAGTGGAATCCGCTATTATTCACGAATCGCACGTAACCATGCTATGTTACAGGCGTTGATTGAGAGATGGAATCCTGAGAAAAATACCTTCTATCTACCAACAGGGGAGATGACAAAGAACATCGAAGATGTGTTTCATATTTTGAGACTCCCAATTACAGAACACCAAGATATCGTGCATTACCTAACGCGGCAGGGAGCAATAACAAAGATTTGGTCCATACGCACGAGATCTGACACAGCGAGGTTTGACATTCACATATGGGGTAATGTATGCAAAGACACCCCGAGGAGACAAGGTTAGCAAGTGATATTAATGATAGCGGTAGGGTATTATGCATTACCGAGGCTAAGGGGGAAGATTTCCAAAGGCATTGATGTGTGTTATTTGGGAGATGATAGAAAGGAACGTGACGTTTGCATGGGCACCGCATATTTGGCGAGCTATACAGGGGTTTATGGGCTCAGTAGGTGAAATCACGTAACTACACCGGATTGTTCATACTTATTACACTCGTTGGGCCTATGAGCACATTGTTTGTGTGCGACCAATAGGCCGACCCATCCAGCAGGAGAGACCGAGTACGAGGTCGGGATTCGCACGATGGGTCCAGCATGTAACAAGAGGCAAGATCTCGTGCCGTGACGGGTGACATTGAGTATTACAGCAGTGTATGGGAGAGGGTGACGGTTGCATGGATATCTCGCTGAGGCCTTACGGAACTATATGGTAACAGAGAACATAGCTGAGGAGTTGAGGGGTGTAGAGCGATTGAGGTGGATCGCGGGGCACAGGCCAGGTGAATATGAGAGGATTCCTATAGATCACGTGCGGCGACAATTTGGATTTGTGCAGGACATACCGCAGGCTTATAGACCATATATGAGGATCGACGCAGAGGCAACATTCTCACCTCCCCAGCCAACACCTCCAGAAGGTCCTGAAGAAGTAGCAGCCGATCGCAGGGTAATGGACGCAGGAACGACAGAGGCCTATAGATTATGGTGGGTAGCAGAGCTGCAAGGTGTACGTGATCGTCCTGACATAGCGGTGATTACAGCAGAGAGGGATCGTCTGCAGCGTTTGGTTCAGCAGCTCCAAACGCAGGTGAATGAGACAAGAGGATTGTTAGCGGTTATGAGTCACGGGCGGAGAGACTAGAGGCTGGAGTCCTCCATGCGAGAGGGCGTATTCATATGTTACAGGAGAGGTTGGCAGATCAGTGGGCGGTACCAATAGCCGTGGTACCTTTGAGGACAGAGAGGCCTGGCGAGAGGGGTCGACGATCACGATCCTCACCTAGTTCGGGATGAGGCGTAAGGGTCTAAATAAATGTTAGCAAGGTATAAGAATTAATAAGGATGCCGACCTGCGTGTCGATGATAGAGAAGATGTATTTGTTTAACATCTAAATAAAACTGAATATGTATGTTGATTTGAGTTACGATAATAATAAGAATGTTTTCGTTTTGACTTTCGGTGTTTTGAAAAAGGATAAAGAGGAATGTGATTAAATAGAAATACACAAAAATATTTATATTTACCACACATGATAGGTTATGGTAGGGGATGGTCGAGCTAACCTTGGGAGACCCCATGTCTCCGAAGTGCTGCCTACATAGCCCATTGCACAAAGCAAGGAGGGGCCTCAGACCGATGTAGTTCTCCCTTAGGACCAGGAGAGGTGAATTCAGCAATTTAGGTATGGTTAGGCGATTGGTTGGTAAAGGTATTGATAGTAATATTGGTAAGGCAAGGTTGATGGTGTTGGTAACGAATTGGTGAGGTTTGTAAAAGGTATAAGAGAAGCGAAAGTTAGCCTACCCAAGTGGTAGGGAACCATGTCCTGCTTAAGATCAACACACAATCCTAGATGCGAGGCAAAAAGGAAAGATTGCTCCGTAGGTGAAAAGAGCAAAACGAACCACACAACATAGAATGAACGTGAAGCCCTAGGTACCGGCATGATTTGAAGTCAATAGGTGAAAAGAGTCAGATGATCACATCCTATCGTGTGTACGCACGTCCCTTGAGTTGAAACAAATGGTGAGGTGAGGTGAATGGTATAGTTGAGGTATGGAAAACTTATTACAAAGTGAGTGTTCGGACGAAAGAGAACCTACCCTAAATAGACAAGTCCATGACTCAAAAGTTCTTTTGAATGAGGCTTTTATTTTATTGAATATAGACTGATCGATGCGGGAAGTCTACAAGGGATTTTGATTGTTTTATTCTTGAGGTCTTCACGAAGCTGATCAATGCGAGAAGCTTCTGATAAAGGCTGACTGTGTATAGCTGTCCTTCGAGGGAGCAAATATTTATAATAAAGCAGATATGATTTTAATGCATAGTCATTCTTCTGGGGAGCAATACCATTTATAATAAGCAGAATAGTTCGGCATATAGCTGTCCTTCGAGGGAGCAGTCTATATTTAATTTAGATGACTAGATGTTCTTTTGGCGTGAAGCATCTAGTTTAGTAGGAAGTTTGACTCAAGAAAATCCCATAAGAATACGGCTTATTTTAATACTTTGAAGTCATGGACTAGACTAAAAAGGGGAAGGCATCATCAAGGGGAGGTGAGAAGTGATCTTGATTTTATTTTGAGATGTAGAAAACAAAGTGTATGTAGCGGTAAATGAGCTCAAGGGACGAGCAGTAGGTAGATAAGAAGTGATATAACACTAAATTCAACAGTAGAATGGTCGAAGATGCAAGGCATTAAGGGGCCTGTGCTCAGTTTACCATTAAGCTTAAGCTAAACGATAAGTGCCTGATCCATAAGTGTGAGTGATTATATAAGGCCCAATCCAATTGGGAGCAAATTTTCCACGTTTGCTCTTTTCTAGTTTGGTTACATGTTGATTCTCTTTGAGGACAAGATCACCAACCTTAAAGGTACGCTCATGAAGTCGCTTATCATAAGCACGCTTGATGCGTTTTTGATAGATTTGAAGGTGATCGAGAGTCAAGACGACGTCGTCAAGAAGCTCCAATTGGGCTAACCGCTCTCGCGGAAATCATCGCTGGTGAGAATATCCCAAGGGATATTCGAGGAGGGTATTTGTATTTCGAGAGGTAAGACAGCCTTTCTGCATCCATATACCAAAGAAAAAGGTGTGGCATTAGTAGAGGTACGGATGCTAGTACGATAAGCCCAAAGGGCAAAGGGGATGTGATCGTGCCAATTTCGTCCGGACTCATTGACAACTTTCATGAGGATTTTGGTTAGGGTTTTATTAGAGGATTCGGCTTGTCCATTTGCTTGTGGATAGTACGGTGATGAGAAGCTGAGTTTGATACCAAAGTTGTCACAAAGGTCTTGCAACAACTTATTTTTGAAAGATTTGCCATTATCTGTAATCAGGCGATGAGGAACACCAAAACGACAGATAATGTGGTGGTTAATGAACTCTACAATTTTTTCTTTTTTAGTTGAAATGAGTGGAATAGCCTCCACCCATTTTGTGTAATATTCGGTTGCTGTGATAATCCATCGGTGACGTTGCGAAGAGGACGGATGAATCTCACCAATAAGTCTAAACCCCATCATGTGAGAAGGGCCAAAGATCTCGAGCGACTCCTGAGCGGGTGGCTAGGAGTATGTCAAGGTCGGCATGTTGTCGACACATAACACAACGCTTAACATATTCAGAGCAATGTCATATTGAGAGTAGGCCAATAATAACCAAGGCGAAGGATTCGCTTGGCCACAAGGCCGCTAAAATGTCCACCACAAATACCGCCATGGACTCATGTTGATGGTATGGGTGACCTCCGCGCCGGAGACATCGAAGGAGGATGCCATCAAAGCCACGTTTATAAAGGAGTCCCCCATAACTACATAACGAGAAATGCGTTTAAGAAAAGCGCTTTACCAAGACTAGTAAGGTCGAAGGGAGAACAGAGGTCAGTAAGGTAGTCATGGAATTGGTGATACCAAGTATCCTCATGAAAGAAGCAGCACATGATTTATCGTACAAAACAACCGGGCTGAATAAGATGGGGCAAAGAGTTGTTGACCAAGACGAAAATGTCGAGTCACTGATGAGGCTGAATTTGCGAGGCTAAGCAAGCCATAGTATCCAAATTTGTTAGTGGAGCGGGAATGGTTTGATAGAATAGTGAGTAAATAAGGCTAGAAGTGAATCCACGTAGTGTTTGTATTTTTGAAGTTCCTCATTTTTACATCGGTAGATGCCCATAACTTGATTGACTACCAATCGAGAGTCACCAAAAATATTGATAGATTTGATACCTAAGTGCGCAAATGCAACCCTGAGACCTGTAACAAGGGCCTCGTATTCCGCTGTATTATTAGTGCAAGGGAAATCGAGTCGGAATGAAAGAGGCATAGGCTCAATGTCGAGAGGAATAAGAACAACGCCGGCTCCTCCACCGCTGGCATTTGATCCATCAAGAAGAGAGTCATTGAATACGACTCCTCCTGGAGTGAAAGAGTGGCAATGAGTTCGTCGGGGAATGTAAAATTGGTAAATTGTTCCCCAGGTAAAGGGGCTTCCGCAAGTTGGTCTGCGATGGTTTGTCCTTTGATTGATTTCTGGTGGACAAACTCAAGGTCGAGGTCGGCGAGGAGCATGAGCCATCGGGCGATGCGTTGGTTTAGATGAGGTTTGGCATACATGTAATGGATGGGGTCCGTGTTGGTGATGACGAAAGTTTTGTGATTCAGAAGGTAGTGTCGGAGTTTGGTAGCCACGAATGATAGGGCTAGGCACAACCTTTCTACATGTGTATACCTAGTCTCATAGTCCACCAAAGTACGACTTATATAATAAACGGCTTGTTCTCTATTTTCAGAGTCACGATGTGCAAGCATGGCCCCTACAAATATGGTCAAGGGCGGAAAGGTAAAGGTAGAAAGGGCGGTCGCCTTGAGGTGGGATAAGCACGGTGGTCTAAGAGATAAGTTTTGAGAGCTTCAAAGGCTTGGTGGCACTCTTCGCCCCATTGAAAATCAATGTCCTTTTAAGAAGGTGATGAAAAGGTTGACATCGATCCGAGAGTCGGGAGATGAAACGCCGGATAGATCGAGCTTACCTTGTAAACTACGCAATTGTTTGAGATCGTAGGGGGGGCATTTCTAGGATAGCTTTGACTTTAGATGGGTCGACCTCAATGCCACGCAAAGAGACGATAAAGCCAAGAAGTTTTCCCGAAGGACACCAAAGACACATTTTTTTGGTCAAGACGGACAAAATATTATAAATAAAGCATCAAAAATAATGGTTAAAACATCGAGATGTTCACTCGCGATGTTTAGACTTGCCAAGAAGATCGCCGACGTAATCTTCAAGGATAGTGTGCATAATGTCATGAAAATGTAGGTCATAGCCCGCCGATAGGTCGCACCAAAGATTCTTAAGGCCAAATGGCATTACACGGTAATGTATGTTCCCAAGGAGTTATGAAGGCGCTTTGTGTCGATTGATCGGGCAGGGCAACCAAAATTTGGTCAGATCCTCGAAAAGCCATCCATGAGAGAGAGCATCTCATGGCCTCGCAGTGAGATCAACAAGTTGGTCAATACTAGGTAGGGGGAAGTCATCCTTAGGGCAAGCGAGGTTAAGATCCCGAAACTGCGCATATCCGAAGTCCCCCGTCGCTTTAGTGATAGTACGATGTTAGAAATCCATTGGATAGTCAATAGCAGTAATGAAGGAAACAGAAAGGAGTCGCTGAGCTCCTCTTTGACCAAGAGGGCAATGCGTGGATGCATTTTTCTCAATTTCGTTTAATTGGCTTGAATCGGGTTTCAGTGGTAATGTTATGGACAGCAATGTCGATCAATTCCCGGCATGTCAACAGTAGGGACCAAGCGAAAGCTTGTCATGAGCACGGAGGAAAGTAGTAAAGGCGACTTGTTCTCGATGCGTTAAGGGATTGTCCGATCTTCACAATGTGAGGATCCTCCTCCGTGTGGATGTTGATTTCTATAGTAGATTCTGCTCAAAGATGGTTTGGGTTTCGATGGTAAGGCTCGCAATATAAGAGTCATCCGCGCCAAGGTAAGTGAGGATGGAGTCATCATCCTGGCACTCAATAACGTTAATTGAAGGTGAGTCCTCTTCAATCATGTCTGGATATAGAAGGGGAATAGAAGAGGGGTCCTCATTATCGCGTTGATAAGTGAGAGGACCTAGGAAGATAGCATTTATGAAAAAAAAAAGTTAGGAGGGATAGATTCAGGATCTATCGACTCGGTGGGAGACGAAGGCAAAATGGGTGATGATGGTTCGGTAGGGGTGACGCCATCGTCTTCTAGAAGACAACTGACACGAGGTTCCGTCGATGTAAGTGTTCCCGAAATCCGAGACCACTACGATCATTATGTTTGCGTGTGGTGATGGGGATGAGCGTATGTCGGCCTTGTTCATAAAGGCCAAAACCAAAGCCTTTCCAAGCACAACGAGTCAAGAAGGTGAGGGCGGTTTAATTTGTCGTATTGAAAATCGATCGAAAGGAACCACACCAAGAGGAGGCTCAGTGGGCAATGGAAGATGCGTCGACACCCCCATATGTTAGGTTAGTACGGCAGTGCGGTGGTCCGTAGGAGATTACTTCTCCCACACGACGGTCATAAGTAGGATGTGCATGTACCTGTCCGTACTCCTGTGGGGTATGGAAAGAACTAACGTTATATAGCGATACTCCCCCAGCGTAAGGCGTTGAAAACATCTACTAAGGGATCAACGGTTGGGATGTTAGCTGTGGGAAGGGAAGTGGTTTTTGCGATGGTAGTTTCATCAGCTGAAGGCGTAGGTGTGGTTGAGGTGGGTGGTTGAGGCACAGTTGAAGAGGATGGTTGGGTTGAGTGAACGGGTGTCTTGATTGGTACAAGCACATCGCTTGGGCGGTATAACATATCACAGGTTTTAAAGGGGGATCAGCTTTTACTGGTGTAGGATTTCCCTCGTACTCAAATTTTATGCATCTATGTAATGTTGAGGGAACGCATCCCATGGCCCGATCCAAGGACGACCCAAAGAATATATTATATCGAACTCTCCCTCAAGGACATAGAAGAGTTCGGGTAAAGTACGTGGTCCTACCCGAATGTTGAGGATCACGGTGCCTAAGGTAGAGGTAATAGCTATTATTAAATGACCGCAACATGATGGGGTTGGCACACATGTAGCTGTAAGGGATATTCATTTGTTGGAAGGCTTTCAAGAGATGATGTTTAGGCTAAGACCCGCCAATCATAACACGACGTACCCGAATGTCCCGACGTAAGCGAGATGAAAAGGGCAGGGTCGTGGTCTTCTCGTACTCAAAGTCAACAATTTCATCTTCAGAGAAACCGATCGCAGCAGCTTGTGGTACGTAGAGACGGAAGTGGTCAGGGCAAGGGGTTGTTTGGTGAGAGAGGCAACGTGATCGGGTGTTAAAATGGAGGCAACGGGTGGGTTTCATTAGGTAAGACCTCGATCCTCAAGAATTTCAACGAGAGCTTGTCGATGAGATTCAGAAGTCTGAATGAGATCATATAGTGTCATTTTTACGGGTGATCGGTGAAGCTGTTTGATCATGGCTCGATGGGCAGCTCCATTAGAGACGGGGTAAGCGGGTCCACGAATAACCACTTTGGGTGGTGGTGCAATCGGGATGCTGGACGGAGAAGGAGAGGACGCAGGTGTGCTTTCTTTCGCTTTCTCATTGTTTTTCTGCGCTCGAGTAGCAACACTAATCATATTAATCTCGTAAACCTGAGATGAGGAAGATGGTTGGGATAAATCATGGTTTTCAAGAGGTGGGGTTGTAATAATGATAGATCTTGGTGAGGCGGGGACAGATGGTAGAGGAGAGGGAATGGAAGCTAAAGGTCTCTCCCTTCGTAAGTTGTCTTTCTTAACCTTTCTATCTGGGAGAGGTGACTGACGAAGGATGGTTTTTAAAGCTTTGCATCCCTCCACATCATGTCCTGGTGTGCGGTGATAAGCGCAGATTTTAGACTCATCGTAACCTATAGGGCGAGGTTTAGAAGGGTCATAAGGTCTAAGTGGGGGTAGAGAAATGGTCGCATTCTCCACCAACATAGCAAGGATTTTGGCGTAAGATCCTTTGAGTGGGTCAAAATCGAGGAGGATGAGGGCATTGGTCAGGCGGGTTTCGTAATGTTTGGGCGTGGTTGGTTCATACGGGTGGTGGTTTAGCCAAGGGGTGTCGACACGTGGTTTTCACCAAACGTGGTTTCTTCGGGCGCAGAGCTACGCTCGGCTGGTTAGATGATGAGGTTACGATGACGTGGTAATGCGGAAACAACCACGAGAAAGGGGAGTGACAAAAAATAAATCCTTCGATGATGGAGTTTGTTTAGGGTCATGATGGGTGGACAGATACGTGGGGTGATAATGTTGATATACCCTTAGATCTCTCAGATAGGTGCAGAAGGCGTAGGTCGTTTTGAAGAAAACGCAGGAGGTATGATATATTGATGCAAGGTGGAAGGATGAGGTCCCAATATGGAAGGTAGGTGTGACGATGATGGTTTTGATTGTGATAGAGGCACGGATTGAGCTTGTCTTCTAGGTGGCGGGGCGGCTTTATTCTTGGATAAATCTAGTCGCTTAGGCGGGTGTGTTAGACTGGGTATGGGTGAGGTCCCAAGTGTAGGGGAAGGTTTGGTTAGGTTAATAGAGGTGGATGGGATACTTGATATAGATACGGGGGGTGAGAATGAGGACATAGGCATTTTGAGTTTCTGTAAACACTTAGGATATATGGTAGAGGTGTCGGATCGGTCATCTGCATTTGAGTAGAATAAGGGGTACTCAAACGCTCCCATAGGATTCGTCTATCTTCCTGAGAATGACAAATTTCTCAGTTTGAATTGTAAATTTGGTACTGAAGAAAGGTGGGTTGTGATTCCAGTCCACTGTGGGTGTGATACAGGGAGTAGATGAGGCACTGTATCAATAGATGTTACGAGGTCAACCGGTCGTTGAAAAGATTTAGGCAATGAAGAACTAATAGGTAAGAGGGCATGTTCGAGAGGATCCGTCATGGTTAAAGAATTTGGTGATGTCGGTGCAAGAGATTTCTCGTCTAAGGATGTCAAAAGGAGTGGCGTACCTTCCTCTTGTACAGCAAGAGCGGTAGAAGGGGAAGTCTGGGAAATAGATAGATTAGATAACATCCGTTCACAGTCTTGTAGGGATGTGGTATAAGAAGACTCATCGATGGGAAGAGAAGTCTGGGCAGTTAACTCCTTTATGGGTAAAGGAATGATTTCGCTTTGGCTTGATGGTGGTAAAGGAGGTTCGGGCTCCTGTGTTAGTGAAGAGGCTTGATTCAAAATTTTCTCGATAGAGGCTTTTGGCTGGGTATCGAAGACTGCATGGATCTCATGAACACTCTCCTCGGCTAAGATATCCCGGTTTGTGTTACCATTGGGAGAGTGATTCGGGAATGGTTTGTTGAAGATTTTCAAATTTCTGGTTGGCAGGGGCATTAGGATTATCGAGGGTTATATCCCCGTATCAACCATTTCCTGCACTATGTTTTTCAACATCTTGCAGTTTTCATGACTATGTCCTTTTACACGGTGAAAGTTACAGAAGTCATTTTCTTTGTACTAGGAAGGTATAGCGCGAGTGGAGTCAAACCCGGAGTGAGGTTTAACAGGAGGCAAGGTGATAGCTCCGGCCTTGAGCAATTTTTCCAAGATGACACCATAGGTTTCTCCCAAGGGAGTGTAATTGATGGGCTCTGCTTTATACTTATAGGTGGTTTTTGGTGGGGTATTAGACGGTGTTTGAGATTTAACCATCACCGCGTGGACAGCTCCTTTTGATTTAGAAGAAGTGGACGCGTGAGGAGTGGTGGTATTTGGTTTATTGGTAGAATCAGGAGTTCGAAATTGGGGTTTTTGTTGCGCAACCGCAATTTCTCTTCTTCTAAGGCTCGAATTTCTAGTTTCCGAGCCATGGTAAAGGCCTCATCAAATGTGCGGAAAGTTTGAATTTGAAGAGTAGGAGAAATGTGCTTAGCACATGCCCGCGTGAAAAGTTCGATAAGTTCAGCCTGAGGCAAGGCATATGTAAGTTGGTTGATAAGGTCACGCCATCGTCTGACGAAATCTGCGATAGATTCGTCTTCGAATTGTCGAATGGCATAAAGGTCGGTGATGGATACTTTCTTAGCAATGTTAATGGAGAAGTGATCCAAGAAAGATTGGGCTAGTTGGTTAAAAGAGAAGATTGAGTGTCAAGTTAAAGCACTGTACCACTCCAAGGCGGGTCCTGATAAGGACATGGGAAATGTGCGGAGTAACAAGGCATCATCATGGGCAATCAAATAACAAGCATGTCTAAATGATCGCAAGTGTTGTTGAGGATCCTCTTTACTATTAAAACGAGTAAATTTCGGCAATTCCCACTGAGGAGGATATGAGTGAAGGGGGACAAAAGGGTGAATAGGCTCCCGACAAACTTGCTCGTATGTCAAGGCACTACGACTTCCCGAAACAGAAGCCTCTAGATTTTGCATTTTGTCCATCATTTGTTTGATGAAATCTGTGGTTGGATGAGATGATGGTGCGGTTGTGGTAAACGGAGGCAAATTGGGCCAAGGGCCTCCACTGGACAATGGTGGGGTTAAGTGTTGATAAGGTATGGAGGATGAATATGTTGAGGCGACCGAATAGGGATGTCCCATATAAGATGTTGAGGTTACTGGATACGTGTATGGGAATGAAAAGGTAGGCGGAGCTTGAGAAGGAAAGCTCGTGTGGATAGGTGGCAGAGAGCAAGTCATGAATGGAGTGGTCTGCAAGAGAGATGAGGTAGGGGCAGTCGGTGGTAATGATATGTGGGGTCCAAGATTAGCCAAAGGAAAGCCAATCTGAGTCGTATGAATCTCTGAAGCTGTCGGATTGGGAGATGGGGCTAAAGGTGCAGGAAGCAAGGTGGTGTTATCAGGTGGAGTGGGCGCTAAATGAGCAGCTATACTAATAGGCATGCCAACAAGGAGCTGACCATCAAAGCGTACGGTCAGGGGCATGAGACAAATAGTATCAGACAAAGACTAGGATTAGCATCTAGAAACTTGGCAAAGTCCTTATCTCCCACAGGAATTTTAGGAACCTCGCCGGTATCCGTAGGATTCCCCACGCTGCAATGTGAAGGGGGTGATTCAGTAAAGAAATAGAGCAAGCATGTGAAACCATAGCGGCTTGCTTTCGAGTGATAACAACCATGGACAAAGTTCACAAGAGGGTTTCAATCTATCAGAACAAAACAAACTTAGATGGTGAAATTGGTAGGTCACGGTTTGTCGTGAATTGGGAAAGACAAGAACCGATATCGGCCCAAGAACCGATGCGTCGGTTATACTATAGCCGACGCCGGTCGTAACCGATGTCGGTGTAAGAAGTCCTGGCTAACAAGATATAAAAGGCTGCTAATTTGATTTTTAACAACGCTTAGTATACTTGTCCAATTATTGATCACGTAAGATTTAGTAGTATGAGAAAGAAAACAAACTAAAAACAAGCAAGATGTACACGCAAATCCGTAGATTAACCCTAGGGTTAATTTTAATTATCAGGGCTTATGCCTTTAGACGTAGAATGATGTCGAATCCTAAACAAAAGACTTAGGGAAATGTCAAGTTTGTTTTGGCTTATAAGGTTACTCTCAATCTAAGTGAGGAATACCGCGGAAAAGGGGGGATGTTTGAGCTGTTGTGTTAATTGTGAAGTGATTCGGTATGTGTTGTGCAGTGAATGTAAGATTAATTTCTTGTCAATACCGTGGATATCACCCCCACGTGTACGACCTGTTACTTAATCTATGTTCACTAGAATTGAAAACAGCAAGCAAGGATGCCAATGCACGTGTTTTAAACCCAAATCGAAAATGATATTCGATGAAGCAAAAGAGATGACTTTCACTAATGCAAGATGCAAAAACAAAGCAAGTTCTTTTACCAAAATAATAAAATACCTTGTGAATATCTTTAGAAGAAGAAAACAACAAGTATGCTCCCTATATGAAAGCAAGCAAGAAATAAAGAAACCCAAAATGGGTCCCACCGGGCGTGCCAAAATGTTTCGCTCGGAATGTTTCGACTTCTGGGGAATAGAGTTGCTTCTATCCTTTCATTCCTTTTAGAAATGATAAGGGTTAGGGCTAGGAGGAATACCTGTGGAATGTCGAGATGGTGTGCGCGCACTGTAGAGGAAGATCAGCCGACTCGCGAAGAACTCCTTTTTGTCTCGAAGGACTACCCGCAAATAAGAACACAAGACCACAAGATTTTGATTAGACAATAAATGAGGAAACTGCCTTGGGCCTGTGAAATATAAAACTTCCTTTCAAGGTGGTCAGCTTCCCGCTAATATGAATTAACACAAAAGACTCAGTAAAATATCAATCAAATTACTTCTTTGGGAATGTATAGGGAAAGGCTGATTTCTGGCTCAGAAGTCCTGGGTAACCGATACCGGCCACTGTAACCGATGTCAGTAGGGTTTAGGATCTCGTAGGTTGGTTGTTTTGTGGGGTGTTTGTGTTATTTGGTAGTCATGTGTTATTTGGTAAGGTCAGTATATGGGTGATATTAGGAAATAAGGTGATGAGAGGTAGATGAATGATAGTTAGATGTAATATATCACTGGGTAGTGGATCCAGAATGGATTTATGAGGACTCGTGATTCAAAAGGCATAAGAAATGTTATAACAGAGGACATGCAAGATGTGACTTACTCGGTTTTGACGAAGATGCAAGCTGATCTCCTTTGTCAGAAACACTTCTCGTATCTCCACTCATCTCTCGCTCGGCCAAGTGAAGATCTCGACTCGTTCTCGCTCCCAATGATCTCTGTTGATTCAAAATCCTTCCACCTTTGATTTTGGTTTTGGTTCGGGGAGCCCATTTACAGTGGAGCCGATGGCGGTTACGTAACCGACGGCGGCCGAGTAGAACCGCATCGGAAGGGAAAAAGTAGGCTATTTTTAGTAAAATAGCCCACCTTCCCTGCTTTTCTCCCGAGAGATCAGTTGCGGGCTTGGTCAAATGACTAGAAGGTCGGTTTTGGGTGCGAGAAAGGGGTCATTAGTTATGGGTGTAGGTGTGGACCAAGTTATGGGTCTTAATTAGGTTAGTTTAGGGTTAGGGCTAGGTCATGATGAAGTGGCAAAATGAGGTGGTAGGTAAGGTGATGTGGATTTATCAATTACAAGGTAATTAATAAATAATTGTGTAAGGTTTAGGTGATGAGGTTCATAAGAAAATATTGAAGATGAGATTTCGAGAGTAGAAAATTGTATTGACTTGGGGCTTTCACTTGTCCTGAAATGGAATTTCTCGAAACCTGATTTTAGTTGCTTTGTATTTGCTTCATTTTTAAACTAGCAACTATTATAGGTAACTATGGGTCTCCCTACCATAAATACTAAAGGGCATGGCATGTTTTACCTCTGGAGCAATACAAACAAAGCTTATATACAAAGATTAAATAATTCATGACTCAAATAAGACATGCAGAGTGTGTAAAAGAACTTCTTCTACTAAAAACATACCTACTCCTACTCCTACACTAACCCTAATAAAGAAAATATAAACAAAGCCTACTACAGGCAGGGAGAAATAGCTTCCATTTCTCAAAATAGGCAGCCATGTATCTGATTTGGAGTTGAACATGGCTGTCATTATGAGTGAAAAATGACAACATGTTGAACCTCCACCCATATCATGAAGGTATCAACATCAATCAAAAATACCTCCTCAATTTTACTGGCATTAGACTCCTGGAAGTGCTCATGGTGACCCTTGATGCTTTGAAACTTTTCCTCATGCCGTGAAATGGAGATGACTTGTTTTCGATTCTCCCTTGGCTCCAATGAAGCCAAGTACTTGATTGGGCATGGTCTGATCCGATGGATGTGCCCATTGCTCTGAATTTCAACTCCAAGAATGGAGTCTTCTTACAGAACTTCCTGGGTGAGTGATGTGAGAGAGATCGGATCCTCATGCTCTTTCCCTTCCTCCTCCTTAGAAGAACATGGAAGATTATGATCCTCCAACCTTGGTTCCAGAGGGTCATTATGAGATGTAGGTTGTTTTCGTTGGATGATCTCCTCCATGGCAGTGGACTCATATGCTTAGAAGGCGATGATGGAGGAGAAAATGATGTGATCTCCTTAGGCTCCTCTTCATCAAGACAATCCTCCAAGTCAGATAGATAATCTTCCTCCTCGATGTCCTGTTGTGTGTGTTTGACCTCATCCATGGTGTCCTTTAGATCTACAATTTTATCACCATGGTTCCCCTCATTCTAAAATATGAAGATTGAAAGCTCAAATATTCTTCAACATCAAATCCTGAAAGGGATGAAGTGGGAGGAATAACTGAAGGTTCTACTATGGCTTTCTCTACACTTGTTTCCTCTGAAACCGTATGGTTCTCCTCCACAGTCGGAATTCTCTCCTCTTCTTTTGGATTTGGAGTAGTTCCTTATTTTTCACACTTACACTGTAGTTGAAGCTTCCACCACTTGGGGCTTGAATCTAGTCTCCTCCATGGGCTTAACCAACAAGGGAATCTTTTAATTACAAATCTAAGATCCAAGCTTACCAAGTTTTTGATCATTTCTTCTTTTCTTGGCTCTTCTTCTTGCTGCTCTCCTTGATTGGTTTTTGGAGTCTCTCCCTGACATGGACTTGGGAGAGTAGGAGGAGTGGTGGGTGGGGTCTCCACTAGTTGTTTGTTTATTTGTGGTGGAGGGAATGTATTTCCTTTATCTCTTGTGGAGGGGACTTGGATTTGGAAGGAAAAAGGGAAGAAGAAATGAGGTGAGATGGAAGATTAGAAGATGGAGAAGGGAAATCAACACTTGGGGCAGCAGATGGGAAACTAGACTCATGACACTGCTGTGATGATATTGATTGGGGAAGAGGAAAAGAAAATCTATGAGGTGGTGGACTTACCCATTGACAAGGTTGTCTGGCACCAAGCTCATAGGCCTCTATCTCCTCAGTCCATTGTACAAGTTGGGGTAGCATCTCAATCATGAAGTCAAGCTTCTCCTGTGGGATGTAGTGTCTTGGAAAAGGGCCTTCCCATGGACAACGTACCGCATCCAATCCTGAATGTCTTCATTTTTGTTGTAGCCATGGACTGAACCATGCTAGCCTCCATTCTTTGGATCTTTTCCAATAGATCAATGTTCTCCACATAACTATTTCCATTATATGCGTCCCTTTGTTCTTGATAAGCTCTATAGCCAAACTTGATTTGAAATTACTCATATGGGTAAGCATAATGATTCTTAATCTAATCATAATGCTTATCTGGAGGAGTCTTGAAATACATTGGAGGTGGATTGCACTATTGTTGCTGCAAGTTTGAGTTCCAAGTTAGGAATGAAGTCATGATTACATCAATTCATGGGATGGAAGAAAATGGAAGATTTGGAAAGAAAAATGGATGAAAATGGATGGGAGAAGGTTTGCAACTTAGAGGATGGGTTGTTGACTAGATGGAGTCACCGGATGTGTTTGAAAGTGCCTCTAAAGGTTGGATCTCAGTAGTAACACATCAAACTGCTTTCCGAGATGAAGATGTAAAGCTCTTTAGTCTAGTCCTAGTAGGCGTGCCAAAACTGTTAGTGCAAAATCACAGCACCCCCTCAAATGGCCTCAGATTTGAGTGGGGCATCCGATGTGACTACATAACATGGGACCATCTCTCAAGCTGTGGGACTTGCAGACTTGAGATGGCCCTCCGGAGAAATTTAGCTTCTTCTTCTTGATCCTAATGCTAAACTACTCCTAATGTAGAAATGACATCTAACTACACCTATCCTAACAATTTCAAGGAGACAGGAGAGAGAAAGTGCATAAAGAAGGAAATCCTACACTAATGAGGTGATAGCACCAAGAAAAGGGGAGTGCTGGTCACAATATCAGCTACCTAAAATGGAGAGAGGTGAGCAATGGAGAGGATGGACAGATGCATCACAGACCAAAGATAGAGTTCACATAGAACACCACTTCAAACCCATTAAACACAACTCTCAAAAAAATGTGTAATAGACATCGAAGTATGCACAAGTACACCCTACAAATATGAGAGGCAAGAAGAGACAATAAAATAAGGATGGACAAAAGGCATCACAAAATAGATTTTATTACTCCATGAGTTCACACGGTACACCATCGCAAGCAAGAGGCAATAAAATGCCATTACAGAGCCATGAGAGGGGGATTAAGCTCCACATTCCACCCTAGGGAAGAAAGAGAGAGGGGGAAAGGAGAGAAAATATGACCAAACTTTAGAAATATGCCCCTCCTTTACAATATATAGAAGAATAAGAGGAGAGAGGGAAAATTTGAATCCTGCTTTAACCACCCCTGCAATGCATTGAATCCACCTACTCCAACCACTCTAGAAAGAATTGAAATCTACTTGTAACAATGATGGGCTTCACTGCAAGACCCATGCCTCCATGTGTTGTTCCTTGCTAGGTAAGAAAGGAGTCCATTCTTCATCATGGTGATAGGTGAGAGACTTGATAGCCTAAAAAATGGTAGACCGGATCATTAATGGTGGTAGGTGAGTAGCAGGTGCATCGGGAGCTCTCAAAAAGTCCTTTCCCACTCAATTCTAAGCTCCTAGTTGAAAGACATGGTTTTCTAGAAGGTTGAGGGTCGGGTGCTTAACGTGGGCTCACAATATGTGAAAGGATTTGTCCATACAGTAGGTCCATGAGGCAACACTTCACATTTTGAATATTCACCCCTTACTCTCGCTCTTGTAGTTACGTCGAACTTACACATGGCCCCTTCCGCAGATCTACTCTATTTTCCCCGAGTTGTTGAAGTCATTTCCGTTTAACGAAGGCTTTATGTATGACCGGGACACATGGAGAGCTAGTGCATGTTTGGAGTTTACCTCCGGTTTGTCCTTTGAAAATGCATCAAATTGACACGTGCGGGCTCCTGCTAACACTTGGACTTTTCAACGATCGGTGTCCCTTTTTTTGGACTTTGAACACATGGAGGGCTAGAGCTCGTTTGGGACCTACCTCCAAATTTTACCTTTGAAGTTACGCTGAGCTGACACGTGGCTCATTCCGCCGATCCTATATTTTTCAATGGTTGACTCTATCTTTCTCGGGCCTTGGACACATGGAGGGTCTGCGCTAGTTCGTAGTCTTTTTTTAATCACACCTTTGAAGTTGCACCGATGGGACACATGGAGACTTCCACTAAACCTATTATACTTATCCGATTCGGCCTCCTACCTTTCTCGATCCCCGACTACATGGAGGGATGGTGATCATTTAGGGACCACCTTTAGATTTGACCCTTCCAGTGTCTTCGATCCGACACATGGCTCCCCCGTGGATCTGTTGCTTTTCTTTGAACTTTCAACAGCCGATGCAACTTTTCTAAGCTCGACCACATTGAAGGTCAAGCGCTCATTTTGGAACCGCGGTTGGACTTGACCTTTGGAGGTGCATCATTTGGACATGTGGAGGCTTTCACTTGGCTTTTATATACTTAACTAATTTAACGGTCACTCTACCCCCTTTTTGACTTGTGGTAGTGTGGCGAGCATGTACTTTTGGGACCACCTTTTGTGCTTGACCTTTGGAGATGCATTGATTGGACGCGTGGTAGATTATAATGACCCTGTTGTACTTTAGCCAATTCAGACCTCATCGCCTTTCTTGGTCCCTAAAAATGTGGCAGGTTGGTGCTCATTTTGGGACCACCTTTAAATTCTATCCTTAAAGGTACGCTGATCGACATGTGGCTCCCCGTGGCTCTATTGCTTCGCTTCAACCTTTCAATGGCTAATGCAAATTTTTTGGGCTCGACCACATGGAATGCTTTGGTGTTTATTTGGGAACCACGCTTGGACCTGACCTTTGGAGGTGCGTTGTTTGGACACGTGGAGGTTTCGTGGCTCTTCTCTACTTAGCCATTTCAACAAATGCTCTGCCCCCTTTTGATGATCGACCACGTGGCAAGCCTACGCTTGTTGGGGACTTCCTTTTGGGCTTGACCTTTGGAGATGCACCAATTGGACGCGTGGTGGCGTCCAATGACCCCACAGTTGTACTTAGCTGATTTAGGCCCACTCCTCTTTCTCCATTTTTGGTTGGGTCCCTTCTAATTATTTAGGAGAAACTATTTTGGGTTACGGACATGTGGAAGCTTCACGCTCACTTAGGGACTTAATTCTCTTGCATCTTTTGGAATTGCACCAATCGACGCATGGCACCTTCTTCGAGTCCACTTTGCTTTGCCACGAGTCGGTTTGTATGTGAAGTCTAAAAAATTCAAGCCTGTTTCTTTGATTCTTTCCTATTAAGCCTCTAGTTTCTTTTAACATTATTGGCCTCCTTCGTTGACCTTGCTCCTCCATTGTCGAGTCTGCCTACCCCTCAAATTTTGGATTGGTTGTCATATTTGAAATGTGGGCTTGCATGACTGAACTGACCCTTTGATTTTCTCCTATGCAGGGTCGTGTTTGATCAAAATTTCCCTAGGGGGTAAAATTGGGATAAAAATTCCCGTATTAAAAATTTCAGTATAAAATGAACCTTAATTGATAACAGATCTGAGCTCCACTCATGTCCTATGTCATTCCTTGAAAGTTTAGGTCTCTCTTCTCATCACATTAGCCCATCCAGATTTCATTGCATGTTTATGACTTATTTTTCCATCCATATTTTGGTCACATTACATTTCCCATTACTATTGGCCCAAAAACTATCCACACTATCTTCTTTGTCATTGATTTCTTGGTCTCTTATATTTGTCTTCTCGGTCGGCCCCCGGCTTCATGTCATACAAGTTGTTGCATTTAGTGTACATCATTATGTTAAATTCCTTCATGACGACATTTAACATACTATTTCTTGTGACCATCACCCACTCAAATACTATGATTATGCTCCTAATACTAGTCTTCATATTCCACGTACTAATACTACCGATGATCCCCAACCTATAGCTGAACTCCCTCACTTACCACCACTTGACAATACCATTTATAAGAGAGAAGCAATTTCTTCTCTCGCCACCTCCTCCTCTTCCTACTGCTACTATTATGATTCTTTATCAAGGGAATGTCCAAGATATGGACATTTCTTTATGACATTTACCTTCACATGCACCACCTACCTTAGCATGCCCACTATTCACTTGCACACTTTTCATGAATAACTCATATTGGGAACACATTCCATTTGATCCTACATGCGATGTCACTATTTGTTCCCATGATGGTCTAGCTCGTCTTGGTTTCACTTTTGAGGATCTTCATCCTTCCACTCATGACCCTCATCTCTACTATGGCTTCATCACCATTACTGTTGCTTATGGTTTGTGAGTATTTCATCTTATGGTCTACTTATCATGAACCCCTCATTCTTCTCCACTCACATTAGGGGAATATTGGCTTACTTATATTGGAGGCACATTAGATCCTAGTCATACAAACATTTCATTTCCTATGCCCTTCGGTCATGTTTTTATTTACAATAGTTCTTTTCTTGGATATTCGAAAAATCTCACTCATTGGTATGCACATGGTTTCCCACTTCCTCCATTCATCGATGAGGAATATGCTATGGGCATGTACAACTTACACCTTAATGGATCATTACATGATCCACCGACACTATTTATTACTATGTCTCCAATGCTTATCCACATGACTTTGACCCAGAGGATGATGATCTTCTTAATGAATTTACATGATATTTTTGACACACACTTGGGGGCATAACAATTAAATTCCCCTACTTTATCTTATCATAACTACATTATTTATTGTTCTATTTTCACACACTTGTTAGGAATACTCATCATATATTCTAGTGTCATTATCCAATGACACACTCGTGTGCTTTGGTTCACACTTGACTACCGACGTCTTATTACCTTGAACCCCACACATTGCACTATTGGCATTCTATATTATGTTTCATCACACGTCGTGTATCATACACCATACATTGAACCCTTAATCTACAATATTTTTACATTTACAAATTCATGCATCACACATGATATTATTATTTATATTACATATACCATACTTATATCATCCACACATTTACTATCATACACTATTCATCCTATGCATTACATACACTATTAGGATATTTACACATATTTCCTCACATCATATACATAGTCATATACCATACATCATACATTGTGTGTCTTCATGTCATTTTATACATATGATACTAGTCTTCATTGCATATGATTCTAGCATTATATTCATCCCTACATACTACATTATTTATTTATATATATATTTTTACGCACATTATACACTACATTTTACACTTTTAGACACACCTAGCATTGACATACCATGTATTTACATATTCTATTCATCACATGGTAATTTAATATTATCATTGCATTTTATTCTACATGCTGCACTCACCACACGATGATGCATTTTATTTCCTTGGTCCATACTCGGCTCATTGTCGACGGTTTACAAATCAAATCGACCTTACACATTTACTACGCTAGTGACATACGATTTAAGCTAAATTGTCACCTATTCTATGATTTTCTAGTGGTATACACCTTAGGTTACATCACCACTCCCTACTAAATTCATCTCGTAGCAACATACACTTTAGGATAAATTGTCACCTATTCTATCATTTTTAGTGGTAGACACATTAGGTTACATCACCACTCTCTACTATTCATCTCGTATTGACATACACATTAGGATAAATCATTACACATCGATTCCAATGTTTTCTAGTGATCTAAACCTTAGGTTATATAACCAAATGCTTCTTACATTTTTCGTGATATATGCTTAGGGATTAATCTTCACCCATCCAATCATCTTGTGGTGACATATGTTATAGGATACATCATCACTCTTACTTTAACATGATGTAGTGATATACGCTTAGGGCTAAATCAACACTCCACATTTCATCTCATATTTTTATACACATAGGCTATAAGGTCCATGGACATCTCTTCCACATGTCTTGTATCCTCAACACTACGCATCTACACATTTATCACAATGCAATAGAGCACGATCCACACACTACTCGACCATTTCCCGATGACACACTCTTGTTTACGGTTCATTCTTGACTACCGAGGGGAAAAAAATTAACCTCACTATATAAATTTCCATCCACTCTGGGGTCATGTGGATCTTATTACTCGATTTTGCATTCCATTCCATCCATCCACAACATGTTGTATATTATGGTTGCTTATACTCTTTCTTTCTTTTGTTGATTCATGATCCCTTTATTACACATGCTAGTTTTATTACTTGTATGCCATTTATATATATCATCCACACATGCATGTTCCCACATTTTTCTATTTTTGATTGTAGATACAAGTCTATTACACATCACATGATTGTTCACCTTCTACCCTTCCTATACCAACACCACCGGGAGAATCCACACATTGGTCTCTTCTAGGTGTTATTTTTCATTTTGTACTTAGCACTTTACATTACTTGCTTATACATGCTTTTTACATACTAGCTATCATGCTAACATGCTAACGGGTGCTTCATGTCAAACATTTTTTATGCATGGATATAGGTTTCCATACTTGTATGTTACATTGTCCGCTCTTGTTTTCTATTGTTTACGAGACTTTCCCTATGTTGGATGTGCACACTTATTTGTTGTTTTTGGCCATGATGGCCTTATGTGTCTTATAACATCATGAGTGATGTCCCATGTTTACATCCTTATTTTTGTATCTTGCTTTAATTTTTGTGTGTTTACATTACTTTACTTAGTATTTTACACAAAGTGTTTTCTTATATTACACACTATTTTATACATGCATGCATATTTTTTTACACTTTTCTTTTGGCTATCCTTCTTGTTTGTGTGTGTGTTCCTTAAATACTTCCAAGAAATTTCTAGGGTTATAACATATATGAGGTTGGTCCTCTTTTGGTGCCACATGTTCCCCAAAGAGGGGGCATCATTTAGGGGATTTACATACTAATAAAGTTTATTTACATTATTTTATTTCAAAGTACACTTTACGCCCTTGAAATTTTGGGTTACATTCAATGAGTGGGTTGAGATCAGTGTATGATTTCCATACATAGTGGATTTTATAGGACATTTTGTCCTTATAATTTCTAGGAAGTAGTTACGGGCTTGGAATTTACAATGGGTGTGTATCTCTACACTACTTTGGCCATGGCATCGGATCACCCAAAAACTAAGATAGTACATAGATCTCTACACACGCTTTAGGAAGTACTTATAGCTTAGAGGACACAAATTATGCTATCCCTATGCTTCTTTGGCCTATGGCATGAGATCACCCAAAAAATTACAGTATAGGATATCCTTCTACACATTTTCTCTTGATATGGATCAAGTGCACATGTTCCACTTACATTTTCCATTTACATTTGTGTATTTTACATTTATATTTACATGTGTCTTTTACATAACATTTTCAACAATTACATACATACACATTTGACTACTTGATCATTTTATCCTTGCAGGTCTGGACGTATGAGAAAATAGCAAGTTAAATTGGGGCGACAACAAAAACAACATTCTCGTGGCAAAGACATATGCTTTACTAACCATGCAGTACTCTAAACATTGAAGGGCAGATACACACACAAGTTATTCCTTAGGTTCACTCTCATCCCCTATTATTTGCACATTTTTTATCTATAGATTCAACCCTCCTCCATATTTTTGTCATTCCACGCTTTTATCTAGTCCTTTAGCATGTTTATATAATACTCTTCATTGACATCAAGTACTATCTCTATCTACTTTATGTTACTGAGATTTATGCTAACCAACATAAAGTGGGGGAAAAATTTAGTCATAAAATCATGCACTTTATACACTTTATTTATCCTAGTCTCATAAGTTAGTATTTAGAAGGTTTTGGAGTGAAGAAAATACTAAATAACTCCCATCCATTTGGTTATCTTGTTTATTTTGTTACGTAATTTGTGACCTATTGCACTAATATGCCCAAACACGTTTTGACATTCTACATTATTTTCACCTTAGTTGGGGCACCCATGGGTGCCTGGTCCCACATGGGAGCATCCTCATCCTTTTAGCACTTTCGTGCAATGTTTTGGGCCTCTTCTAACTATTTTACATCTTTATCTTTCTTGTGGTCGGCCTTTTTGGGGTTAATTATGAAATTAGAGCAAGATAACCCTATAAATAAAAAGTTATGAGACCATAATGAGGGACCTAACATCATCTACTACTATCACTCATCTAGATTTACATCTATCTATTGCATTGAAATCCACATAGGTCCATCATCAAGGCACAAGCTAGGACATCTACATCACACTTCATAGGGGGATGGATTCTATTTTGTTCCATGAACACATTCTATTACATTTTCTACATTTATCTATTGCTCACTATTTCATAAAGTACAACCGACACAAGAGAGCCTAGAGCAAAACATGCACACACTCACCGAACTACATCCGGTCTGAAATGTAGTGCAATGTTAAGTTAGTAAGCCCGTTGTTGTGGTAGTTGAGGTCAATCTAACACATTCATTTACATCTTTCTTCTTTTAGGGTTTTGATACTTCCTTTAGGTCTTTTAAAGATTATTATTTCTCTTGTAATATATGAAGCATTTGCTGCTACAGACAGAAAACTAGTGTGATAGACATCGAAGGTTATCAATCATCTCAAGGACCCAGAATACTAGTTTCTAACCATTTTCCTAGACCAGGTGCTTATTTTGCCTACCAGAGCACCCATGGATTCCTAGTCCTCTCCTAAGTGCTCCAAATCCATATCACCCAGATCTGTCCTCTACGTAACCCCGACACAATCATTCCACCTTTTGATTTAACCGGTTACTTCTATAATATTGTTCGACAAGCATCTATTATCAACTGAGTTATTTATTATTCTCTCTTGCACCTTAGGGTTTAGTATTTCATTTAACATATTTACTTAGATCATTAGCATACTATTTTTTATATGTATTCACTCCATTTATAGTTTTTCATAGCTTAGATTAACTATCTTAATACTACATAGTTTATTCCATTTTAGTTAATCATTTTGGTGAACCCAACTTGACCTACGTAGTCCCAGGATCCTCACTCTTCTTAGGGTTTCTTCATCATGGCTATCTCCATTCATGAGTTTTTAATTCTCCATCCTTAATTACAAGCGAAAATAATTAAAATTTTACTCACTTCTTCAATTCCGACAACACCCATCCCAATATAGTCTACCTTTATGGATGCATTTTATCACCATATGCTTTTCCCATCTATTCCTCATGATGATCGTGATCCATGCAAGCATGTTGAAATGATGTCCAAGAGATTTGTAATAGTTGCAGGGAATGCTCCCCGATACGAGTGTCGAGTTCACAAGTCATAAGGAAGCTCCATAGTTTGCATGCATCTGATTTTGGATCCTATTTTCTGGAAGGATTTAACTTATTTTTATAGGGTCAACGATGACTGGGCTAGGTTGCCACCAACTATAGGGAAATTTTCCCCAATAGGCTAGATTTTTGTGTTTTGGCATGATTTTGTGTTTTTAAGAGTTGGAGGGTACTTTAAAGCTTATGTACACGATTATATGACTTGGGGATAAATCATTTGTAGTTAGGGCATAAAAATATATGAGAAGAAAGCTACTAAAAAGCATATGATAGGGATTTAGGATAAAAGTATCCTAAATAGAAAGTGGATTAGGGCATGATATGATGTGGATATTAATTAATTAATTAATAGAAGTTAATTAATTAAATTAACTAAAGGTGATGGGATGGGAATTTTAATTAAATTAAGGGGATGTATTTAATTAAAAAGGGACCTAGATAGGATCCTAATAAAATATGTGCACACAGAAGAAAGGGTAGGGATACCAAATTTAGGTGTCTATATTTTCCCCTTTTTGTTTATTGGTTTGTGATCGCTAGTCATGAGACAAAAATAGTGAGAGGAAAAGTATGATGTATATTGATGAAATGTTGATGATGAGATCCCCTAAAATGGGGAATCGATGATGTAAGAGAAAATTGATGACGCGTTTGAAAAAGGTAGATGATGAAGGGTGGGTGGGTAAAGAAAAATTAGTAAAAATATTACTAATGCAAGAAGCCCGAAGAAAAAATAATGGAAATAAAAATGAAAACCATGGTAGTGAATCCAATATCACATTGGTAGAGGGACAATTATGGTCTCAATAGAGACGGGTAATAATGCTCTACATGTTAGTGAGTGGTTGAAATCACTGCAAAATGGAGAGAATCCAATGGGAAATCTCTGAAATGGATGCAAGCCGAACTAATCATAGGGTCATAGGTGAGCAACAAAGTATGCGCAAATAAATGAAAAAATTATTTGAAATCCTTCATATATGAGGAACTCGAGTGAAAAATATGCATCCACATAGGATGAAGATAAAAATAATGGTGACCCAGGACAAGATATGAGAAAATTCCAAAAAAGTAAGTAGTGAAATAATATGCCTAAAGGGGAAGATAAGTATTGCCATGAGGGTGGAATTTATGCAAAAACTAGATAAGATTGAAAAATTAAATGCTTGTAGACGGAATAACTATGGCCATGGTAGTGGAATCGATATCGCAAAAGGATAGGATTGGAATATTGAAATAGAAATTCCTAAAGGGAAAATAAAGATGGGAAAATATGTCAACTTTAATGAATTCCCAAGAAGAGGTCATAAAGAAAGATCGAGGAAGCCAAAGTAAAGGCTATGAAGGCTATTCGACGCAGAGACTAAGGCCAATAAGTGACAACCCATGTTAGTCAATGATGACCAATTATCGGTGGTTATCTAAGCTTGGGGTTGACAAAAATGTGCATTTTCACGCACAAAATTGATGAGAGAGATCAAATTAATTAAAGATAAAACCGAGAGATTGAGGCCGCGAGAGCTATAAGGAAACACCAAAGGGTTCAAAGAATGGTGAGTAAAAAAACTCAAGCTTGTTTTTAGTTTTTAGAAAAATTGGATGACATCAAGGATGGTTAGCGGACCCATGTGGGTTGACATTGAATAAGCCATAAATCATGTTGATTAGCTCTAAAACAGGTCAACCTAACTTGGATCGGTGTCAACTAGGGTTAGGTTGGCTATAATTACAAATAAATGGAGATTTAATGAAATTTAGTGGATTTTATTGATTTTTGGATTGAGGATATTATGTTCGCATGTTTTGTTTGTGATTGCAATTCAGGGGAGACCCTATATTTGAGAGACAGAGTTCATGCTCTATATTAGAGGATATGTTACAAACACCAAGTGGGATCACTTTGTTGCAAGGGGTTAGGGGATTCATACATTATCAAAGGATCCCATGAGATATGGGGATGATGATTGCTTTAGTGGATAGATGGGACAGGGAAGATTGCTACCTTTTGGTTCAGACGGGGAGATGACCATCACCTGGAGGATGTGTATAGGATACTTGAGATTGCCTATACAGGGGGAGCAGATAGTTCCCATCACAACTAATAGTACACTTGTAGTTTTGACACATTTATTTGGAGCCAATGCCCCCATATTAGATTCTCTTTAATGGGATTTTCTTATGAGTTGAGGTACGAGGAAGGTGTACCTCACATCCGATTGATCTATTTTTCTATGATGGTAGTGTCTTGCTATGCATTTATAGACTTAGGAGGATCTTGGTTTCCATGGGCACCTTTGGTTTGTGTGGTTGCAGATATAGTAGATCACAAGATAATATTTTCCTTAGGGAATGCCTTGTTAGCTTAGGTATACCATGAGCTATCTATGTACGAAGTGCAGATAGGAGGTTATGCTTGGAGATAGGTTTCTTGCTTCGCTACTAGTCCTATAAGCACATTGTTGTGATTCAACCATAAGGGCTTCCGTGGGTGACTGGGATCGCATAGATCTAGTGGTTTGGTATTTGAGATGGTGGGCTGACCAAACATTCATAGATAGGTGACATAGGACTTGATTGATATGTCGATCATTTTATGGAGTTAGAAACTAATCGAATTAGATGGAAACCGTATAGGGATGTCTCTCTATGGTGGGAAGTAGATGCAGATATTTCCAAGTTGAGGTAGACATGGCGGGTTAAGGGAAATGACTGGAGATGATTGAGGCCATTCAATTTTAATGGGTATGAAGATAGTTTGGGTTCATCTAAACTATACCATATGCTTCTATTTTGTATAGGATGGAGGAGCTTGATAGGGAGTTTTGAGCCCTATTATAGAAAATCCATTGGAGGAGGAGGTTGCACCATGGGATGATGACGATAATGTAGGACTCAGAGTTGGATTTTTGATTGGATGACCGCTATTTGGGAAGCTAAAGTGGATGTGGAGGGAGGAGAGGAGGAGGTAGAGGAGATGGAGATGGGGGAGATGCAAAGGTAGCTCTAAGAGGCAGAGATGGAGGAGTTGGAGAGACTGATGAGTTATCATGGCTTCACATCGAGTTAGATTAGATGAGGGTGGAGAGAGACATTGTGGTCCAAGAGAGGGATGTATTTATACAGGATAGGGATTAATACAACTGGCAAAGGGAGGCCTATAGGGTCCATTTTGGAGATCTTGCTACTATACTAGCTGCCGAGGCTACAAGCGGAGGATAGGAAGCACTCGTAGGGAGGAGGAGAGATGGAAACTCCTGGTATGATATTGATTGATAGATACAGATCCTTAGCCATAGAGGAAAAATATTATGAAGGAATTATGATCAAGAAGCTACTAAAGACACTATGATACTTGGAAAATATTTAGAATATAGTGGTAGGTGGATTTGTGTTATCGAGGAGCATACCAATCTGTGTCTCAACCACATTGAGGAGAGGGCTAGGCGGAGGTAATGAGGATGACAGGAAAATGGAAGGATCCATGCCGCAAGGGTAGGATATTAGGCTCTCTGACATTCATTTTTCTGGTTTTACTGATATCTCCACTTTGAGAGATCCCCATTTAGAGGGAAATGATGTACTAATACATTTGATTTTGATGTATGTATATGATATCATTTTGTCGTGATTTGATATATGTGTGTTGTGTAATGTTAATTATTTGATTTATGATAGTGTTGATATTGATAGTATATGTGATGATGATTTGGATTGGTTACATTTTTCAATTATATTTAATGATGATGGTAAAAGTATAGAATGAAATGATTTACTTTTACTTGTATTATTAGATTATGATGTTATTCTACTTGGGATTTGTACATGCATGGATAATTGATGATGTTAATGGTTTGTATAGTTAATGAGGATTAGGATTACACATTCATTTTCAATTTGATCATAGTAATGTAATGTGGATGGAAAAGTAATGCAGATGTGATTATCGATTAGTGTAAGTAAAGATTGATGTATTTAGGATAGATAGATAGATTGATTGAGATAACACAACAAAAAAATTCTGAACTATAGGTACAACCAAAATTACATCATATCAATGAACGCAAAGAGAAAATATACCTCTAATTGCATTGGAGGTAAACAAGAGGAATCTGAATAACGTAAGGCACATGAAGCCAAAACATGTGTTAGAATGTAGCCAACGTTAGTTAGTTATATCAAATATCATAAAGATACAATAAATGAAATGAACTCATAGACCTGATGTCGACAAAACAAAGGGGTTTGGGATGTAACTTGTACGTGGAAAGAGGGTTATCCATTAGTGGTGTTCCTAATTCTTTGCCCCATATTTGGGAATGGGAGAAGCGAAATGATAGAAGAAAGATGATCAATGTGAGAATATTTCTAACAATGCTAATAAAATGAAAGGTTGATCAATACGAGAATCCTTCAATGCCTATGACATCAAGAGTAGCCATCCTTAAAGGGTATGGTATACTTTATACATATGTAATATAGATAGAAAAAGCTAACATAAATGATAGCCTTCCTTGAGGGATTGATCTATTTATTTGATTTGATTTTTTATTTTGATTTCTTTTTTTCTTTTCTCTTAATTTTTATTGAAAAACTATCCTTCGAGGGAGAAATATGTTTTGATTTCTTTTAATTTTGATTGGATCATCCATTGATTTATATTTTCACATGCTAAAGAGCAGGAATAGCTAAGTAAACAACTTAGGAGGGGACAATGAATGTACAAGAGACACCCCTAGACCTTTGCATGGTTCCAATAGGCGAATAAGAGGGTTACATATGTAATGATTGTGAAGTTATCACTAAAATAGAGAACTTATCCATAAGGAATATGCTAAGATCAGAGTCATGGTGGTTATATTTAAAGTCACATCTAGGAAAGTGACAGATAACCTTATAATCCCAAATCACTACAATGAAAGATGGAAGAGGCTAGCAATAGAGGGATGATCTAAGAATATGACTAAGAGCTCATTAGAAGACACTCTAAAAGGAGAATGGTCACAAGTTAAATGCGTTGAGAGGTTCCACTTCTAGTTTACCATCAATGAATGGAAATCAATAGGCTTCTAAACCATGCTTATGAGTGATAATGTATGGACCAATCTAGTTAAGGGAAAACTTCCGTGGTGTATCATTTCTAAAGTAGTGATGTTATGATTTTCTTTAAGAACGAGGTAACTGAAATTAAAATCATGTTCTTTGATATACTTTTTTGAAATCAGGTTTGATGCACTCATGGTAGACATGATGGATTTCAAGAGCGAAGGTGGTGCTCATCTAACAACTCAAGTTGACTTGGATGTACTTAGCGATAGTCTTCATAAGAGATTAATTTGCAAAGGGACATGTGTAAAGATGGAATTTGAAATTCGAGATGAAGTATGAATTTAGAGATGTACAAAAGTGAAAATGGTGTAGCCCCGTGGAAGTACAAATGTTACTCCGATAAGCCTAAAGAGAGAATAGGAGATGGAGATATCACCACATCCCGACCGGTCAATATTTTTTGCAAGAATGTTTCAAGAGTTTTGTTAGTGGCTTTAGCCTCGGCCATTAGCTTGAGGATAATATGGAGAAGGGATATTGAGTTATATTTTAAATGAATCATAGAACTTACTAATATCTTTGTTATTAATATGGAGAAGAGATGACACGTTTGTGAGGAATGCCAAAGTGGGAAATGATAAATTGATAGAGAAAATTAATAATTGGACAAGATTTAGTTGAAGTGAGGGGAAATGAATAAACACACTTAGTGAAATATTCAGTTTCAGTGATGATGGAATGATTTTGTTGTGAATATTGAGGATTAATTAGACGATCTAGATCAAAGGCCCCGATCGGTGAAAGTGTGATGGAAAACATTTAGAGTATATGTCGCAGACTTCTCGCATAGGATTTACCGTTTGTGGTAGGTAATTGTTTGGAAGATATTCTAGAGGTTGAGGATGAGGGTGGGTTGTTTCAAATTCTTGATGTTTTGTTTTAAATTTTGACCGTGATTGGTGTTTTGGAAGAAGAGGGACTT
Organism: Taxus wallichiana var. yunnanensis; assembly: GCA_018340775.1. Taxonomy (NCBI): domain Eukaryota; kingdom Viridiplantae; phylum Streptophyta; class Pinopsida; order Cupressales; family Taxaceae; genus Taxus; species Taxus wallichiana. Next base: position 534,119,347 of record CM031243.1, read on the forward strand.
GAATATTTCAATTTTGATTTATCGGTGGATGGGAGTGTTCTTGATGAAGGAGATGGTCCTAGGAGGGAGTGGGATTTTTGGATTTGGATTGGTTGACAGATCTTGATGAAGGAAGTGGTCTTAGGATAGAAATAAGTATCCCCAAGATGGATGATGTAGATTTGGTCTTGGTGGAGGAATTTCTATCATTCAATGAGGGGGAAAATAGACCATTGTGGAAGGGTACCAAGGTTTTTAGGTTTGGTTTGTGAAGGAGTACCCTTGGAGGATGAAAATGATTTTGACCGGTGGGTCAAGGAAATGTTGTGACCGATGGGGAAATAAATTTTTGCATGATGTGATCTAAGGAAGGTGAAGAAATATATGGTTTTTTCGATGAGACAGAGGGTCACCTATGGTTGCTCTGCAAGTTTTAGTGTTATCCAATATTATTCAAAGGATGTGGGAGGAGAATATGATGACGTAGGAGATGTGGTTATGATGGTCGATGTGGTAGGCATAGGTATAAGTGCGAAAGAGGGACAGGGACTGATACCATGGAGAGTATGATGGGTAATGGAGGAATAAATGTGGATCAGTGGAGTGGTATCCAATGAAGTGGATGAGGTATATGCTGGTGTGGGGTCGATGATAGGTGCAGGTGTGGATATAAGAAGGGTTTTTGGATCATGTAGTTGATGAAGTCTATGTGAGAGGGAGATGATGCAGGTTTTGGATTGTTTGGTGTGGAAATGAGGGGTTTTGTAGAAGAGGTAGGGTTTCTTCAGTTTTTATTAGGTGTTTTAAAAGGCATATTGGATATGTTTGTTGATTGAGGTATGATTGGTTTGATATTATATGTAGATTAGGAATGGTAGATGTGGAAGAGTGGGATAAATTTAATGATGTGGGCATGGGTAAAGAGATGTGTGAAAATGATGTCAAGCCATACATGGGTGTGATTGTTCATGTAGTAGATATAAGTGTAGTTATTTGTGTGTTTGGGATAGATTTGGCTAATGTGTTAGTCATAGTAAGCTAGGGTAGGATAGGTGTGGACAAAGAAGTGGGTGCAAGCCGGTGTAAATGTGGTAAGAGAAGGAATCGATGTAGATATAAGAGAAGAAATGGAAGTTAAGGTGGCATGTAAGGAAATGGGGGTATGATTGATTCGGGACAGCTCTCAAAGTAGTTGAGGCACAATATCAAAGATGAGAGTAGGTGATGATGAGATAAGTGGGGTAGATACAAAAGGAGGTGTCCAATCTATGGTGTTGATTGAAAATGGGTTATAGTAGTTTAATGGGGTTGATTAAGATGGGTTTGTTGGCAAGTGGATTAGAAAATGGTTGTAGAAGATGTTGGGGAGTGGTGAAGATCATTTTGGTTGAGGGGATGTAAGATATCGAGGAGGAGAAACATGATAAGTTGGCTGGGATTAGATGGGAAGATATGATACATGAGGGATGGGGATGTCAATAGATGGGATAAGAATAAGGATTCTAGATGATGCAGGGGTGTTCTATTGTGGTGAGATAGATTCTAATGGTTTGTGTGATCTACGAGACAAAGAAGTCACGGATGGGGCTAAAAGGAGATAAATTGGAGATATATATCATGGTTCATGCAGAATTGTTTGGAGTAGAATTACATTCCATTTTAAATCAAGCAAGGCAAGTAAATAGTTCTTTTTTATTTTTTTCAAGAAAATATGAAAATACAAAAGGGGATCGATAAAAGGGTACCTAAGAGAAAGTAGTTTATGTCTTGTTTCAGTTTTGTTTTGGCTTAGGAGATTCTCGGTGGTTTTCTATTGGGTGATGAAATCACAATCAGTCTACCAGGGAGGATGTTGTTTTGATGTGTTGATTTGTTTGTGAGTTTTAGGTCATGTGTGAGATTTATGAGATGTAACAAGTAAACCCCTACTCAAACTATGTGAGTAAGAAGGTTATAGAAAAGAAATTTTCTTTTTAAAACAAAATAAAATTGTGATATTTTTATGAGGAAACACACATAGGAAAGGGAAGTAAGATGTAGAAATGATCAAATAAGGAAAATGAGGAAAATCTAGATAAATATTTTTCTTTTTATTTGAACTATAACGAAGATCGATCCAATGTAGAGTGAACCAATACGAAAGTAAGAAGCAGGACCTCACACTATAGTATTAGTAGAGGACGGAAGAATTAATAAAAATTGAAAATAATTAAAATGGGATCACCAAAGGGTGGTCCCACCGGGTGTGCCGAAAATGTTGGACAAGTTTATGTTATACAAACTTTCCCCTTAGGAAAAATTGAACAAATATGAGTTTGCACATTGTTAAAATGGGAATGATTTAGTCAAGAGATATTGAATTTCGAGGGAACTAAACACATTGCGGCAGAGAAGCTTGGGAGCTTGAGCTAATTTAGAGAATCAAAAGGTTCCCAAATTTCAAAGTTTGAAAAAATTGGACTTCGAAGGTGGAGCTTTCAAAGGTAGGCTAAAGGCGGATTTCAGTGTCCGAAAAGGAAAAGGTCCGAAAGTCCGAAGTTTCGGACTTTCAAATTTCAGGGTTTCAAAGATCTCAAGTGAACGCAAAGGTAAAAAAAGTTTTGAAACCCAAAGTTCCAAAATTCTCGAAAGTCCAAAACTTTGGACTTTTGGGTTTTGTAGTTTCGAGAGAAAGGAAACGACTGGTAGGAAAAAATGAGCAAAAGGTCCGAAAGTCCGAAAGTATGAAATTTCAGAATTTTGGATTTTAGAGATTTCATGGGCGCGAATAGATGAACATTGAAAAAGGTCCAAAAGGAAAAGTTTTGAAATTAAAAGTCCTGAAATTTTAGAATTTCAGGTTTTAGAGATGCAAAATTCAAAGTTTTAGAGTCTTCGGTGACAAAGCAAGAAAAGTGACCAAAATGTTCGAAATCCCAAAATTCAAACCCAAAAGGGTTCGGATTTTGGAATTCAACTTTGTTTCGAGTCAACACGGCCGCTTTTTTGGAGTTTTGGATGTTAGGAAATATAATATATTAGTGCTCCATTAGTAAATAATAATTACGTGAAGTAATTATTATGTTGTAAGTATGTGTTAGTAAATTGTTATTAGTTGTTATATAAAACAACAATAACAATTATATTTGGTTAGTGTGTTAGAAACAACTCACGTAAGTTAGTGAGTTGTTATAGCTACTTCCTATTATTTAGGAAGTATATTTCCTATATATTTGTATGTTCCCGAATAGAGAAATACGAGCTTATTGAATATCATTCTCATATCAGCTGTGATATCTCTGCAAATATGCTACATTGTTTTCATTTGGCATCAGAGTGAAATTAGTGGATATTATGGCGTGACTTGTGCATGGAGTTGTGCTCTATGAAGGAATGTATACAAGCGCCAGTGTGTTGAGGATCAGTCAGACTCGGGTGTATGCAAAGATTTCCGTGGGCTACACAGGTATTTGAGTAGTGGGTGTAGGCACTTCTATATTTCTATGTGTTTGATGGTAGACTTTACTGTGATATACCAGTCAATGTCTAACACGTCCTGAGCCTGCGAATTTCACTATGGTTAGGGAATCTTGCTAAGTGTGTATTCTATACACATCCATTACCAGAAAACGTGCAAGAAAAATCTCAAAATCATTTGTGGGCGTCTCGTTTCTAGATCAGATATTTTTTATTGTTATCTATGCTCACACTAATCTGCAATCTTGAAGAAATTCCCAGCTCGCCACTATAATTGATCTAGCACCTTGCAAATAAAGATGCACAAGTTTGAACCTAAGCCATCAGAGAAGGAGGACGTGTTGTCAATGGAGGATTCCATACTGTGCATGGTCCATGTTGATTGACGGTTTTCACAAAACTCCAACTATTGCATCTACGGTTCTCGAATAATATTTGGAGCCATTAAGGATGCAACACGTTATGTTGGAAGGTGTGGAATACATAAAGGAAAATGATTCAAAGAATTTTACATCCTGCTCATCTCGATCCACTCTCTCGCTAACGTAGTATCTTTCTACGTGAAAAAAGAGGACTCTCATTGAATCGATCTCATTTTTTATCATCACACTCTCTCGTCTGGGTTCAATTCATGAGTCATTGTATTTGTATCATTGTTCATCAAGCGATTTTCTCAACGGTTCAACTCTTAGGCCGCTTTTTTCCCTAAGATTTAAAACGTTTTTCTAAGTTTGAAGTCTAGTTAGTGTTAGTAGTCGACTTATTAATAGTTATTTGGTCCATGGAAATAAAATTCCAAAGTCTATATCTTATCTAGTTAAAGCAATCAAAACAGCCATTGTCTCCATCTAAATGTGTCTAGGTGAATAGGATATTTATAAAACTATAGTTTATTATAATTCATGCCTTTTACTTAGTTTTGATGGTCTAGTTTTGTGAGAGATAATTAAATGGTCATTTTGAAATTAAAAGTCCATTAGTCATTATTTTTGTCAATGAAAAGTAATATAGAGTGTTTTTTCAACAAGTCGAATTTTGTTTTATAAATGTCATAATCAAATGTGTTTAGTATGTTAGTATGAGTCAAAAAATTATCAAAAGAGTCAATTTTTTTTTTATCATCAAAAGTATGTCTGTCAAGTCCAAAAGTGTTGTATTTGAAATAGTCAATAATAGTTGTCACTATGAAAAGATGTAACAAAAAAAATTGCCTCACTTTTCAATAATTGGACACATTTTTGCTTGTACGCAACATCCATCTTGCGGAGGTAATTTTTGAGCTTCATGATCACATCCGGTTGAGTTAGCAGCCTATAACTAGAGCATGGAGGCAAATAGAGGTTGGAGGTCATTCAATGACCTCTCGTCAATGCCAATGATGGGGCCGCACAGATGATTTGGTGGCATTTTTTTCAGTTGTGTGTTTGCTTTAGTTTGCAGTGTTCCATAAGTGGAAATTTCACATTGAGGGGGGGAACATGATCCAATGTTCCATTTCCATCATGTCATCTTTTTCTATGTATGTACGAGCAGTAGATTTCAACAGAATTTCCTATGTCATTCCCTATAGTGAGATGTGATGAGGGCTAATAATAGTACTTGGCACATCATGATGTGGTTGTAGGTAAACCACTTGAAAACCTTCATTTGTGGTTTGTGGTAAACCAATTGCAAAACCACCTTTCTTAGTTGTTGGTAATCCATTCACAACCATCACTTTGTGGTTTGTGGCAAACCAATTGCAAAACCACCATTCTCGGTTTTTGGTCAACCATTTGCAAAACCATCCCTCGGTTTGTGATCATCCCGTGAAAATCACCAGATCATGTATAGGTGCAAGTACAAAGGCAGGTTTTCCCCATGTTTGCACTAAGGGGGGGAATGTTAGGAAATATAATATATTAGTGCTCCATTAGTAAATAATAATTAGGTGAAGTAATTATTATGTTGTAAGTATGTGTTAGTAAATTGTTATTAGTTGTTATATAAAACAACAATAACAATTATATTTAGTTAGTGCGTTAGAAACAACTCACGTAAGTCATTAGTGCATTGTTATAGCTACTTCCTATTATTTAGGAAGTATATTTCCTATATATTTGTATGTTTTTAAGTAGAGGAATACAGAGCTTATTGAATATCATTCTCATATCAAATTGTGATATCTTTGCAAATCTGCTACATTATTTTTATTGGAGTTTCAGTGTTTTGGAGTTTGGGAACACTCAATTGGTCAAAGAGATGAACGATAGCCCAAATTCAAACCAAAATGTCCAAAAGTCTAAATTTCAGGATTTCAAAGGTTGCATGCATTTCGGACTCCAAAAAGATAGAGCCACCCACTTGCCATTTTTTCTGAATGACACCACGACCATCGATGCCCATAACTTTTGACTAAGAGCTTGAATTTGCATAAGAAAGGAATTTTGGAAATCTTACAGTCTCCTCTACACAACTAAGACTAGTTATCTTAAATTAAGTGAGACTAAGTTATTCAAAATGAAGAAATATAGTCCGCCATTTTTGAGTGTGTCAAGCTTCTCACCTACCATAATAATGAAGGTATGGGCTTCCTTTCTTGACCGACAAGGCAAATTACATGGGGTATGGCTTTTGTAGTGGCACCCATCATTGTTGTAGGAAAATTCAATGTATTCTAGGGTGGTTGGAGCAATGATTTCTAATTCTTCTATCTCTTACTCTCATTCTTCTTATATATTGTAAGGAGGGGCATTTTTCTAATGTTGGACAATTTTTCTTTGCACCCTCCCTTCTTCTCTTGTCTATAAGTGGATTTGTGGAGTTCAAACCTCCCATCAAAACTGTAATGTAATTTTTTTCCTCTTAGCCATTGTAATGCACTATATCAATCTATGGAGAAATAATATAAGTCTGTGGATGAATTTTAGCCCTCTGTCGTGTTCATTGTTGTCTTCTAATCTCTCATTGAAATTTTGGTTATCTGTGCATGGTGGTTGTATTACATTTCTAATGGTTTTTGTTCAATGGAAAAGCAAGTGTTCAACATTCCTTTTGGTGTATCAGCTCTGTTAGTTTTAGTTTATTTTCTTGCAATATTCTTAACCCCGTCTCTTTGGCAAGATATAGTAGTTTAAATAGTAGATCCTCTAAAATTTATATGTGTGCATTAGAAAATAGGAATAGGAACCAACCTTCATCTAGAGAGATTTCCTGATTACAAAGTCCCACACTTTGGGAAAAGCTCCATGTTATGCAATCACACTGTGAGATTTTCAACCCATTGAGTTGCAAATATTCGTGGGGGTGTTGTGATTACGCATCAACAATTTCTTTGTTCCTAATCAAACGAATGAACTAGTAATGAAAGAAACTAGGAACTCATAACATGGAGGGTTTGTAGTACCTATAAAGTGATGTGATGGATGAATGAGAACCAAGGAGCTAATCCTTACTGTAGCTAATGAACTATAAATAAGAAAAATAGAAAATGAGATTGATTAGATGGGATATGTCGGGGTTTCCAAACAAAGTGGCTACAAGAAGTGTGACCTTCTATTCATGGATCCTTATAGCCAAAACATGTATGATTACAAGATGATCGGAAGAGTGATGATGTATCCTAAAGCGTATATCACTACTAGATTGATATAGGGAGTGGTGATGTAGCCTAAATCATATACCACTATAAGATGAAGGGATAGGTGACCATTTAGCCTAAAGTGTATGTCATTAACCTATTAATGTCACATGATGGAAGATAGAATTGTAAACCTATGAGCATGATAAGGTCCATTTGATTAATAAAGCCTCGGTAATTAAGTATGGAATGAGGAACTAAAGTGCAACATAGGGTAGTGAGTGTTGCACTTAGGGGAAATGTAGTGTATGTGCTAATAGATGACCATATGATGCGTGAGATGTATAATATGTAATGTAATGTGTGTAAATAGACTAGGAATGTAAAGATGTGTGCCACGTAGTATGGAAGATGAGTAGTATATGAGGCTAAACACGAAGATCACAGAAGTATGACACATATATGATGAAAAATAATACAAGATATGATGTATATATGCACAAGGTGTGAGTAGATATAGTGTGTAGTAACTAATGTGTGGTGTGTGGGGTTCGAGTGTAGTATATATCCCTCAACAATCAAGTGTGAACCAAAGCACAAGAGTGTGTCACTAGGTAATAACGATCTTGTATAAATGTTATGATCATGCAATGTGATGAGGATGTGATATGTGTATGTTAGAAGTATGTTATGTTGTGGTGTACGATTCTACTAGGTTTGGGGGATGTGTTAGATGTTACACCCCAAAGTGTGCGTGAATGAATGAACTATCCAATAAAATTGAAGGAAAAATTTCCTCCATCGGATGCATGTGGTGGTTAAAGCGCATGGCCTTGTTCTCGATAGTGGTGGTATATGAGAGATACACTATTATGGTGAATGAATTCTATGTGCATGCGATTGATGAATGCCATGGCAGAGAAAAATGTGTTAGTGATGGAGAACTTTGTGAAGTCGGGCATAAATGTGATGGAAACCATCTGAATAAATTGAGGTGGTGATCTACGTCCAAGATGCAGAATATCCTAAGAATGGGACGATACCTATGTGTAGGACTAGTGGATTAGTGAGGTCATGTAAAACATGCCCAAATAGGTGAACTAGATGTATGTTGTGCTTTGAGTAACATAGAGTATAATGTGCTAGATGATGTAGATTGTGTGCTAACTAATGTGGGAGGATATGATGATCATGGGGTAGATAGACGGATATCATCAATAGAAATAATTTGATTTTTATGGATGAACTTAAGTTCAGCAAATGATTCATAAAAATGATACATTGAGACCGAAGAATCCAATTGAGACCGAGAAGCATGTCGCACCGATCAATTGTGTTTCCAATGAGGAAACAAAAAACCATAGCGAGCACAAACCATGACATGTATTTTGATGAAAACAAATGGTTTGTTCATAGGGTATTCAATTTACGAAAGATGGTAATTGATAGCCTTAAGAAGTGGAATGGAACATGCACTAATGGGCCATGGTGGGTCAACCTTATTATTAAAGATAGGGATGGAACATGTAGATGTCATAGTATGTAAGTGATTAGATGTGAAATTTTCATAATAATCGTGGTTGGAGAAAGAAATGATTAGTGGAAAAGATTCAGTATGTGTAACCTTGAAATCAAGATCCCCGATGCGGGATTAGCCGATGAGTCAGTTGCTTTTGTATCATGCTTGGGTAGAGGGTTATTAAAGATTTTGAGCTTATGATTCTCATTGATAGGTGGAGATTGTGTAGATTTTGGAAGCTCAATTTGACCATTGTTAATCAAACCTTGAATGAGCAATTATAGTTGAAAGCAACAATCGATGGAATGTCCTACACATTGATGATAGTCGTAATGGGAATTTTCATCGAAGTTACACCCTTTTGGTCGAGATGGATCAACTTGTAGAGGGGAAGGTAATGTAATAAGGTTACTATCAACCAGTTTTGGTAACAAAATTTGTGGAGGGATGTTAAACCTAGAAAAGCTACACCTAAATGGTTGTGATTGCAGTTCCTTAGTGGTAGAGACTATGTTGACGGTAACCTTTGTATCGGAGGATTTAGTTGTAGATGGCTTGAATGTTGACTTACCTTGAAATCATGTAGATGATGATGCTTTCTCCTGATACTTAAGCTTTCCTATAGCTAAGAGCTTGGTTTCATGAAGCTTAAGAGTATGAAAAAGTTGATCAAACGAAGGAGAGGTCTCAAAAAGAACACTCTCCTAGAGAGGTGGCAAGATACTTTGAATGAACAAATCTTGGAGCTTGGCATCTGTAAGTATATTAGACATCTTAGCTAAGTTATTTTGATAGTGTAAGACATAATCCGATAGGTGTTCGTTAGACCCTTGTTTTAAGTTGTGCAAGTTTAACATAGGATATATAAAATCTAAGGTTAATAGAGAAGTGGGAAAGGAAATTATCATCCAAATGCATGAAAAAGACTACCAAATGGAATAGGAGGTAATAAAACCAAAACATCGCATATCCTTGCAAACTATGAAAAAACATCTTAGCGAGTATAGTGTGTTCATCTACATAGTCGATACATGCTACATAAAAACTCATAAATGATCTCATGGGACACCATGGCCTTTAAAAATGGGTAATTTGAAAGAGATGAAGTTAGGTGGAAATGGATAGGTAGATATAGCTGGTGTGAAATGGGTATGTAGCAATGAAGTAGAGTCTAAAGATGGGGATGCACGAGAAGTAGTGAATTGGAGCTGGTGAATTTGATTTTGTAAATCTTGATATAAAGATATTAAATTAGGATTGTCCATGGAAGAACCAAAATGCATATTAGATGTGCTAGGGTGAGTGATGTGAGCGGTAGGGTAAGTGCACCAAGTTGGGGGCCAAAAGGGGTCTTAAGTGGACGCATTTTTCTGAAAAAAACTTCAACTTGTACGAGTTTTTGAAATAGTTACACTCAAAATTGGAAGATGTTGTAGAAATATGAATCATAGAATTTTGAGTCTAGTTTCTAAGCTACTAAATTTTATTGAAAATGGATAAGTTTAAGTGGTTCAAACAACTAAAATATGAACAAATGCTCTTGTTTTTGTTAAAAACATAATAGAGTGACTTTCGTGCCCCCACCATTTTTGGAGCACCATTTAGTATTTTTGAAAACCATTAGGTAGAAAGATAGCTAGGAGCATCTAGTTTGGGTTACATTTTTTTGGATTTTTTTAGCGATTTTTTATTTATTTATGATTTTTCTAGTACTTAAATTTTATGTTTTGAAAAATAACAGAGCTCCAACCGTGCCCCCCCCCGCCCCCACTACCTCAAAAATATCAAAAATTAGATTTTTTTTTTGAATATGTATAGAATTATTCCTAGTTTGGGCTAGTATAATTTTTGTAAGTTTCGATCACCCAAAGAAAAGATACATCATGAAAGATAGACATATTTACACTTCAAAACATAGCTATAAAAAGGCATAGTTAGAAAATAAATAATATGGAAACCTTATATTAATCGAGAAAATTTGAAAAATTATATTTTTAAAAGAAGACACTCTTCTCTACGTCATGGTATAATTTTTTAAAAATGGATCGATTGTTTTATTTTTATTTATCATAGAAGAACTGGAATTTTACATTTTCCTATAAAAACATGTTGTTTTCTATGTTTGTGTAGGTCCATGCCTCGGCTTGGGATCCAAACCGGATCCCAAGCCTTAAGGCATGGCTTGGGAAAAAGAGAAAACGTAAAATGAGTATGTGTTATAATGTGTATGTGTTATAACAAGTACACATTACATAGGTAATTTTTAGGATTTCAGCATTTAACCTAAACACTAAACTATAAACCTTGAGCCCTAAACCCTAAACCCTTAACCATGATCCTTAGAGCCTAAACCTAAACCCTAAACCCTAAACCTTAAACATTCAGCCCTTACCCATGAGCCCTAAACCTTGAGCCTTAAGCCCTAAACCCTAAGCCATAAGCCCTAAACCCTAAACCATGAACCATGAGCCCTAAATGCTAAACCCTAAACCCTGAACCATAAAAACTAAATCCTAAACCCTAAACCCTGACCCCTAAACCCTAAACCTTAAACACCAAATCCTAAACCCTAAACCCTAAGCCTTGAACCCTACACCCTTATCCCTGAGCCCTAAAATCTAAACCCTAAACCCTAGACCATATACCCTAAGCCCTAAGCCCTAAAACCTAAACCCTAAACCCTAAACCTTAATCCCTAAACATTAAATCCTAAACCCTAAACCTTAAACCCTGAACCATAAACCATAAACCCTTATCCCTAAACACTAAATCCTTAACCCTAAACCCTAAACCCTAAACCCTAAACCCTAAAACTTAAACCCTAAATCCTTAACCTCAATCCGTAAACCCTAACCATAAACACTAAACCCTAAACCCTAAACCTAAAACCTAAATCCTAAACCATAACCCTAAACCTTGAACCCCAACCCTAAACCTTAAACCCTGAACCATGAGCCCTAAACCCTAAACCCTAAACCCCAAACCATATTTCATCAATATTTCCTATTCTCATGGCTAGAAGCATCATTGAGTCTACTTTTAGAACTACCTTGTTTATGAGAGGTGGGAAAAGTAACTAAATGGATATGACATCTACCTTGTGCCTTGTAATGCATATATTACACATCTCTTCCAAAATTGTTTCTCCCCACATATACTTGCGCTATTGAATGTAAATTTATTCACAAGTGAAACAAATTCCACATTTCTCATATTTCCATGTATGGTATTATGCAAGCTAGGATGACCCATTGGAAGATGGAAAAAATAACCATCACAACAAAAAAATAATCTTAAAGGAAACAAAAGAAACATAAATAATATATCAATGCAGAGGTGTAGGATCATAATTGAATTTCCTATAGTATCCTCTCCTCTGAGAAAAATAAAGTTCAAGTGTTCTACTTTGGAATGGATAGTAAATTTGACAGAACTTCTTGAAGTGTTCAAAATAAGCATAGAAACAGGGAATGGCTAAGAACACTAAGGGGTTATCAATCACCTAGTAAATATTTCTTGTCTAGTTCTAAATGGGACTTACCTAGCCTACGACTTAGTGAACTTCCATTCATTGGTAATTCCTTATATGATAAACCCATGGGTATTTTCAAAATCCCTTGAACAAAAATATAGGGGTAGTCATCAATCCTAGTGAAGGGTGTGATGTGATTTCTAAGCAACTTGAAATTCATATAGATTTAAAGGTCATAACACAAATTTACAAATATCTCTATCATTATAAATGGAATCCAAGTAACAGTGTCTCCATGTACATCCAAGTATTGAGGACTACTGGGGTCTTTGGAAGGATTGGATAGTCAGGAATATGACATTTCCCTCCTTCAAAATATCAACAAATGAAAAACATCAAATTTTGATGACTCTCTTTGAATGTTCTGCCTACAAATTCGATGAACCTTGAACTCTGTGACCTAAACCCTTACCCCTCAACCATGAGACCTAAACCCTAAACTATAAACCCTAAACCCTAAAACAAAAATAATAAATCCTAAACCCTAAACACTAAATACTAAACCCTAAAACCTAAACCCTAAACCCATAACCCTAAACCCTTGACCCTAGACCCTAAACCCTAAGCCCTAAGCCCTAAACCCTAAATACTAAATCTAGAGCCCCGAGCTCTAACCCCCAAACCTTAAACCAGTAACTCTGAACCCTGAACCTTAAGCCATAAACCATGAACCCTAAACCCTAATCCCTAAACCATAAACCCTAAACCTTAAGCCTTGAACCCTACACCCTAATCCTTGAGCCCTAAACCCTTATCCCTAAACCATAAATCTAGAGACCTCATCTCTAACCCCTAAACCTTAAACCCGTGCTAACCCATAAATCATAAACCCATAACTCGAACCCCAAACCCCGAGTCGTAAACCTTAAACCATGCACCATAACCCCTAAACCCTAAACCTTGAGCCCTGAGCCCTAAACCGTAAACCCTAAACTTGAAGGCCTAAATGTTAAATCCTAAAGGTCCCTAAACCCTACACCCTAAAACCTTAAAACTAAATCATAAATCCTAAACCCTAAACTTTAAACCCCAAGCACTAAATCCTAAACCCTAAACACTAAACCTTGAACCCTAAACCCTAAACTCGTGGCCTAAACCGTGAACCCTAAAACCCAAACCCTAAACCTCGAGCCTTAAACCCTAAACCCTAAGCCATTTTCCCTAAACCCTAAACCCTGACCTTTAAATCTTAAATCCTAACTCCTAAACCCTAAATTGTAAATCCTAAATCCTTAACCTTAAACCTTAAACCTTGAGCCCTAAACCCTAAACCCTAAGCCCTGGACCCTAGGCCCTAAGCCATAATCCCTAAGCCAAAACCTAAACCTTGAACCCTTAAACATAAAACCTCAACCCTAAACCCTAAAAACTAAACCCTGAGCCCTAAACCCTGAACCCTCAACTCTCAACCCTAAACCCTAAACCCTCAACCCTAATCCCTAAACCCTAAACCCTGAACCCTTTTCCCTAAACCTTGAACCCTGACCTTTAAACCTTAAACCCTAACTCCTAAACCTTGAACCGTAAACCCTAAATCCTCAACCCTAAACCTTAAACCCTAACTCCTAAACCCTAAATCCTCAACCCTAAACCTTAAACCTTGATCCCTAAACCCTAAAACCTATACCATAAACCCTAAGCCCTAAGCCCTAATTATAGGCCCTAAATCCTAAACCCTAAACCCTAAACCCTAAAACCTAAACCCTGACCCTTAAACCTTAAACCTTGAGCCGTAAACCCTAAACCCTAAGCCCCTGAACCCCGGGCCCTAAGCCATAACCCCGAGCCAAAGACCTAAACCTTGAACCTCAAACATAAACCCTCAACCCTAAACCCTAAAAACTAAACCTTGAACCCTAAAATCTCAAACCTAAACCCTAAACCCTAAACCCTCAACCCTTAACCATAAACACTAAACTCGAACTATGAACCCTAAGCCCCAATCCCTAAACCCTAAACCCTAAAATCTTAACTATGAGCCTTAAACACTAAACCTTAAATGCTAAACTCTAAACCTTAAGTCCTAAACCCTAAACCCCGAGCCCTAAACCCTAAATCATAAATCCTCACCCAAAGGTAATTCCTAAAAATATCATTTATTGTGTTTCAAAAGTGTGTAGGGAATAGTGTTTAAGGTGATCGATTGACTCATTTAGTTTTTATGAGAGACTATTTCCTTTGAAGGCCTAAAAAGACATTTTTGGCCATTTTTTAGTTAATTGAACACCCTTCGAACAAGCTAAAATGAGATAGTCATATCACCGAGTTATCACGGACCATTATTTGTGAAGTATTAAGGCATTGTTTGTCTCCATAAGAGACATATGAGAAAAAGCATGTATGAGAATCATGAATTTGATTCCATGAAAGGATGCTTTTAGAGCTAAGAAAGTTGAGGGGATGATCTTTATATGGAGCACCATGTTTCTAAGAATGAGAAATCATCTGAGTTCACTTGATGCAATTCACTTGGTACTATTCATAACAACTCATTCAACACCTAGTAGTGTTATCACACCTTAAGGAGGAGGAATATTACAATCACCTCATTTTGGCCATAGGACAGAATCCCATTCAGGGAACAATCCTCAATCTACAAAGTCGAGGATCTCTTTTAAGTAAGAAGTCAACAAACATCATAGAGTTAATTCATAGTCACTAAAGTGAATTATGGACCAAGTTTTAAAATTAGTACCAATTCAAGTAGTGGTAGGGCCAAAATTCATTTTAGAAGGTCAAAAACCTAAAAATGACTATATGCTTTCCCAAAACAAAGACCGGCTATAATATATATGCCCCGAAAGTTTTAGGTCATTTGTTGAAATCTCGAAAATGAGTAAGTATTGACTGATTAGATTTTGAAAAACTATCTTCTATATTATAACGGCTAGAGATACGAGACAACTTCCATAAGGTGTAGAGTGACCCTAATTTCTTATATTTACTAAAATAAATTTAAACTATAAGAAATAATAAAAGAAATCTTATACTTAAACATTTATTTTTGTAAGTATAAACCACCAAAACACATATGCATGGTCCATACTACACAAAAAAATACGTACGTGTTATAATGCATATGCATTTTCATTTCTTTGAAATGTGTATGTGTTATGATGCGTACACACGTTATAGTTTCGATGATTACCGAGCCAAAAAATTAAAATGCGAGCATGTTTTAGCAAAACACGTACGCATTTTGTCTATTTTCGGGTTTTTGTCCACTTTTTGGCCCCCCAACTTCGAAGCGTGGTCAAAGCATATAAGCCTCAGGTCCCACTTTTTTGTAGTTTTTGTACTTTTCAAAGAAACTATGTCTCGACAACGAAAACATGAACAAACACATATAAAATGACCAAACATGCATTTTTAAGAGGCTATAAATACCAAGGTACAAGGCATCCGAATATACATCGATTTTTTAATTTTTATAGTATTTTTTAATTATTTATTTACTAGTATTTTAAAATATTTATGGCCACAAAGTGGGACACACTTGTATGCTTTGACCCGCACTTACCCTGTATTTGTATGAATACATTTAGAAACATAAGTGGTCCGAGTGGAGACCATGGGAGAAGAAGAATGAGTAGGAATTGAGGTTAAATATTCATGAGGTTTCTTAAGCGGTGATTAGAGAATTCAAGACATAAGGGAGATGAGTTGTATTTTTGCACAAATATTATTGAAAGTTAGTAATATTGTTGAGTGTATCTTAGTCGTGAAATTGTAGGAATTATCCAAAGGATTGTTAGTAGTAACTAAAAATGTAGGGATATCATCCAAGTGTTTAGAAACCCTAAGATTGAATGAAGGAATCTCACATTATTGAAAATACCTAAACGACCACTCAGAGTGATGGGCATAGGAAGAAAAGGCCCAAGTAGAAAGGGTATTAAAATTTTGAATTCACCTAAATGATTAACTAAAATGTGGAATAATGGTAGTTAATATAACTAGGGACAATAATAATTAACACTAACTAAAACTAGTAAACAAATATAGAAAATGACCGAAGCAAATAGGATAATGAAAATAGAAACCATAATTAGCAAGAAGAGTAAGGAAACAACTTAGCTGATTCGGAGGGCTGATCTAGATTGTGTCATAAAATGAAATGAATACTGTGTGGAAGTAGGAATGAACATGTAGAGGTCCCAAAAATGACAGATCTAAGTTGTTTTTCTACAAAGGGGAACCTGGAGAGGATCAAGGATGCTATGGGTATCTTAGTATGAGTTATGAGTGCCCTAATCAGGCAGGAGGTCCAAAAAAAAACTTGTAGGGTTGGAATATGATATGAATACATTTTTATCTCTGTCGTAAGTAATTCGTTGTTCTGTGTTGAATGTCATTAATGATTACTAATGAAAGATAAACATGCAAAACCCCAAAATAAGCATCAAACCCTAAAAAATAAAAATGTAAATGAAGGGGTAGGATACTCCTCCACTTCCACAATGGTAAAATTACCAAGAATTACACTACATCTTAGACCTAATGTAGTTTTATGTGCTTGTGTGTGCAATCATGCACTAGGTGCTCTTGTTCTAGTTGTAATTTTTGAAATAAGTGAAAAATAACTATGTGTATAAAATGTAATATAATGGTGGATGAAATAGAATAAACTTTCCTCATATGATGTGTGATCCAGGATGAACTACCCTTTTCCTTTTGATGGAGATAGATGGATGAAAATAGATCCTTTGATAGATGTAACCTTAGGTGATGATAGTGGTGCTTAGTGATTTCTCCTTCATTATGGTCTCATAACTTTATCTCAGATTCCGCTTCTCTTGTTCTAATTTTTAATTAACCCTTGAAAAGGCCGAACATAAGAAATATGAAGTTCTCAAACGGCTAGAAAGTGCCTAAAAGTGGCAAGAAAGTGGGAAAAGGATCACCAAACCACAAAAGGGACCATGGATCTTATGGGCCCCCAATATAATCCTTGGCACCCCATTGAAATGAAAAATAGCTGTTGATGTGAAATTACAGCACTCCTGAATATCTGCAACTCGATGGGTTAAGACTCTCAGTGTGATTGCATAACATGGAGCTTTTTCCAAAGTGTGGGACTTTGAAATCAAGAAATCTCTCCGGATGAAGTCCGATTCCTATTCCTCTGTTCATGTGCACACATTCATATTGCATAGGATCTATAATAAAACCTACTCTAACTTGCCAAGGAGACAAGGTTAAGGAGATGCAAGAAATAAAACCTAAACTAACAAGGGTGATGCACCAAAGGAATGTTGAACACCTACTTTGCAATTAAACACAAACCATTAAAACTATAACACAACCACCATGCACAGATAACAAAACTATAATGAGAGATCGAGTGGATGTAATGAACACAAGAGAGGGTTAAAAGTCATCCACAAACTTATCTTATTGCTGCAAAACTTGATACAGTGCATTAAGGTATCCAACAAGGAAAAATTGCATTACAAATTGAATGGGAGGTTTTACTCCACAAAATCACTTGTAGACAAGGGAAGAAGGGAGGGTGCAAAGAAAAAATTTCCAACCTTTTTAAAAATTGCCCCTCTTTACAATATATAGGAAGAATTAGAGAAGGAGATAGAAGAAATCCAAATTCTTGCTCCAACCACCCAAGAAATGCATTGAATTTTCTGGCAAAATTGATGGGTTCCATGACAAAACCCATGCCTCCATGTACTGTTCCTTGTTGGGCAAGAAAGGAAGCCCATACTTCATTATGGTGGTAGGTGAGAAGCCTAACAACCTCAAAATGGCGGAATATATTTTCCATTTTTAAGAACCTAGTCCTACTAATTTAAATATATCCAGTCGTAGTTGAGTAGAAAACATCGAGAGATTTCCAAAATTTCATCTCTTTCTCAAATCCAACCTTCTAGTCAAAATTTATGATCATCTAAAGGTCAGGTTCAGGCATTCCAAGACTTTATCCCCTCCTTTCACTCTTGAAGTTACGATAGTTGGACACTTGGCATCATCCGCAAGCTTGCTATGTGGTGAGATCCATGTGGGGGAAAGCACATCCTTAGGGTCTCCACTTTTGTTACACCTTTTGAAAGTGTGTTGAGCTAACATGTGGCACCTTACACCGACTCTTAGTCTTTTTAATGATTGGTATAACTTTCTTGGGCCCTAGACACATGGAGAGCCTGCGCTCGTTTGGGTACCTTCCTTTGGATTTTACCTTTGGAGTTTCACTAATGAGGCACGTGGAGGCTTCCGCTAGCTCTTCCCATGCTTAGACTTTTCAACGGTCGATTCTTCCTTTCCTAGATCTGACCACGTGGAGATCCTACACTCGTTTGGGGACCCACTTATGGATTTTACCTATGGAGTTACACCATGAGGCACGTGGAGGGCTTGTACTTTTTAGGGACCCCACTTCTTGATTTTACATCCGGAGTTACACCAATGAGGCCTGTGGAGGCCTGCGCTTGTTTGGGGACCCCACTTTTGTCACACCTTTTGAAGGTGTGCTTTGAAATGACATGTGCACCTTCCACTCGACTCTTTTTCTTTGCTTGAAGTTGACTCACTTTGGGCTCGATTTTGAATTTCGGGAGTCAAAGCGCGAGGAGAGGAAGTGAAACAGGGATGGCATGCACGAGGAGGGTGCATGGCACAATAGGGTGTACTGTGCAGCACACAAGAGGAAGAGAAGGGACGACCAATTTTAAGGAATTTCTACATAAGGGTGCGCGAAGAGGGCATAAGGGGAATGCACGGGGGTGCACATGCAAGAGGGAAGTGCACAAGGGAAAATGGAAGGAGAGAAGAATGTAAAAGAAGAGTATGGAAGTAGGGCGCGAATATCCAACTGAAGAAGGACATGCAACAGAAGACCTAGAACTTATCCAATTTAGAAGGCATCTGCAGAGGGGTGCACGGAAGAATTTCATGGTGCGAGGAGTGTGCGGAGGACTACAACATATGAAAAGTGCCAAATGAGCAAGCTTGTGGGCGCGCAACCTGAAATGTGAAGCATCAGAGCTAGAATGAAAGTAAAATTCATCCAAATAGCTAGGAGATTTATTTGGATAACAATAGCACATAATGAAAAAAATAGTTTGGACAAGTATGTTATAAAGGTTGGCGGTAATGATGAAAGCAATTTAAAATGGCCAAAAGATATGGGTTAGTAATTTCTTCACTCAAAACCATATGAATAATAATATGACACCAAGACTAAATAATGTCTAAAATGAGTGATCTGTGTCTACAAGTATGATGATGCTTCTTCATACTTTATTAATTATTTTCAGTTGATGTATATGTTTACACTAGGGAGAGCATGGTGGTTGCATGCTTGTAGAAGAAGGAAAAACATTTGTTGAATGTAAATTTCAAGGTCTTGAGTTTATTTAAGATCTATGGTTGATGTTTCTAACTAAAGAATGATGTTATAAAGTTGGGAAAGATTAAGATTATATAGGTACATTTTTCCTTTGTACTTAATGTAAACATGTAGAGAATTTCAAGTGGTTTTTCTTCAATGACAAAGAGAGAGATTGTTGGCATGTAGTCCTATAGGTGTTTCATTGATGCAAAACCACATTAATGACAAATTGGATGATGGATTAGGGACATATAATGTTTTGGATCATTTTGACATGATGATAAAGGGAGATTTGGTGAGTATTTCTTTCTCTTAAGCCAATTCAAGTGCCTAGGTTATGTTGCATGGGTGGTAGGAGATTCTTGGTGACTTAAGAAACATGTTGTCATGATCGAATATAGGTTTGGAGAGTGTTTATGCACTCACATAAGTTTTAGGGTGTAGATACATGTGATTTACCATGTCTTAGGTCCTCATTTGGAGCATTTATCATGGATTTTCATCCATTCCATGTTTCATAAGATGCCTATAAATCAATGGAGATAATGTCCCTTTTATCATGGATTTTCATCCATTCCATTTTGCATAAGATGTCGGTCTATCAATGATAGATAACTAGTTAAAAATAGTTACAATACAAGTCAATGCCATGGCTACAATCCCTAGTTTGATTCTTAGCATCCACTTGCAAAAATCCCAATTGAGAATTTCAAAAGATGGATAGATTATTTTATTCCCATTTATATCGCTTGTAATATTTTTTTAGAGATACACATATTTCTTGCAATTCTAAGATAACATTATATCTTGTACTTATGCTAACATGTTATCCTTTAGTTATATGATAATTCTAATCTTCTCTAATGTTGTGGATCCCTCTACAAGTTGTTGTGCATATGTCCCACCTATCCCAAGGAAAGTTTTATAAATGATTGAACTTATGTCTATAATTATATTGTCTACCCAAAATAGGTTGCATGTTTGGTGGTATTTTCTAAATATGTTAAAAAATTTCACATTAAGATTACAATTACTTCTGCACTTTTTATTTAGTTTATGTTTGTTAATAGATATTTGGCATATGTTGGCCCCATCCATACACAAGTACCCACTATTCTAGAGCAATTGTATTGACATGTAGAAATATAATATTGGTTTTGATAACCAAAATGTTTATCCATAAAACCCAAAACAAAAAAATATTGATTTTGATATATAAAATATGCATCCATAACTTAAATAAAATTTATGGTTTTGTCGAGGCGGGGTTTTTTTAAGAGAAGGATGCGTGATAAGAACATCAATAATAGAAAAATGTTGCAAAGTTAGTCAGTCCTAAAATTATGAATCTATATTTTTCATTCGGTTCTTGAAAGTTCGAAAGGCCGAGAAAATCTTAGTTGTTTAACTATGGGTAATCAATACAATGTCTTGGGGAAGAAGCCCAATAACATACATAACATGGGGGTCAAAGTCAAAATACATTATTTACAGGTAGGAGAAGAAAGTTGTAGAATCAAAATCTCTTCAGCAAATTGCATATTTCTTTCCTCATCCAATTGATTTCCATATCTTTTCCTACTTTGGTTTTCTATTTTGATACATTTTCCAAATTCCTTATCCTAGTATCTTTATCCTTTCAAGTCCTTATAACAAGCACCACCCATATATGAACCTATCTAAGTCTAGAAGTTTGTCTCTAGTGGTGTCAAAACCATCATAGGGATTTGCCACCATCGTAAAGAAATTTCTCATGAGGGATGGAATTCAAATTGAGGTTAAAGTGAATATGGTAACAGATGCCCAAGAACTTAAAGATTGCAAATATTTTGGTGTAGAAAACACTTCATAAATCACCTTTCTCTCACAATTGTTGTCCATATGGAATGAAAAATAAATTTAAAAGGAAGTCTTAATTCAAACTAAATTTCTTCATAGCAATGTTCCTCTATGGTAGGTAGCATGTAAATTATGAATATACCAACACAAGCTAGAGATGGACCACAAGGCCTCGACAACGAAATGGTTGGCCATGTTACAAAAAAGAGAGGGAGAATGCTTAGTAACTATTTACGCATGAGATTAAGGTATGGATCCATATAAGCTCATTGATCCATGTACATAGGTGTATCATGGTTTATTAGGTATGTATGGGTCATTATGAGTTCTTTCATGATGTGTTATATTGTTCTTCCAATCGAATTGACCTAGCTTCTACAATCTAAAACCCTAAGGGGTAGCTATACAAGTCTTAGTGTTTTCAAAGTTTGAGGTATGGTGATGACATTGTGATTATTGGAGTTGTTATTATGATGTGTCATTATTATTTCAGAAAAATTCAGGTTTCCATTATGTGAGGCTTGCAAGATATGTCACTTGTGGTGAAACAGCAGTCAAGAACTCATGCATTTCCATCTTGAATTGGATCTTCTGATGCTCACCATGAATATTGGATTTTTATGGTACCTTTAGGATTTCAAGGATTTTTTAACGTTTAATCTAGAACATTTCAAAAAATAATGAGGTCAGTTCATCATTACATTTTTATGAACGAATGTTAAGAATGTAAATAGGTTTTTATGAGTTTGAAACCCTAGGTTGAAAGCGATATATAAGAATTGTTTCCTAAGTAGTTAGTTTTGCTTCCTAGTGCATGAATGATGATTTCAACATGTAGAGGACTCCCTCATATTTCTAGAAATGTATGGTAGATGTCATGATGATGAGTGGACCCCACCGAAACAGTCGATTTACGAAGAAGTATGTTTTCGGACAAGGTTATTCAAAAAGAGTCATAAGCTAAATTGAAGTGTGTGATGTATGTGAGTTTTTCTTGATGTCCAAAGAACACTACAACATATAGGTATTTTTAACCATAATTATTCCACAAAATTTCCATAATTTGGAATAATTGTGGCATCTTTATGATAAATCCATTTATTGATTTTTTACGTATTGTGGATGTTCTACAATTTACACATAGTGATAGTATTTTGTAGAGAACTCGCATATCCAACTCTACATCATTGAAACTCCACAATTTTTTGAAAATAAAATTAAAAGTTATCATAAAATGTAGTTTAACAAAATAAATTAAGAGATATTTTTTAAAGATTAATATAAATTTATATCAATATTGAAATTCTATTGTCTATATTTTAATTATATAATTACATGTTTTAAGAAAAATATAGAGAGTTGAAATTAGAATACTATGGAAATCTAATTATATAAAAATATATGATTATTGTAGCATATTTTAAGATGAAATTAAAAAATCATTAATATGACTAATATTAGTGATAATATATTATATTACCTAAAATATATATTAATTATAATATATATTACTTACAATGAGAATCATTAAACTTATCAATATATTTTAGGAGGCACAGTTGATGGAGGGTAGATTGCAGGAAAGGGGAACAACACATGGGCAGTGGAATTATTTGGCATGAAGCTAATCGTGAGCATGTGAAGCTCACTCCTTGTGGAGGGAGGCGGAAACACTATTAGACATCCCCAAGTCTATCATCGATAGAGCTAAATAGTATTTATTTTTTTCATTAGCGGGAAGATTCATTGGGCTCCGACTGAATATTGATTCGGTGCGTGAATGGGGAGCAGGAAATGGGGCTACAACGTTAATGTTCATGCTGCAAATGGAAAAGGTTTCCTTTTTTGCTTTCATTCTAAGATGGATATCCAGAAAGTCCTACATGAAGGGCCTTGGTTTTTTGGTAGTGCTACATTCACCTTCCATCTTTGGGAACCTGTAATTCCTCACGATTTCTGTTTCCACACCCTTTCGGTCTAGATTAGGCTTATAGGTCTCCCAATGGAATTCTGGGAACCAGGGTTTTCTTGGGTATTGCCAGATCGATGAGATTACTTATTGTTGTGCATCCCACTATCAAAAATCACTCCAAACTAGTTTTTTCAAGGCATTGTATCAACATTCATATGGGTTTTAAGGTGCTTAAGATAATCTTCTTGAATTATCCCAATGGGGTATGGGCACCGTTAATTGAAATTGACAGTTCTAGGATCTTTTGCAACAAGTGCAACATGACAAGATACAAAATGAAAGATTATTGTGGACTTGTGGAACTGCCTGTTAAATTCACCTACCTTCATGCAGATGATGAAATGGAGGAACAGGATGAGAAGAAAATCAAATCAGTAGAAGATGAGGTTGAATCCCTTGTGATGGCATCAAGGGTGGAAAAAACGTTGAATGTTGTGAGAAATGGGCATGTGGCGGATTCGGATCATGTGGGTGGTGATCCATTTGATCGTGGAATGGATGATGCTTCGGTGTCATGTACAGAGGTGAGTAGGGATGTGTTTCAAACCCGGGTCAATGGTGGATCGCTAATGGAGACAGGTAGAACTGATGGCTGCGACCGAGTGGATAGGTATGATCGGTAGGAGGCCCAATTTGAATTTGGATTGGCACAACAAGCAATAAATGATCATCAAGATGACGGGTATGTTGACTGTACGCTGTCGTTTAACGACAAAGTGGTGGAATAAATTAATTGTAAGTTGTAAGTGTTCCTGGGTACCGAGCCAACTCATGTTTTGAGCTCTTCGGATTCTGGTTGTGATGATGTTGGGTGGACGGAGGCCCGCTATAAAAACATTATTCTAGGCGAAGTCACCCTCGGGCGGTTTCTAGTGGAGAGCTCTAGCCCTTGGCTCTTTCAAGTCTTCTTGACTGGCTTCTTAGCTTCGCTTCCCACTGTGTAGTTTTCGTCTTTTTTTTACCATTGGCAGAGATCGATCCTTTGATTTGTAATGCTTCATCTTTTTCTCCATTGGGTCTCTCATGTTGTATCTCTCTTTGTAAGGCCTCGGGGAGTCATAATCCCTCCGTTATTACCTAATCTAATTTTTAAAAAATTAATATTACTAATATATATTATATAATAAAAACTAATTTAAAATTAAGATATTGTGAAACAACCATATAAATACGACATTACCAATTTTTTATAATATTAAATTTAATATAAATAATACCTACCACTTTTTCATTTATAACATATAAAAAACTAAATTAAAATAATTTTTTATTAAATTAATAATTTTTTTAATAAAATTTCCCAATCCGGACAATAATATCATGAGTGGGAACTTTATATAAGACTACATTGACATTTTCAAAATAGTAAAAGTACATTGAGATTAAAAAAATCATAAATTTTTCAAAAATAAATGGGATAATTTTTTATTTTACTTACATTTAACAAATGTTGATAAATACAAAATGATGTACGTAGCTCCACGTGGTTGTTGTCTTGGATGATGCATGTAGTTCTTATGAATGTTTTCAATTCTCTAAATTTACATGCATTATGTAAACTATGTAAATTGTAAACGTGGGATGTATCGTGATCGGTTAACCTTAATCGTTGGTAGACGTAGATGGAGGATAATTAGTGATTAATGCTAATGTACTAAGTGCGAGATACACTATCACTATAGAATGCATTTTTTCAGTTTTGAAAACCTCAAAGCTTCCACAATAGTAGGGTGCATTTCAAATTTCTTTTGTACTATATGAAGATCTGATAAGGAGTATTCACGGTACCCATAAAAGTTATAAATGTGTAAATTTAGAAAGATTTCTTGAGACTGAAAGAGATGACTTTGTTTTCCAAGATATTGCTACAAGGTATATTGTTACATATTTTATTCTAATTTTTCTTTCTTTGATTCTTTTGTCATGTTTATTTGATAATGAAGATGGCTTTCTAATGGGCCTCTACAAAATGTGCACAAATGTATATTAACAGTTTTTTGGATTAGAGTGCATGTGAAAATGATATCTCATTAGAACTTTTAATATCTACTCATAATTTCTCCACATCAACTTATGGTTCTCACTTTTCATTTGTAGTGAACTAGATCTCAACGTGATGTCACCAGGTTTGGTTCAAGGTTTATTTTTTATTTTTTTGATTGAAAAGCATATCCATATAATAATGATGAAATGTACAATGCTAATCATACAAAATCGGGTGGAAAAGATCACACCCCACATGCAGAGTAAAAGTAGCCATTAAAAGGCTACGAGTGGCACAAATTACATAATCATATCAAGATAAGCTTATCAATAAAAAAAAGTTGGAGCAAAATTTGCAGAAACCAGCAGAAAAAACCAGGCATGGAGCTAGGTGGCGGCGGCGAACATGGAAGGCGGAGGTGATACGGGGGGCTCTTCGGACGGTCACCCCACCCACCAGGAGGGTTGGCAAGGGTGTCAGTAATCAGCTCCCAACCTTCGGTCTGTGGTTGCTCCTCCTCATTGCCCCACTGGTTGGGCGATATGGCTAAGGAGAGCCGAGGAAACTTGGAGTGATCAGGCGCCTGCCACCCAGAACCGCCACCGCCTAGCCGGCCAAACACCCCTAGTGCGGGAGGAGCCCAAGATGGAGGCGGAGAAGGACCCCACCGATGAGGGGAGGCGCTCCGCCACCCACGAGCCGGACCCCGATCAAAATTGTGTCACCCACGGGAATGGGAGCGGCGACCTTGTGAACGGGAGCGGCGATGAGGAGAATCAGGTGGAACATGACCGACAAAGGTGCAAGGGGTGCTTCCCCAGTGATCTAGCAGGGTCTACAGGTGTTCCACCTCAATGCGGACTTTCTCCGCTTGAACTTGGATCTGAAGCGAGACATTGGAGATAACAACAAGTTTGTTAGAAATAACAAAAGTTCTATCCACTGTCTCCTTGTTAAAAATAGCTGAATTTCTAGTTTTCCAGATGTGATATAAAATAGTAGCTCTAAAAGAATGCCAAATGTTGTAGAATTTTGCAGGAACAAAGGCCGAGTCCCCTAGAAGAACCATTTTCCATGTAAATAATGTGGGCAGAAAAGGTTGAAAAGGGTATGAATCCAAAGGCTGTGCAGATCGAGCATGGGGGAAGAACCAAAAGAGGTGAAGAAGAGTCTCAATGTGGTCAGCAGAAAGGGCAGCATGAATGCGGAGGAGATCCTAGAAGGATGAGACGTTTGCCCATAGGAATCCCTTGGTGGAGAATACACCAAAGGAAGTCAGAACCTTTGGGCTCTATAGGAATGGCCCAAACAACCTGAAAGCATTGTTTCCAACCAAAATGGGTGGAATGCAAGCTCCAATGAGAATTGAGCTTATTGAGAGGGAGCTGCTTCTGAGCAAGAAGCTTGTAGCCCACTCGAGGTTTGTAATTTCTGAAGGGGGTGGCAGCGGGCCAATGCCAGTCAAACCACCATGGGCGCTGTGTATGAACACCAATTTTATGCAAATAATCACCAGGTATGAGCTCTTGAATTAGAGAAATGGCTTGTTTATCATTGTCATGAAGAGAAAATTTAGCTTTCAGGTTGATCCATGGAAGCCAATCCCTGGTGGTAGGACAGAAAAGGTCCTGAATAAACTTAACTCCTTTTCTGAAAAGACACATACCCTTAAACTGCACTGAAAGAGCAAGAGGTTTGTCCTGATATTGAAAAACTGGGTTCCACCATAAGCTGAGAGAGTTGAGAGAGAGCCCATTTCAGAAACCATCACCCTGCCAAAGTAGGTGGGGTTTGAGGAGCTCCCAGGCTTTCCAAATACTTTTAGCCATAAAAGAACCACCAATTTTAATAGGAACAGGGCAAAGCAATAAAGAATAGTAGTTCAGACCCTGCCATGCCTTCCGATTAAGAGGAGACCCTTGAGATATACAATGCCTGAGTAGAATTTTCCAAGATTCCTCACCTTCAAGGCTATGAAGAATCCATTTGGTGGTAAGAGCAACCCCTTGCAATTGTATGTTGATAAGGCCAAGACCGCCAGTGTTTTTGGGCATACAACAAACATCCCAAGCAACCCTGTGAAAACCATGGTTCCCCTCAGAGTTGGCCCAAAGGAATTCATGCAGAATTTTTTCCAACCGATGGTAAGCAGCCTTAGAAGGAGCCCAACAGGAGGAATAGTAGACATGAGTGGCAGCTAGAACCTTGGAACAAACTTGAAATTTTCCAGCAAGAGATAGATGCTTGGTGAGCCAAAAGGAGATTTTTTTTTCAACTCGTTGAATCACATAGTCCCAAAGGTCAGTAGGGGAAGCCATGAAGGCAAAGGGGATGCCAAGAAATTTAAACTGAACACCAAGTTCAATCCAGAGCCATTGAAATCCCTCTAGCCAAGGAGGTTTGGGACCCACTGCTGCCTATAGCACTGAGTTTTTTCCATTGAATGGCAGAACCCGAAGCAAGACAAAAGGTATCAAGACATTGCATAGCATTAGAAACAGAAGCCTCGGACTCAGCCAGGGTGAGAAAAGAATCGTTAGCAAAATGACCATTAATCAGCTACTAAGGAGAAGAAGGCAATGAATGCCTTGGACTAAACCAACATGAGCAGCATTAGCAAGAAAATAGCTGAGACCTTCAAAGAACAATGACATAAAGAGAAGGAGCAAGAGGGAAACCTTGTCGGATGGAATGATGAAGAGAAAACCGCTCAGACTGTTGACCATTGATAGTAATACAGGCACCCGCATCTTGGAAGAGCATATTAATAGAGTGGATGAACCGAGGTCCAAAGCCAATAGCCTACAACATGGCTAGAATGAAAGGCCACTCAACTCTGTCATAGGATTTCTCAAAATCAATTTTGACAAACAGAGCCGAGAAGTCTAGCGCGCATATTCCATGCCCTCCCAAACTACAATAATGTTGTCCAAGATATATCTATTTTTAATAAAGCTGGTTTGTTCACTCCTGATGATCAAAGGCAATAGGTTTGTAAGCCTATTAGCAAGAGCTTTGGCAATAATCTTGTATGAGACATTGAGCAGAGTGATTGGCCGCCAGTTGGTGATAAGTTCTGGATCACCAGTCTTAGGTATGAATTTGATGTTACCTTGGTTGATCAGAGCTCCCAGAGTGTTGGAGGACATAGCTTCCAGATAGACCTGGTAGAGATCCAGACCAACAGTGGGCCACAAATCCTGGTAGAACTCATAGGGAAAACCATCAACCCCAGGGGCTTTATCAGAAGCCATCTGAAGAGAAGCTTCCTTCAAATCATCAAGCGTGAGAGGTCAATCACAGGCAACATGTTGACTTTCAGAAAGCTTGTAGGGAATAGCCTCAATACATTGGAGGAGAGCAGCATCACGAGCCGGAGTAGTAGCAGGGCAAGGCAGGAACAAAACATGGTAGTGATGCACAAAAGCTTGCACGAACTTGAGCTCCTCTAGCCTTATAGTGCTCCTCAATCTGAAGTTTATGCTTCCAATGAGTAGCTTGACTTGAATAGCTCTCAAGTATTCAATATGAGAGAGGCTTCATGAGCATTTTTTTGGAAAAAATAGTCCGCTTTCCATAAAATCAAGAAAAGTAGTGGTGCGAGTGATGGCATGTGACCACCAATCAATCCAACCAATCCCATCAACAGGTCTTGGGTCAAGATTCCAAATACGTATGATGTAATCCAAAGTCTTAGGACGAGAAAGATGAGACGTATTCAAGTAGAACTTAGTGGATTTGGGCTTGGGACACTGAAATTTTCATTGGAGCCCAAAGAAAATATGATTATGGTCAGAGACCAAAGCAAAGATTCCACAACCGAGACCGAGAGGCTGTGTGAAGCATCAAAAGAGAACCATTGTTGTTCTGAAAGCAGAGCTCTGTCAAGGTGTTTATACACTCTATGACCGTCAGCTTGAAAGTTAGACCATGTGAACCATGGAGTGGTAGAATTTGAATGCTTGCGGTGGTTGGGATCAAACAAATAAAGCTTATTGCGCAAGTAAAACTAGGCTTCACGCTCCCCAGCACACCAATGCATAGGAAGCCGGCCCAATTTGTCTTCGGGAGATTCCACCATGTTGAAATCACCACAGAGAAGCCAGGTAGCAGAAGGCAAGTGATCAGCCAGCCACCGCCAAAAAGAAGAGCGCTCCGAAGCATCATTGGAAGCATAAATGTTTGCCATCCCAAGAATATGACCGTCAAAATCAAAAAGGGTCCACACCACACGGTGGGTGGGGTCAAAGCGCCATGATATGATATTGGAGGTGAGGTCAAGAATTAAAAGAGTGACAACACCACCTTGGCCATTATCATGCGCTACCGACATCCGCAGAGAGAACCAGCTATACGTACGCATAGCGTAAGAAAGTTAGCACCGGTGATTTTGACTTCCTGCAAACACAAAACCTGAAACTTTTTAAAATACTTACAATTGTCTCTCGACAAGATATCTGTGAGTTAGATTAGTTAGCCTCTCGACATTCCATTATTAAACTATCACGAGAACTATCAAGGTGCGTGTTTTCCTCCTTGAGGCTTGTTAACACTCCAAAATGGTTAGAAAAAGTGACTTGTCATGCATTCCCATGCAAATAGTCTCCAAGCTCAAACCGCAACCAAATGAGGTCTCTCGTGAAAATCCTCATCAAAAAGAGGGGATGGACTTCTTAAATGACATAAGGCTTATTTTCTCTCTGTCTGAGTAAATTCCGAACCACTTTGGCAGGTGTTATCCATGAAGCTTGAGGTTTTGGGAAGAGAGGGGTGTGCAAAAAAGGCACCGATGGGTGGGAATTGATGACAATAGCAACTTGCGGAGTCTAGGAGATGACAGATGAGGGCTTGGGAAGGGACGCAGTAGACGGCTTCAAAGGAGCAGAAGCAGAGGCATTCACCAGTTTATAAGTGGCAGTTTGGGATTTATTGCGAGACGAAGGTTTACGGCCAGTGATGTGGGTCCATCCATCAGAAGTGGGGGTGTTGGATTTAGGGTGGGTTAAAGCCTTCTCAACAACAAATGGTGAGCTTTGTGTCATGAGGGGACAATCCTTGATCATATGATTGGCGATTGGCACCGGAAACAGTGTTGGGTAGGTTAATATAAAGCACCTTCTATGTAAAGTGTGTATCCCCCACCTAGATGTCGAGGGTATCCTTAAGGTCCTTTGAGAGATCAATTTCCACACAAACCCATTTTTGGGGTCGAGCTGAGTAAAATTTGGGTTGTTCATGGCAGATGAGATGACCCAAGGGTTTGATAAGCTGGTCAATAAAACCCCATAGAGGCAACGACAGACCTAGAAATTCAATCCAAACAGGAATCTTGAGTTTGGCTTGCTCGGAGACTTGAAATTCCCGAGTCCAGTGGGAAAACACCATAAGGGTATTACGAATAAACCAAGGACTGTTATGTTTTTGGAGCCTATTTTCATGCTAGAATGTGGTACACCTTCTATGTGTTACACTCAGTATTTTTACGGTGGTTTATTAACCCATGGGTAATGGGTAACCGTTATGCTTACTGCTTTTGGGCCCATGGTTTTTTCCCTCTTTTGCCCATTGTTTTGATACCCACGGTTTTTACCCTTGGTTTTGATACCCACGGTTTTGTATCAAACTTCTTAAGCATTGTCTATTTATATGGTCTTATGCATATGATAGATGTATAAGTAAATGTATTGCAGATGTGTTTTGAATTCGTGTGAATTCTCAGAGAGTTTGTTAAGCATATCTCCAAACGGATCCGGGTATTGTATTGAGAAAGTGGAGGCTTGTAATAAAATATGAGCAAGTGATTCTTAGTGGACGTAGCCCAAATTGGGTGAACCACATTAAATCTTGTCTCTCCGTGTTGTGTTATTTAAACCGCACTTTTATTTGAGATCTGTAATATTTTTTTGCATATTAGTTTCTATTATTGCAATTCTGTAAGGGATTATTCCGCATATTTTATCTCTTATTTCCTAACAGACCATGGTTGAAAACAACTTTGTAATGCTCAACATTAGCAAAGTGAAACAAAAAAACCCTTGGTCATATTCTGAACTCCCTCAACTTTGATGCCATGGGGTTGCCAATGGTTATGAATCCATTGACGAAGGATGCCTTCCGGGGGAACTCGGCCCACAAAGTAAGCAACAAGAGAAAAATATTCAAACCAGTTGCATGCTTTATCAAATGCAGGTAAATCAAGCACAATATCGGGGGAAGGAGTATCAGAATCCTTACCTCATCGAATACCTTTGGAACGAATTTCCTTGCTCTTTTCGGTGCCATTGTTGTCTAGAGCTCTTACGTTAAGACTAGCATCAATAGATGCATGGCCCGAGGAGGTGGTCATTATATAAGCTGCCCAAGGGATGGGGAGGCGATCAATACAAAATTAATGTAGATATTCCCACCTGGATCAGAAGATCGGCGGTGTGATGCTATGGTGGCGTACGGCAAGCCGAGCATTCACTGCGCAAAAATATTTAAACTAATTTTAATGTTGTAATAATCTAAAAATTATTACATTTTATTCACTTTGAAATTGATGGTTCTAAATTATTTGGCCTCAAATTATCTCATTGTCCTGTAATTCGTCAAATAACTCAATTTAAATTTTCTCTTCCTTGCGAATTACATCTTTGTTAATGCTATGAATTAAACCTTTTTCATGGTTTTCATTTTTGTCATTTGAAGTATCATTTCTAGTATGATACTTTCAGGGAAACTTTCTATTAACACCATGGGACTTAGTGGATATTGAAACTTATAGAAAAAAATCTCTCCATAGCTACATATACTTCACATTTTGTCTCTGTTAAATTTGTGTTTCGTTAACTTGATGTCATTACAAAATGTGTGCACCCTTTACAAGCTTCTCGGTTCTTCCTAAGAGGACATGGACTACATTCATTTCACCTACATTGGTGTGGTTCCCAATTGTCCATGTGCATGTAGTAATAGTCTGAAAAACTTTATTTACAAGGGTTACTTATTAGATAGAGACCACACCAAAGGATTTGTAGGTATTTTGTGAAAGATTGTAGTGGTGAAAGAGTTGGTAGACAAGTGCTGAAAATGTACAAGCATACTACATTAATTCATCTTGATAAAATGTAAACAAATTCACTATCTTTCAAATAAATATTAATTTCTCCTATCAACATTTTTATAATGAATATTTTTGAGGTTTTCACTCCTTGTATGCATGTTTTATTTTTCAAATTTATCTTATTGGCATGCATGTTGCATGTAGAAATTTAATGGATTATAAAAAAATTGACAACAACATAATGAAATATGATATATCATGGAATAACACGTTGTTTTAGCAAATGAAATCCATAAATCTCTAAATCGATTATCTATCATTTTTTCCTAAACTAGCATCTCTCGCACCTTCTAATTCATGCAATGATTACAGTGATCCTCTCTTCTGTACTTCTTTCTTCGAAATGAAAATCCCTAAATGAATAATATATTCCTTTACTTCTTAACCCCCTTTGAAATCACATGCCATCCTAAATATAATCACATTCAAATTCAAAAATTAGACCTTATGTATATCAAAGACATTATTACGCCCTTATATTGGGAATAGTACCATGTGATCAAGAAAGTTCAAAGAACAATATAGGAGATATAGAGTGAAGCTTATAATTGTGATAAATAAAAGAATGATAATGCATGGAGTTAAAATATTTAAGTGATCTAACTAGTTAGGGCCATAAACCTATGATAGGAGATATATCACAAGAAAGAGTATGTTTTATCTATCAGAGACGACTTGAAGTGAATGATATTTTATTGAAGTGTAAAAATAGATGATTTACACAATTTATATAATAAATGAAAATTATTTTTGATCCACAATTTTTAATTTGTTTTTGTATTGTGGTTGTAAAGTATTTAAAGTAATAAAAATCTTGGTTGTTAATAGTAACATTTCTACATATAAAAAGGTAATTTCACAATTAATTATTGTGGCAATCAAATTGTAGATTCCACTTACAAGGTGTATGTGGTAACAACAATTGTAAAAATTTCTTGAAATTTCCACAATATAACATTGATGAGAGTTATAAATTTATAAATTTTGGAATTTCGATGAAGATGAAATATATAAGAAAACTACAATTTTTGAAGATTGTGGAATACTTACAAAAATCAAAATTATAGGAATGTTACAACTATTAAGAAATGTGGACAATATACAATTTTAGAAATGGAGATTATCTATAAATTTTTATAATTTTTGAGTATCCGTGGTATAAAGAATTGTGGAAAAACTACAATAATATATCAAAAAGGATTAGCTACTGATTCCAATGCTACAATTTGAATTTTTGAAATACCATATAACCAAAAAACATTATGGAAAAAGGCCTAGTTTTTATTTAGTGGAGGTTTAGCACATTTTGATGCAGGTACATGGTAAAGTGAGCTATATTCAAGTTGACCGGTGAAAGGGTAGTTTTGAGGCCATAAAAAGCAAGGTGTTTAGTAAAGTAAGCATAACTTGAGCTAAAAGTGGAGTTTGAAGGTGATTCAAGTTGTGTTGAAATATGATTGAGAGAAATTTATAGTGATATAAGTAATTTTTCATTGTGATAAGTTTTCCAATGTTTCAAGGTCATTCTTTTATATAGGAAGATTTTTATCGTGCAGACAATACATGATCTCGTTGGATGTTTTGAGTTATTTGAAGTATCATATGGATTAGATTATACTTGGTATCACATGGAGAGTGAAGAGAGTTGAATTTGGCTTCCAATGAATCAATTTGAAGGTATTTATTTTTGCTAGAAATACGATAGCCAACTAATCTTTGAAAATAACTCTTTCAAAGAGGTTTATTTCGTGAAGACAAAAGTTGTTGTGGTTTGAGTAGGTAATTATTTCAATGCTTCTAACTTTCTTAGAACTTCAATACAGTTCTGAAATTTCCATTTAGTGTTAAATGACATAGTGTATATTTTTGCAAGTGATATAGTGACCTAGAGAATTTTTAGGGTCTTGAAGGTTGTAGGAAAAACTATTTTGACAAGTACAAAGAACACATGGCCTATTAAACAAAATAATTTGATTACTTGAGCTAAATTGTGACCATGTATGATGTGTAAATGTTAATTTAATTTTTTTGGTGATTTATGGGTCATGAATAAGTATGGTTTTTATGTTAGGGCATTTTTATCTTTGTGCCCATAAGGATTTGACCATTTTTTGAGCATGAAATGATGTTTTTGGCTACGTCTACCTACTTCAGTCACTTGTGACTATTATATTTATAATTTGAGATGTTTTTAGGATGCATGCATGAAGCCAAATGAGGTAAAAGTTTTGTGTTTTGATTTAAAATGAAGAGGAGATTATAAAAGCATTTTTTGTGTGTTTGTTTGAGTTAGTAGTGTGTGTGTAAGAATTGCGACCTAGGTGAGAGATATTTTCAGGTGTTGAAGCATGAATTGAGATTAAATCAAGTGTGTGATAGGTTGAAGAAGATTAGTAAGAACGTGTGTCAGTTTTTAATGTTTGATAAGTGAAGGAAGAGCTAGTTTGTGAAGGATTAGACACTTAGGGTTTGAGTGAGAGTTTGTATAAGAGAAAGATGAACTAGTGGTATCTATCGGATGTAGTAGACATATTTCAAAGATAAAAATATAAGAATTTTGTTGAGTGGGTTATTGATCATCTTGGGGGGTTGTAGCCTCCTTGTGGGGTTTTTGCTTCACAAAATCGGGGTTGGTGCTCCTTGTATGGTTGTAGCTCTACTAATCTAGGGGTTGGTGATCCTTGTGGGGTTAGTGCCTAACTAAATTTGAAATATATCGATGTAATGATTTTTTCAGTGGGTTTTCATCCTCTTGATGGTTTCTCACTTATATCTTGTAACACCCACAAAAATGATGTTCTAGGAACACATTTTAACCCTAAAATCTTAACTTTGAAAGATGCGGCATAATTTTTTTTTGTTTAAGTTATAAGGTTACAAGGGTGTCAACCCCTAGTGTGCATTAAATTAATTTTCACCAATAATCTTTACTTTACAAAGGATGGACCAGGTTTAAGTTAAATGATTAAATATTCTTAATTTATCTCTAAGGTCCAATAATAATTAACATTGCCATAAATAGGAAGGTGCCATAAATAATTTACTTGGTTAAATTCTTTCTTAAATGTCTCCTCCACAACTAGGAACTAACATTCACATTCCAAATTTCAACCAAATACTTTACCTTAAACTTGTGTTACTATAATTCCCTTATATAAATAACTTAAATGTCCATTTCTTTACTTTTCTATATAATCTTTGCAGATGGTGTTGTTATTCCCTTCATTTAATCAAATTCTGTTATGTCATATTCAAACCGGTGTGTCTAAAGCTATATGCAACAAGAGTAATCATATCAATCTAAGTGACTAGTTATTTTTGTATTTTCTGGGGGATCTTTTCAATGTCTTAAGGAATTCTTGGTAAAAACCTTATTTAAATCATACTATGAAAACTTTGCTAAAAGGAAACACACTGAAAGCTTTGCTGAAAGGAAACACACTTTGCAAAATGGAAATAAACACACTTGCTTTTGGAAATAAACACACAACTTAGAGTGCTTAAAAATGGTTGCAAGAAGAATAAGAATCTATCTAGACACCTATAGGAATGAGTATACAACAAAGTCTAACTAGAAGAATTAAAAGTGATACAAAATTAATAGATCTAAACTATTTTCTTAGGAAATATAAATACCAAATAGACAAATATCCTGGTCCTTGGGGGAGTGGGCCCTTGCTCCTCCTTGAATTAGGATTTAACAACTTAGAATTCTCTCAAACAGAATGGCTATTTATTGATAAAACATTTGGTATTACAAAACATACTGGATCTGTGTACTTCGATCTATATTACTTATTCTATATCTATCTTATCTTTTTCTATCCCTATATATTTATCTACTGCAGGTCTACTTATATATACATTTACAATCATAGTTGTCTCTACGATTCTGATGAAATTGAATCATGCCCAGAATAGATGTTGACTCAGATTGTGGCTGATCAGATAGTTGTAAGATAACTATCCCTAGATCTGCGATCGAAAATCTTCTCATCCTTTCCTGATTGAAAGGGTCATTGATGTTAAATCACCGGATGTGGTTAGAATAGATAAACTTCCATCAGTTCGGAGCTTAGGAGAAGTTCCAGAACCATAGGAAATCGGTAAAGATAAAAACCACGAGAGTTCTGAAGCTATACCCAGGATTTCTGGAACTAAGTCTGAGAATTCTAGAACTAAATACTGGAGTTCTGGAACTAAGTCCAAAAGTTTCAGAACTAGATGATGAATGTCTACTAGAGTTCTAGAACAATCCTGGAAGTTCCGGAACTAAGCCGTATTGGAACAAATGCTACTGAAAACATGTTGAACACTACATACTTCATTTCTTTGACTGATTAGACCTGCTTTATTACAAAACTGAATTTCAAACACACTTCGTTAGGAATTTCAGAGCTTTTAAACGTTAGAATCACAATCAATCAAAAGACAGACAATTACATCCTAACTCATATCAGATCAAATAAAAGTCACAAAATGCAATCAAACTTAATAAAAAGGAGAGTAAGATGAGATCATTTATTATACATTTAATGAGAATATTCTGGCCTCATCATTTCCCCTGTACTTACTTGTTTATAAGTCCCTTTACAAAATTTATTCTTCAAAAGTGGGTTTATATGTTCTACATTCCATTTGATTGCTCAGATCAAATGGCTGAAACTGGATCTTCCAATGCTTAAACTTAGAGGTACTGTACCCTACTCCTGCTTCTATTTTCCTCTTCCACTCTTCAAATTGAGTAGGATCTTGAGGTTATTTTTTTACCATGGAGAAATGGGGGTGAGAAATAGAGGGGGCCTTGTTTGCATTTCCATCCATATTTTCCCATAGGTCTCATTGATACGAGGAATTATTGTGCACAAATCTTTTGTTCTTTCTAAACTCGAGTTTAGATTTGTAGGGGACATTACTTCCCTTCTTCTCAAGCAAACTGTAAGAATTTCTCACCTTTTTGAGTATCCCTCATAAATATCTTCAAACTTATCCTCCTCATAGGAGGTAAAGCTATCAATACTTTTTTATAAGCTGGAAAAATAATGTATCTTGAATCGTTCATCAAAGGCATGAGTTCTAAAATGTATGAAGAAGGCAGAAGGTTTACCATAGTGAGCCCTCATGCAGAGACTAGTTGAGATAGCTTTCAATAAAAACTCAGAATCCCTTTCCTTCCATGCAATATGATTTTGTAGAACAGAGACAAATGCATTGAGCTGACTTTCCCCCACATAAAAATTGATCATAAATCCTTTTTTTCTAGCATCAGATTACAAAGATAGAATTCACATAGAATATTTTTCTACTCAGATCGCTAAAGAATAAGCTATCATGAATTCAGATTCATCTTTTAGTTCATGTGGAAGTCCACATGCAATCCTTGACAACTGCCAATGAATGAATTGTTCTTCTAAAAACAAACTATATGCAGGAGAGGGCCTCCTGTAGGCAAGTAATTTTTCACTCATAATGCAGACCATCTATATTTTTGCAAGACATTTATATTTGTCTCCTTCTTCTTTATGAAATTTTTCTTCCCATTCCTTTATTTCCTTCTTTTCTTCTTCCATCTTGGTCTTAAAATCTTCATTGGATGCCTTAACTTCTCTGAGTTCCTATAAGTGTCATTCCATAGTTGTTTGAGTGGAAAATAAGTTAACTCGATCATGCAGAGACCATGGACACAACATTTTGTTTTCTCGAAGTCTGAAATTCTTCCTCTTTCTCTATCATTTGTTTTTAAGTACTTGATAACTCCTTAGTCCTAACTGCAAGATGAGTTATTAGCTCTCTTAAGCATTTCCTCTCTGTTCTAATTTGAGTTTGAGGAAATCTAATTCCTCATCCTTTTCCCCGATAATGAGCTCTACTCTAGAAAAAAAATAGAGCATGTTTAACTTTGATGTCTTTCTTCTTCCTTTGAAATTTCTTGGGGTTGAACATTCTTCTTCTATCAAAGGAAATTTACCTTTTCACCTCTAGGATGCCAACTCTTCCTCTTCATGTGATAAGGTGATGATTTAGCTAATTATTGAAAATACTACTCCTCAAGTCTCTCATCTCCTTTTTCCATCTCATCTTGGCTTGATTTAGGAGGATTCATGGCCATACTACCCAAAATATCAAGGAACTTCTTTTCCATATTTTCATGTTCACTCCTTCCCTCTAGGGTTTCCCTTGACCTCTTATAAATTTTCCTTCTTTGGGAATTTCAACATGCCCAGTGGTGGATTCACTTCTAGAGCTTCTTCTTAATTTTATTTCTTGCTCTTGCACGGGTGAACTATCACCATCAGAGACAGATATTAGCTCCCCTGTAGCTACTGTAGAAGAAGGAATTTCCTTCAAAGGCACAAAAGGTTCTGTTTTTTTTATCCTTCTCACAGATCTTCTTCATTTTGGTATATTCTCTCTTCGTACTTCCTTATGTTCTTCTACAGGGGCATCAATTTCCAAATTAGTTGAAGGAGAAAATGGAGTTGGTATTTTCCTTCTGATAATATCAGGGTTTTTCTTAAACTTGCCAAGAAACTTTTCCCAAATTTCTTCTCCATTTTTCTTTAACAGAAAATGGTGTTGGCATACCAAATGAACTAACCCGTGATGCCTGATTGTCCCAACACCCTAGGAATACCTCTGGGCCATGGTCTAGATAGAATCAAAAAGAAACCCTGGAAGGTTTATTATGTATTCTAGTTTTGTGGCTCCATATCTAAGATATATGAGCATCTTCAGGACTTCTTTTCCTACGAACCCAAATTGACCATCATAGGTTAAATACTTCACTATCCAAAATGCTACCCTATCAAAGGGTTTGGGAAAACTATCCCTTCTGACCCCTTTTATGATTTTCTTTGTATTGTAAATGTATTGGGGTTTAGTTTCCCCTTCTTGTAGTAGGGTTTCAACCAGTTCTTTCAAGGTCCCTTTGGTAGGATGTGGGACATGCACAATTGGCACTCTAGACACATTACTTATTATATTCATAGAAAAAGGAATAAAAATATTTCTAACCTTTGTCCTGGATTTCTCTAGGTTTATGATGAATTCTCTTACTAATTCGTCGTTATACTTTGAAAACTTATTCAAGAACTCTAGCCATCCTACATGCTCAAAGATAGATGCCACTTCTTCATCCGTGAGCAACTGAGAATCATCCTCTGGTTCTAATTTCTTTTTAATCCCCATATTGACTCAAATTCTATTTCCTTTGATTCTTTGCAAATCAGCTACAAGAATTCTTCCTTAGCTACTTTAAACTCATGATTTTATCTGCAGAACCTCTGTTCTCATCTTTAGAACCTCTTTTCTTAGCTGCGGAACACAAACCTAATTCGCTGCTTCTCCCTCAAAATTTCTCTGCAACATATTTCACTTTGTTTATTTTACACTAATGATTACTATGCCACCACTTATTCCATCCAAATCATCTTCATGATTACTTCGATAACTATGCCACCACTTATTCCATCCAAATCATCTTCATGATTACTCACTTTTAATCATAATGTATAAATAGATGACTCATCATACCAACTTTTAAATCAATTCTAATCACACATGTAAAATTTTAATCTAACCCTAAATAAGTTAAAAGATATAATTACCATCCTTGATGATGTAATACTTTGTTATGATGACTCATCATTCCTACAAGTGGAACAAAAAATGGTTAGAAAAGACAAGCTGGAATTCCAAAGAATTCCCTTTTATTTGAATTAGCCATGGATGAGGAGATCAAGCCATTATTGGGTTTTCAATTGACCTCTAAGAGAATATTTTATTTGGGGGAAGAAAATGCCATTTACTAGTTTTCATTTTCTTCCCTTTATTCTAGATCTATCATCTAGTTATTTGATCATTTTGGAAGAACTGGGTTCTTCCATATGATCAAATTCTTTGTCTACTTCAATCTTCCTCAAGAATTCATCCTTAGTAGGAGGCTTCCTATAAATTTTTAGCCTATGTCTATTGACCAAGAGTGTTCTTCTGCTGCCATCAATGAGAAGTAACTAAATAGAACCATTGTTGAATATCTACTCAATCTGATAGGGTCCCAACCATCTGGTTCTCAATTTTCCCTTGAATTGTTGGTACTTAGAATCAAACAACAATGCCCAGTCTCCTACTTTGAATTTCCTTTTCTTGATATGTGTGTCATGCCATTGCTTCCTTTGATCTTGGATTATCTCTATCTGCTGAAGTGCTTCCATCCTCAATTCATCCAATTCATTGAGTTGAAGGATTCTTTCCTTTTGAGCTACATCCAACTCAATACCCACCTTAACTATTGTCCTCAATGTCTATAGTTCAAACTCAATGGGAAACAAGGGATTTTTCCCATAGACTAACTCATATGGTGA
Organism: Taxus wallichiana var. yunnanensis; assembly: GCA_018340775.1. Classification (NCBI taxonomy): domain Eukaryota; kingdom Viridiplantae; phylum Streptophyta; class Pinopsida; order Cupressales; family Taxaceae; genus Taxus; species Taxus wallichiana. The sequence goes on from CM031243.1 coordinate 534,159,997, forward strand.
AAACCATGTTGTAGTTTTCCAAGTTGTATTATAAGCCTAGACAACTTTAGGTAGTCTCTTTACCCAATCTTTTCTCCTAGCTTCAACTATTTTGGTAAGGATGTTTTCCAATTCTCTGTTTGTTACTTCAGCTTGTCCATTTGATTTTGGGTGATAAGGAGATGACTTCTTATTATTGATTTGGTAATAAATTTTGAAATCTTGGATCATATTAGACATAAATTGTGGTCTGTTTCTTGATCTGAAACTATGATCCTTGGTGCTCCAAACTTTACCATAATTCGTTTCCAAAGGAAATCAACAATCGCTTTCTTGATGGCATTTGTCAATTCCTGCACTTCTGCCCACTTTTCACATAGTCAGGTACACACAAGAGTATATTCCTTTCCTTGTGAAAGAGGATTAAAGGGACGAAAAAAATCCAATCCCCATCTCTCAAATGGTTCAATCACTACTTGAGGTTGAAGATGCATTTCATTGGTGAAAGTTGGTTGTCCCATCCTTTGACAAGGATCACACTACTTGATATATCTCTTCACATCCTTATACAAAATGGCCAATAATAACCACCGTGTCAAGTATCTTATGAGATGTTATTTTCAGTTAATAGTGTCCTCCACTTGGTTCATCATGACATACTCGAGGATGTCAAAGCTTTCATCTTCTCTTACACACCTGTGTAAAAAAAAAAGGACCACATTTAAATAGCATTCCATTTAACCATTTGAATTGTGCACTAGATTTGATTAAATTATTTGTTTGTTTCTTAGTGAAAGAAGGAGAAAATTCCTGTTGCAAGATAATTTGTAATATCAGCAAACCATGGTGTAACTACTTTGAAATAACAAATAGTTGTTCATCTGGAAAGTTAGCCTTGACTTGATCTTGCTCCCCTGTAGTGGTTAGTCTTGACAAAAAATTAGCTACCACGTTAGATTTACCTAGATTGTCCATAATAGTAATATAAAATTCTTGTAAAAGTAATAACCATCTAATTATTCTTCCTCCAACCACTGGTTTGTTCATTAAATATTTAATTGCTGAATTATACGTGTGTGTACAAATATTTTGTACCTATAATGTAATGTTTGAATTTATTGATTTCATAAATCACAACAAGAAATTCTTTTTAGTGGTGGTGTAATTCTTTTCGAGTGGGACTAAGATTTTTACTTGATATAATAAATAACATACATTTTTCCTTCTTCATCTTTCTATCCCAAAACTACACCAATGGAATTATTTGAGGCATTTGTTTGGATATGAAATGAATTTTCCTAATCAAGTCCTCTCAATATTGGGTCGGTGATTAATTTGTCTTTAATTTCTTCAAAAGAATGTTGAAACTTTTCATCCCAAAGAAATTCATAGTCCTTGGTTAGCAAATTAAACATGGGGCAAGACTTTTTACTTTGAAATCTTATATAAAGAACCTATAGTAATAAAGATGTCCTAAAAATGACTTGATATCTGTGGGGGTCTGCGGAATAGGTAAATCTGAAATGATCCTAATTTTTTTTTATCAACCTGAATTCCTCTTTTTGAAATCTTGTTTCCTAATACAATGACCTCATTAACCATCATTAAACACTTTGCATGACTAAGAAACAGTTGTGTTGTTCACATCTTGTTAACAATCTATCCAAATTTCTCAAAGCATCGTCAAATGTATCTCCATGTATAGTGAAGTCATCCATATATACCTCAACACAATCATTTTTTAGATCAGCAAAGATTACAAGTACAACTCTCTAGAAAATTGTGGGAGCATTACATAAGCCAAATGGTAACACCCTATAGGAAAAGGTACCCCATGGACATGTAAATGTAGTTTTGTCCTGATCTTCAACAACAAATCTAATTTGATTGTATCCACTAAAGCCATCCAAGAAGGAAAAGTACTGTTTACCTGAAAGGTTGTCTAGGACTTGATCTATGAATAGTAGGGAAAAAATCTCTTAGTGTGGATTTTTTCGGTTCCCTATAGTCAACACATATTCTCCATTTTCTATTCTTTTTAGGAAAAATTACAAGAGGAGATACCCATTGACTATCTAATATAGGGTAGATAAAACCTACTTGTAATAGTTTTCAATTTCTTGTTTGACTATATCCCTTAAGGTCAAGTTAATCCTTCTACGAGGCTACCTAACTAGTTTAACATTTTTAGTATAGATGTTATGAGTGCGGATACTTGGGTGAATTCCTTCATTTCTTTGTAATCCCAAGAAAAAGATTTAGTATCATTTATTAGAACACCAAACAATTTAGCTTCTTCATCATCCTTCAACCAATGTTATTAATGTTCAAAATTTTACCCGATTGAATCTCAACATGCTTGGTTCTAATGTGTGATGAAATGATTTGTTGAAAGGGTTCCATTAAAGTATTTAGTGTACATGCATGTGCTAGCAACATATGATATATAGCAACATCTCCAAAATTTCCTCGAGACGAGAATAGTGGAAAAGGACAATGAATGAGAATTATGATACTTATCTCTTTGTAGGTCAAACTCTTCATCACTGCTACTTTCCAGAAATTCTTCACCATTCCCTGATGTATTTGAAACTAAAGCTACTGATTCTTCCTCTCCCCATGAGAAATATCATTCCTCTGGAGTGAAATTATTTCCAATCACAGAGAATCACTGTTGTCGTGATTGCGGAACTAAATGTAGTGGTTCCAGAACAAAGTTATTAGGTTCTAGAACTATGGTCGTAGGTTCCAGAACTATTTATGATTACTTCAAGGATAGCTGGTGCTCATTAAATGGTGTATTATCATCTCTTTTACTTCTCTTACATGACCTCCGCAATGTTATTATAGCCAAACAAGACAAATTTTTCTAATTAGTATCAGGGGAATCAACCCACAATTGTTCTTGATTGTCAATAAAAGGTCGTGTAGAAGGATATAAGGAAATTTGCTTAGAGTTCTTACCATTTGAGATAGTCATATCACTTGACCTATAATCAATTAAGGCAACAACTGTAGCTAACCATGGTCTACCCAAAATAATGGGATAACCCAATGTTTTACCTTTTGGCTGCAGTATAAGGAAGTCAACTGGATATTCCCATGACTCCACTATAACCGCCACATCTTCAATAATCCCTTCGATTTTTCTACAAACTTGTAGATGTCACCTACAATATAGTATTAGTAGGTTGTATACCCATTAATGGTAATGTTTTCAAAGTGTCCATTGTCATTACATTTATAGCCGCACCCAAATCTACCAAAACATTATGTATATCCTTATTCCCTATAGAGATAGAAATAATAGGACTTCCAGATCTCTCGTATTTGGGAAGTAAACGTGTTCCTCCTAATAAATCAGAAAGTTTCCCATCTACTTTGATAGTCTTGGGGTATTATTTCTTCCTTCCAGGATTTTTCAAACATAACATTTTGATTAATTTGTTCAATTCTGGAATGTCCTTAATTGCTTGTAATAGTGGTATTTCAATATTCAATTTCCTTAGTTCCTGTACCAATTCAAACTCCTTGGTTTCTATAGCTTCTTTAAATCTCTCTAGAAATGGAGTCTCAGTAGTGTCACTATCTAGCTCCTTTTATTTTCTTTTTATATCCTCTTTTGGAACAACAGTACTAGGGGTTTCATTTTCTTCTGTCATTTTAGTGATTATAACAGGTGGACTACTAATTATTTTGCCGATCTAGTTTGAATATCCTTACAATCCATGACATGTAGATCAACTAATTTTTCTAGTTCTATTCCGTAGACAGGAGTTGTTTGTTTGTTTCTTGGGTTTGCTACTCGACTATGTTGATATTTGCATTTGGACTATATTATTAGTTTGTGAATTCCATGCGGGGATCCCATGATGGCATTTTGATTCTGATTTGGATATGTTTTTCCTTGAGCATAATTACTAGGGTTCCATCTAGGTTGTGACCAAGCATAAGGATTTCTTTGACCAACCAATGGTTTTTGATGTCCATGAGCATACCAATCTTAACTTTCCCAATCTTGAGGGTTCCATGTTGGTTGAGGTACCCAAGGTGGTTGTCCCCAATTTTATTGTACTATCTCGAGCAACCCATGGCATCGTCCAGGGATTAGGAATTGATCTTGGCATAAACTGCCCTTGGTGAGGTTGTCTCTGAACAAAATTCAATTCTTCTTTGTGGATGATGTACTTGGTTTGTTTAAGTTGATTTTTATGACTAGGAGTAGAGAAAAAGCATTAGTATCATGTTCTTGATTCATAGATAAGACATACTTTCATTTTATCCAAAGGACAGTCTCTTATCGCATGCTTATTCTTGTATCTAGGACATTACATAACCAATGGTTCAGTTTTGGTGTTAGCTTGTAATCCATTCATAGTAGAGGTTAATTGAACTAAAATGTCTATTTTAGAGTTTTCTAACTTTTCCATTAGTTTGTTCATATATAGATTCATACTTTTCACTTATTTTCCTTTTCTAGGTCCACCCCTTGTTCTCGGAATAGCTTCTACAAATATCCTTAATTAAATTCATCATTAATTGATCAATGTCTCCACCTCCAATCAGGTTAAGGGATTACATAGATTCATCATCCAAACCCTTAAGAAAAATGGTTTTATTAAACTCCTCTTGAATTACAAATCCACACATTGAATTTATCTAAATAATCTTCTATAATTTCATCCTCCTCCTGCTTGATTTTGAAGAATTATTCCTTCCTATTTCTCCCTCTACAATAATCCTGGTATTTTCTAGGACGGAAGTCTCCATTTGTGCTCAAGTTGTAATAGAGTTGGATGGTAATCCCATGAACCACCTCATTGTTGTATCCTTCAAAGTGGATGGAAACAACTTGAGTTTTTGATTATCTGTTTTGTAGTCATAGGTCTAACATAGTACCTTAAACTCAAACAGAAATTGGTCAGGGTCTTCAGATGACATCCCTCTAAATGTGGGTAAATGTGTAGGTGAGATATTTTTCATTGGTGTATCATCATCACCCAATTGGATTGGATAAGTAAAATTCCTATCAGGTTCTCTTTCACTTCTCATTCCATTTTAAAAATATTTTCTGAATCTTTCTCCCAATCAATGTGGTATGTGGTATGCCTTGGGGAAGGTCAAAAATCAAGAGTAGGAGGTTATTTACTCAATTGAGAATCAAAACTCACCCTAAATGGATCTTGAGAAATAATCCTTCTCCTAAAAGTTCTACTTCGACTGATCTAAGAATTCCAAAGGTGGAAATTCTATTTCTTGTATAACAGGGGCTGTTGGTGTCTCTAATTATTAATCAATTTCCTTATTGGGAATAGAGGATGTTATGAATTCTTGTGAATATGTTCTTGGGAGGAATCTATCCTTTGGGTCTCTTGGTCTACTCATAAATTTTATGATATAGAAGGTAGGATCCTTCAACTACTAGATGTATGATTGTTGCTCTTGTTGATACCTAATTAGAAAATTCCAACTAGTGTATCCCCGACAATGTTGCTAAAAATCATGGATGTCATTATTCCCTTCATTTAATCAACTTCCTATTGATGTCGTATTCAAACTAGGGGTGTATCTAAATCTATATGCAACAAGAGTAATCCTATTAATCTAGTAGTTAACTGTAGTTATTTTTGTATTTTCTAGGGGATATTTTCAATGTCTTAAGGAATTCTTGGTAAAAACCTTATTTAAATCATACTATGAAAAAATTACTGAAAGGAAACACATTGAAATATTTTAGAAAGGAAAAAAACATTGCAGAATGGAAATAAACACACTTGCTTGTGGAAGTAAACACATAACTTAGAGTGCTTAAAAATGGTTGCAAGAAGAATAAGAATCTATCTAGACTCTTGCGAGAACGAGTATATAACAACGTATAACTAAAAGAATTAAGAGTGATACAAAATTAACAGATCTAAACAATTTTATTAGGAAATATAAATACCAAATAGATGAATATCTTGGTCCTTGGGGGAGTGGGCCATTACTCCTCCTTGAATCAAGATTTAACAACTTTGAATTATCTCGAGACGGGAATGGCTATTTATTGATAAAACATTCGGTATTACAAAACATACTAGATCTCATGTACTTCGATCTATATTACTTATTATATATCTATCTTCTCTTTTTCTATCTCTATATATTTATCTACCGCAGCATGTTTATATACATTTACAATCATAGTTGTCTTTATGATTCTCGATGAAATTTTATCATGCCTAGAATAGATGTTGAATCGGATTGTGTCTGATCGGACATTTGTAAGATAACTATCCCTCGATCTATGATTAGAAATATTCGCATCCTTTCTTGATTAAAAGGGTCATTGATTCTAAATCACCAGATGTGGTTGGAATAGATAAACTTCCATTGGTTCCAGAACTTTAGAGAAGTTCCGAACTATAGGATATCGTTAAAGATCAAAATTGTGAGAGTTCCTGAGCTATACCCGAGAGTTACTAAACTAAGTCTGAAAATTACGGTGAAACTAAATACTAGATTTCTAGAACTAAGTCTGAAATTTTTGGAACTAGATGATGAATGTGTATTTGGAGTTCCGAACTATCTTGAAGTTTAAGTAACTAAGCCGTATTGGAACAGATGCTTTCACATGAAAACATACTTAATGTTACATACTTCATTTCTTTGATGATTAGACCCACTTTATTACAAAATTGAATTTCAAACACACTTCTGAAGAATTTGAGCTTTTAAACGTTAGAATCATAATCAATTAAAAGACGAAAAATTACATCATAACTCATATCGATCAAATAAAAGTCACAAAATGAAATCAAACTTAATAAAAAGGAGAGTAATATGAGATCATTTATTATACATTTAACGAGCATATTCTGCCGCATCATGCACACCAAGGTATTTAAATGGCCCCATTCACCCATCTACACATACCTTTAATTTTTATTTAAAACATTTATAAAATATATTCTTACCAAACAAATGTAGGGTTGATCCTCAACCCTTGGATCAATTCAATTGTGGCCACTAGATCCTAGGGTTCCAAAATAACCCTAAATATCCTTATGAATTTTTATTTAATCTCTTTCTTTACCCAAGTCTCCTCATTTGGTCACTTTTCCTTTGTTTAATTTACAGGTTGGAGAGAAGGAAGCCATGGGAGAAAGAATGGAAGAACTATGGAGGAGTCTACAAGGAAATCAAGATTAGATTAGTTTATATTGTAGATTTATCATTGTAATGTCTTTCATTGAAGGGTTGGAGGGATTTCCTTTTTAAATCTAGTTTTCTTTCCAAACTGTTTGTATTTGGAGTTCTCCATTGGGGAGAACCCTACTCACATTAATATATACAAGTTTGAGTATATAAAATCCACCATTTGAAGATTTTATTGCTTAAAACGCATGATATTTAGCCATTATTTGTTGTTAGAGGTTTCCTCTAAATTTTTACAAGCATAAAATTTAGTTATTACAAGTTAAAAAATTTTACAGGCGCAAATCCGTGATTTTCCACCATAAGAGACATAACCACCACCCAAAGTAGGTCGGTGGTCCTGGGACTTCTGCCCCACATGGGTGATGATTCACGAACTGTTGCCTTGCCTCGGTGGCGGTTCACGAGACCGCTTCTGCCGCGCACGGGGTGGCGATCTTATTTCTTAGAAATAGAACCTTAAAAACAAAATTTTTCTAAAAAACGAAAGTCACTAGGTTACTTTAAAATTCATTCTGAACTTAATTTTATATGCCTAAAGTTTCCAGTTGTAAGATTTAGTTCCATTTATTCATTCCATATTTAAATTACTCACTTTAAATAATTTTCTATTTCAATAGTAGTAACAACAACTACAAGATCACTTTCATTTTGTTTAATAAATTTTCTTTCAAGTCCAAAAGTAAAAAGGATCTAAATCTACTTCTAGTATTGGTTATTTTATTACTACAAAATGCAACATTTCAATTATAATAATATACTTCAATTTTTTTGCCTCTTTCCATTTCACTACAACTTATATGTTCAAAATAACTATAACAACTTTGTTCTACATTCAAGTTTTCTATGTATACACTATTTGCATCTTACAACTTCTATATTTCTTCTTTCTCATTTACAATAATACAACTTCACAATGAAAGTAAACTTTCTTTTCCCCTTGAGCATAGCTCATTTCTTTTAAAGCAAAGAACTTATTTTCTCACAATACAAACTAAAACTAAGCTTTTACACAAGATTTCCATTTTGATTCTTTTCTTTCCATACTACAATTTAAAGAGAAGGGAAATTTTACAACTCTTCAATGAACTTCTTCAAATAATATTACAACTTACAATACAACATTTCCTTTAAACAAAATACAATATTACAAATCTTCCACCTTGAGTGGGAATAACAAGAAGGTTTTATCACAAGTAAGGATTTCTTGAGGACACCAAAATGCTCCATGTTTCACATCACCAACAAGAGAGCTCCACCATGCTTCATTTGATCACAACAAAAAGGGGGAGAGGCAACACTCTCCACCCAACCAAGAATTCCAATGAGGAGAAGAAGCCATCCTCCTCATTGGCCCCGAGCCCCAACCACATTGCAATGAAAAATGGATCCAACTCATGGCAACAAAAAAACTTCCACATCACAATACAAATATTTTACAACCATACCAAAACACAAACAACTCAAACTACAATCACAAGAAGAACTAACAAAATATACAAGGCTTCAAAATGTAAAATCCAAAGGAGCAAGATCTATGGGGAGGTCACTTATGCCTCCCAAAGGGAAATGGGTGCCCACCTTAAAACCCTCAAATAAACATCTAAAAACCCCTACACACTCTTATGCCTCCCTATAGTCCGCCTATGGCTCCTTCACAAAAATAGACCACGTAAGAAATGAAAGCAATATCTTGTTTAAGGTGGGGTACCCAACCCAACTCCCTCAAAAACATGAAATAAAATCTTATGCCTCCCCACATGTAAGATCCCCATAGTCCCCTCCTACACCACACTTAGGAAATCTACCCAAGCACCCAACAAGCATACTAAAACACTAAAAACACACACATATGTATACAAAATAGAAGAAATAATTTAACAAGATTTTATCTCCTAATTTTCCATGGTAGAGCTTTATTCAAGAGTCACACACAAATATTCTTCAAGCCCAAACAATAAATAAGAAGCTCCAAACAAATCTACAAGCACTCCAAAATCGTCTAACTCCAAAAATGCAAGAGCACAAAGAAATGAAGTAACCCCCAAACAAGCAAAAGAACTTGAATAAATAGAAAAGGGAGAGAGGAGGGTGAGGTAGCTCCATGTAGGATGCCACATCACTCACCCTAAAGTCCACCTCCCAAGTCAAACCTTAACCCCAATGCACAATAAATTTGTGGGTGAGTGAAATGAAAAATAATTGCACATACAAACCAAGCCCACACCCCCTAAGGAAAAACTTTAATTACATGTAAGAAAAGAACAATAAATTTTACCTTTTTGTCTTCCCAAAACACCTAATGGGGTCTTTTTTTGACCCCCCAACCCATAGGTAGGGTTGGTATAATAATTTAAGAGGCATGGGACAAGTTTGACTTGTCCCACAAGCCTCCAAAATTGGCTATTAAGGTCAAATTTGAATTTCCAAGAAGGGATAGAGTGTACAACACTCAAGATCACAAGCACTCAACTTACAACACATAATCCAAGAGCCATCTAATCTAATAAATGAATTATTTTGACCCATTCATAATTTAGTTTAGTAAAATAATTAATTTACTAATTTAGACACAAAACAAGTAATTAATAAATGAGAATACATCACTTTAAAATCACATACAAAAATTAAATAAAGGAAACTAAATGAAAGAATAACACATAACCCCTTGGTCACAATTGAGGTGACCCCCATGGGGACCCCCTAACAACAATTCAAACACACACACACACACACACACACACACACACACACACACACACACACACACACACACACACAAAAATACATGTTGTCATGGTGACCCTTGTTGAATTCATCTAGCATCCCAATGTGGTTGGTCTCCAATCCCCCTCTGTTTTTGTGACATGTTTACCTACAAAACACATAACACCTCATTCACCTTGTGGCGATCAAAACATCTAGGATAAAATATACAATATAAATCCACAATCATCTATATATGAATCAAAACATCATCTAGGCAAGTAATGATATCATTTACAATTTCTAACAACATCTCGATTCTACATTTCATCAATATCCATATGATCACAAGATTAGTTCAATTGTTAAGGTCTACTCAAAATGACGAAAGTATCACATGTCAGAAATATATATAACCATGTCAACAACATATCATCATCAATATAAAATGTCTCTAATAATCCACACACATCATATATGAATTGAAATCAACAACAGTCTAATATCTCTAACATCTAACATCATGCTAAGTCAAAAATCTACAATAATATCCATAAGTATAGTCGATAGTATCAAAATAAATAGTAAAAGTGTTGAAGAGAAGTGGGCACTACATCCCCCTCCCCTTAGACTTGACTTCCTCCTAGAAGTCACTAGAATAGGTGTGGAAACTTGACTAGTAGTAATGTAGCATCCTCCCATGTAGTCTGCCTTGTTATATCTGTCCCAGTGGTGGACTCGGAACCTATTCAATCTCTTTGCCTCGAAGGCCCAAGGTCCTGCTCTCTAAAATACGAGATGGGCTCCACCATCACCTGCACCTATAAGGAGGTCCAATCTAGCACATGAGAAGGGTCTGTAATATATCTCTTAAGTACATAAACATGAAACACATCATGGACATGAGACAAGCTAGGTGGCAATGCTAGATGATAGGCCAAAGGGCTGATACGCTCCAAGATCTCAAAGGGACCCACAAATCTAGGAGAAAGCTTAAAGCCTTTCTCATAATGGATAGGGATCTTATGAGGTCTGACAAGAAGAAACACCTTCGTCCCCACCTCATAACAAAGATCTGTCATATGCTGATCCACATAATTCTTTTGCCTTTCCTACACCTCCTGCAATCTCTTCTTGATCATAATAACCTGCTGCTCCATGTCCTATAGTAAAGTTGGCCCAAGAGAAACCCTATCCTCTAACCTGTCCCAACTAAGAGGTGTCCTACACTCTCTACCATACAATGCCTAAAAAGAAGCCATGCCTAGAAAACTCGGAGGATATTATTGTAGGAAAACTCCACCAGATATAAGTAATGATCCCATATCAACTAATGATCCATGACATACATCCTAAGCATGTCCTCTAAGATATGATTCACCCGCTCACTGGCCCATCTATTTCAAGGTGGTAAGGCAGATCTGAAATTGATCTTCGTCACGAGAGCATACTTTATTGTAGTCCAGAAGTGGGAAGTGTACAAAGGGTTGCAGTCAAAAATTATCTTCCATGGAAACCAAAGGGCAACTTGACAATCCCGTTCCCCACCGCACTAGATGTGTAGGTGGTCTCCATCGAGAGAAAAATGAGCCACTTTCATCAATTTATCCACCGTTATCATGATGGCGTTGTTGTGGTATATCAACATCGGTAAGCCAACTAGAAATTCTATGGAAATGGTGTATCATTTCCATTCTAGTAAAGCATGAGGAAAGAGACCAGCTAGATGTTGATCTTCATCCTTCACCTTCGAAACTCTAAACAACATGATATGAACTCGACCCATGTCTCTCCAAAGTTCCCTCCAATGGTACAACTATCTCAAGGTGGTTTGCATCTTGTTCACCCTAGGATGGGCTAAATAAAGGGCATGATGAGCCTCTGTCAAAATTTCATGTCTCAATCCTTCATCTCTAGGAACTGTTATCCAAAATTCACCCCAGGGTAATTTCAATAACTTACACAATTTCTTAAGGCTTGGCTGGTAGAAATGGTTTGGGGCCCAAAATTGGATTTTGGGGCCCCTCTCATTTTTCTCTGACTTCCCCATCCAAATAATTTTTTTTAAGGAGTTAGTGAAAAAATCCACGAAATATCCATGGAAGAAGAAGAAAAGTCCACGAAACGTCCATGGAAGCTGTAGAAAAAGTCAAGAGAAAAGTCCACGGAAACTACAAAAAAAGTCTCGTAGAAAAATCCGCATAAAGCCACGAAAAATTTGTGGAAGCCGTAGAAAAATCCATGGAAGCCATAGACAAGTCTCAGTAGAAAAATCCACGGAAAAAGCCACGAAAAGGGAAATCAGCAAAATTGGATAAATTTATCCCGCATTGCGATCCACGGGATGTTGGGACATGAGTTCTTTGAAAATCTAAAATCGCTGACTACAAAGGAGATGTGGGTAGAGAGGGAGTTAATGGCCCTCATGGCACTGGACAACATTGGGACAAGCCGGGATGCTAGGACCCGATATAGCCGAAACGCCCGCATACAAAGGAAAACAATGCAAATAGCTGCCCACACTTAGAAGGCCATAAATTTTTCCTTTCTCAACAAAAACACATAAAATCGGAATCTTTGTTGGAATCATGTTTCCAATCTGATGCAATCTTTGAAATCTAGAAATATATAATTTAGTGAGGAAGAAATGGAGCTTTTACTGAAAAACGTGCCTAGGTTCATAAAAATGTTTTATCTGGTAGTTGGGATGCATTCAATGAAGCATGGGATGACATATTTTACTATAGCAAGTTATGGGAAAGCATTGCGAGATTTTTTCAAGCAACATACCATCAATTACACTCATTTATGACAACTTACAAGTAGTTGAAAAGACAAATGGGGATTACAATTATCTCTCTCATTCTCAATTCTATAAATTGTAATCTTGGGCTCATTCGTAAAGGAGTTGGTCATTTTTCTTTCATGCCCCTTCTCTCTTTCTTCCCTACAGTTGAATGTGGAGCTTAAGCCTCCTCTCTTTACTTTGTAATGTAATTTTCTTTCCCCTTGCCATCTAATGATGTACTGTGTGAACTAATGGAGCAATAAAATATTTTTCGTGATGTATTTTGTCCATCCTTTGCTTATTTTATTGTCTCTTATTGCCTCTCACCATTGTAGGATATACTTTTCATATCTCTGATGTCTATTGTAGGTTTAGGAGCTATGTTTAATGGGTTTGAAGTGTTGTTTTATGTGAACTTCATCTTGGGTCTGTGATGCATCATGTCCATCCTCTCCATTGCTCACCCCTCTTCACTTCAGGTAGTTGAGAATGTGATCAACAACCCTCCGTTTCTAGTGTATCACCAATTTAGTGTAGGATTTTTTTCATGCACTCTCTCTCCCTAGTCCATTTGAAAGGTATATTAGGATTAGATAGTTTTCCTACATTAGAGTAGATTGTGGCAGGTAGTTTAGGAGCAAGAACCAACCTTCTCTGGAGGATCATCTCAAGCCCGCAAGTCCCACAACTTGAGAGATGGTCCAATGTTACCAAAAACACCAGCTTCTCATTCACGCAGGCATGGCAAAGCAGAGGGTGATGTTTTCTAGTGATAATAGTTCGGTCACACTGGTGGGATAGGTTTGAAGCACCTTACCACTTCATTTTAACAGGTTGGTGTGTTCCTGTTAAAATTTCAGCCTTTAGAGGCATTTTCAAGCACATCTGGTGACTCCATCTAGTCAACAACCCATTCTCTGAGTTGCAGACTTTCTTTTCATCCATTTCCATCCATTTTTCTTTTCATATCTTCCATTTTCTTTCATTCCATGAAGTTGTGCAATCATGACTTCATTCCCATCTTGGAATTCACACTTGCAGCAACAATGGTGCAGTCCACCTCCAATGTATTTCACAACTCCTCTAGATCAACATTATGATCAGATTCATAACCATTATGCTTACCCATATGAGCATAATGTAGATCAGGTTTGGTCACTCACAAAACTATGCGGTTTATCAACAAAAAGGGTCTCGTATATGATGATAATAGTTATATGGAGAATGCATATCTGCTGAGAATATTTAAAGAATGGAGGCTAACATGGTTCACCAAGGGCTACAACATAGATGAATGCTTTCAGAATTGGTTGCATAGGGCACCTTGTCCATGGGAAGGCCCTTTCCAAAGACACTATAGCCCAAAGGACAAGCTCAACTTCTTGGTTGAAATTTTTCCACAACTTGCATAGTGGACCAAGGAGATATAGGCCTATGAACTTGGTGTCGGGAGCCTTGTCAATTGATGGGTCGTTGTATTCTTCCAATCATTTAACTGACATAATCTTTGTCAGTGTCATTCTAAACCAGGGTTGTGTCCTAGGCAATATGTAATGGAGTCTAGGAGAACCAGTTATACGTTGAGTTTGTTGGGGGTTGCTTAGTTTTAGTGACTATTCTATAGAAGTGCAGTTAAAATCTATGGAAATTAAATACAAGTCTACGGAATTCAACTATTTGTAATGAAATGGATTTTAACAACTAATCTTCTACTGTAAAGTAAAATACACACACTTATTCTTAACAAATTAAATCACAACTAAATAAATGGAATTTTTAGTAGAAAGCAAGATTGTTCATGAACTAAATTTGCATAACAAAAGCATCTACTCTAAGCGAAAGCGTAATGGAGAAAACAGAGACAATTAATCAAAGCATGCATGCAAAAACTCATCAAATGATAATTGCATAGTAAAACTAATCGAAGGACTGTATGCATGAAAAACTCAAAGTAACCTCGTATCTCCTCGGTCGAGTGGGCCCTTACTCTTCCTTGGGATAGAGTATTCAACAAATTTTGATTCTCAAAATGTCGTAGATTTCATTAACTTCGAAATGAGTTCATAACATATTAAAAACAAATCCAAAACAATATGCAGATAATCTTCTTCAATAATCAAAAAGTGGTACTACAAGTTTTGAAGACAAAGTCTTCATATAGATAATGTTGGTTACAAGATCCACCATATCAGGTGGCATAAAACACTGTCCATCAAATATCAATTAAAAACTCATAGATTCCTACGAGCTGTTAGAGTCAAGCCCAAGCTAATAGGTCAATTCGATGGAAACAGTCTTTAGCCGCATGATTCAAACTCGAGCTTCTTATCCATCAATAACTTCCATTATTCCTTTGATCTCATAAAGGCAAAAGCTTAGTAGGAAGTTCATGGGATAAACGGTTTTCATAAATAATAGCAAGGAAAATGCATCAACCTACTAAGACATGACTACACAAAACATCCCCATATACTAATAAGTCATATCACAAAGAGTATTTCCATGAAGAAATGATATAAATGAGCCAAACAATGCACTCATCATTTTCCCCCTGACTTTACTTGTTGCATGTCCCAATGCAACTCATCTGCACCCTGCTCTCCTGCCAAGTTGGTCAACCATGTCATACTCCTCGAATTGATCAGCGTATTGCTTTGTGGTATTCTTGCAGCCCTGAGTATTGGAGGTCATTTCCACCCAGCAATGAAACTATCATGGGACTATGTTGCATTGTTCTGCCAAGTCATGAGAGGGCTTAAGAGGAGTGGTGGCCGCACTTGGAGGCCTACCCATTCATCAGTGTATTTCTGGCTGGTTTTCTCTATAGTTTTTTTGATAATGGCGATGAGGGCATCACCCCTTCACATGCTCCAACTCAAATTCTAAGGAGAGAGAACCTCCCTACGTTTTAAAGGCAGGATTAAAGTATCCCATCTCCTATCACAAGCTTGCCAAGCAGCCCCAAAATTCTCCTGACTATAATTTTCAAAATCAATAACACACTGAAGAAAAATCTAAGAAGTATTCACCCCAACCCCGCCTGATAGTACAATGATCTAAAAAAATTTTGCAGGGTGACATCTGTATGATGAGTTGAGCGAATGTAAAATCTGATGGACTCGAGCAAGATTATTGAAGTTTGTTTGTTTGCTACCTCCAAATTATCTGATTCCACAATATAGACTGAAAGGATTTAATTTGAAAATCACCCACAAATAGGTTGATCAAGAAATCAGTGACATTGGTCACTATCATGTTATGTAGATAAAATTCACAGAGAAAATTTTGAATTTCCTGAGTCTTTGTTCTTGTAGACTGATAAAAACTAGGTCCATCGGGAATTTCGTGAGGGGCTTGAGAACACAATTGAAATAACTGCCAAGAATAAAATTGTTCTTGGACATACATGTCAGTAGACTGAGGAGGGTTTCCTACAGGAAAATAGTTTGATGGCTAAAGGAAAAAAAAAAGTCTAAGATAGATGTTAATTTTCATTTTTCCTCTTCCCGAGATTCTTTTTCTTTTTTTTAATTTTTGATTTTCTTTCCGCCATTCCCTTTCCCAGGGACAACTATTGGAAATTATTCAAGAGGGTAAGAACCTTATCACGTTGTTGCTATAGAAAACTCACTTCATGTTGTAGGGCAGCAATCTCCAACTTTTTCTATTGTCTTTTGTGTAAATTCAGCTTGTAATAAAAGGGTGGATTCTTCCATACCTTGAATCGAGATTTTAGCAATGCTATCTCCTCCGAGATAGTTGTAAGAAGGCACCACTTGGGTTCAAGCATTTCCAGAGTTACATTATGAATTTCCATAGATGACGGAACAATAGATGATGGAGCGGCCAGACATCCTCCATATGTAGTTCCTCCCGAATGTGGGTGGTGTCATCAGTGGGGACTCGATTGGAAACCACCTGCTCGTAGAAATGAGCCAAGCCACCAGGATTGTAGTTGCATGGAGGAAGATGGGGCCATGGGACACTTTCCTTTTGAATTAGAAATGGACGGGGATGGTCCCTTAGGAGTACCAACTATGTCGGCATGCTTAGGAACATCAGCTACCTCTGCTTGACTATGTGAAGGGCCCGATGCAAGGGTAGACCGAGGTGCAGAAGAGAGACCAGATTTTAATTGCTTAGGCCTGGACCCTTCACCACCAACATGTCCCTTGAGCCTTCACTTTGGGTGAAAGAAAACTTGGTGTGAACACAACAGATGAATCAACCCTGGGTGCTTAAGCATAGACTTGCCCCCACTGGACTAGTGTTTCTGGCATACCTTAATGATAGAATCATGAGGTACTCTGGAAAATTTACCTGAAGGGCCTGGTTGACATGTCCCTTTTTAAGGTGAATGAGCATTTTGAGTGCATCACCACCCAGAATAGAGGCCTGACCGTCGCATATAAAATACCTGTTGACCCATTTAGCAATCTCACCCCATATTCCAGAAAATTTTTCTCGCTTAACACCCTTCTGGACACCTAATGGAGTCAGGATGACCTCCGGGAGTGCCTCTCCTTCGTCATGGAACTGAGCAATCAGAATTTGCAAAGGGGCATTCATCATAACCTTTAAACCAAAATTTGGTAGGCCAAACAGGTCAGAAATGACCTGACTGGTAATTTCAACTCTTCGTCCACCAACTTGCGAGCATGTGGACTCAAAATTATTCAAGAACTCTTCCACAATGCTCTCATCAAAACCTTCAAATTGCCAAATGAAATCTAACCATCCGAAATCATGAAATACCTATGAAAGGGCAGCATTCCGGAGCAAGGCGTCAGGTGAAGCAAGTTCTGATGTCTTTCGTGGTCCCATGCTAAGCCAAAAAGTAAGAAATACACGGTAGCAAAAAAACCAGAGCAGAGCATTTCTTCCACTTCCCATCGAGTGTTTGATAAAACCAGTCATGATTGATGTGCATACCACAACGGGAAGAAGTGGTTGCAGAGCATTAAATTTCAAATGACACCATATTCCTTGGGTAGTGCAACATCAAGCGAAGGTGATGGCGAAAAAATAGTGATGAGACCGACCACCCATGTGAGATTAATATTTTTGCGGTGGCACATATCCCATGGTTGAGGAGCAAGTGCCATCTGTCCTGATGTTGGAGAGTGTGACACATCAAAGCATGTGGAGATTTATGAGCCATTACTCCTTTTATGCCGTCATTCATAAAGTTGGATTTGGAAGAGATTCAGAATGATCATAGCAATCATTTCATGATGGCATCATAATGACAAATGACTACATGGGGAAATGTTTCACATAGAAATATCATTAGCAAGCTAAATGCACTTACCCATGCTACATTTAGTCAGCCGATATCCGTAGATTCCTACGCCCTGCAATTTGGGATGAAACATGATTAGTGGCAGTAGAAATAACAAAAATTCCTGCATTTATTGGAAATTACTATAAAAACTACTAACTAAGGGAAGAAGATCGAATGAAGGACCATCTTCCTTTATTGAATTTTGCAAAAGATTGATTATTCCATGCGTGAGAGGCAAAGAGCCTCCTCAGCATGCATGTCTGTTCATAACAGAATGTCGTCGGTGAAAGTCTTCCTATCCAGTGGTTGGTGATAAACTCGAGCCTGTGCCCATTTACCAGAAGAGTCCGTTTGTCTCCATCAATCGGTATCAATCGAACAGAGCCATTATCAAACACTTGATTTACCTGATAGGGACCTAACCAATGTGTACACAACTTGCCTTTAAACTACTGATAGTGGGAATCAAAGAGTAAAACCCACTTTGTCCTTCATGAAATATCTTTTTTTTTATGTGAGCATCATGCCAAGTTTTCTGTTGATGTTGTAGAATTTCGGTCTGCTACTGTGCCTCCATCCGCATTTCATCTAATTCATTCAACTACAACACTCGTTCATGTTGTGCTTCATCCAAATCGATCCCAACTTCCAACATTGTTCACCAGGTGCGCAACTCAAACTCCACAGGTAACAATGGCTTCTTCCCAAAGACCAGCTCATAGGGAGAGAAACCAATAGTTGTTTTCTAGGTTGTGTTGTAGGCCCAGACGCCTCAGGAAGCTTTGGTACCCAATTCTTTCTGTTGGCATTGACCACCTTAGTTAGAATATTCTCGAGCTCTCAATTGGTTACCTCCACTTGCCCATTGGATTGGGGGTGATATGGTGATGATTTCTGGTGCCTGATTCTGTAGATTCCTAAGAAATATTCAATCATACTTGAAACAAATTGAGGACCTTGATCGGAATACGGTGGCCCTTGGTGCTCCAAATCACAACAATATCTGGTTGTAGAGAAAATCAGCAACAACATCTTCATTGACAGATGCCAATGCTTGAACTTCAGCCCATTTGGTGACTTATTCCGTGCATACCAAGAGATACTCCTTCCTAAAAGATGGAGGATTAAATGGTCCAACAAAATCAATACCCCATTTCTCAAATGGTCCTAGAACCAACTAAGGGTTCAGAGGCATTCCCATAGAAAGTGTAGGTTTTCCCATTCATTGGCATGCATCACACTGCCACACATACTTTTTGATAGTCTTATGGAGGGAAGGCCAATAGTACCCTGCTCCAAGGATCTTGTGAATTGTTCATTTTACTGAATAATGTCCACCTCTTGGCTCATCATGACATGCTCGCAATATGTCATGTACCTCATCCTCTTGAACACACCTGCGAAGAACCATGTTAGGACAACATTTAAATAAGAATCTGTTACACCATTTATATGTTGCACTATTTCTAACCAATTGCCTTCTTTCCTTATGAGTAAAATAAGCAGGAAACTTCCCGATGTTAAATAATTTACGAGATTAGCAAACCAGGAGTCTTAGTGGAGATAGCAAACAAGTGTTCATCGAAAATTGGTCTTGGACTACTTTGTCATCACCTAAAACATTTATTCTAGAAATAAATTCAGCAACAACGTTAGATTTCCCAGCTTATATGATAGTGAGATTGAATTCTTGCAAAAAGAGTAACCGCGAATGAGCCTTCCACTAACCAATATGATCTTCTAAGTCTTTTTGTCAAAGGACAAAGTGCCCATGGCTATATTAGAAGCATCCGTTTGGATATGGAAAGGTTGTCCCAAACAATCGGGGCCATGTAAGACAGGGGCTGTTGTCAGATTTTCTTTGATAGAATCAAATGCCTGTTGACACTGAGAAGACCATTCAAAAACACAATCTTTGGTTAGCAATGAAAACATTGGGGCAGCAATTTTGCTAAAATATTTTATGAATCGGCGGTAATAACCTGCATGGCCAAGGAAACTTTTGATGTCAGTCTAATTAGCTGGTGTAGGTAATTGGGTGATGACTGATATCTTTTTGGGATCCACCTTTATACCTTGGGCTGAAACATGGTGACCTAAGACAATTCCTTGATCAACCATCATTAGACATTTTTCATGACTCAGAGATAGTTGGTGTTGTTCACATCGATTGAGTACTTTCTCAAGATTATTCAAAGATTCTTCAAAAGTGGATCCATGGAAAGTGAAATCATCCATGTAAACCTCAACACAGTCGTTAGCAAGATCTGTAAAAATGGCCAAGACTGCCCGTTGAAATGTGGCAGGGGCATTACAAATCCCAAAAGGTAAGAATTTGTAAGCGAATGTACCCCAAGGGCATGTAAAAGTAGTCTTATCCTGATCAGCAGGGGCAATACTAATTTGATTATACCCACTAAACCCATCCAAGAAAGAAAAATATTTCTTACCAACCAAATTGTCCAGGACTTGGTCAATGAAAGGCAGGGGAAAATAATCTTTCTTGGTGGCTTTGTTAAGTTCCCTATAATCAACACATATTCACCACTTACCATTCTTCTTGGGAACAATAACTAATGGGGAAACCCACTGACTATCAGATATAGGATAGATGAAACCTACCTTTAGGAGCTTTTCGATCTCACTTTTGACTATGTCTCTCAATGTTGGATTGATTCTTCGTTGTGGCTGCCTTATAGGTTTGACGTCATCGGTGTAAATATGATGTGTATAGATGCTAGGATGAATTCCTTTCATATCAGTGTAATCCCAAGCAAAATCATGAGAATGTTTCTTCAGAACCTCAAGCACCCTAGCTTCTTGATTGACCTCCAACTCGATTCCTATAGTCAACTCTCTACCCATACTAACAAGCACCTGCTTAGTATCATTCACAAGAGCAAGCTCTGTACTAGTGATAAAATAATTCAATGGGCAAACATGGGGCTGAAGCATGTGCAGGATGGATATGTTATCAAAAGACAGAACCTTAGTTAAAGGAAAATAGAAATCAGGAACTAAATGTTCGAATTATAAGCATAGAGTTTCCTACCAGACTCAGCAGAGGTAATGTCTACTGCTGATATTCCGAATTCCGTAGAAGTAGTGATGATTTCCGTAGTTGCAGAGTCCTTGGAATCAGTCAGTGCATATGACTCTGTAGCTTCCGTCATATGATTGTGTACTGCAGTAGTGGCTAGAAAAGAAGAATTCAAAGAGTTAGCATCCAAAGAATGCACGCATACCGGTCACAATTGTTCGTAAAGGCTGGGCAAGAGGATATAATGAAATGTGTTTGGATTTCTACCCATTTAGAATTGTCATGTTGCACGACCTACGATCGATGAAAGAAGCAACCATAGCTAGCCAAGGTCTTCCTAAGATGACTAGATATCCCAACTTCAAGCTTTAGGTCTGAAAACCATGAAATCAACTAGGTACTCCCATGATTCAACAAAGTGACCATTATATCTTCAACCACACCATCGTGTACAGGAATGGATTGATCCGCTAACCGAGAACAATGTTGGTTGGTTAAAGTCCCGTCAAGGATAGTAGGTTAAACATTTCTGTTGTAATGACATTCATATAGCAGCACACTAAGATCTACCAAAACATTAGATATTGACTGGTTGTTTATACAAATAGTAATGACAGGGCTCCTAGGATCCCCATATTTTGGTGAGATGAGGGTGCCAACAACTAAATCAGCCAAATTCCCTTCGACTCTGATAGTCTTTGGGTATTTCTTTTTTCTTCCTAGTGTCTTTATACATTCATTTCTAATGGTTTGGTTGAGTTTAGGGATGTCCCTTATGCACGTAGCAGTGGAACCTCAATATGTACTTTTTTCAATTCCTAAACTATTTTTGTTTCATCTACAATCCGAGTGTCCTGTAATCGCTCAGAAAAGGTGGTCAGTAGTCGGTTTGGGTACTTGATCATCCTAGTTATCTGGCATTGGTGAAGAACTAGTGTTACCCTTAAGTTTTTCTTCCTTATCGGCATCATCAGGCAATTCTGTGATAACAATAGGAGGGTTCAATATTTTTCCAGATCATAATCGTAAATTACCAATAGTGTTAACCTGCATGGTGTTACCTGCGTCGTGTCATCAATCGAAGCTGTCTGTTGATTTTTAGGATTGGATACTGGTTGAGCCGAAAGTTGTGTTTGTGTTGCTTGTCCTTGATTTTGGTAGGCTTGAGGTGGGGGCATTAAAGCTTGTTGTGGGCTCTTTGGAACTGCATTGTTGATTACTATTTTGTGGTGGTGTTGTTATCCAAAATTCACCCCTCAAGGTAATTTTGATAACATGCATCAAATTATTCAGTCTCGAGCAAGTAGATTGATTCAAGGCCCAAAATCATGTTTTTGGGGTCCCTCGGCTTCTCTCTAACTCTCCCATCCAAGAAAAAATCCCAATGAGTTAGAAAAAATGGAAAAAATGCAAAAATAAGGTTGCAGGACTATTTTAAAGCATTTCGGTCTGAAGGGTGCGGATCGTACCAGTGCGGGTTGTACCGAGGTTCGTCGTACCAAGCTTGGGGCCAAAATACAAAGAAAATCGGCTAAGTTAGACATTTTGTCCCGAGCGGTCCGAGGGACAATGGGATGTCCGGACGCGAGGGGACGCTAAAAGCAAACGATCAAAGCAAAAAATCGTCAAGTTTTTGTTTCGCGCGGTTTGGGACAATCCGGGAAAAAAAAGTACGCAAGGGACATGAATCAGTTGATTTGTCGCAAGATGGTCTATCACGTGTAGTTCGGAGATTTTTGTATGCAGGACAATGGACAAAAGTACGCGGCGGAGGAGGGACGCGAAAAAGTGAAAAGGCCGCAAAGAGAGACAAGGAAGCCCGAATCGGCCGATGCGGGAGAATGCATCTGAGATAGCTAGGAAAAAGTATGCGAGGGACGCGAAAGCTGAAACGGCCGAAGGCAAAGAAGAAAAGTCAACGTTTGACCCGTGAACTTCAAATGGCCATAACTTTTGACTCCGAGCTCCGATTTTCACAAAATTGGACTTTCTGGACGAGCACGACATCCTCTACGCCAAAAATTAGATTTCTTATTTTTAATGAGGGTAGATATATTTAAATAAAAGAAAGATATTCAGCTCTAGTCTGTTAATGCTCATTCCCATCAAATGATAGAAAACGTCGCTAAACCCAAAATAGTCTGCCCACTTTCGAAGGGCATAAATTTTGCATTTCTCAATGAAATCACACAAAATTGATACCATTGGAATTTTGGCTTCGAGCCCAATGCACAAAAATCAAGAAATTCTAGATTTGATGAGATATTGATCGATATTTTTAGAAAACGTGGTCGGGTTCATAACAGTGTTTTATTTGGTGGTTGGGAGTGCAATTAAGAGGCATGGTCATCATTCTTTCTCTGCTACAGCACTTGGGACAATATGGGGAGCCTTTTGCAAGTAATATATAATAATTTTACTCCATTTAATGCCTCTTACAAGTGGTTGAAGGATAGATTTTGGGATTTCCATTTTCCCTTCTCTTTCTCTTCTCATTTTTCTATAAATTGGAGTGTTGGGCTCATTGTAAAAGAGAGGTAGTTTTTGTAGCAAAGCTCTGCCAAAATTGCTTTGTGAAGCTAATGTGTTACAGGCCCTTGTTGTGGACTCCTTGCATGGTGATCCAGGCCCTTTTCTTGTAACCGATTGAACTATGCATATCAGGAAGCAATAAAATATAAGTTTGTGGATGCATCTTCCCCTGCTATGTTTTCTTGCATTCTTCTTGCCCCCTTCAACCTTGATTACAAGAATATTGTGTCTATTATTATGATCTTGCAAGAATCCATTATCATTGTGTATGTTTGAGATATTGTTGTAAATGCATTTTGCTAGATTATGGAGAACTGTCATCACCCCTTCTAGCGTGTGCTTTGCTTCTGTATCTCATGCATTTGAAGACTACTCGACACCCTCCTTTTTTACGGTATATCACCGCTTTAGTGTAGGATTTCATTTTATGCATTCTCTCTCCTTGTCCCTTGGAAATTTAAATTAGAATAGTTATTTTCCCTTGCATTAGAGTAGGTTATGGCAGGTAGTTTAGGAGCAAGAACCAACTTTCTTTGGAGGTCTATCTCAAGTAGCAAGTCCCACAACTTGGAGATAGTACCCATGTTATCCAATCACACCGTGAGTTCAAGTATTTACGCTTGTATAAACATAGGGGTGCTTTGTGATTCGGTTATAATAGGTGCCTAGGACTAATTTTGGCTAAAATTTTGTTGAGGATCCCACTTTGTTGATTGTGCTTGAGGATTGGGCTGCAGTGGTGGAGCCCAACCCGGTAGTGTATGAATTTTTCCAAGGTGGTGGATATGGATAATTCATCCAGGTTTGAGTTTTCCCACTCGGGTATTTCCCAAGAAGGCCGAGAGACTGATTTGGCCATGGCATTATCTAGGATTCGAGTTGGTCTAGATGGGAACCCACCCCGATTGTTTGGTCTTTGGAAAAATTTAATTCATCACTTGTTTGAGAGATGGCATTCAAACATGCCTTCAATTGTGGTAAAAGTGTGCAATGTTTAGTGTCATGGATAGTAACCGCATATTAAGCACATATCTGTGACATCCAAAGGACATTCTCTTAAGGGGTGTCTCTTCCGACATTTAGGGCAATACATGTCCAATGGTTCTCTAAAGCGAGGTTGATTTTGTTTTGAGTCCATCTATGGTGGATGTTAATTGCGAGAAGAATGTATGTTTTAATGTTGGCCATTTCTTCTAGAAGTTCGGAGAGGTACCCAAATACTTGGATGTTTTTTTTTCCTTCTTATTCCTCCACGTGTTCTAGAATATCTTCTACATAGCTCATTAATTTGTTCCATGGTAAGCTTATGCATGTCTCCACGTCCCATGAGATGGAGAGAATCCATGGTTTCCTCATCCAATCCTTTCGAGAAAGACTTTTTAAGTGATGTCTCATGTAACTCATACCCATGCATTTATGGAGAAAGAGGAATCAATTTAGATAATCCTCTAGATTATCATCTTCCTTTTCCGTATTTGGAAGAACTCCTCCTTCCTATCCCTTCCTCTACAATAGTCTTGGTATTTATCTAGGAAGGTCAAGTTTCCATGGCTTCCCAGGAATTAATGGAGTTAGATGGTAACCCCCGTAAACCATCTCATAGCAAAATCTTTGAGAGTGGAGGGAAATAATTTGAGTTTTTGATTGTTAGTTCGGTAATCATATGTCTGGCACAGGATTTTAAATTCAAACAGAAAATGATCAAGGTCTTCTTTGGTCATTCCTCGAAAGAGGGAGGATGGATGGTGAGATGTTTTTCATAGGTGCATCCTCATCTCGCATCGAGGAAAATGGGGTATGTAAATGTTCATCCTAAAGGTTGTTCTTTAACATTCCCAAGACCCCCATTGCGGAATGATGTGAAGAGAATACGAGAATGCTCGAGAAAGGTTCTAGGCATGGAATTGGAATTGTATCACTCTTAGTGTTTCTCTCTTGTGAAGTGTCTAACGAGATTTGTTAAATATTGCATGTTGTAAATCTCCCTTGGTTATCTCGTGACCTATGCATCTAGGTTGGTTGGTTTAAATCGAGGTCCGAGATAACTATTGGTTTCTATATGAACTCCATTAACACCCATAACATATGGAATACGATAATGGAGCTTATGGTTATGTTTCCCCCACAACGGCGCCAAAAATGATGGGTCGTTGTATTCTTCCAATCATTTAACCGACATAATCTTTTTCAAAGGTGTCATCATAAACCAAGGCTATGTCCTAGGCAATATGCAATGGAGTCTAGGAGAACTAGTTATATGTTGAGTTTTTTGGGGGGTTGCTTAGTTATAGTGACTATTCTACGGAAGTGCAGTTAAAATATATGGAAATTAAATACAAGTCTACGAATTCAACTATTTGCAATGAATTGGATTCTAACAACGAATCTTCTACTCTAAAGGAAAATATGCACACACTTATTCTTAATAAATTAAATCACAACTGAATAAATGGAATTTTTAGAAGAAAGCAAGACTGTTCATGAACTATATTTGCATAACAAAAGCATCTATTCTAAGCGAAAGCGGTAATGGAGAAAACAGAGACATTTAATCAAAGCATGCATGCAAAAACTCATCAAATGATAATTACAGTAAAACTAATCGAAGGAATTGTATGCATGAAAAACTCAAAGTAACCTCGTATCTCCTCAATCGAGTGGGCCCTATCGGTGTAGGGATTTTTCCTAGGGTTGAATATGGAGCTTAAGCCTCCTCTCTTTTCTTTGTAATGGCATTTTCTTGCCCCTTTCCCACTAATGATGTATTATGTGAACTCATGGAGCAATAAAATATGTTTCATGATGCATTTTGTCCATCCTTTGCTTATTTTACCGTCTCTTCTTTCCTCTCACCATTGTAGGGTATACTGTGCATATCTTTGATGTCTATTTGCAGGTTTGGGAGCTATGTTTAATGGGTTTGAAGTGTTGTTCTATGTGAACTTTATCTTTGGTCTGTGATGCATCTTGTCCATCCTCTCCATTTCTCACCCCTCTTCACTTTAGGTAGTTGAGATTGTGATCAACAACCCTCCTTTTCTTGTGTATCACAGCACTTTAGTGTAGGCTTTGTTTTCATGCACACTCACTCCCTAGTCCTTGGAAAGTTAGATTAGGATTATATAGTTTTCTTGCATTAGATTAGATTATGGTAGGTAGTTTAGGAGAAGGAATAAGCCTTCTCTGGAGGATCATCTCAAGTCCGTAAGTCCCATAGCTTGAGATATGGTCCAATGTTACCCAAAAGCATCGATTTCTCATTTAGGCATACATGAAAATCAAAGGGTGATGTTTTTAGTGATAACAAGAACATATATCTAACCTATATGCCCGAGAAGGTAATTTTTCCTTAATGAGAATCCATCAAACTTCCCCTCAAGGGGTCTACGAGACTCAATCTATGCTCTGGGCAGTAAGGTAGAAGTTTTCGTGAGGAAGTGCTGTTGTAAAATCCTGCTCCACAAATATGTACTCCACTTGAAGTAGCCGTAGCTACATGTCTCCATTTACTCGTGGGTCTCGCAACCACATTATCCTTCCCTTTCACATGCTCTATCTCCATGTCCTACTCACAAAGAAACTCCATCCAATGTCGCTAACGAGCATTGAGATTGGTTTGCATGAAGAGGTGGTGAGGACTCGGTGATTACTCCCGAGTGTGAACCTTCGGTCAAGAAGGAAGTGTCTCCACCACACCAAGGCATGCACAACTACTGTAAGCTCAAGGTCATGAGTCGGATAATTGATCTCATAATCCTTAAGTTTTTGAGACTCAAATGTAACTACTCTTCCCTCATGCATAAACACACCTCCAAGTCCTCGTCAAAGAAGCATATGTGCAAATGAAGAACTCACCCCGAGGATTTGGAACTACAAGAATAGGCGTTGTCATGAGGAATTCCTTTAGTGTCCTGAAGGCCTACTCACATCTATCTTACCATAGGAACTTCTTCCCTTTTTGCTGAAGGGAAGTGATGGGGTGCACAACCCGAGAAAAGTCTAGCACAAATATCTTGTATTATCCTGTTAAACCCATGAAGTTACGCACCTCGATCACACTAGTGGGTTCTGCCAATCCATAATAGCTTGAATATTGGAAGGATCGAATGAAATACCTTCCCGAGAAATGATGTGGTCTAAATACTTCAGCTCTATCTAAAAGAACGTACACTTCTCCTACTTCCCATAGAGTTGCTACTCATGAAGACACCGAATAACTTTGATGAAGGTTCTCCTTGTGCTCCTCACATGTACGTGAGTATATCGAAATATCATCAAGGAAGATGAGCATGAAGTGATCAAAAAAATTCCTAAATACCCCATTCATCAGGCTCCTGAACACTGCGGGGGCATTCCTCAAACCAAAATGCACCACTATGAACTTGTAGTGGCCATATCTCGTATAATGCGGTCTTATGAATATCTACCTCCATTATCCTTAGTTGTTGATATCCCAGAATTAAGATATATCTTGGAGAAAACTATGGCCCCCTTCATCTGATCAAATAAATCATCAATGCATGGAAGGAGGTAACGATTCTTGATCGTTACTTTTTCAACTGGAAGTAATCAATACACAACCACAGAGATCTATCCTTCTTCTTCACAAGAATCACGGTACACCCCAAGGGGATCCACTAGAATGGATTAGGCCTTTCTCCGAAGTCCCTCCAATGCAACTTGAGCTCACAGAGCTCGGGGTAGTCATCTTATAACGTTCTTGTGAGATAAGCTATGCGCTCGGAACAAAATCTATATGAAAATATATCTCACGTGGGGTGGTAACCACGGTACCTCCCCTATAAAAACATCAGAAAAACTCTCTCAAAATGTGATGGTCATCAAGCAATGTTCCACTAGACTCATCCTAAGATCTGTCACTAACTGTAACATCATACATCTAACAACCTCGTCACACACATCACTTAAGTTGCATAGCATAGATGGTGTGAATGGAAACATGGCTCCTAACTCCTGTTATCAGAGACTCAACTCCCTGATCATCTGTACAAGCAATAGTCTTATGGTAATAATCCACTCGGCTCTATGTGTGGAAAACCAATCCATGCCCAAGATGACTCCATACAAACCCAAGGGAAGGATTCGAAGATCCGAGGTAGTGGTGAAGGGTCCCAAATCCACTACACACTCTTTAACTAGGGAGTCTACAGAAATTTTGGCTCTAGAAGCCATTTCAACGTCCCAACTAAGACCCTACCTAAATGTCACCAACCTATGATGCTCTACTAAATATGGTGCAATAAATGAATCGAGATGAACCGGGATCAAACAATACGAGAGGCATGAATACTTCCAATACTACATGTAGTCTCTATCACGGTACTTTGGTGCTCACTGGCAGTTCTCTACTACCATGTAGATCTGATGGTCATGTGTCCCATGTCACCGACAATATAATCTAAAATATATGCCTTACCCTTGTTACTAGGGTTTTGTGGGAACTCTCTCCAATGATGTCCAACAACACCACAACCATAACATTTGCCCTGGTCCTCTCAATGAGATGCAGCTCAAATTTTGCAGGTACTCTAGAGGTCTACATTGTGGATCCAAATGACCTAGCTATGGACTGTTGAGGCCTCTCATCGACAAGTTACTAGTGACCGAGATCTCGGTACACCATGTTTCCTAATGGGAAGCCTAGGAGGAGGCCCAATACTACGTCCCATCTCGAGCATCGAATATCCGAGAGAAGACTGAATGGGGGTGCCCCTACTCACCGAGGTGGATATTAGGGTGGCTCGAATGAAGACCGCACTAAACCCTACCCACCACAAGGAGGAGGAGGCTGATACCCTTGACTCGCTATCCTACATTTGCTAGATACGGCTTCAAACTCCATCCCTATCCTGCTACATATTACCCTGTGTCTCCTCTATAATATAGGCCTTCTCCATAGCCTCTGCTAATTTCTATGGGTAGTGAATGTGCACCGCACCACCCAAATCCAAATTCAAGCCCCTGATGAACTTGTGAATCCATACCTACTCATCCTACATATAGTCGACATACTGGAGTAGGTATGAAATCAACTCCCATACTCACCACACGATCATAGATGCCTAATGCGAGGTCATGGAACTCATCTATCCTCTTTTGAATAAAATTCCTAGGAAAATACCTGCTCTGAACCACTCCTCAAAGAGCACCAAGGTAACTGTCTCGAGTTAACATAGAGCTTCTACTCCTTGGTTCTCCACTGCACACTAGCTCCATCCTTCAAAAGATGGATTGCGCAAGCATGAGTTTTTGTGTTTCTTAAGTAGAAGGGAAGTGCTTGAAGCATCCACTCAAGCTCACCAACTAGGCTTCTACTGAAAACCACATGTATATCAAGAATAGTGATATGGTCATAGCTTCAAGATATCCCCGATATGGTTGGCTACTGATGACCGATGATCCCTAGGTCTCTCTACATGCTCCTCCCTCTGCCTAGGGCTCCGAGATCTGTCCCTACGGCTTGAAATCCTATCTCTATTTCCTCTCTATGGTGACTTTGCCTAGCTGAATCAACATGGGAGTTCTCTACCCTATGATCCTAGCTATGTGGAGGAGAAACATGAGCCTCCACGATGGCTTCATATCATGTCTAAAAAAGTCATCCTCCTAAGGACCCTCTGCATATCGCGGCATTGACATCCTAAAGCGTCTATAAAATCTGAGGTAGAATGGCCGCTACCATCCCATCTGAAGGTGGTAAATCTAGGTCTATGTGAAAATACCCCTCGTCTGGTCTCCACCTCCCACGTGAACAAGGCGAGAATTAGTTCATCATTGTAGGTTTTGTTTCAATTTTCTAGGTTTTCTATATTATACAATTTGTAGACAAAGTCATTTTCTAGGTCTACAAAAAGAATTATATTTGCGCTAGGTTAAATGTTCATGTCTTGTGTTTTCTAGGTGTGCCCAAGGGTCCAAGCTTTGAACCCACAGCTCTAATACCAAGTGTAACGCCCACAAAACCGACCTTCTACAAACAAATTTTAACACTAAACACTTAACTTGGGAGATGCGGCATAATTTTTTGTTTTTAATCTATAAGATTACAAGGGTGTTGACCCCTAGTGTGCATTAAATTAAGTTTCACCAATAATATTTTCATTACAAAGGATGGACAAGGTCTAAGTTAAATGATTAAATATTCTTAATTTATCTCTAAGGTCAAATAATTAACATTCAACTAGGAAGGTGCCATAATTTAATTTACTTGGTTAAATTTTTTCCTCCTCCACATCTAACATTCACACCCTAATACTTTACCTTAAAATTATTTACTATAATTCCCTTATTTAAATAACTTAAATGACCATTTATTTACTTTTCTAACACAAGGAACTAGATTAGTGACTTTGCACACCAAGGTATTTAAATGGCCCCATTCACCCATCTACACATACCTTTAATTTTTATTTAAAACATTTATAAAATATACTCTACCAAACAAAAGAAAGGTTGATCCTCAACCCTTCGATCAATTCAATTATGGCGAATAAATCCTAGGGTTCCAAACTAACCTAAAATTCATTATGAATTTTTATTTAGTCTCTTTTTGTACCCTAGTCTCCTCATTTGGTCACTTTTCCTTTGTTTAATTTGTAGGTTGGAGAGAAGGAAGCCATGGGAGCAAGAAATGAAGAACTATGGAGGATTCTACAAGGAAATCAAGCTTAGATTAGTTTAGATTGTAGATTTATCATTGTAATGTCTTTCATTCAAGGATTGAAGGGATTTCCTTTTTAAATATGGTTTATTACAAAACTATTTGTATTTGGAGTTCTCCATTTGGGGAAAACCCTACTCCCATTAATATATACAAGTTTGAGTACTTTAAATCCACCATTTGAATATTTTATTGCTTAAAACCATGAGATTTAGCCATTATTTGTTTGCTGGAGGTTTCCTCTAAATTTTTACAAGCATAAAATTTAGTTATTACAAGTTAAATAATTGTACGAGGCACAGATCCGTGATTTTCCACCAGTAAGAGATAGAACCACCGCCTTTCCTAAGCGGTGGTTTTAAGACCACTTCTCTACACATGGTGGCAGTCTAGTTTCTTAGAAATCAAACCTTAAAAACCAAGATTTTCCAAAAAAACAAAATTCACAAGGTTCCTTTAAAATTTATTTTGTCCTTAATTTTACACACCTAAAGTTTCGAGTTGTAAAGATTTAGTGCCATTTATTCATTCCATAGTTAAATTACTCACTTTAAAGCATTTTCTATTTCAATAGTAGCAACAACAACTACAAGATCACTTTCATTTTGTTCAATAAATTTTCTTTCAAGTCCAAAAGTAAAAGGATCTAAATCTACTTCTAGTATTGTTATTTTTCTTACTACAAAATGCAACATTTCAATTATAACAATATACTTCAAATTTTTTTCCTCTTTCCATTTCACTACAACTTATATGTTCAAAATAACTATAACAACTTTGTTCTACATTCAAGTTTACTATGTATACACTATTTGCATCTTACAACTTCTATATTTCTTCTTTCTCATTTACAATAATACAACTTCACAATGAAAGTAAACTTTCTTTTCCCCTTGAGCATAGTTCATTTCTTTTAAAACAAAGAACTTATTTTCTCACAATACAAACTAAAACTAAGCTTTTACACAAGATTTCCATTTTTATTCTTTTCTTTCCATACTAAAATTTTAAGAGAAGGAAATTTTACAACTCTTCAATGAACTTCTTCAAATAATATTACAACTTACAATGCAACATTTCCTTTAAACAAAATACAATATTACAAATCTTCCACCTTGAGTGGGAATAACAAGAAGGTTTTATCACAAGTAAGGATTTCTTGAGGACACCAACAATGCTCCAATTTTTCTCATCACTAACAAGAGAGCTCCACCATGCTTCATTTGATCACAAAAAAAAGGGGTGAAAGGCAACACTCTCCTCCCAACCCAAAATTCGAATAAGGAGAAGAAGCCATCCTCCTCATTGGCCCCCGAGCCCCAACCAAATTGCAATGAAAAATGGATTCAACTCATGGAAAAAAACAAGCTTCCACATCATAATACAAAGATTTTACAACCATACCAAAACACAAACAAATAAAACTATAATCACAAGAATAATTAACAAATACACAAGGCTTCAAAATGCAAAAGCCAAAAGAGAAATATCTATGGTGAGGTCACTTATTCCTCCCAAAGGGAAATGGGTGCCCACCTTAAAACCCTCCTATAAACATATCAAAACCCCTACAGACTTTTATGCATCCCTCAATATCCTCTTATGCCTCCCACATTATCTTATGCCTCCCTTAAATCTCTTATGGCTCCCTCACAAAAATAGACCAAGTAAGAAATGTAAGAAATTTCTTGTCCAAGGTGGGGCACCTAACCCAAATCCCTCCAAAACATGAAATAAACTCTTATGCCTCCCCACATGTAAGATCCCCATAGTCCCCTCCTACACCACACTTAAGCAATCTACCCAAGCACATAACAAGCATACTAACACACTTTGAAAAATACACACATATGTATACAAAATAAAAGAAAGAATTTAACAAAAGTTTAGCTCATACCCTTCCATGTTAGACCTTGATTCCAGGAGTCACATACCAAGCTTCTTCAATCCTAAACAATCACCAAGAAGCTCTAACAAATCCACAAGCACTCCAAAATCATCTAACTTCCAAAAATGCAAGACCATAAAGAAATTAAGTAACCCCAAACAAGAAAAATAACTTGAATAAATAGAAAAGGAGAGATGAGGGTGAGGTGGCTCCATGTAGGATGCCACATAACTCACCCTCAACTCCACCTCCCAAGTGAAACCTTAACCCCAATGCACAATAAATTGGCAGTGAGTGAAATGACAAATACTTGCTCATACAAACCAAGCCCACACCCCTAAGGACAAAATTTAATTACATGTAAGAAAAAACAATAACTTTTACCTTTTTTTCTTTCCAAAACACATAATGGGGTCTATTTTTGACCGCCCCAATCCATTAGTAGGGTTGGTATAGCAATTTAAGAGGCGTGGAACAAGTTTGACTTGTCCCACAAGCCTCCAAAATTGGCGCTTAAGGCCAAATTCAAATTTCAAAGAAGGGGTGGTGTTGGTATCCAAATTTGTTCTCCTTTTCAAGCCGAGTAGCAACACAAATTGGACATGGAGCTTAGAGACAGATAAATCATAGTGTGTGTCGTTTTGTATCTAGGGATAAGATCTAACTGGCCCTTTGTCACTCAGATTTGTTGAGAGAGGGATAACACCTTCAAGAGGATTTGACCTATCCTCACTACTTTAGGCCATGCTTTTCGAACAGGGTGAGAGGACCCTTAGTGTAACCTCTGTTTGATGAAGGAGGTGGAGATATACTTATTTTGCATAAATTTAATGAAGAAGACCTTAGGAAAATATGGTCAATACTCCATAATTTAACTCTAAAGAGTTGTCACTTCTAAAAGATGGAGATACTTTCAACACAAGGCTAAGGTTAGACATTAAGAAATCCTTATTTTTTTCATATTTTAGTAGGTAGATTTTTTTCCTTTGTTGATATACAGGAAAACATGGGTAGTTCAGATGGATTCATGGTTTTGAATGATTTTTGTGGGAGATTAAGCGGATAAAGTCTATTATACCAAATCTTTGAGGGACTTCACAACAATGGACAAGTCAATAACATAAAGTTTCAGAATAGTTAAGATGTTCCTTGAACCGCAAATTTATGCTTCAATGGAGGCACATATCAACATGTTTTCATACAATCTTTGAGACTCTAACAAAAAGGTTCAAGTTAAAATACTCAATTAAACATCAAAATTTCTAATCAATCATGCCTAAGGTACACCCAAAGACTTACAAACAATCTTTATCAACAAATGACATTGAATTGATTTTAAATTTTTTATATCATCAAAAGATGAAGGATCTTCTTGAAATGAAATTTTAAATACCACTAAACTATCACAGGGATGAGATCTTGTGTGATTTTACAAATATTTCAAAGTAAGAGTGTAATAAGAACGAGTAAAACTACTTGCGAGACATTCTCAAACAATGTAAACACTAATTGCTCAAAGATTTGACACAAATTAATTTCAAAATTTCTTAGATTCATCAAAGAACGAAAAGATTCCAAAGCAATCTCGGTTGCTCATCAATGGCTATACATATGCAACCAAATTGACATGATAGAAAATGTAATAGAAGAAAATAAGAGGTTATCTCATATTAGTCTCTCGGAAGACAAATTTCTCAAATCTTCTCTCAAGATTTTAACCCCCAAACATTTACAAGAGTATTCTCATTGCATTTATAAATTTTCCTCAATCAATTTCCCCCAAATGAGAAGAATATTCGAGGGACCTTTTCTTGTTACCAATTTGCCTCAGAAAGTGACATTTAAAAAATTCACATCCAAAATCTTCCAGGTGGACCAATTGTGAACTGATCATGTTTCTTGGGCCCTCGACTAATGACTAAGATGTCATGCCACAGCTATTTAGGAGTCCTTCTAATCATTTTGATTCTATCATGTGAGAAATCACCTTTTAATCATTTTTCTAAGGCTATGCACGATTGGATCCAACAGTAATCCTTTTTGCTCTCGAGACCACATTTTTTTCATCTTTTACGCTGCACTTTCATCATTTCATCCTTTTTCCCTCTCTTTCCTCTCTGCAACTCTATCCCGCATCCATCTCCTCTAGTAATTTGTGTTATTGTGAGTGCACGAGCAATTCCAACTTCAAAATATTAACCTTAACAATCCTTGGACTCACAATTTAAGTTTCAAATCCATTCAATCACAATTTAAAGACATAGACGAAAAGGAATTTCATCAAAAATGATGAAAAATAGTGCGTATTCAAGTCTCCAAGAGTCTTGGAGTAAAAATTATGGAAATAGAGATGCAATACACAACAACCGTTGATTCTACCCCTTTTCTACTTTATATCATATCTGTCCACATTTTTCCTTAAACGTTAACTACAAAGGAGAAGTATATGGGTAAGTTTTCAAACAAGCACAGGGCCTTCCACGTGCCTAGGGCCCAAAAAAATGGATTTTGGCCTTTGAAAATTCTCAGTGTAAAAAGGAGCCAGCAGAAACCTCCATGTGTCTCAATGGTACATTTTGAGATGGTCGCCAAAAGTAGAGACCCCAAACAAGCATGGCCTTAACATATGTCTTAGTCTCGACAGAGTTTGTTAAAAAATCTAAAGGTTCAACTAAGGTGCCATGTGTCTAGGATCTCGAGAAATTTTTCTTTGGCCATTGAAAAGTGCAAGCAAAGGGTAGAGTGAGTAGAAGCCTCTAAGTGTCCTCCTGGAACTTTTTCAAAATAAAATTTAGGGCCGGTCCCCAAGTAGGCGCGGTCCCTCCAGTTTCCCGTGCCTTTAGACGATTGCTTGAAAATTATAAGTATGGGAAGACCTAGTGGAAACCTCCACGTGTCTTCATGGCACAACTTCAAGATGGTGCCCAAGAGCGGAGACCCTAAACAAGCGCAGGCTCACCACGTGTCCCAGGCCTTAGAAAATTACTTTGAAAAGTTTAAGTATAGAGTGGAGCCGGCGGAATCCTCCACATGTCTCCCTATCGCAATTGTTAAGGTGGGACCACCGAGGCGGATCCTCAACCGAGTGCATGCCCTCTATGTGTCCATGGTCTCACCAAAACTATACTCAGCATGAAAAAATTGTCTAAGTGCAGGAAAGGTAGTAGAAATATCCATGTATCTCCCCAGCGTAACTCCAAGGCCAAACCAAAAGGTGAATTTTCAAATGAGCGTCGGCCCTCCACATGGACAAGTTTTGGGTTGAAGGGAGCCTTAGAGTTTTTAAAGTTCCCCGTCTAGCAGCCGCATCCAACCGAAAGGGCCATGTTTCCATTGATGCTAAGACATAAATTTGTGAGGGTAAAATACATATGTCAAACCGTAAAATGCAGGGAAAATCACCATTTGAGCCTAGAAATAAATCTTTCTTTCAAGACAGAGAATTTGGAAATGATACAAAGCCTAAATATGATCTTCCGAGCTGCATCTAATCACATTTTCGTAGATACTTGGGACAAAAAGAAAAGGACAACAAAACGCGTGACAGTGGAAAATGGAAGGAAGGAAAAAAAAACCTGATTTTATGCCCAAGTTACCGATCTTTCTCATGGACAGAGGAATTGAAAACACAAAATTATATTTAAAGTGATCCTCAACCAAAGGAAGAGAATGATCATGGAAACCAAATGGAGAACAGAGTTTTCATGCATTAATATGGGGAGATAGAGAAAATGATAGAGCCCACAAACTAAAAAACTTTAATGACAAACGGGGCAAGATCAAATTAAGCACCAACAGGTAGAGTGTCCAACACTCAAGCTCAAAAGCACTCAACTTACAACACATAAACCAAGATCCATCTAATCTAATAAATGAATTCTTTTGACCCATTCATAATTTATTTTAGTAAAATAATTAATTTACTAATTTAGACACAAAACAAGTAATTAATAAATGAGAATACATCACTTTAAAATCACATACAAAAATTAAATAAAGGGAACTAAATGAAATAATAACACATAACCCCTTGGTCATAATTGGAGGTAAAACACATAACACCTCCTTCACCTCGTGGCCACATCAAAACATCTAAGATAAAATATACAATATACATCAACAATCATCTATATACGAATCGAACATCATCTAGGCAAGTAACGATATCATTTACAATTTCTAATAACATCTTGATTCTACATTTCATCAATATCCATATGATAACAAGATTAGTTCAATTGATAAGGTCTACCCAAAATGAAGAAAGTATTGCATGTCGAAACATATATAACCATGCCAACAACATATCATCATCAATATAAAATGTCTATAATAATCCACACACATCATCTATGAATTGAAATCAACAACAGTCTAGTATCTCTAACATCTAACATCATGCTAAGTCAAATATCAACAATAATATCCATAAGTATAGTCAACAGTTTCAAAATAAATAGTAAAAATTTTCGAAGGGAAGTGGGCACTACATATCTTGTGTATTGTGTTGATATCTTGTTGATGGTTTCTTACACATGTAATAATTGATTGTATGCACAAATATATGGATGGTTGAATGTTTGTCAATATTTGAATTAGAAAATATGAAATATGAATTTAAAGTTTTATAAGGACTGATTCACCTCCACTCCCTTTCAATCCATTATGATTCTAACACTTTTCATTGTTCATCACTCCCTCAAAGCCAACCCACTCGGTTAGCTGCTCATTTCCTTGGGGTGCAATTTCAAGATCCAACGAGAAACCTTTTGAGAAATGGGATATTTACTTTTTAGGCCCTATCTCTCCATTTTCACACAATAAATGTATTAGGTATATAATCACAATGATGAACTACATTAATCACTAATATGAAGCCACACCGATTAGGATTTTACTACCACAACCATTGATATATTGCTTTGGGAAAATATCATTACTCACTATAGATCCCCTATAAGATTGATAAGTGATAGGGGTACTCATTTTATAAATGAGACCATATTTTTTTATTAGATAAGGCAAAAAACAGGATCGGCTCCCAGGGGCCAGAACAAGAGAGGAACACAAACAAAACAAACAAGAAAGAAAAATCCAGATAAGGGTCCTGAAAAGTGAGTTAAATAGGCTTAACTCTTACAACGCAGATCTGGACCCCCCAAAGGACAAAAAAGACTAAGAAAAAATAGGGCATCACAGTTTGCCCAAAGTCCGCAAAAAGTTCAGAGACCTACAAAGCCTCCATGACAAACAAAAAACCACCAGAGGTCCCATACCAGCAAAAATGACCAGGAAACTAGAAACAACCACCATCTATTCCTCCTCCGAGCTACTAATGTGGAGGTTGAATCTCCTCCTTTTCTTTTCTCCTTCGATCTCCTCCACTCTGTCCAGTAGCACTTTGACCTGAGTCTCTAGCTCCTTCATTCGGTGTTTAATCTGGACCTAGTCCGCAACCATCTTCTTCGAAATATTTATGATGTTCAAGATGGATTCCCTTTTCCCCTCGTTCGTATCCTCCATAGCTTTGAGGACCCCCTCTAAGTACACCATCTTCTGTTCCATTCTTCGAAAACAATGGGATCACCCACACAATCATTCTTCCTAGAAGCACTGGCTTCCCCAACACCTCCCTCATTATTGTCTCTGTCATTTCCATCCCCCCTGGGGATACTTTTACCCTCTTTCATCTTAGTAAGACATTCCACCAGGGTAATGTCATCATCCTCTTCTTGCTCCTCCAGGGCCGTGACCAAAGGGTGATCCAGAACCGGCTTGCCATTCTCAAACAGAAGAAGAATCAGGCCCTCATGAAGGGGTAGCTCAGCTTTCTTGTTTTGGAATGCCATCAGTGAATTTGAAAGAGAGGTAGCCAAGAAAAAGGGAATACTGACCATAAACTTATGATGGAACATGTTGAGGAAGGTCATGTGATGGGTATAGATTTTTCTATACTTACCCTCCAGAGTGATATACTTCATAACTTGAAGGTAGACATCCTTCTAGATTCCAGGAATACACGAGCGTGTAATGCCATCAGTGAAGAAAAAACAAGTCTCCTTGCCAACAAAAAAATGCTCAATCTCAAGGTCTCTGTGGGTTCTTTCCTTGTAGATTTTTAAACCATCCATCTTCATTTCTGTCACCCTGGCAATATTGGCCTCCGAGACCTCGACCTCCACACCACGAACAGTAAAAACCCCTTCTTTCCAAGCTTGGCCAAAATCCTTGGATAGAGCAGGGTCGTGACCATGTAAATGAGACCATGTGTATACTACTTTTAAAGTTTATTTTTCACACTACAAGACCACTCCTTATCACCCACAAACTAATAGAAATATAGAAGAATTCAATAATACCTTGAGTAATACCCCTTCTAATATCTATGATGTGGGAAGATGTGACTGGGATGATAGGTTTTTGTTCTATTATTGGCTTACTTAATGATACCTTCTCTAAAGATAACATGAATTAGGAATTTGGATGATGGAGTGTCACTTAGTATGTAACTTAAATAATTGATGAAGTTGTATGAAATTTGTGTGATAACATTTTGGAGTTAGAATGTGGAGAAGGTATGACAAACAACATGGCATGACTTCTACATCAATAACAATGTATTCCACAAGGCCCCCTCATTCTTCTATATGGCTCAAAGTACAAACACCACACGGGAAATATTCACACACATTGGATAATACCTTATAAAGTTCATGATATTTTACCTTTTATGGATCATAGGTTGGAAACACTAAATGGGGACTTTTTCTCTAGAAACTTCAATTACAATCGGTTGAATCCCTATAATTTTTGATTTTTTTAAAACAATGAAATGAGGCTTATGTCATGGTTAGCGAGTAGTATTTAGTAATTGAACATTATAAGTTTCCTAGTGATTGAAAGAGGTTAAGTGTTAGTAGTAACATGAAATATTTAGTTTTCAATAAATTTGATTTTTGCACCTTTGTAATCAATAGCATAGTATAGAAATAATAAAGTAATTCTTGGAGTTTATTATTAACCGTTGTTTAAACATGATTGATTTAACTTTATGCATGTATTTTTTTAATGAGAAACGTAAATTGAATCATGTTTTCAATTCCTATAACAATAAAAATTCACACTAAGATCTTAATATTTACATTTACACATGTTGGAGAGGACCGTTAGTGAGATTTATTGTAGGGTGAGCATAAGACCAATTTGCTTAAGTTTGAAGATATCCACAATGGAAAGATTTTTATTTCTCATTATGGAAAAAGGACATATATATGTATACACCTTGTTGTGGAGAAATCATAGCAACCACAGATGTTTGCAAGTGAATAACCTGGTAGTCGATCTGGTTTTTCAAACATGGAGCTATTCCAAAGTGTGGGACCTTTAAAATGGGATAGCTCTTAGGACAAGGCCATCTTACTATTCCTAACCTAGTGCCAAACTACTCCAAAGTTCAGAGAATGGATAATATAACCCTACTCTAATGCTTTCCAAGGGACATGGATAAAATTATTGAATGAAAAATAAATCTACACTAAGGGAAGACGATGCACCAAGGAGGAATGTTGAACAATCAGAACTACATAGGAATGAAAACAAGTAAATTTGAGAAGGGCGGTCTAGGACCATAGATCAAAACACTGTTTTAAAACCTCTTTACCAATAAACACAAAACTACAAAAAAATCAATGAAAATATAATAATGCGAGAATAACCTTGCATGCAATGAAAAGACCAAAAATATGGAATAAAACAAAAAATCGGATTACAAACATCCACAAATTTGTTTTTATTTCTTGGGATAAATTGATACAATTCATTACATTTAGGGGCCAAAGGCACAAATTTTCATTGCAATGTTCAAAATAGGAGGTTTGAAACTCCACATATTTCTTATAGAAAAGAAAGAAGGAGGGGCAATAACAAAGTGTCCAACATTTTAAAATGAGCCCGATTACAATTTATAGAATAAAATTGTGTGAGAGGAGAGAAAGAGAGGATACCCAAAATTACTCCAAAATCAGCATTATTTTCTTGCAATGGTCATGAGGAGATCTAAAAATTCCATGATTGTACTTTATCTTCTCGCAAGAAGAAATGGATCTTCAAGATTGTTCTCTCATTTCATCACTACACCTAGGTATGAATTCTAGCTTTTAAAACTTCACCATGGTTTATCACCCACCTAACTTATTGATTTCTCTTCTCGATTATCCGATTCTATAGAGCCTCGAAAAACCTTTCTATTGACTATAAATTTGTCAAAAATAGATGAGTGCAAGGGAAGTTATCATCATTTTTGTACAGGGGTTACTTCTATGGATCAATCTCCACCTACCCTCCTAATTTTTGAAATTTGATCCTTCAATTAAATTACTCTCTACATTTCCTTTGGAATGAGTATAATTTCATTAAAAATATTTAAGGAATTTAAAAGATGTTCAATTTTAGTTTGGGCAACCATTTGAGTTTCTTACCGACCGACCGAGATCCTCCATGAATGCAACTCGGGCTTGAAATGCCACCAACTCTGTACATGGCTCGGTGTTGAATGTCTCCACCTACCCACTCGAATCCCGAAATGGCTTGGTACAAGTGTAGCTCAAAGGGCCTTCTTCATGTTTTTGAAGTTAGTTTGGGTGGGGTTTTGGAGTTTAATGCTTTGGGGGTTTGCGAGCTGACTCTCCCCTTACTCGGTGACCACCTCATCATTTCCTCCTCAAAATATACTAGCTTGGATTTCTGCTCCTACTTGGACTTCGGGTTTCCCGAATTCATATATTTTAACTTGTCACTTTAGAATTTTTCCTCTTCGATCTCCAAAGTAAACATCCCCAAAATCCCGAGTCGTGTCACCCATTGACTCATTCCCATGAGTTTACTTTTGAAGCTCCTACTTTTGAGTTCGGCTTGTTTCCAATCAGGATTTTCCACCTTCTCGAGCAATAAACTCACTTATTTTCACTTTGAAATATGCTTTTCCAAATCTTTGAAAACACCACAAAACTTTGGACTTGTTCACCCCTTAAGAACCGATCACCAATGTACCCTCGCCGACATTATAGTTATATCAATCCTCTCGACTTGACACGATGATATCCCTCCATTCCGAGCCTTGTAAATTTTATCGAGATCCTTGATCTCCTTGTTCCTTTGTCGGGGACTCATTTATCTTCGATATTTATCGCATGATCTTCACTTTTTATTACTCACCATGCGAGAATCGACTCTCTGCTACTCACCTTGGTTCCTCGGCTCGTCGATCCAGTCATCCACCTTGATCACACTATTAAGGTCGATTTGGCCTTCCCTTCACCTCCCGAGCCCATTTATAGGTCCACTACCCCGGGCTATTTTATTTTCTCTACTTGCCAAGTTTATCTAATGAGGTCCTTCATTTGTTGCATTTCTCGGCCGATTCGGCCCTAACTAGAACTTCAACTCACTCACCGAGTTAGCAAAGCCATACCTCCTTCACCACGGACCTCCTATACCAATGTTTATCCTGTGAGATCATCTTCAACCCATGACGTAACCTTATCCCATTAGCTTGACCTATGACTTGCCAAGTCGTCTTTTACCATTCTTTCGAGCCATCTCCATATGCATCAATCTAATTGCATAAGTTGAATAACCCAAAATTACCTTTCTTGAGCTCCCCAAAACTTGGTCCTTTTAATGTGATGCCTCATCTCGCTCAATATCTCACCGAGCTAGTTCTAGCAGGATTATTCAATATGGCCCCTTTTGAGAATTTTTGTCCTGGGCCTCCTAGTGTTTTGGATCTTTTGGATTATTTCTCAATGTTGGGAGCCATGAAGGCTTATTGAAATGTATGAAAACTAGTTTTTAAATTTTTTCCATTTTAGCTCATTCTTGGCCAGATGTGGGCCCACAAGGAACCACTCGCTTCATTTCAAGAGCAACTTAAATCTCTTTCAAACCCAGAAGAGGAAAAAATTCCTCAAATGGTTTCAAACTCCCGAAATGTTCTTGAATGCTCTCGAAAACATGATTTTCACCTGTAATTCCCATTGGCTTGTGAAGTCCCTTTCGGTGCCTAGGTCTGTTAGGTCCCCGTTGTCCATTTTTCCAACGAGGAAATGGAAAACACATTCTAATTAAATTATGTTATAGAATGTAAAAAAACAAAAAGGGATGTAAGATTTTGTTATAAGATATTATTTTGATCTAATTAATTACCGATTAACCACACATAATCGTAATAATTCATTATTACTTTATAGTGCTAAATGATGAAATGATAGCTCAAATACATGAAAGGAGGTATATGCTTAGTTGTAGCTGTTAAAAAAGGAGATATGAATATGCACACAATTCAAAACGAAGATCAAAGACTACAAATGCTTCATTATAAATACTTGAACTGGAAACTAAGCCGGTGTAGGGCCATAAGATTTTTGTATGACCTATCCCTAAAAGTGTAGGGTCTAGACTAGAGATGTACCATACTAGACCCTTTTGCATTCGTGGATTTGCAACATAATGTGTGGTTA
The DNA here is from genome assembly GCA_018340775.1 of Taxus wallichiana var. yunnanensis. Classification (NCBI taxonomy): domain Eukaryota; kingdom Viridiplantae; phylum Streptophyta; class Pinopsida; order Cupressales; family Taxaceae; genus Taxus; species Taxus wallichiana. Next base: position 534,203,609 of record CM031243.1, read on the forward strand.
ACTTTCTTGGAAATGTTCTTCGTTATATGTCTTTTTGTTCACACAACCTCAAGATGACCCATAATGACGTACAAAAATAAGAAACCATATATACCTCAAATACCCTTCATCAATCATTATATATCAAAAATGAGAAAGCATGTGTGTGGTGAGGATGAACTACCCCCAGATGATTGTCCCTAGGAAATGTTTTGAACTATGCGCTATAAAGAAAAATTAATGATGTATAGAGCTTGAATAATGTAGAATGAGGTGAGGTTCATTTAAGATATAGACCCTCGGCATTGAGTATGAACCATAGAGCTAGAGTGTGTCATCAAGAAGTGTGTTGTCTCAAAGTGTGATGCTAGAAAGATGTGATGTGAATCTATCAAGTGTAAAATTGTGTAGTGTGTGAGGTTCATGTATGTATTATTAGCTCAACAAAAAGTGTGAACCATATCACAAGAGTGCACCATAAGGTAATGATGATATAAGTGTATCAAGTTGTTTGCATTGATTCTTAGGAGATATTATACATTAGGCGAAAGCATCAAGCGCATGGGATGATAGAGACATTTGATAGAAATGCAAATGCGACATAATCTATAATGCTTCCCAAGTATGTAAGTGATTGAGATCTAGTCAATGACGTTAAACATATCAATGTAAGGAGTAGTTTCCTTTAAAAAATTGATTGACGCCACTTGAAGTGGTGATGGTGAAGGGACCTTGAGAGCGGAATTTGAAAGACGAATGCTAGAGATTGTTCATTTTCTTAGTGAGTAGTTGCTTATTTTGGATTGGTAATGCATTAGAAGACTTTAGAGGAATAGGTGATGTACCGATATTTAGAGGAGGTTTCTTATTTGGAATTGGTTGAATATGTGGAAATTGATTTGACCAAAGAAAGAACATTAGAAGTGATTGCATGATGCTCATTAGACATAGAAGGAAAAAATTTAGGATCACATTTAGATGTAGAATTTGTAGATTGGCATCTCAATAGAATGTTGTCCAACAATTAAGATAAACCATTTATGCTTGAGATTCTTGATTCTTCGTTGTAAAGCATATCAATTATTGTCATGATGTAAATTGATGAGATGATAATTACAAAATGGAAGACCTTTATAGTTAGCAATCGATAACGAGGATATAAGTGAATAGGTGGTAAAATGAACAATTTATGACTAAGTAACTGAAAAGTATGTCATGTTGCTTACCATTAAACACAAATTGGAGAGTGCAGATAATGGTAAGACTTAAGGGTCACCGATATGAGCACATGTAGGATATATATAAGTAGAATGATATATAGAAGACGATATGGCATAGGATTGAGAAGCATATTTGAGATGTTGAATATTATATTTAAGAGATATAATCATTGATTCCATAGACTAAACTTTGTCTTGAAATAAATAATCAAGGCTTGAAGCAATTCTAAGATGGGCTAATTAGATGGAGCATCACGAAGGAAAGGGTCATCAAAGAGATGATCAAAAATGGAGATTACTTGAGTGGGTGGTGTATATTTATGGAGAAACATGGTGTTTAAGGATTTTTATGGAGCCTCTTTACAAGATGAATGCATTTGAAGTAATGCAGACAATGAGATTTGATGAACCTTATGAGCCATGATAGAAAATATAATGTACCAAAGAAGGATCCGAATGACCGATCAAGAGTGGGGTTCACTAGAAATGATTTAACAAATATAGATATTTATAAAACCTTAAATACGAGTCATAACATAATAAAAATGCAATGAACTACGGATCGACCTAAGAAATAAGAAAAAAATAGAAAATCGTAGGTGCAAAAGAGAGAATAAAAGACTTAGTTGATTTCACAATAATCCCAAAGATGTGTCGAATGGAAAAATTTTAAAATTGGAACACACGATCATAGCCAAACCCAAAAAAATTGCATATTTATTTTAAATATTAGGACTAGGGCACATGGACTCGAGTTAAGGGTGCACAGGCACTAGAGTCTGCAGTTAGGGCGTTTGCGAATGCAAAAACCTGTAAACTTAATTTTTAATTTCGCAATATGTTTGCAAATGTTTTTGTTGACCGCGTGTAGGTCACTTTGAAATATCGGCGAGTTCACCTATAACCTACAAAAACAAAACTCCTTAAAAACCCCAAAACACATAAATTCCTATAAAGAAAGAGATGCAAATGGGGATTTGGGCTAACCCGTAAATCACCCGACGGAGTGAACTTATGACCTAGTGTTGCACTACATTTCACAATCCATGTAGTTCTTTTTGTGTGAGCAAAAATCTTGCACTAGGAGACTCTTGTGCAAGATGCACTTGATAGTGAGTAATAGCTATATGTAGTAATATCGATAGATGTGTGAATGTCAAAATGAACTTCCCTCTTATGAATTGTATCTAAAAGAATGCAGTCCTTTATCCCTTGAATGATAGATAGATGGATGCTTTAATGCTCTTGGAATTCCTTTGGATGCAACATCAAGTGATGATAGTAGATGCTTATAGATTGGTCCTTTACAATGATCACATATCTTTATATTTAAATGATTCCCTTGGTTGCATTTCATAATTGAAAACTAAAATTCCAACCCATAAGAAATAAAATTTCCCAAAAGATAAAAGAAGTGCAAAAGGGCGAGCAAGATACAAAGAGTTTGTGGGTTCCCAAAGGGGATGAGGGTGCGTGGGTTTTGGAATTTTGGCTAGGCACCAATGTCTAGAGTGAAATAAATATGTAGCAAAGAATATCGACTAGGAAGTGAGTTATGCAAAACCAAAGAGGAAACCGAAATACATAAAAGAGGCCAAATATAGATGTCAATTACTATTTTTCTTGCTTGGGAATCATATGAATAGTAATATGTGATTAGTACCTAAAAATGTAACCAATTGCAGGATTTAGTGTCCACATATATCTATATTCCTTAGAGTAATAGGATTTTGATTGAAAATATATTATATAAATTGTATATCTTCAAATGTATCATATCTAGTATTTTTTTCCATGTATTAAACACTAAAATAAACATTGAGTGGGAAAAATATAACTATGTCAAACAAATCCACCAACCATGTTAAGCGCTCTTCAAAACTCAAAATAGAACATGGAGAGCGACACATCCTAAATAGCCTTTCAAATCTGTCATTTTCCTTGCATAATAATACTAAAGCATTGCACATGAAATGTGCGATGGAAACACCGAATAGGATGCATATAATAAGTTAAATTTGATGGAGATAAATATCAAATGAGGAAGAGGGATAACAAATATGGAGATTGAATGGGGCGAAATTAAGGAGTGTGGAAAATATTGGGGAATCCTATGCTAAAATGTTCATTGTTATGACCATACATATATGATACTTCTAGCCAACTTGTTGATCTCGAAAGAAAATGTAAATATAATATAGGATGAAATATAAGGTATTAAATAGAGATAAATGAAACCAAAATATTCAATGCAAGCTTGAAGTTGAATGAAGTGAAAGGGATAAATAAGGAATTATATTTATAGGGTTTTCAGAGAAGAACGATGAACGAAAGATAACTAAAGGTGCATTTGAAGTGGGAAATAGAAATGTAGGACCCTTTTGTGAAACTCCCTTTCTGAAATGAAAAGCTCTTTATAATCATTCAAAACACAGATATTGTTGTAAGGAAATGACTAAAGAACCCAAATCCATATGATATTTGTGCATTTCTATAATTTGTTGGAATCAATTTAGTTAGGAGAAAACGCTATCGATATAATTATTTGATAACATTAAAAATTCAACAACTATTATCATGCATTATTGTTTGAGGATAATTCATAGTTGGCCTTTCTTTTTTGTGTTTGTATATAAGTGATGGTGTCGACTTTTGTAAATTTTGTTTTTTTATGCAAAGGAGGGTTTTTATTTCTGAGTTTGTTTCTATTATTATATTGTGGGTAGTAGGTTGCGGAAAAATATTGACACTTATGATATTTCCACCCATTGATATTTTGCCTTAACTAATGAAAACAAAATTTCTTCCCATTTTGAAACTAGTATATTATCATCTCGATAGTCGATTTGATGCTTTAGTATTGACAAGAGAAATTGAGATTTGGGGACCACGAGAGGGATTATATACCAATCAAATGGTTCCAATTTCCTTAGAAAATTAAACCAAACTGGAGACAACAATGTTAAGAGCTTGATTACGTAATTTGTATCTTGAAGACAATACATGGATGGTGAATATTTAAGTCAAATTACCAAGGTTCCTTTAAATTGGATCCCATCAATCCCACTCTTTGATAGGTGTTAGACCAAACAACCTTTAGTATAATAGGGGAAATACCTTTGAAATAATTAGATAAGTGTGGTCACATGGCAACATGTATAAGAAAAGAATTTATAATTTGGATGAGGTGAAGGAAAATGTAATAGTAAAATTAGAAACCGTGTATCAAATTTCATAAGGATAGTGTTAAACATAACAATTTGTAGTGGGTCTTAGAAAACTATGTCAATTGTGATGGTAAGTTAATCTTCATTTTTGTCGAAATGTCACCGACAAGCAGGTGGTGCTACTTGCTAAGGTAAGCTATAATATACTCTATATGCTAAACAAGATCGGGATTTTCCATGGAAATCAATGATGCGCATGTAGAGCTTGACAACATGAGTAAGAGTGCAACCCATAATATGAACATGCCACTTGAAAATCCACTTCACAATCTTTCGAGGGGTGAACATGAATATAGGAAGAAAATGTGATAGATTAAGTGGAATTTGGTTTAAGGATTTAGCTTAACTTATTTATGATCACAGAGTTATCCTTCCTGTATGGATTACGTTGATGGAAAAGTGAGCTATAAAAGTAATGGAGGGACAAATTTGGAATCCAAAAATGGATATGGAAGCCACTGCGATTGCTTTACCTATTATTACCATATAATGAAAACTATCAACTGATGCATGGAAGTCAAACCTTTACCATCTCGACAAATAAGGAGGAGCTCACTATGGCAAGGCGTTAAAAATGGAGACCAAATTTCAATACAAGTGAGGGTACTTTTTCGTCTGAAAAGACAAGTAATGAAAGGAATGTATAGCTCATTTAGGGAAGCATAAAGGAACAACTCGCTACTAGCTCAGTGAGTGTTTGGTGAGTCAAAAAATAAAAACATGCCAAAACCCCATTTGTTCTCAAACGACCAGAGCTTCCTTTAAAATATATTTTTATTAAAATATTTCATTAAAAATATTATTATTATTAAAAATATTAGATTTTATTTAAATGGTGGATAAATCCAAATTGTTGAATTTATGGGCCATGATGGGTGAATGAAATTAATAATGTAATTAAATATGTAGGCCATCATGTGCTACATTTTGGCCCAGAATTTATGATTCCTCCTCTCTTCTCTCACAGGTGGATTTTCTATAAATGTAAAGGAGGAACTCATTTCAAACGGTTAGATAGTTGGACATATTTTCCAGATTCCTCTCTCTTTCTACAAGTTTTGTGGATTGTGGGGACTTTCAAGCCTCTTTTCCAACATTGTAATAAAAACTTTTCCTCTTCCTTATGTAATGATGTTTTGTGCACATGATTAAAGTAATAAAAGCTGTGTTTTTGACTAATTATTTGTCCTCTCGATCATTCTAGCTACTTCTTTGTGCCTTTATCTTGAGTGCAACTTCAAGTTTCCATTGCAAGATTTGGGAGTTATGTACTTATCCGGGAGTGAATCTTCTCATGTGTTTGAGTTGTGGTGATTTTTCATCCTTCTCATTTTCATATTCCTTCACTTGAAAACTTAAAACTTTTCTAGCAACACCCTTTCTTGGTGCATCACCACTTCTAGTATAGGTTTTACTTCTTACAAATATCTCTCCCTAAATCCCATGAAAATGTTAGCATAGGTCTAGTTAGCTATTTTATTACATTAAAAGTAGTTTTGTTTTTAGATTAGGAAGAGAGAGCGACCTTCTCCATAGGTTCACTTAAAGCCCAGTCTCATATCTTGAGAGGTGATCCTATGATACCCAATCACACTGAATGTTGTATTCACCTTTAGGCTATTTTGGGGGTGAAGTGATTTGGTGATAACAATTTTTGGCATGCCCAGTGGGACAAAAGAGTCATATATTTCACAGGTGTGTGTATTTTGTTCACTTCATTTCATTAATTTGTTGTGCTCTTAGTGAAATTTCAGCCTTAGGAGGTATACCCAAGCACAATTGGTGAATCCATTGGTCAAAGTAACCCACTCTCTGTGTTGTAGACTTTCATTTTTACCCATTTCCATACAGTTTTCTTCCATATCTTTCCATTCTTCTCATTCATGAAGCGATGCAATCATGGCTTCATTTCCATAGTGGGATTCCCACTTGCAGCAAGTGGAATCTCTTTCCATATTCAAGATATTATAATCCACCTCCAGACCAGTTTTATGATGAATACCAGTTTGAGCATGCATGTCCACATGAGAAAGATGCATATCAATTTGGTCACCCACCAAACTATGGGGCTGATGAAAAACAATGGCATGAAGATTTTTGAGGCTATCTTACACCTGAAGAAGACCACTTGCAGAAGAAGGTTCGAGAGTTGGAGTATAACATGGTGCAAATAAGGATGAATGAAATGACAAAGGAAGCCCAGATTGGCTTCAACATTCCATACCCCTGGTCGCCCTATACCATGTGAGTTTAATCCTCAACAAAATCTTCAATTCATAATCAAGATGATGACTCAAGTTGGATAATGGATCAAAAAGAGGGATGCTCAAGAATGTAATGTTAGTCAATCCTGTCAATGGGAGGTCCCAACATTACCACCTATTAACCCTCTTTCCGTGTTTCCATCCATGTAGTTTCAACTTGAGCCCCATGATCCTAACCTTCCCGGTTCTTTACCCTGTGGTGAAATTCACTACTTCATCTCCTATTCCTCCAACCCATCATGAATCTTTTGTGCCTCTTTGTTCTAAAATTCCATCTTTTCTACAAGGTCCATCAAGAGAAGAAGTTGAATATCTTCCACTTCCTCAAATAGTGAGAGAATCAATCAATCCCAACTTGCCCCTTCTCTTATAGTCATAACCCATTTTGGGAGGAGAATCATCAAGAAATGAAAAAAGGGAGGAGTATATGGTTGAGGAGACTAGTAAGGAAGATCTTGCAAACAAATTGAAGGAGTGGGCTTCAAACTTAACATCAAGCAAACTCCACTTCTGACCAAACCTTCTTCCAAAGTTGAGGCTCAAGAACAAGTAGAACAAACTAGTTTTGTACTAGAAATAAATTCTAGAGATGAAGGATGAAGACCAAAACTCTACCTATTCGAATTAAGTATCCATATTGATTGCATATCATTTAATGAGGTTGAATCACCGCAAGTGGAAAAACCATTGTAGAAGAGTAAGAGCCAACTTCAAATCTGCTAGGAGAAAAGCATGTGCAAGTTGAAGAAGGAATACTCTCAAGTGTACAAGGTAATTCTAATGAGTGCAATGATCCCAACTGCCATGCATGTCAAGAGCTTGTAGAATTTTTTTGAATGTTGCATTATTCCTCCAAATTCATTACCGCATACTACAGCTAGTCATGAAGAGCTTCTGGTTGTGAAAAAATACCATGTAGGTTCAAGAGGTCTCCTATGTAAGTTTAGAGGTTTCAAATCCTTTCTCCTCTTTCTCTTTGAAAAAATCTTATTTCTTAGATGGATTTTATCTTTCTAATTTCATGTTTGAAAATGAGGACAATCAAGGTGAAAAAATTCATATCCGAGAGAATATCATGGCTAAAGAAGTTGAAACCTTGCACACAATTAAGCATTGGAGAAGTAGACTATTTGTCAAATTTGGAGGAGTTCTTGTTGAACAAGAGCCTCTGGAACTGGGTAATTTGGTTGTCCCATTTCCTCATTTCCAATACAAAAGGCTTGTTTCCTCAAAAGAAGACATGGAAGAAGCTAGTACAGCTTTGAAATAATTTTACAGAGATGATATCATTGAGAATTTTTTCTCTCAATTGGGGAATCCAATTTAGTTGATGAACCAATGATGAAGAAAGGAATTCTTATATGAGAAGCGTATTTTAGAATTTACAGCGGTTCAAGATTAGAGACTCATGAAAAATTCAAAAGAGTCAAATGCATGTTTTGGAATATTTTCTTATTGTCAAAGAAGGAAAAGGGTACAAAGAGGACATCGATTAAACACCAGCTTATCAAGGAACTTCTTTGAGGAATCCATTAGAAGGGAAGTTGGATTTTGAAACAATGGGCATATTCAAGGATGCAACCATGTCCCATCAAGTACATGGCTTCGTTAAAGCCAAAAGAAGCCATAACTAGTCACATTCATTTTAGAATGCGAGGATGAGTTTCATAATCCCGAGGATCAGTTCTAATGCTTCTACAGGAAAAATGCAAAGTAACTAAAAGAGGCATTCTTTCTATTTCCAGTTGATACCTTGGTGAACTAGATGAAGAATCGGGCTTGTCTTTGTTTTTCACTTTGAGTATTAGCCATGCTCATTGTCAAATCATTTGCATGGCTTCCCATTGTGAGGAAAAGGAGATATTTTACACAACCAGTTGCAAGTTTTATTTAGTTCACTGTGCCTCACGGTTAGCGTAGGATAAAAATAGGTTTACTTTCAAAAGAATAACCACCTTGCACACTTTGCATGTTTCATTTGAAGTATGTGCGTTTTTTATAGTTATTGTGTGTGTTTTGCATCGTCATTGCTCTTGCAAAATATATCAAAATTCGAATTTCCACAAGAGGGAGAAACAAATCAATACTCCACAGAGTTCCATAATGTTCCAATTCAATAGCAGATGTTTCGTTTGAACTCTAAAATGTGTTTGTAAGCCGAACATTACCTAATTTAGTGTGTTTTGTACTTGCAGATGTATTATGTTCCGGACGGGTTCATTTATTATCCTTCATTCGTGGGTGGTGATTCTAAGTTTGGGATGTAGATCGCAACAATGTTCAGTATTTGGAGGTTAGGAGTTTCATCGTTTAAGATTAGGTTTTAGATTGACGAACATTAACTCCATGCCCAATGGATATACAAGGCTACTAGAACCATGCTTAGCAGGAAAGCATCCCCGAAAGGTCACAAAAATGTTATCCCTTTTTTTTCCCTTTTGGATAGATATTGAAAACATGGGAAAATCTACCCCAATGGTCCTACTTCCAACTAAAGATGATCAAATAATAAATCATAGTTAAAAGGTTTTTTTTTGTTTCCACTACCCTCTGTTTTCAAGAAAATTCTAAGAGGTTACAACAGATGATCCACAATTGAAAACTTAAGATGGGAGTGTTGAGCAAGCTAGCTCAAAGTTGAGCTTCCCGATGAACTCTGGTTGGATCCTATTTGCAAAGGCATGGTTCAACTCATTTTACAAGTGTCACAAAGTCACAAGTTAGGTGAGTTCAAAAATTGGCAAGGTTTTGAGATAAAGGATTGGAAAAGAGAGGTGATGATGTTGTTATATCGAGTGAGTCTCTAAAATGGCTTGGTAGTGGCGAGCTCTACCACGAGCTCAAGATTGAGTTACTTAAAACATTGAAACAATCACCAAGATGCTTGTAAGAGAAGCTAAGTCGGGCTTCGATCGAGGTAGAATTGATTCAAAACTTGATGCATGCAATGAATGGATGGCTCTCCATTGAGGGAAAGTGAGCTCGAAGATGGAGAAGTGACGAGTGACGAGGAACTCGCATGAGCTCAAATTCATGACACTGGGTTCAATGCACGACATGGTCCGTATGAGTGAGTTTTTCAATATAAGTTGGAGATATCTAAACAAAAGGGATGAGCTATGTGTGTTTATTGAAGAACTGATTGGGAGTGGACCGAGTAACTCAGGTTGGGGAGTTCATGGTTTAACTCACCTCATTGGTGGAGTTGAGTCGTTCTCATGCATTGCGTAGAGGAAGTTGTTCTCGTGCATAATGGCTAACTCACATCAGATTAATTGAAATCGATATCAGATCACGACATGTCAACTTGGTCAAAGCTTGCGAGTTTGAATTCAATGATAGTGGGGAGAACTCATCATTGGGATCGGTGTTATATGCAAGCAAGCTCAGAGCCACGGACCATGCAAGTGATTCGGGCCCATTTTAATGAGACTAGCAGATCTGAGAAGTGTGGAAGTGTCATAGGCATATTTGTTCATCATGGTGCGAGTTATAGGGATTCAGGTTAACGATTGCATCAGAAGATTTAAGTACGACTGATTTACTTTGAAGTGAGTGGCTAAGCTCGACAAGGATGTTTAGAGCGAGCCAGGAGCTTGAAGGTGGAGCTCCATTTGTTTGAGCTCATCATCAAGCTAAGGAGAAGGAGTAGGTTGAATTTCCACGCATAGAAACATGGTGAAACCGAGCCATGTTTTTACTTAATGTGTTTCTCCTCAGGTGCAAGGGGATCGAGCAATGAAGTGACTTAGCAGTGAGTTGCACAATTGAGCTCGGCGATGGGAAGACCACAATGGATAGAGAAATGAGGAAGTCGATGTGTGTGTAGGTGGACCAAGCCCATGAAGGTAAGGTGAGCACGGATGAAAAAATGATCGAAGACAAAGATGGATGTGTTTCCAGGATATTATCTCGAGACTCATCCATTGATGCAGACCAAAGAAGCAGATCTATCTAAAGGCGAGCCAACTAGACAAAGGATGGGAGATTTTTTATTTGTCATTGTGATGTGGTCTAGCTTGCGTGGTGAGGGAGTCAAGAAACATTACAGGGGAATCCTACGAGGAAACCTGAGTTGGGGAGTTGTGAAGACTTGTGGCCAATGGGGGATTCGAGGCCACTCGGCCAAAGCACTCTAATGTGGGATCAAGGGAGCCTTCAGGTTCCAAGATCCAAATTACCACTTCACGGGGATTGAGTCAATGTTGACCAAGTCTGTAGCTCGCATGACCGGACTCGAGGAGGAAGAATGCCATGCCAAGGAAAAGGCTCGCCGTAATTTTGCACGATGGTGGAAGAGTGGAGATAGAGAGCAAATTTTCCGAATTGATACGTGGGCAGAATGACATCCAAGGTTCGGAGTTCCTATTTTAGATAAGATGGATTCCGAGCTTGGTACGCACGTCACTCAAAATAAATTCGGATTCGAGTCATCAGGTGAGTTGTCGTGTAACATGACGGGTGTTTCCATGATACTCGGTGGAAGGATAGACGAGTGTTAAATACAAGACTGAGTCTCTGGACGAGAGTTGGCAACATAGGAAAGTAGTGCTACTGCTTTATGTTAAATGTCGAGATACTCGGTCAAACAAAAATGTGACGAAGTGAGAGACATGAAAAGTTTGAAGACCCGGTCAAATCGGTGGGGGACCTTTGTTTTCAAAAAAGCTCACCATATAATGAAAGCTATCAACCCATGCGTGGAAGTAAAACCTTAACCAAACCGGTGAATAAGGAGGAGCTCGCTGCGACGAGTCATTAAAGATGGAAACCGACTTAAAATACAAGTGAGAGTGCTCGATACAAAAGAGAATCGGTGAAAGGAATGTAGAGCTCGTTCAGAGAAACGCAAAGGAACAACTCTCCAGTCAGCTCGGCGAGCTGGTTGGCGAGTCAAGGAAAACAAACTAGCCAAATCCCCATTTTTGCACAAAATGACCTCGGGGGTCCGATCAAAAGGCCAAGCTGCCTTTACAATATATTTTTATTAAAATATTTTATTAAAAATATTATTTTATTAAAATATTTTATCAAAAATATTATTTTTAATTAAATGGTGGATAAATCCAAATTGTTCAATTTATTGGCCATGATGGGTGAATGTAATTAATAATGTAATTAGATATGTAGGCCATCATGTGTTACATTTATTGCCCGATTTTATGATTCCTCCTCTCTTCTCTTAGAGGTGGATTTTATATGATTGTAAAGGACGAATTCATTCCAAAGGTTTAGACAATTGGACTTTTTTCTAGATTCTGTCTCTTTCTACAAGTTTTGTGCATTATGGGAACTTTCAAACCTCTTTTCCAATAGGGTAATGGAAAAATTTCCCTCTTCCTCATGTAATGATGCGTTGTCCACATTATTGAAGTAGTAAAATTGTTTTTGTCACTAATTATTGGTCCTTTCATCATTCTATCTACTTCTTTGTGCCTTTCTCGTGTATGCAGTATACTTAGCAATTTAAAGTTTCCATTGCAGGTTTTGGGAGTTTTGTGCTTATCTGGGAGTGAAGCTTTGTATGTGGTTGAGTTGTGGTGCTTGTTCATCCTTCTAATTTTCATCTTCCTTCACTGGAAAACTAAAAACTTGTCTAACAACACCCTTTCTTGGTACATCACCACTTCTAGTATAGGTTTTACTTCTTGCAAATATCTCTCCCTAAATCCCATGAAAATGTTAGCATAGGTCTAGTTAGTTGTTTTATTACATTAGAAGTAGTGTTGTGTTTAGTTTAGGAAGAGGAAGCCGACCTTCTCCGAAGGTTCACCTCGAGCCCAAGTCCCACAACTTGAGAGGTGATCCCATGTTACCCAATCACACCGAATTTCATGTTCACCTTCAGGCCATTTGGGGGTGTAGTGATCTCGCGATAACACTACCTTACCACGTAACCTTGGACACCAAACACTCACATGTTGTACTTATTTTGGATAATTTAAATTGAACATTGTTATGCCAAATAAATGTTGTATATAATTATTTATTTTTATTTTCATATTCAATGTGCTCTACATGATTGAGAGGATGAGGGGAAAGACTATTATGTTCACGGAAGATTATTTGAACTTTGGGCAATGGGAATCAATGATTTTTCTCATGCACTTTGTGTTGCTAAACTTGAAATTTTCATTCGCCTATCGATACCTAATATCCATTTTAAAAATATTGGTATGATGGAAAGACCTCAGAACCTATATTCAAATACATAGAGGAAGAATATTTCACCAAAAACCGCATCCCAACAATCCACTCGTTCACTATTGTTAGACTAAAACACTTGATTTCAATAGTGTCAATGCGTTCCATACATGTAAAAAAATTTCCTAATAGGAAAAATATAATTATTTTTGGTTCAATCTCATCGTGATTCATGTTATCGTAAACCCTCCTATCTCGGGGTTAAATTTGACAGCTTAGATATTTTTATTTGAATAATAAAATATTAGAAAATATTTGCAATAATCCTCATATTTGACTTGCATATTTAAATTTGATTGTCATTTTTATATAAATTATAAAAACATATAAATTAAATATCCAATAATTGCTTTATAAATAACATTGTTTTATACTTTTGAGGACAATATTAAAAATTACTATCGAAAAATGTTTCAACAGGCATAGGTGGCCATCAAATTTAACCACCGCCTCCAATACTTTGGTTGTGCCCTATTTTCCGTCCACAATAATTATCAAGGTATATTTTTTTGAATCCTAACTTTTCTATATTATTCGTTTGTAACATATCTCGAAGAGAGCCAAGATAATCACTAACAAAAATAAGGAGATGGATTTTGAGGAAAACACATACAATTCCATTACCAATGCTAATGTTATGTTTGTTGTTGATATGCTCTAAAAGGTAATAAAATTTTTACACATAAGGATTGGAAAGGGTAATCTGCTATTATTTTAACTACATAGAATTTTCTCTTCTGCAGCTTTCGAATACATAAAACTACAACAATAAAGAAATGAAAGCCTTTTTGTATGCTCGTATCAACCGAGAAGTAGCCATGATTGAGGTTGGAAGAATATGGGAATGATGTTGAATATTATGGCCTTACAAATTCATTTCACTCACCTCAAATGCATCTTCCACAAGGACATGGCTTTACGAGGACTCTGCAAGTACAAGTTACCCCGTGTGGTGCTTTCAACACTCATTACATCTCTCCCAATTTCCAACCTATTCAAATAAACTCAACGAGGGTAAATTCGCTTTGTCGACCTAGCTTTTTAGGAATTTTGACCGGGGCATAAGATAGTCCATTGGCTATTGAAAAATTACTTTGATGTTAAAAACATTGGCACACTAGAAATACCATGTAGCCATAGTGCAAACATGTAGAAGGAGAATATTTCAATGTACTTTCAACATTTATTTAAAATCGTATGATGTCCATCCACTCTCGACCCTTTGTCGGTCTGAACAAACCACAAATCTAATAGGGGTGATCAAGGATGCATGACCAAACATTGCAGCCTCCACCACCAACATCATGTTCGGTGCACTGCTAATTCCACTGTTAAACGACAACTCATCTACCCATTAGTTTTCTTTAATTAAATTATTAATTCAGTTAATAAACTACAGAGTGGAAGTTTTTTTCAGTCATAGGTGTAGTTCTCTTTTTGCGCCTTCATTTCCTACCTAATAAATCGTAGCAATTACTTAATTTATTTTATAAATGTATTCTCTTTGAGCTTGTATGTACAATAGAAGGAAAACAAGACAGCTTTTGAGTTTAATAAAACAAAACTTTATTATTTTTTTTGTTCACTCACTTTGTGAGAAAATTTATTGTTATTTTCTAAGTGTTTTGTTTTCTTTGTTCAATCCGATATTCATTATAGTATAAGAGCTTAAGTTTGTAATCATCAATTAGTATCGGAAAGCGGGTTGCAGTAAACATTTATTTTGAAGCTGTAGGTTAAAAGTTATTTCAAGAGTTATCGAATGGAAAATGGATGAAATTTTTTATTCCAGCTTTCCATTGTTTACTAGAGAGAACTACGATTACTAGAGTATAAATATGAAGACCCTACTATTATCCCAAGATATCTGGGATTTAGTAGAAGGAGGATACACATAACCTATAGATTAGAATGCGTTAAATGCCTTAACAGCAAATCAACGAACTCAATTGAAAGAAGACAAAAATAAGGACAATCGAGCTCTTTTTGCTATCCAATCTACATTGGATATATCAATTTTTCCCCGTATAGTTGGTATGAAAATTCAAAGGATGCATGGGAGGCCCTACAAACTGCATACCAAGGATCTGACAAAATAAGGTTGGTAAGACTTCAAACCCTTCAA
The DNA here is from genome assembly GCA_018340775.1 of Taxus wallichiana var. yunnanensis. Taxonomy (NCBI): domain Eukaryota; kingdom Viridiplantae; phylum Streptophyta; class Pinopsida; order Cupressales; family Taxaceae; genus Taxus; species Taxus wallichiana. The sequence continues at coordinate 534,218,628 of CM031243.1, forward strand.
AGATATTTTGAAAGTTTAAGTATGAAGGAAGTTGAGTCTATTCAAGATTTTATTACTAGGGCTCAAAGTATTGTGAACCATCTCAAAACTCAAGGGGAAAGTGTCACAGAGAAAAAAATATAGAAAATATTTTGAGATCTCTTCCTCCAAAGTTTGATCCAGTGGTCATAGCCATTGAAGAAAGTAAGATCTAACCACATTCAAAGTTGTAGAGTTGATAGGTTCTTTACAATCTCATGAGGAGCGTATGCAACATTCTACAAAGAACCTAGTTCAAGCCTTCCAGTCTACTGTAATAATTGAAGAAAAATATACAACCCCTTCTCAATCAAATAAATCTCAAGGGGATTCTTCTACATCTAGAGGACATGGCAGAGGAAGAGGAAGAGGAAACAACAAAGGAAGAGGGAGTTCTATGGATCGTAGAAGTGTCTAGTGTTAATATTGTGAAATGTATGGACACAATGAATCAATGTAGAAAGAAAAAATATGATTTGAATAAGTCAAGAGCCAACTATACTGAAGAGTCTTTTGAAGATGTAAAGAACTCCACATTATTCGCTTGCAATTTGGAAAAATAACCTCAAAAGGATGTTTGGTTCTTGGATAGTGGTTGCTCAAATCATATGACTAGTAAATCTGATATGTTTTTCAAATTAGATGAATCTGCAGAAGAGTCAAGTAAATTTTGGTGATGATAAAGAGGTTGATCTAATGGGATAAGGAACCCTTGCAGTGAAAACTAAGAAATGAAAAACTACATTTATTCATGGCACTTTGCATGTGCCCAAATTACAACATAATCTTTTTAGTATTAGGCAGCTTGTAGCAAAAAATTACAAAGTTGCGTTTGAAGATAACTACTTGCTAATTTTTTGATAAATCAGCTAACCATCATCTTGTAGCAAAGGCTTGTATGATAGAGAATAAATTATTTCCTCTCACATTGCCATCCACTAAGATGCATGCCCTCAAGGAAACCACAAATGATTTGTGGTTATGGCACCAACTGTATGGTCATTTGCATTTTCAAGGATTAAGTTTGCTTCATAAGAAAGACATGGTGAGAGGACTTCCTGCAATTCAAGAAAAAGAAGAAGTTTGTTCACAAAGTGTGCACTTAACAAGCAAGATCGAGATTATTTTTCGGTGAAAAATCATGGAGGGAAAAATCTCCTCTAGAGTTTATGCATAGTGACATTTGTGGTGACATGTAAGAGGAATCTTTAGGTAAGAATATTTCCTTTTTGACATTTATTGATGATTTCTCATGCCACACATGGATTTATTTTCTTAAGTAGAAATCGAGGCATTTGAATGCTTCAAGAACTTTAAGGCTATGGCGAGAAAATCAAAGCGAGATAAATTCTCTCAAAATAATCAAAAAAATAAAAGGGGAGAATTCAATTCCAAGGAGTTTGCTGATTTTTGTAATACTCATGGAATAAAGAGATAAATGATGGCTACCTATACCCCACAAAAGAATGTTATTGCGAAAAAGAAATAAACATAAAATTATGGAGATGGAACGAAGTATGTTGCAGTTCAAAACCTTCCTAATTGCTATTTGGGAGTTACAGTAGCAACCACATTTTATATTTTGAATCAAAGCCCCACAAAATTACTTCAGAATATTACTCCAAAGGAATCTTGGAGTGGACACAAGCCCTCAGTAGCTCACTTTCATGTATTTTGTTGCCCCGCATATGTTCATGTTCTAGAAAAGAAGTGGAAGAAGTTGGATGCAAAATCCCAACTTTGTATCTTTGTGGGCTATTCAGATTCTAAAAAAGGATATAAATTCTATAACCCTGACACAAAGAAATGGATTATTAGTCAAGATGTGGTTTTTGATGAAGGGGGAGTATGGAAATGGAAAAAAGGAGTTCAAAAAACTACACCACTAATCATGGGTATTGAAGATGATCAAGTTCCTCCTCTCCCCACAAGCTCAAGTGGAAGTTTAAGCCCCAATTCAAGTATTTCATGAAAGGTACAAAGTTTACATGAACTTTATCAAATGAGTTTTAATGTGAATCTAGTTGCCATTTTTATTTTTAAGTTCCATTCAAGTTAACCTCTTGTGTATGAAGAAGCCATGAAAGAACAAGTATGTATTGATGCTTTATGAATGAAGATATGCATGCAATTTGATAAAAATAATACATGAGAAATAGTGTAACTTCCTAAAGATAAACAAGTGATTGGTGTAAAATGGATTTATAAGGTGAAATATCATGTAGATGGTTCAATTAATAGACACAAGGAAAGATTAGTTTCCAAGGGATTTACACAAATATCTGGAGTAGATTATTCAAATACTTTCACTCTAGTGGCAAGATTTTATACCATCAAGATTATATTGACTATCGCTTCACAACACAAGTGGTTAGCCTATCGATGGATGTAAAACCAGCCTTCCCAAATGGTTTTATTGATGAGGAAGTCTATGTGGAACAACCTATTGGTTATGAAATGCTAGGAAAAGAACATTTGGTTTACAAGATAAAAAAAGATCTCTATGGGTTGAAGCAAGCACCTCGTGCTTGGTATGAAAGGATTGACATTTATTTCTTGAAGAAAGGATTCATTCGAAGTCCCTCAGAGCTAACCCTTTATATCCAACATCCTGGTAATGATATTCTAATTGTTTTACTCTATGTTGATGATCTCATTTATACAGGTAATAACCCATCTCTCATGGAGAATTTTCAAGCAGAAATGAAAAAACAATTTGAGATGTCAGATCTGGGACTCATGCATTATTTTCTTGGAGTGGAGGTGCAACAAAAATCTGAAGGTGTATCCATTTCTCAAAACAAGCATGTGGATGATCTATTAAGCGATTTAGAATGATGTAATGTAATGAAGTTGCCACTCCTATCGGCGTTGGTGAAAACTTAACCAAGGAATATGCAAGTTCCAAAGTAGATGTTACTTGATATAGAAGTTTGGTTAGGAGCATCCCGTGCCTAACTACCACGAGACCTAATATTATGTATGTTGTGAGCCTCATCTCTTGGTTCATGCAGATCCACATGAGTCTCATTGGCATATTGTAAAAAGAATTTTAAGGTATGTGAGTGGTACACAAAGTTTTGGCATTCATTATTCTCCCACACATAAGTTTGAGCTATGTGGTTACACATGATTCCGAGTGGGCTAATTGAGTGGATGATAGAAAATCAAATTTTGGTTATAAAATCTCACTTGGTTTTGGAGTTGTCTCATGGATTACTAAAAATTAGGCAACCATCGCTCTCTTCCACAAAAGCGCAGTATATTGCAAAGAAGAATAGCTAGTTGTCAAGCCATATGGATTCGACAAATTTTGGAAGATTTACGGTGGTTCAGAACATCCAACCACTTTTCTTGTGATAATAGTAGTACCATTGCAATGATAAAAATCCGATTGTTTCATGCTAGATCAAAACACATTGATATTTGACATCACTTCATCAAAGACTTAATTCAAAATGGAACAGTGGAATTATAGGTTTGCCCTACCCGAGAAAGTTCCCGATATTTTTACCAAACCTCTACATATAGCTCATCCAATTCCACCATCAAATTACTCCAACTCATCTACCCATTAGTTCTCGTTTAACTAGATTATTATTTCAATTAATAAACCGCACACTGCGGGCGAGTTTCTTTCGATCAAATGAGTAGTTCTCCTCTTGTTTCTAGCTTCATTCACTTCCTAATAAACTATAGTAATTACTTCTTTTCTATTATAAATGTATTCTTTTTCAGCTTGTATGCACAAATGTGAAGGAAAAAAGACGGATTCTAAGTTGAATAAAATAAAACTTTATTAGCTTTGTTGTTCGCTCCCTTTTGTGAGCAAATTTACTATTATTTTCTAAGTGTTTTGTTTTGTTTTTTCAATCTGATATTCAGTATAGTATAAGAGCTTAAGTTTGTAATCTTCAATAACGCCTTCGACATGACAAGCACTTTATTTGAGATACAAAGGCATCAAACATTGCTAGTAAAGCAGAGAAATGGATAGTTGTAGTGAGTGCAGAAATCGGAGCTCTTCTTTACTAACAATATTGGTAAACTCCGGGTTACTCCGTACTATCATCATAATTAAATAAATGCAACGTTACGCAACCGTACAAAACAGAGCTCTCGCTAATAACCGTGTACCATTAGGGGTTAAATCATCCCTTCACACATAGATAAAGTTGTAATGCTAGTATCTCCTCATTTTACTATATACAAATTGATTGATTTGGATCTCAGTAGATTTGTATCTCAAGCGTGTTCTATTGTCTTTGAAAAGAAACTACTAGATACCATTGTTCTCATTTGTTATATGCGTAAGAAGTTTGAGGATTAGGAGGCGTAATATTTAGTCTGTATTGATTTTGCTTCTTCTACTTCTCAGCACCTATGCTTCGTGCCATCGTAACCTTTGCGAACCATTGTCATAGTAGATGACGGCTATCACTTTTTATTTCATGTTCTTTATCTTTTATTTCGAGTAGTTGTATTGATTAACACATTGAAAGTGCCCTTTCATGCTATCCCACTTTAAGTCTCTCAAAGATTTGTATCTTTCACTTGGTTGGTCCCATCCATCACGCATGTTCGTGACGGAGGGCAGCAAAATCGAACCACTAACCTCCTCCAAACAACTCTCGCCACCCACCAATGCACCACAACTAAATTTAGTATGTCAAAATCAAAAACTTAACTTTATCATTGACTGCAAACGTGTGTGATCTTTAAGATGATCGCTTTCACTCTTCCTTTGTGTGAAAGCCTCTGTTTATTCATTATCAGCCCGATTTTTAATTTAACGAATTATGTGCTCCTCCACTTCCCAAAAATTAAGTGTCATTTAATTTTTTTTTGCGTGGTTTGGAAAAATGCAGTATTGGAGATGAAAAGACAGAATAGAACGAAAAAAATATATGACAAAATGACTACAACGAAAAAGCGGTTACTCGAGAATTTTGACTTAAAAGAAAGGCCTATCGGCCAATTATTTATGTGTGAAAATTTATTTGCTTTGTGTATGTGACAGAAGCTGAAAGAAAAGAGCATCAAACAAATGTAAAAAATATTGAACCAAAACATAAATAATCCTATCGGCATATTTGAAACATAGGTGAGCACGACAATTTGTCCTTTAAATTTGTCTCTATTCGAATCACTCACATTATGTAAGTCATATCTAATTCAATTACTCGAAGACTTATAATACAAAAATAACATCTAAGTGCAGCACATAAAGTAAATAGGCACATTAAGTAAATAGTAAACTCATTGTCAAAAAGAGTGAAATTAATATCTAGCTTCAGCACATTTGTGGGCATAAAATCCGAACGTTCTGAAGAAGACATTCGTGACCATTTCAATGAAAGCAACGGAAGCTATGTGACTTAGCTAAGCGTTCTGTAGAAGACATTAGTGACCTCTTCAATGAAACCATCAATATTTTTATCGGAAGATCCACTTTTCCTCATTGCCTGCTTAGCTAATGTCTTCCACTTCAGAACATTCTTTCTCAGTTCAATCCGCACTTCACTTTCCATAATTTCCTTGATCGAGTTTTCCACTTCATCCCTGCCAACAAGTCCATCCTCTCTCCTCTTCAGTCTTATTCCTGTCTTCCACTCATCTTCTATGTATTTAGCATTAGTTGTCTGATCTCCCAATTGAGGAACTGCCAGCACGGGGACACCTGTGCTGAGGCTTTCTAGCGTAGAATTCCATCCGCAGTGGGTCATAAACACGCCCACTGAAGGATGAGAAAGTACTGCCATCTGTGGACACCATGGCACCACCAATCCTCTCTCTGCAGTTTCCTCAAGAAACCCCTCTGGCAAATCTTCTAGACCAGCACCTTCTTCTGTTTTATGAACAGGACGGATTACCCACAAGAATGAATGTCCACTGGCCTTCAGCCCAAAGGCTATTTCGTCGATCTGCTCTTCGTAAAGGACACTGAGGCTGCCAAAGGAAATGTATACAACAGTTGAACTCCCCTTTGTGTTAAGCCAGTCTATGCAGTTCACTGTTTTCCACAAATGGGCGCCCACATCTGTGTCCTCTGGATTATTTCCGTCCAAGAACGCCGAGGGAAGCAGGGGCCCTACCGTTACGATTGGAACGAGTGAGGCCATAGAGTTTATTTCGGCAGTTTCTAGCTCGTGGAAGGAGTTTCCGAGTATCCATGTGGGGTGAGAAATTGTACTGAAATTGTCCAACACCGCTCGCAGACCTGTTTTGTTGGTATTGGAGGGATGCAGAAACGACGGGAGGTCTTGTGGACGTAACTCTGGAAGTCCCTCTATACTCAGGTTACTTGCCTTCTCTGTTTCTTCCACTAATTTTACTGGTAGAGATTAGAGGTTTACAAGATTAACTTTAAATCCATTTGTCAAATCAAAGAAAAGTACAGATATCAGCCAAAAAAGAAATTCGATTTTTTCACGTCCTAAACGATAAAGATCAACAATAACACACCTAATCCTTTGTGATAACGGTAATAGATGGAGTAAACTGCGCAGGATTGCGTCCAGAAATATGCCGAAGGAATGCTGAGCTTGGTTGCTATTTCAGGAACCCATTCCAGGAAAGAATCGTAGACAATGCAAGAAACACTTGAATCCCCTTCATCGTTGAGCCTCTGTATCAATTTCTCAAAAGATTGAGCTCCAACCTTACGTAACAGATCCAAAAACATGTCTGGGTCTTTGAACCGGTCGAGATCTAAAGGAAGGCCGTCTGAAATTGTTTCGATCCGGATGAGATCATGAAAGCGCAAGGCCCCTGCATCCTGGGCTTGTATCATGCGCTCTCTGTTTGCCTCGGTAGTGACGAACGTCACACGGAGGTTTTTAGAAACGAGCCTCTTGGAAAACTCCATCATTGGATTCATATGACCCTGCGCTGGAAAAGGAAACGCCACTATATGAGGCCGCTGTAGCGGATCTATGGACCCCATAACCCTCTCTTCAAAAGCTTCAGCCTGCTTCTTGTGTGGGAGTGATTAACAATGGTGGCTATAAATAAATGAACGCAAACCGTTCGGCCGCTAGGGAAAATAATAAAACGGCACCTAAAACGTGACAGATTTCGTGAATGCAATGGTGAATTATTTAAAATTTCAAACCATGTGGGAAATGGACCTCGCACATTATTTTTGTTTTATGGCCTAAATGACAAATGTGCGGTCAATCAACAAAACGTCAAACCGAATTTCCTAGTGAAATCAACCACATCAAAACACCAACGAATTAAATGAGATAAAGAGAGATAATTTTAAATACCATAACAGATGTTGAGAATATATTATATACATCTTACACTTCTTTATAATTTATAAAACACCAAAGTGACAACAATAAGATATATATTGCAGTCTATATGTGTTGTGTGAGAGGTTATTAATCATATATATTTGTTGTTTAAAGGAAATAAAAAATATGAGGTCTAAGCTTGTTTGGCATATTTAGATGTTATAATTAGTGCATAATAAAATATAGTAAGCCACAATTTTATTTGATTTAGTGTAGTCTCTCAAGAGAAATTTTAAGCTTGCTTGTTATGAATATTTCATTTCTTAATGAAATTTGATCTTCTCTCAAATATCATTTATACAAAGAAAAAAGGAGAGGCTATGATGTACTAAATTGTTTTAAATGGACAAAAAGCGGTAGATGATTAAAAGACAAAAACAATTACCTTATATTGATCTATTATAAAACGTTTATGGTGACGATTGTATGTTAATTACATTTATCTACCTTGTAATTATTTTTAAAATATATTTAAAAATGACACAAAATTTAATAATATAACCCCTTACCAAAAGGTTACTTCATTTAATTAGTTTTTTTATTTTAAATAATTATCATTGATTTTGAAGTATATTTAAATGATTTGAATGGTTGTATTTTACTATTTTTAATAGAGGTTAACCCTTGCAAATAAATGAAATACATGTAATGAGTAGTTTATACCTAAAATAGATTTTAAAAATAATTCCAGCTTCTAATAATCTATAGATCATATCTAATTATGTCAAGAGGTATTCCTATAATAGAAACCAAAATTGTAATGGAGTGAGTTGTTTACTTTTATACTTGAAATTAGATTTGATGTCGATTTAATAGTAACAATTCACCCCAAAATTTCACTTCCATTAGAATGTCACTTATATGTTTTTCTTCTATTTTCTTACATAAATCAATCATAAACTAGTAATATTTAACATAACTAGATAGGTGCCTTAAGATAGACATCTCTTTGCATATTTTACATAGATATATTTAACATAACTATAATAGTTTTATATAAAAACAACATTCTACAACTGTAAAATTTTCTTAATGATGTATTCAACATTAATTTCTAAAATACATCTTTTACCATTATTATTAGTTTTTGTAACCTTAAAGATCATGCTAATTATTTGATTTCAAATAAACACTCATGCTTATTTGCAAAACTTAGTGCAACAAAATGGAAGCCACGCAAGCCTAATATTTCAGCAAATCCCTACTTGTCCCCGGATTCTTATATTTCCGTGAAAGATTACAATTCCGCGAAAGTCTACATTTTCACGGAAGTCTAAAATTCCATGCAACACTAAATAAAATGTGGTACACTAAAAATATTCTCATCAAAGCAGACCTAAAATTCTATAAAACCCTAAAATCTACACCCCCTTAAATTCCGCAGAAGCCTGCGTTTTTGGGGAAGGCTAAAATTCCACACAACACTAAATTGTTACGCAACACTTGATAATTCCGTGGAAAGAGCCAAAGGTCACGCAAAAGTGAAAATCCTCATGGAAAGTTGCACATTAAAGGAATGCCATGAAACATAGAGGGAAACTCCAAGACCTAATGGGTGGTTGACACATCAGCAACAACAACCCAAAATTTAAATTTGACAACCCCAAGGCCATCAACTGTGTGGAATGATATGATGATCCTTAACTGCTCATATATTTTAATCTAGCTCACCAAATAAGACAAATTTGTTATCATTAGAAAGGTATTTAGGAGAACTACATGTTAATAGAAGTTTTAGGTCACGATAAAATGCATTTTTGGGTTGAGAAATATGGAAAAAAATTAATTTTGGCCACTTTAAAGATATGTGATTTGCAAAATCCCTCACGCACATGTTGGGTATGGACACTTGAATGTTTATTGGTCCTTGTGGTTAAGGAAGTTATCGGTATATTTGATTTTTGATTTACATTTCCCCTTTTCTTTCTTCAATTGAACTTTTCAAAATAGAAATTATTAAAATAATTAAATTTTCCTGTTTTCCTTGAAATTTATATTTTAAATTTTACTATATGAGCTAGATGAGATAACTTAACTGTATTAGAAATAAGAAACTAAACTAATTTCTAGTTAATATAGTAAAAAAAAAAAAGTGAACAAGGTCCTATCATAATAGAGAACTTGTTCCGAGCCTTATAACTCAACTTTCATTGTAAAACATCTCGCTCCCAAATTAAAGGTTATGTTTCCCCCTCCCTAGGTAAGGGCCTTTAGGTACAAGACACTCACCCGCCCCTATATCTCTATCTAGAGGGTGGGGGTGCTAAGTAGGCATTTGTCATATCTAGATGGGCCCTATCTCTCTATGGGATGGGCACCGTTCCTATTTAGATTAGAGAGGGGGTCTCGTTCACAATAGGGGTCGCCATCTATGGAGGTTGAGGGACGGACCCCTATCTATAACTCTAAGATAGTTCGGGGTGGGGGCACCCCCCCCCCCTACCTATAGATCTTATCTTACCCAGATCTATATGGACGTGACAAAGAGCGGAGCGTACGTATCTCGAGTCGAGTGATCCAACCATACCATACATTTCTGCTCCCAATCTAATATATGCGTGTCTGGTCTGTATGTAGTTGGAGTATCGGAATGCATCATGCCCGGGCCCCCACCCCAATACAGAGTCTAGATAGAAGGGGGAGGGCCTATATAGATATGGCCAACTATGAGGAGAGGAGAGGAGAGGAGAGGAGAGACATTTATGTATGCCCATATAGAAATAGGGGCCCTGAGACTCAGTCTACTATAGATTGTAGTTATATATGATATGGCTAGAGGAGGATAACAACCATCCATTTAGAGAGCACCTTTACATTGCTTCCCGCCTAACTACAATAAATGGTAGGAAAAAAATTGAATGAGGGCCAATGGGCCACCTCGCATGAACCAAGGCCCAAAATGAAGTGAGGCGACCAATCTACTCTCCTTATCCGGTAATTCTAGCTCTCTCTCCCAGAGTCCTCTCTATCCTTTTGTAAGAAGAAAGAAAAAAACATATCTTATGTCATGCTATATCTATTCATTTCTCATATAGAGATATGGATTTCCATATGTGGATCTAAAGGGAGTACTAGAAATAACTCTATATAGCCATATCCGCCCCAGAGAGATATAAGATAGAGTCTATCTATGGCCAGGCCATGTAGATCTCTATCTATGGAAATTAGAAATTATATATTGAAAAGAACAACATGTGGTTTGACCAAATCATTGTTGTTTATGTTCCATCAATCAAAATCAATGGAGCTTTTTATATGAAAAGGACTAGGTAGGAGCTAATTTTTATTGTTTTTCACAGGTTTTTTTAATTATGTGAAAAATGAACACCGGGCGGAGCCCTTTATCGGGCTTGAACCGATGACTTACGCCTTACCATGGCGTTACTCTACCACTGAGTTAAAAGTGCTTTTGATCATGAAATGATCAATGGCTAAGTCGACTACATATCGGGTATATATTAAATAATATAAATGGATCCACATAGAATATCAATGTGAATATAGATAGATCTATATCTATGGATTTATCAATATTGTTCGAGAACCGATCCTGTTTCAATCATGTCAATTAGTACTATTGACCCATTAGGTATTCGATTGAATTCTTCGACTTTGTTATATGTTATAGAAAGGGTTAGATTTATACCCTAAAATTATCCATGATATACCTTCCATTGTTTTTCAACCTATTATTAAGTATTAATCCAAATTAATTAGGCTACATTTTTCATGATACTTTGTCTATCTCTTTGGAATTTACAATACATAGTAATACTCTGGTCAAGACTATACACTAGATAGAGTAATACTCCAGTCAAGACTATAGTAATACTTCGATCGATACTTTGCCTATCTGTCTAGACTATTAAACTTTATATATCATATATGTTATAGATTGGTGAGATTTATACTCTAAAATTGTTGAGGATATATCTTTCATTGTTTGTTGACCTATTATTAAGTATTAATAGGAATTGATTAGAATTTTTGGTCATGGGACTCTAGCTATCTCTCCTGGACTCTATATAGTATATAGTAATACTCCGATTGAGACTATAGAGTCAATATAGTATTACACCAGTTAAGACTATAGTAATACTCCGTTTGCATGACTCTACCTATTTTCCTAGACTATTAGACTATATATAGTATACCTCAATCCCCTCTCCCGATGACCCCTATCTATTCCACAGAGAGCCACCATCGTGGGAATTGGGATGCCCACTCGATTGACACACTCGATTAAGAAATTGACTCATTTGGGTCAATTCCACCTCAACCCCATCAAAAATATTTAAGTTCCGTACTTTTGTTTTGATCTTATTTGATGTAGTCATTACTTTCTCCATTATTGTAATATATTTTCCATACTCCAATTAATAATGTTTTATTATTGTGCCTCTCATTATGCTCTTTAACTTTTAAAATTATGTTCTTTTCTTCTTATTATTTTATGACATAATGTGTGTGATTCAATTTCAAAATATAAATCTTTATCACAAGACCAAGATCAAATGAATATATGGTAATAAACAATATATAACATGAAAAGCACAAGCAAGTGTGCAAGATAGGCAAAAAGAATTTATTATCTTGTATGAAGAGATCTAGACGATTCTAGGATGTGAACCGATCGAAACATGGTTGGTCTACACTGTGTAAGTTTTTACTTAGAAACTATAATCTGGAACCTTTTTGGATAGGACCACCTAGATAAGAACAAGGTTGCTTAGGTGTTGGAGTATGAATTGGGAACTAGTGTCTAGGTAGCATCTCTCCTTCTATTTTGTTCAAGGTATGATGTTTTCTACTTCTGTCACTTTGTTGAATGCACATCATTATACGCTTCTTGTGTCTCACTTGTACCCATAAAAAAACCCTTAATACCTACACAAATATGAGGAAAACATTATATGAAACAAATAATGCATGTAATTTAATTGGACTAACCTCAACAATCACCCCGGCAATGTGATTGTCACTAGTATTGCACTACATTATACACTATATGTAGTTATTGTGTGTGTGTGTGTGTGTGTGTGTGTGTGTGTGTGTGTGTGTGATTTGAATTATGTATCTTGAAGATAGGTGTCTCTTTTCCCACTCGCACCTAGATTGTAGGCTACAACCATTTTGTCCCCAAGATGAATGTGGTAGACCGAATTAAGAAATAACCCTTCCTATGTATTGAATGATAAAGCCCAAATGAAGTCCTAGAATTTTTATATTTACCCAAGTAGTAGTTTTATCATGCAAAATGACTAGCCTAATAATTGAAAATTCTAAACCATGATAACTAAGCCATAGTACAAAATTGTTCCTCTTGATCACACTAAATACTCCTTGTGACCAACTTATCCCAAGTGGTACATTGATCATGGCCCGAAGGAAATTCATAATGTTTTTTCAAGCATACCTCATTGTAAAAATAAGTTTGATGAAATTCATGGATGACTTCAATAAAATTTAGCAAAAGAAAACTCTTCCTAGAGGCCTAAAAAGGCCAATTTTGTTTATTTTGAAGCCAATATCAACACCTTCAAAAGAATACAAAAGATCTAAAACATCCATAGGTGATGTTGGGGTGTCTTGAAAGTTTTTAAAGAAATTTTTAAATATTTAGGAAATCTTTTATTATTCAAGGAAAAGTTTTCAACAACAAGTTTCTAGGCAAAAGGAAAAATCATTCAAAAAGTGAAACCTAACTTTTCTAGATGATCATAGCCTATCCGTAAGGCTTTAGAAGGAAATCAATACGAATATGAAATCTATGATAATTATATACATAGGGGAACATAAATTTAACTGTAAGGTTTACAATTTTGTTGAAACATTCCAAAACATACAGCCTCTCTTAATTCTAGAAAACAAATGGGCCTTAATTTTTAATTTAAGGAAGACTTAAGTTTTGAATGTTGTTTTATTGATCTTTCTATGGCTATTTGTGGATTTTCTAAGCAAATTTGGCATCCCATTCTCAAAGACAATCACTATTTTCACTTCCTTGTGTCCCAATTGTCCCCTTGGGGAAAAGGGGGACATGAGGGACACAAAATTGCACACTCATCCTCCTCCCCAAGGTGCACTTGTGTGCCATGTGAGTCCTACTTGTCTTGTTTGTTGGATTTTACCCCTTAGTGCAAGGGGCATGAGGGAAATAAATGTCCATCCTCAATCCCTCGCCATGTGGGTGCACTTTTGTGTCCCAAATTTTCTAAATTTCCTTCTATTCCCAAGAGGAAAATAAAATGTGCCCCATGTAATTTCGAAGCTCATAGACTCTCCTACGCAACATCACCCATCCGCGAAGTTCTTTTCCCAACCCCTCATCTCATCTATTTCTCTTCCCATACTACCACTTGTCATAATAATTCTCTTAGGTGCACTTATCCTCACCTATTATAGTATTTTCCCAATTACATCAAATTTTAACCACATTTAAACCCAACTTTAACCTAGGTTATTAACATTATTAGAAGGGTGATTTAAAAGTTTATTAAAAATATTTTGTAACTCTTTTCTTTTGCATAGATCTTCATTTCTTCATATGATGATGCAAAAAGACCCTTAAAAATCCAATTTTTAATAGAAGTGCTCCCGATCTTTGTGATATAACTATAGCCACCTAAAATAATATTTACTTTTATCTTTCAAGCTAGGAGTTTGATCAATGTGAAAACTTTCAAAAATCTCTGTCTCAGAACACATTTGGAATATTGTAACAAAAATTAATTAATGCCCTAAATTTTTCACATCATCAAACTGAAATTCCAAACTATAAAAACTCCTTAAATTTCATAGAGATTGAGAAGACAAAAATTATGAAATTTGGAGTAGAAGACCTTTATTTATAATGGAACATTTTGACATTGTTTTCGATGTAACCCAAAACAGGTAAGTCCAGTTCTAAAATAACACATTATCTTAACAATAGATTATTAAAAATAGTAAGTTTCCCAAAGTGATGAATTCTCAACATTTGTAATATCCTAAAAAAGTAAGAAACAACAAAAGGGTAATTCAGAAACTTTCTAAAAATAGCAATATTCGGGAAAATGGGAATCTAAAAATAGAAAGTTTATAAAATTGGTAAACCTTCATCAATTTCAATGATCCAAATAAACCGAAGGCATCGGAGGAAAAAAATTGAACACTTTCTGAAAATAGAACTCTTGGATACCGACAAAAATATATGTCTTGGAATTCCTTTCCAAAAATTTCAATTCCTTCTACTAAAAACATGTCTTGAAATTAAGTCTTGAAAGTTATCGCATCTTCCATTCTACTTATATTTTTCTTTAACTATCATTAAGGCTAGGAATGTGTTTCCTAGCCCAAATAGAAAGGAAACATTCCATGGAGTCTTAAAGTATTAGTTTTGAAGTGATCTTCAAAATCACAACTTGATGGAAGTAAATGGAATGACTAGAAAATACCACCTTGAGTGATACTAGAAATCATCTTAGGATTCAAAACAATGTATACATCTTTGTAGTATATCTAAACACTTAACTAGTTCTATGTGACAAGATTAGTGAAATTTGGAGGTTGGAAACATGTGAGTCATCTTTGAGTTCTATTTCCGCTTAGGAGAAAATTGATCAAAAGAGTATTTAGATGTTGTAGGTATATTTTAACTCAAGTGTCATCATGTTCAAAAGTGAAATGGGAAACTCATGGGTAATTTGAGGGTCATCATATCCTCAATCTGCCAAAATATCTTCAACAAACAAGTTTAAGTGAGCTAATCAAGCTTATCAAGGAACTTAAAAACCATCATGTGTGAAGAATGAATAATTCTTATTTTCGTATGGAAAGCATATGAGAAAGAAGGAATAAAATCAAAACCAGACCCCATTTCAAAGTCAACCAAGGGCCATTGAATAAGAACATTAAAAAATAAATAGGATGAAAAGAGTGAACACAAAGGTTCCCTATTCTATAAATCTTCATAAGAAGGTTAGATAGATCAAGACCCTCTATATTCTATTGAGTCATGTGATATTGATCTATCACTACCTACCATGCTTAATCCACATTCGGTATGTCTTTCTCGATGGGAAAACCTTATCATAATGATAAAAATATGATCCCTCACTAATTCTTGATGGTTTTCATATGACTAACATCATGTCTTCTCCTAAAAATCCATTCCCATGGATTCAAGAGTTACTCATGAGTTAACCATTAATGACACAAGAAGTTATAATGCTAGAATTAGGGGCCATTGCAATGATCTCAAAGACCAAATGAGGTAGGAAGGCACATGTAGCTTCTCTCCAAGGTTAATTTTAGTGGTGAATATTCATAATTTGGCGAATATTCCATTTTTGGAAAATTTTAAAAGACAATTTTTATTGAGTAGATCGAGTGTATTGTTACTTTAAAATTTAGATAGTATAAATTTTTTTAGGTGTCGAAACCCACCGTTGAAAACTAATGCTATATAAACCTAGGTAATTTTTCTAGTGGTATACTAGTAACTTCTTAAGGTCTTGTCGAATTAAGTGTAAATTACAAGCGCGATCTAAGCGACCATAAGGTTGTTGACATGTGACAAGGGAGGGTTACAGGTGGGTGAAAAATGAGTGTTGTTGACAAGTGAAAAGGGGGTTGCAGACGGTTGAAAAAATGAAGCATTTTTTTGGTGTCATGCAACAACAAGGTTTGTTGTCGCATGACAACAAGCCTTGTTATCATGTGAAAACAAGGTTTGTTGTTGTGCGATAGTAGGGTTTCTTTGCTCGACACAAAAAAATGCTTTGAGTTCTCCCCTTAAGAAAATGACAGGCAAAAATTTGAATTTGAAATCCTGGAAAATATGGCTTTCCTGAGATGAAAGTGGTTTTGAGGTTTATTCATTGGGATTTTCCACCTTGAATTTACTGAGGCTTCTTAAAATGAACCCCGATTCTCTCTCTTTTAGTGGAATTTTTGGTAATCCGTATGTAGATGTTGCCCATCCAAAGGCTACAAACCTACAAAGAAAATTATTTTCGTAGGACTTTGAGTTAACTTGCATCTCTTTGGGTCAAGCTTCATATGAAGGTGACGCTCGCTTATTAAAGGAATATGTTTCTGCACACTTTCTTGAAGCCAAGAATACAAGATAATAATTGAGTAATTAAAGGATCATGTGACAAATATCACTTCTTAAATTGAACCTTTCTTGGAGCTCAATAGAGTACCTCCTCCCGATGTTGAAGACCTTTCTCCAATTAGTAGTTTCAAACTGAGATGATCAAGAAGGCACAAGGAAATAAAATACAATGGAAAGCTAGTGACATATGGATTTAGAAGATTATTGAAAAAGTAAAGGATTTACTTCTAGAGGTATTCTCTATGTTCAAATATATCCTTGTAACCATTTTGTAACTGTGAAATCCAACTCACCGTTGTATCACCAACCATAAATACATAACTTTGTCGTGCTTCTACTATCTGTAAATCTCCCGCCATGTATGAGTCTACATAACCATGCAATGTAGTGTCCGATCCACTCGAAACACAATGCTGCTCACATGGTCCCTCTCAAATACCGAAGGATCCACTTCACCGCCTTCCATTGCTCTCTACCTAGATCACTCATAAACCTCGCTCACTACTCCCACTTCAAGGGAAATGTTAGGCCTAGTTCATACCATAGCATAAATCAAGATACAAATCGATGAGTACGATACCTGGACATCTAGATTTTATCGTCCTCGCCTTGGGACTCTACTCCTTTGATAATTTAAAGTGACTGCCAAAGGGTACTAACCGATTTAGCATCCTGCATATTAAACCTCTCCAAAACCTTCTTTATGTACTCTTCTTTAGATAACACCAAATTCCTCTCTTTCCTGTTACGATTTATTCTCATACCAAGGATTTGTTTTTTTCCCCCAAATCCTTCATAAAGAAAGGAGTCACCTAGCTTATTCTTGAGTACCTTTATTTCCTGCATGTTCTTCCCTATAACAAGCATATCATCCACATACAGGCATATAATAATATAACTACCATAAAGAAACTTCTTGATGTACATGCAATGGTATGAGTGACACCTGGAGTAACCCTACTCTTGCATAAAGATGTCAAAATTTTGTACCACTGCCGTGGAGCTTGTTTCGTGCCATCTGAAGCTCTTCTTCAATTTTCACACTAACCTAACTTCCTTTGACCTCATAACCTTGTGGTTGTTGCATATATAATTCCTCCTCCAACTTACCTTGAAGGAATGCGGTCTTCACATCTAAGCGCTCTAAGTGCGGGTCTTCTACTCATTACTAAACCAAGAATAGTTCTAATAGAAGTCATTTTAACAACGGGAGAAAAATTTCGTCAAAGTCTATACCTTTCTTATGTGCAAATTCCTTGATCACCAACAAATCCTTGTACCTTTTCCTCCCTCCATCTTCCTCTTTGATTCTATACACCCACTTGTTCTCGCAATGCTCTCTTACCCTCGTGTAGCTCCACCGGAACCTAAGTCTAGTTTTCCATAAGAGATCTATGCTCTTCATCCATGCCCTGCCCCACTTCATCCTGGAATCCACCTCGCACTACTTCCTCAAAGCACTCGGCTCTCTACCATTAGTGAGCAATAAATAAGTCAAAGATGGAGTAAATTATTTAGGTTCCCTTCATACCCTAAAAGACATTCTCACCTCAAGAGTTTGGGGTTCTTGAACTAGTTATGCTTAGGAACATGGTACACTTGAACCAGCCCCTTGGACACCTTGTTGTTCGTAATGTCCTCTAAAATGTGTATTATTTCTTTGATTCCTCTTTCTATTCCTGTAACTGATCTTTATACATGAATTTTTAATTAAAGACAATATCTCTAGACCAAAATATTTTCTTGTCCTTAAGACTCCAAATACGGAAACCAAATTCATCCTCACCATATCCAAAAAAGGTGGATTTCTCATACTTAGCCTCTAACTTGGTCCTATCATCTTTATGAATGTGAACAAATACCTCACATCTAAATAATCTAAGAAATGAGTAATCAATTTTCTTACCAGACCAAGCCTCCTCAGGTGTACCTCCATCCAAATCCATAGAGGATCCTTTGTTAATCATATAAATAGTTGTGCTCATGCTTTGTATCCCAAAACATGAGTGGCAGCCCTCTTGTACCCTCATGCACCTAGCATGCTCCATGATTGTCTTATTCATTCTCTCGACACTCCATTTTCCTATGGAGTATTTAGAACTATTCTTTGCTGTGGATCCCATTTACCAAGAAATAATCAAGAAATTCATTGATGTAATACTCCACTCCATTATCTCGACTCCGAGACATTTCAACTTGAGACCTATTTCATTCTCAACCAAAGCTTTCCATCTTTTGAAGGTTTCAAAGACATCAGATTTCTTTCTAATGTAATATACCCAAACTTTTCTAGTTGCATCATTAATGAAAGTGACAGAATAACATGAACCACTAATAGAGTTTACCTTATTTGGCCCCATACATCTATATATACTAAATCCAACTTACCCTTCTTCTTGGTAGGTCCAACCTTGAGGAATCTCACCCGCTTTTGTTTTCCATAAACAGAGTCCTCAAAGAAGTCTAAATCTAACTCCTTTAATCTGAGAAACTTGTCCTTTATAATATGCATGCCCTTTTGACTCATATGACCGAGTCTCTAGTGCAACAAAGTTGCATCTCCATCTGCAACAACTAAATTACAATAATCAACACCACTGGTTAAAAACAAAGTATCGCTTTTCTTACCTCTAAAGCAACCATGAGAGCTCCTTGGTAGCCTTCCAAGAATCCATCAGTAAAACTAAGCGTACAACCATCACTCACCCTTAACCCACGATATCAAGTTCGCCTCAACTTAGGCACATGCGACATCCTTAAGTATTCATGTGTTCCCATTCTACATTTTCCCCAAACACAACCTTTCCCTACTATGCTGTATAGTTCATCATCACCAAGATATACATGTCCAAAATCTCCTTGAAAAAAATCAGTAAAGTAATGTCTATGTGGGGTGGCATGGAAAGAAGCCCCTGAATCTAACACCCAAGACTCAATAATATTATCTAAAGAAAGAATTAAGGCATCTGAAAAACATCACCTATTGCCACATTTACCTCTTTAGTTTCCTCCTTCTTGTTCTTCTTATCTCAAAGAGCCCAAAAATCTTTGTTATCATGATCAACCTTCCCATATTGCAAACATTCTAACTTACTCTTGGACTTTGACCTTCCCCGATAATTCGACTTCCCACGCTTACCTTTCCCTCTCTTCTTTTTCTCCTCTGCTCTCCACCATTAAAGAGTTTCTAGAATTATAAGAATCTCTTGTGCTCTTCCTTCACATTTCCTCACTTAGGATCACACCCATTACATCCTCAAACTTCAACTTTGAATTATATCAGTGAATTACTTATAGCCATAACGGAGTTGTCCTAACTATCTAGTAAGGAGCACAAAATCAACAAATTCCTAACCTCATCATCAAAGTTGATTTTTACCGAGTTTAACATACTCACAACTATATTAAATTCATTCAAATGAACATCAATAGAACCATTCTCGAGACATCTTCATATTAAATAATTTTTTCATCAAAAATATTTTATTAGAGGTAGAGGGTTTTTGATATAACTTCCCCAATGCACTCATGAGACCTTCCGTGGTCTTCTCCTGCAATATGTTGAAAGCAAGCGAAGATGCAAGGCATAAAAAAATTACCACCGAGTGCCTTTCTATCCAGTAACTCCCAATCCTCATCTAACATGGTTGTAGGTTTCTTTACTTTTCCAACCAAAGGAACATGGATGTCCTTTTGATATAAGTAATCCACCATTTGCATCGTCCACAAACCAAATTTATGACCATTGAACTTCTCAATCCTTGATCTACCCTCATCCACCATAGCTCCCACTCAAGCTAAACTTTCCTTGTAATTTACCACTTCAAAAAAACCACCAAAGATCTGATACCAGTTGTTAGGAATTAGTCAAAAAATATGTGGAAACAATTTCTCAAATCATAGCGAAGAGGAAACTATATAAAGCATAAGTATACATGCGAGTAAATATAAAAACATAAATAAAAAACACACAAAAGAAGACAAGAAAAGATTTAGTGTGGTTCACCCAATGTAGGCTACGTCCACTAAGAAATTTCTCACATTTTACTATCAACAAGATTAAAACAACTCTCACAAGTCTTCTCTCGCTTATGAACTCACAACAAAATTCCAAAGATGCTAAACCACGATTAACACCCAATTTCTTAACCTTGATCACTCTTGGTAACCTCTTGGTCACTAAGACTCAAGACCCCTTGAACACACAAGATATATTCAAGATACCCTAACACCTCTATTTATAGTATTACGATCCTTTAAGAAGTCCAAAAGATGACCCTAGAAGTTTGAAAGTCGTGACCTTTCATCTTCCCATATTTGGAAAAGAAACCGTCATGACCTTTCATCTTCCCATGGCTAGAAAAGAAACGGTCATGACCTTTCATCTTCCCAAATCAAACTCCACACTTCAATACTGATTTGAGAAGACAAAAACAGGATCCACACCCCAACACTCATCACTATGACGTGAAAGCGCATAAGCCTCCGCTAATGGCTCTTTTTCCTATCTGCTAGGTCACCCTTTTAAAGATCCTCCAAGTATAACTACATTAACATCTGTAGTGTCTGCATTATCTAAGGTAAAATAGCTGTTACAACTTGATCTAGACTGGTAGGTCTAGGTCCATGTGTAGGAACCCCTCATCTAGTCTGAACCTCCTGCACAAACCAAGGTGAGAGTTATTTTATCATCATCTAAGTTATGTTTCAGTTTTTTAATTTTTATATGTTTAACAAAATATCATGTAATGTTGTGTATTCTAGGTTTAGAGTTGTGTTAAGTGTATTTGTTTATGTTTCATGTTTTCAAGTGTGCCTAAGGTCCAAGCGTTGATCCTTACTTTGATAACAAGTGTAATGCCTACAAATTTTATGCTCAAAATCGAAGACAACTCGAAAGATAAATTAGAAAAATTAGTGAATAGTTTTTTTATAAAACAATAGCTATTGAAAATTTTAGCATAGTTCTCGGTTAACAAACAATCGTTTTAAAAACAATTAAATAATAATATTTAAACTCCAGTTCGGGTTTACAATCCCCTTAGTTTCCTCCTTAATTAATTTAATAACATTACTCAAATGTCATTTAATAATTTTATTATTTTAGGGCTAAGTCTAATTTGCCCTTCCATTTAAACAATACTATTAAATTTAATCCCCAATTATAAATGTTGTCTAATTACTAAGGGAATGAATTTACTTTAATTATCACAAGGTCATGGGTCTTTTATTTTTAAAATTTACTAAATAAATCATAATGGGTAACAAATTAAAGTTAGCTTCTACACCACTTAAGTGGCCCCATTCAAACTTGACCCATGCATTTAAATGATGATTTCACCTAACTTTTGTAGGGAAGAATCTTGGCCATTGGATATAAGAGATTTAAAACTAACCCTAATCACCTCTATGGAAAATTTTTATTCTTTCATTTGAATTATTTTCCTCATTTCTATTTTATAGGTTTTAAGGGAAGGAGAGGAAGCCATGGAAGAGGAAGAAGGAGCTTGGGATGGATACACACAACCCCAAGTTTATTTTATTTGCAATGAATTTGTAGGATTAGGTTACAAATTCATTTGTTAATCTATTTCAATGTATTTTCCCTTCTTGGGCATTTGGGTATTTTACCCCTTTGTAGATCTATTTAAAATGATGTATTTTTGCAAAAGATTTAGGTATATATACATAAGTTTATGAGTGTATATTTGTCTCTATACATATTATTTAAATGTATATATACTTTTGAGTGTATGTATATATAATACATGTTTAAGCCAAATAGAGGGCGCGACATCAATGCGTAGACAACGTGTATTAATGTTTTGGCCATTGTTTTTAAAATATTGAGTCGCAATGTTTGGTGGGGGCTCAAATTTACCCCACCCATATGTTTTTGTTAATAAAATAAGAGAGGGGGAGGGTCGCCGACCCCACCCCAAATCACATTAACAATGGGGTGGGTGGTAGGGGTGAGGTTGGCAACCCCTCCACCCCATCACCAAATATACTTCTATTTAAACAAGCCATGACCACTTAGGACTAACCGCAACAATGCAATAATCTTTTTATTTTTTATTTTTTAATTTATTTTATCAATATAATATACATATATATTAAATATTAAAATTTATATTATATAATATAAGTACATCAGTTTATTTTTAATAAATAAATATTTATAATATATTTAATATATATAATTTAATAATAAATTCATTTAATTAATTTCATTTCAAATGTAAATGTGGATATATTATTATAATTTGATTTGTTTAAACAATAAAAAATAAGTCGTTTAGAGTAGGGTAAAAGGCAAAGCAAGAAATATAAGTATTTCTACCCATTCAAAGAAGAATGATAATTGAACAAACTAATAAGATTGCTTATTCATTTCAAACTAAATTGTCAAGGAGTTCTTTTGTTTTAATTTAAGAATTTTCACCATTTACTACCTTTTCTCTAATATGCTAAAAATTGTAACTAAAATGTAACTACTTCAAAATGCCTTTCATTCAATAAAACAAGAATAACTATTCCATTTCCTTCACAAGATGTAAGTGATAACCATTTCCAACAACAATAAATTTTAACAAGATTCCTATTTCTTTTACAATGAAACATATCACGTTTTGGAAATAATGAAACAACTTAATTTCAAGAGATATGCATTACTATTTCTACTCATTTTAAGGTTTCTATTTCATTTAACTAATGTAAAAAGATTTGTTATTTTCCTTTCACAAACTAACACATTTGAAAATATAAATTTCTCATATAAACACTCTCAGAAGAGTTTACAAATTATAGAGATTTCAACGCAAAAATACAACTTTCTTTCAAGCTTACAAATTTACAATCATCCACTCAAAGTGGGAATAATAAAATGAACAATTTACAACATAAGGGATTTCAACAAGGCCAAAATACAAGTCTCCATTTGCATCCCAAATGTAGCTCCAATCTAGCTCACTTCAATCTTTCACAACAAGGATCACAATACAAAGGAAGGGGGAATAGGCAACACTCTCTACCCAACCTTTAATCCATTAAGAGGAGAATCCATCCCCTTAATGGCCCCCGAGCCCCAACCAAAGAACCATGAGGGATATTGAGCAACATTTGACAAATTTTCAACAAACATGGCTTCCACAACAACATACATTTCAAAATATTCAACACAACTAAAATGACATACTCAAAAAGTTTTATAACATCTTAGCAATACATAGGCTTGATACCAAACCAAATGGAGCAAGGACTATGGGTACCCACCTCCTTTTTCCTCTCAAGTGAAGTGAGAGTTTCACCCTAAGCCTTCAAGTGCACAAAAAAAAAACACAATATCCTTATCTCTCCCTTGCAAGTATGCAACAATATGACCATGATTTCCTTTTCAATCTGTATATGTGAAAATCCCAATCACACTCCCACTAAATGTATGCATCACAAAATATTTTTTCCTCCCCAATGGTCCCATAAGTCCATCTCCCACACCCAACTTAAGGCATATTACCCAGCCACACAAAAGCACATTCACAAAACTCATACTATATTAAACAAGCACCATTTTAACATTTACAAACCTAATAAGAAAAAATAAAAGGATGGAGATCCTACCTCTCCATCAAGCTTCCAAGAAAAAATCACTTCTAAATTTTTTCACACCTCCAAGCCAATAAAATTCCCAAAATCATCTCTAACAAACTCCAAATTTCAAAATGCAAAGGAAGAAAATGAACAAGTAACCCCATTCCATCAAATTTGATAAATAAATAGAAATGGAATGTGAGGATGATGAGGTGGATCCATGTAGGATGCCACTTCATCATTCCTCCATTCCCATACTCAAGTCAAAACATCATGCCCAAGACAATAAATGAACTTGTAAGACTATGACAACCCAAAAGACACTCAAACTTACACACCATGCCTTCTAAGGAAAAAATTAATTGAGGTAAGAAGGAAAGTACAATTATTTTCACTCTTTTACACTCCAAAAGGGATAAATAACTCAAAAATAAACTCCCAACCCATAGGTAGGGTTGTTGGGTAAATTTAAGAGGTATGGGACAAGTTTAGCTTATCTCGCAAGCCTCCAAAAAGGCCTCCCAAGTCAAAATCTGAATTTTGAATTTGGGGTGGAGTACATCACACACAAACCAACATAAATCTCACTTACATTCACAAGATTTCAAGGACCATCTACCCTCATAACTATCTAATTGTCACATCCTAATTTTAGTTAACAAATTAAGTAGGATTAGCTTAATTAAGACACATTATTAATTACTACCAAAGTGACCACAATTTCCAATAATTAAAAGCATAACAAAAATTAAAATAATATAACATTATCCCATGGCCACACATGTGAGGTCACCCCCCATGGGGAACCTCCTAATTATGCATGTAATAACAACACAACATAACATTACATACGTTGTCAAATTTTGGCCACGTTGCTTTGAACACCGACATCCTTCCATGGTTGGTCCCTATCCCCTTTCGATGTATGTGATAGAATGTCCTCTGAGACAACGAAATACCTCTATAGCCTTATGGGAGTATTAATAACATCCAGGCAAATATACATATAAAAATAAATAATCATCATCCAAAATTAGCAATTCTATCATCTAGAATCATATAATTAATCCGATTTTGGCATCCATAAAATCATAATTTTACTCAAAACATCTAGCATATGATATGCATCGAAAATACAAAATGTTAGTATAAAATCAAAATATCGCAAATCAACATGTATATATATCATCACCATCTAGTGCATCATAATAAAAATGTAAATCACATAATGTCAATAGTCCAAATATCCGCATAGTCCATCATCTCTGATAAAAATAATATACTCAAAATTCTAAGTAAAAATCCATGATGTATCAACATCAAAATGAAATAGTGTCGAAGAGGAGTGAGCACTACTGACCTCAAATGTGACCATCAATAAGTTGTGGTTTTCCTTTTGATTTTATTTGTTTGTGAGTAATTGTATATTCTAGTATTTTGGAGTCACTTTATTTGTTGTTAGGTACTTCTTTTAATTTAATTTAATTTGATTAGTTAGTGCTTATTAGGATGTGACAAAAATGGGGAAATAAATGTGAGTAGGTAGTCTTGGTTTGTGTTGGATTTGAAAGAATTTAATTGATTTTGAGTGGTGTGTACTCAATCTTTCAAGTGAATTTCGGATTTTGACTTTCTAGGCCATTTAGAGGCTTGTGGGACAAGTTAAGCTTGTCCCACACCTCTTAAAGTCACCCACCCACTATGCCTATGATGTGAGGGGATTATTTTAGGCCTTTTTGTGTGTTTTAATGGAGAAAAAGAGAAATTAATTGCACTTTTCTTACAAGAGTCTTTAATTGTGTCCTTTAGGGGTGTGGGTTTGGGTTTGAGTGTGTAAGAGGGTTGTCATTCCCTCAACCACCAATTTATTATGCTTTGGGGTTTGGGTTTGACCTTGTGATGTGGAATGGAGGAGAAATGATGTGGCATCCTACATGGAGCCACATCACCTCTCTCTCTCTCTTTTCTATTTATTCCAATTTGTTTGAGGATTTGGGGGTTACTTGTTTTTATTTTTGGTCTCTTTCATTTGGGGGTTCTTGCTTTTGGGGAATGGTTTTAGAGCTTGGAGAGGATGGTTCTTGCTTAGGATTTTGGAAGGCTTGGAGCTTGCTTGTGGATTGATCCTCTTACAATGGTAAGGTAGACCTTCACCCTTGTTTTCCTTGCTATTTTGTTGTGTTCATGGTGTGAATGGATGATTGTTGCATGCTTTTGATTGTGGGAATATAATGGTTTTTAGGTTGTAGGAGAAAATGGGGATTTTCTTGGAGGGAGGCATAAGAGTGTTATTGGGTATTTAGGATGGAGTATGGTTGGAAGGTTTCATCTTGTCGATAATTAAGATTGTGCTTATCTTGTTTATTTCATTGAGGGAGGCATAAGAGTTGTGTTTTCTGTGAGGGATGCATAAGAGTTGTGCTTTTTGTGAGGGATGTATAAGAGTTGTGTTTTCTGTGAAAGAAGCATAAGAGTTGATTTTGATAGTTTGATGTTCTTGGAGGGTCAAAGGTGGACACCCAAACCCTTGGGAGGCATAAGAATAAACTCCATGTTCCTTTCTCCTTCTTGGCTTTTGTATTAGCCTTTGTTCTTGGGAACTTGCATGTTTTTATTGATATTGATGTTGTGATTGTGTTAAATTTCTTGTTGATTGTTATTGTGGAAGCCATGTAGAGTTTCCAATGGTTGTTTAATACCCCTCATTGCTTCCTTATTGGGGCTTGGGGGCCAATGATGAAGAAGGATTCTCTCCCTCATTGGATATTTGGTTGGGTGGAGAGTGTTGCCTACTCCCCATTTTGTTGTGTGCTTGATTTTTGATGAAGATGGTGGAGCTCAAGTGAATATTGGTCTTGGTAGCACTTGAAGAAAATGAAGGGAGATTCCTCCAATTTTTTTGTCATGTTGTTTCCTCTCAAAGAGGAAGGCTTGTAAACTTGCATTTTAAAAGAAAATTTCTTGGATATTCTACTTATCAAATTTGTGATGATGGCATTTGTTGTATATGAAAGTGGAGAGCTTGAAATTTATTCTTTTGCATTTGTTGTAAAGAGAGACTATCATATTGTAAGAATGTATCAAGCTCTTGGGAAAATATTGCATTGTTATATAGCCATAGTTGTAATATTGTAAAAGATGGAAAGAAGAACTTGAAAGTTGTAGTCAAATGGAAAATGTATTTATTTCTCAAATATGATCCCTAGTGATCCCCAACAATAGTGCCAAAATTATGGGTTTCGTTATTCCCTTCATTTAATCAAATTCTTGTTGATGTCATATCAAACCAAGGGTGTGTTTAAAGCAATATGCAACAAGAGTAATCTAATCGATCTAGTAGTTTCTTGTAGTTAATTTTGTATTTTATGGGTGATAACTTCAATGTCTTAAGGACTTCTTGGTAAAACCTTATTTAAATAAAACTATGAAAACTTGTTAAAATAAACACATAAAATTTCTTGAAAGGAAACACACCATGTTGAATGAAAACACACTTGCTTGTTGGAAAATAAACACACTTGCTTTTGAAAGTAAACACTACGCTCAATTTAAAATGCTTAAAAACAATTGCAAGAAATATAAGAATCTATCTAAACACCTGCAGAGAACAAGTATAGAATAGATTTTAACCGAAAGAATTAAAATAATACAAAATTAACAGATCTAAGCTATTTCTTGTGAAGAAATATAAATACCAAATAAAAGAATATCCTAGTCCTTGGGGAATGGGCCCTTGCTCCTCCTTAAATCAAGATTTAAAAAACTAGAATTTCCTCAAATAAAATGGCTATTTTATTGATAAAACATTTGGTATTACAAAACGTATTGGATTTGAGTACTTAGTCTATTTCTCTTCTCTTGTTCTATATCTATCTCATATCATATCTCTCTTTTATCTATCTAATGCAGTCTACATTTATATACATTTTACAATCACAGTTGTCTCAATGATTCTCATGAAATCAATCATGCCCTAAAATATTTGATTCGGATGGCAATTAATCGATAACTATAGGATAACTCTCCTGGATCTGTGTTAAAAATCCTCATCCTTTCCCAATTGAAAGGGTTGTAGATGTAAAATCTCCATGTGGTTTAAAATAGATAACTCCCATCAGTTTCGAAACTTTGTAAAAGTTCTACAACCATAGGAAATTGTTAAGGATCAAAACTATGAGAGAGTTCCAAAGTTGAGCTATCCCCTAAGATTTCTAGAACTAAGTCCAAAATTTCCATAACTAAATGATGACTTTGGAGTTCTGGAACTAAGTCTAAAAGTTCCGGAACTAAATGATGACTTGTGTGATGGAGTTCTCGGAACTAGCTTGGAAGTTCTAGAACTAAGCTATGTAGGAACAGATGCTATCAAAAACATACTAAACACCACCTACTTCATTTCCTCGACTGATTAGACCTGCTTTATTACAAAACTAAATTTAAACACACATTATGTTAGGAATTTTAGAGTTTTAACATTAGAATCACAATCAATCAAAAGACAAACAATTACATCCTAACTCATATCAGATCAACTAAAAGTCACACAATGCAATCAAACTTAATCAAAAGGAGAGTAAGATGAGATCATATATTATACATTAATTGGACATATTTAGCCTCATCATTTCCCCCAAACTTACTTGTTTGTAAGTCCCTTTATAAATTTCATTCTTCAAAAGTGGGGTTATAAGTTTTGCATTCCATTTGATTGCTCAGATCAAATGGTTGAAACTGGATTTTCCAATGTTTAAACTTGGATGTATTATACCCTACTCCTTTTCTTATTTTCCTCTCCCATTTTCAAATTCAGTAGGGTCTTGAGGTTCTCATTTTTCCAAGGAGACATGGGGGTGAGAATTAGAGGGGGCCTTGTTCCATTCCCATCCATATTTTCCCATAGGTTTCATTGACTTGGGGAATTATTGTGCATAATGCTTTTTCTTTTTCTAAACTCCATATCAAATTTGTAGGAAATTACTTCCCTTCTTCTCAAAAAACAAGAAAAGATTCCCACCTAGGATCATCCTTCACAAATATCTTTAAAATTTTCCTCCTCATGGGAGGTGAAGGCATTAATACTCTTTTAGAGAATGGAAAGATAGTGTGTCTTGAATCTGCAAAAGGGATTCGAGAACACGGCGAGAATGGTTTAAGCCATAAAACTGATCTATCTCATAGACAAATGGGGTGTACATATAGGAGGAGTAATGTTAAGCTTTCACAATCATGACAACTTTGAAGAGGGGAAAGAACATTGCAAAATAAGAAGAATGGGTGCTGATCATACTCATAGATCGAAAAAAAGGAAGTACAAATAGGGGTGTTGTGTAACCCCATGCCTAAACATGGAAAGAACTCAATGACACGCACTAACGTATGGCGTTGAGGATGCATATGATGCCCTTAGAAGAGGATTTACAATTCCAAATAAGGAATGTAACTCCTGTGAGATGACATTGACACAATGAATGTCGATTCTAAATACAATACACTTTTCATTTGACTTCACCCCCATTCATGACTCTCGGATGAGGTGAGATGACTACCTAAATGAGTGGACGGGTCCCGACATAAAACACACTAATGAGGTGCCCATGTACAAGAAAACCATCCCAAGAGGACAAGGAAAATCCGAGTGGGAAAAACATCTACCAAGACCCCATAAACACTCTAAGAAAGATGTGTCATATGGGTCCCATCTCTAGATGAGCTAATAAAAGGGACCCATGTACAAAGAAAATCTTTCGAAGAAGAAGAAGAGAGAAGAAAAGGGAGACTATCCAGGAATGCCCAGAAGATGATTTCTAATGGACTCGGATCTGAATCTCTCCAAAGGTCTCCTGATCAAATGGATCAGGAAGATCCTCTGCCTCTGCCAAAGAAGGTGGCCCAATCAAGAAGTGCCTCGAGATAGTATATCAAGACTATTGATAATTGTTAGAAATCTTGTCAATCTCCATAAGGTGAGAGTCCGCAAATATAGATATATCATCAAAGAGCTCTTGAAGGGAAGATGAACATAGGTCTAGCGAGTGAGTTCCAAGGAACCGAAGGTAATGCCACATGTGCAGAAATATTAGAGGAAAAGAGGAACACCCGCATAGAAGATGTTGCTAATGTGATGTGAATCCTTGAGCATATCATCCTCCAAAAAAAAAGGATCCACATCTCGGTGGATCATTATAATAACCCTTTGAAGAAGCAATGTGGAAATGTCATGATTCCATGGGATGGAAGAATCTCCAAGGCTAGAATCAACAGAGATGATGAACTCCTCTGATAGAGATGGAAACTGAGATCCAGTAGCATGGTAGTGGACCTGAGAGTGCAAGGTCAAGAAGAGTCTTGTGGAGGAGAGTCACTAGAAACTATGTAGGAGAAATACTCATCCCATGAAGGAGCATGCATAGAAATATGTGTGGGCTATGAGTTTATAAGAAAAAGTATCGTGAACTCACTTTCCTCCATAGATGGAAAGATCATTAGACAATCCATAACCAATACGATGAGAGGAGGATCAAAGTCTCCATGAAAATTTTGAATAAAGATCCAAGCTCTATGAGAAGAGTCTCTATGAGTATTCTAATCGACGTCGAAGGTCACTCCTCGGTATAGTAAGACAAAGAAGCGATGTCATATCATTGAACCGCCATTCAACCAATTGGTGATGAATGTGGTCAATAGGTTCAACAACAATGGTGGCAAGATGCGAAGGTAACAAATTGAAGGACATAAGAAATGCTCCTACTCTTCCATTGTAGGTGTTTCCTAGTCCTAGTTGAACAACGACGTTAAAAATAGTCCATGAGCGAGAGATATGCATCATAATGTGACCCCCATTTTGTGGTGCTTTATAATTCAAATGATTACAACAAAGTCCTCATGTGTTGACGAGAACCAGTTTGTCACTCCCTTGCAATTAGCATAATAATGCTCATGGGGGAGACAACAATCAACATTTCATAGGGTGCAATATGAATAGTCCCCTCTCTCCGTGAGAAGTGGAAGAGGTTGTAAAGTGAGAGAAGCAATGATGAAAGAGCTTTGTCTAGAAATAGCTCTCACATCACATGAAAGAATGAAAGATCGTAAGTTACACAAAACAAGCTCACAAGTCCACAAAAAGAATGCATCAAAGCTCAAGAAAAAAGCTTAAAGTACTAAAACCCCCCAGTATCGTGTGGACTTTATAAAATTAGTGCATTTATAAAAATAATGATCCCATCATCTAGAATGTGAAAAAACATGCAAATTTGACTAAATAAGTGCTCAAATCCTAGCAAGAACGAATCAAAAGTTATAACAAAAAACAATTCCAACATACTTATGAGAAAAAAAGCTAATAATGTTGCAAAACATTTTAAAAGTGCCCTAAATGCATGCAAAAGGGTGTTGTATGGTACCCATTGAAATGGCATGGAATTTGAGATAGGGTTTGTTTATATTGTGAGGGGGATTAGCCTCCGCCAACCTCGACCTCGCCCTTCGTCTTTAACTTGTGCGTAGGAAGGGCATAAACAATCCAAAAACAACCTAAAAATTTACATTACATGCCATGATGATAATGTTTTTTTTGAAACCTTTTACCATTAAAAGGAATGAAAGGGCCGCATTTTGGAAGAGTTGAAGAGTGATAAGGTTGTGAATGTTGCAAACACGTTTTTTTTAGAAAAGTGAGATCGTTGCCGGCAAAATGTATTTTTCAGATATTACAGTGACAGATGAGAAGGATAGTGGATTGAAAGGCGAGGATATCCAAAAAAAAATAATCATGCAGAATGAGCTGGTGGACTTTGTAAGAAAACATGAAAATAGTTAAAAAAATGCTAGTCAAGGAAAAAACGTAGGTGTGATGTCAAAAACGCCGAAAAACGAGCAAAAAGTAGAAAGGAGAAAAAAATGCCTTGGAGGTGTTTCGTGACTGGACAGTGGAAAACACTCTAAAGGTCCAAAAGAAATGCTCCAATAGGTTTGAACGTGGGAACAGCTTTAAAAAAAACAAAAAGAGGTTTTGCAAAAAAATGTAAGAGAGGCCTCGCGGAGCGTGAGAGCGTTTTCGAAACCATGAGCTACGAAATACAAGTTTTGAGACCAGCAGAATAACAAACATCACAAGCATGCCACAAAGATCACCAAACACTCGGAATAGTCGAGTAACCAAAATAGTGAGTAAAAATAGATCCATGTTAGTAAGGCCGGGTCATATGCTGAAAATAAGCTCTTCTTTTACCCTCAACGCAAAATGAATCAACAAACCAACTGAAGAAACACACAAGACCCGAGCACAATGTACATCGAGTGGAGCACAAGATCTTAGGAAAGACTAAATATGAATCTCACCCGATAACTAAATGCAACCAAACACACATAAACTTGTAGATCCACCATGAACCGAAAACCATGAACCACAGATGAGCAATGGAGGTATAAATGCTCGATAATCGAACAAAAATATCCATTATGAAATGAGAATTTGAAACATCGAGTAATAAACAATGCACAAGAAATGAAGAGTGCACGTTCTTTACGATCCACAAGATCTAATACCATGAAAGAGGGATTAAAACCCGCAAGTGAGGATCAAAAAGGATGCGTGCACATCAACGAAGTTGACTCGTGAAGATGGTATCGGAGGAGAGACGTAATAATGTGCATGTAAAGATTTGAAACATGGGCGGGAACCTTGAAGATTAAGCATAAAAGAATGGGTCCTTGCTCATCTCATAGATCAAAAAAAGCGAAGTACAAATAGGAGTGTTGTGTAACCCCATCGCCTAAACATGGAAAGAACTACATTGAGACCCATAATAGAAGAGTAACTGAATGGCCACAGAAGAGGAGTTACGTCTTCCATTGATGTGTAGGGAATCTCATGTGACCCTCCTGACACATGGACCTACGATCTCACCTAAGTGAGATGTCTCACTAATGATAGAAAATACACACACCAACACTTTTCAAAGCATTGACTTTCCCACCCTATGACTCCTTCATAAATGAAATTTTTCCTCCTCATAGAGGTGAAGGCATCAATACTCTTTTCGACAATTAGACTGGACAGTAATGTGTCTTGAATCTCTCATCAAAGGCATGAGTTCTAAAATGTGTGAGGAAGGCAGAGGGTTTACCATAATGAGCTCTCATACAGAGACATGTTGAGCTAGCTTTCAATAAAAATTCAGATTCCTTTCCTTCCATGAAATTTGGTTTTTCAAAAGAGACAAATGCATTGAGTTGGCTCTCCCCTACATACAAATTGATCATAAATCCTATGTTTTTCTCTAGCATAAAATTGTAAAGATAAAATTCACAATAGAAGATTTTTCACGCTTAGAAATGGATAGAGAGTAAGCTACCATGAATTCAGATTCATCTTTTAGTTCATGTGGAAGCCCACATGCAATTCTTGACAAGATGCTTACCACGAATGAACTACTCTTCTTCCAAAAACACACTATATGCGGGAGAGAGGCCTCTCTTAGCAAGCAATTTTTCACTCATAATACATACATATGAATTTTTGCAAGACATTTATATTTATTTCCTTCCTCCTTATAAAAAATTTTTCTTCCCATTCCTTTCTTACCTTCATCTCTTCTTCCATCTTGGTCTTTAATTCTTCATTTGATGTTTTGGCTTCTCTCGAGTTCCCTACAAATGTCATTCCATAAGCTTGTTTGAGTGGAAAATAGGTTAACTCAATTGTGCAGAGGTTGTGGACACAACACTCTATTTTCTGGAAGCTTGAAATTCTTCCTCTTTTTCTATCAGTTGTTTCTTGGTTGCTGATAATTCCTTCAGTCCTGGATACAAGCTGAGTTGTTAGCTCTCCAATGAGCATTTCCCTTTGTTCCAATTTGAGTTTGAGGAAATCCAATTCCTCATCTTTTTCTCTGATAATGAGCTCTTCTCTAGACAAAAGAGCTTATTTAACTTGTTGTCTTTCTTCTTCCTCTGAAATTATTTGAGGAGTTGGGCATTCTTCCTCTATCAAAGGAAATTTTCCTTTTCTTCTCCTAGATGCCAACTCTTCTTCTTCATGTGGCAATGTTGATGGTTCAGCCAATTCTGAAAATCTTGCTCTTCAAATCTCTCTCTCTCCTCTTGTCCATTTCAGCTTGACTTGGCTCAGGAGGAGTCATGGCCATGCTACCCAAAATGTCAGTAGCTTCTTTTCCATCCTTTCCTGCTCACTCCTTCCCTCTGGGTTTCCCTTGACCTCTTATGAATTTTTCTTCTCTAGGGAATTTCAACATGCCCAGTGTGGATTTCCTTCTAGAGCTTCTTCTTACTATTCTTTCTTGCTCTTGCATGGGTGAGCTATCACCATCAGAGACAGATATTGGCTCCCTTGAAGCTGTTGTAGAAGAAGGAATTTCCTTCACAGGTACAAAAGGCTCTACTATTTTGATCTTTCTCACCGACCTTCTTCTTTTTGGTATATTTTCTCTTTCCATTTCCCTCTATTCTTCTACAGGGGCATCAATTTCTAGATTAGTTGAAGGAGAGAATGGGGCTGGAATTGTCCTTCTGATAATATTAGGGTTTTTCTTGAACTTGCCAAGAAACTTGTCCCAAATTTCTTCTCCATTCTTCTTTGACAAAAAATGGTGTTGGCATATTAAATGAATTAGACCATGATGCCTAATTGTCCCAACACCCCAGAATACCTCTAAGCCATGGTCTGAATAGAATAAAAAAGAAACCCTGAAGGTTTATTATGTACTCAGGTTTGGTGGCTCCATACTTCAGATATATGAGCATTTTTAAGACTTCTTTTCCCACATACCCAAATTGACCATCACAAGTTAAATATTTCACTATCCAAAATGCTACCCTGTTAAAGGGTTTGGGAAAACTAGCCCTTCTGACCCCTTTTATGATTTTCTTTGTATTATAGATGTACTGGGGTTTAGTTTCTCCTTCTTGTAGTAAGACTTCAACCAATTCTTTCAAAGTCCCTTGGCAGTTGTGGGACATGCACAATTGGTACTCTAGACACATTACTTACAATATTTATAGAAAAAGGAATAAAGATATTTCTCACCTTTGTCTTGGATTGTTCTAGGTTTATGATGAATTCTCTTACCAATTCGTCATTATGCCTTGAAAATTTCTTTAAGAACTCTAGCCATCCTGCATGCTCAAAGATGGATGCCACTTCTTCATCTGCAAGCAGCTGGGAATCATCCTCTGTTCTAATTTCTTCTTAATCCCCATATCGGCTTGAGTTATCTCTTTTGATTTTTTGTGAATTGGTTGTAGGCCCTTTTTCTTAGTTGCGGAACTTGGCTGCTTAGCTGAACCTTTGTCTTGGAACCTTAGTTCTTAGCTACGAACTTCTGAATTCTCTGTTCTTTGTTGTGGAATACAAACTTAATTCATGCTCCTTCCTCAAAATATCTTTGCAACTTATTTCACTTGATTTTGCAATAATGATTACTAATGATAACCATGCCACCACTTATTCCATCCAAATCATCTTCATGATTACACACTTGTAATCATAATGTATAAATAGATGACTCATCATACCTACTTTTAAATTAAGTCAAATCACACATGCAAACATTTAATCAACCCTAAATAAGTTAAAAGATATAATTACCATCCTTGATGATGTAATCCTTTTGCTATGATGACTCGTCATTCCTACAAGTGGAACAAAACATGATTAGATAAGACAACTGGAATTCAAAAGAATTCCTTTATTTGAACTAGCCAAAAAGAGGTCAACCGCCATTTGTTGGTTTTCAATTGACCTTTGAGAGAAAATTATATATAATTATTTTATTTTTTTTTTTTTGGGGAAGAAAATGCCATTTGCTAGTTTTCATCTTCTTCCCTTTATTCTTGGATCTATCATCTGAGTTATTTGATCATTTTGGAAGAACTAGGTTCTTCCATATGATCAAATTCTTTGTCTGCTTCAATCTTCCTCAAGAATTCATCCTTAGTGGGAGGCTTCCTATAGAGTTTCAGCCTATGTCCATTGACCAAGAGTGTTCTACTACTTGCCATCAATGGGAAGTAACTAAATAGAACCATTGTCAAATATCTTGCTCAATCTGATAGGGTCCCAACCATCTGGTTCTCAATTTTCCCTTGAATTATTGGTACTTAGAATCAAACAAGCAATGCCCAATCTCCTACTTTGAATTGTATTTTCTTGATATGTGTGTCATGTCATTGCTTCCTTTGCTCTTGAATTATCTCTATCTGCTGAAGTGCTTCCATCCTTAATTCATCTAACTCATTGAGTTGAAGGATTCTTTCTTTTTGAGCTGCATTCAACTCAATTCCCACCTTCACTATTGTCCTCAATGTCTGAAGTTCAAACTCTATAGGCAACAAGGGATTTTTCCCATAGACTAATTCATATGGTGAAAACCCTGTTGTAGTTTTCCAAGTTGTATTATAAGCCCAGACAGCTTCAGGTAGTCTCTTTACCCAATCTTTTCTCCCAACTTCAACTATTTTGGTAAGGATGTTCTCCAATTCTTTGTTTGTTACTTCAGCTTGTCCATTTGATTATGGGTGGTAAGGAGATGACTTCTATGATTGATTTGGTAATACCTTGTGAAATCTTGGATCATATTAGACATGAATTGTGGTCCCTGATCTGAAACTATGCTCCTTGGTGCTCCAAACTTTATCATAATTTTGTTCCAAAGGAAATCAACAACTACTTCCTCAGTGGCATTTGTCAATGCCTGCACTTCTGCCCATTTTGTCACATAGTCAGTACATACAAGAATATATTCCTTCCCTTGTGAAGGAGGATTAAAGGGACCAAAAAATCCAATCCCCATCTCTCAAATGGTTCAACCACAACTTGAGGTGAAGAGGCATTTCATTGGTGAAAGTTGGTTGTCCCATCCTTTGACAAGGATCACACCTCTTGATATATCTCTTCACATCCTTGTACAGAGATGGCCAATAATAACTAGTGCCAAGTATCTTATGAGCTAGTTCTTTTCACTTGAATAGTGTCCTCCACTTGGTTCATCATGACATGCTCTGAGGATGTCAAATATTTCATCCTCTCTTACACACCTGCAAAAGACAAAATCAGACCACACTTAAATAGCATTCCATTTAACCATTTGAATTGTGCACTGGTTTTAATTAACTTCTTTATTTGTTTCTTAGTGAAAGAAGGAGGAAACTTCCCTGTTGTAAGATAATTTTCCATATCAGCAAACCATGGTGTACTTCTGTGAGATTGCAAATAGTTGTTCATCTGAAAGTTATCCTTGACTGGATCTTGCTCCCCTATGGTGGTTAGTCTTGAAAAAAATCAGCTACCACATTAGATTTACCTAGATTGTCCACAATGGTAATATCAAATTCTTGCAAAAGTAATAACCATCTAATTATTCTTCCTCCAACCACTGGTTTGTTCATTAAATACTTAATTGTTGAATGATCTGTGTGTACAAATATCTTGTACCCTGTAATGTAATGTCTAAATTTATTGATTGCATAAATCATAACAAGAAATTCCTTTTCAGTGGTGGTGTAATTATTTTCAGTGGGAGTAAGATTCTTGCTAAGATAATAAATGGCATACATCTTTCCTTCCTCATCTTTCTGTCCCAATACTACACCAATGGAATAATTTGAGGCATCTGTTTGGATATGAAATGGATTTTCCCAATTAGGTCCTCTCAATATTGGGGCACTGATTAATTTTTCTTTAATTTCTTCAAAAGCATGCTGACACTTTTCATCCCAAAGAAAATCACAGTCCTTGGTTAGAAATTAAACATGGGGGCAGAATTTTACTGAAATATTTTATAAAGTGCCTATAGTACCCAACATGCCCTAGAAATGATTTGATATCTGTGGGGGTCTGAGGAATAGGTAAATTTGAAATGATCCTAATTTTGTTTTGATCCACCTGAATTCCTTTTTTTGAAATATGGTGTCCTAATACAATCCCCTCATCCACCATCATCAAACATTTTCATCACTAAGAGACAAGTTGTGTTGTTCACATCTTGTTAACACTCTGTCTATATTTCTCAAAGCATCTTCAAATGTATCTCCATGTATAGTGAATTCATCCATATATACCTCAACACAATCATTTGTTAGATCAGCAAAGATTATAAGTACAACTCTTTGGAAAGTTGCAGGAGCATTGCATAAACCAAATGGTAACACCTATAGGAAAAGGTTCCCCATGGACATGTAAATGTAGTTTTGTCTTGATCTTCAAAATAACTCTGATCTGATTGTACCCACTAAATCCATCCAAGAAAGAAAAGTATTGTTTACCTAAAAGGTTATCTAGGACTTGATCTATGAATGGTAAGGGAAAATAATCTCTCATTGTGGCTTTGTTTAGTTCCCTATAGTCAACACATATTCTCCATTTTCCATTATTTTTGGGAACAATTACAAGAGGAGATACCCACTAACTATCTGAGATAGGGTAGATGAAACCTACTTGTAATAGTTTTTCAATTTCTTGTTTGACTATATCCCTTAAAGTTAGGTTAATCCTTCTTTGAGGCTGCCTAACTGGTTTAATGTTTTCAGTATAGATGTGATGAGTGCAGATACTTGGATGAATCCCCTTCATATCTTTGTAATCCCAAGAAAATCTTTAGTATGATTTTTAGAACATCAAACAATTTAGCTTCTTCATCCTCCTTCAACCAACTATTAATGTTTAAAGTTTTACCCGGTTGAATTTCAACATGCTTGGTTCCAATATGTGATGAAATGATTTATGGGAAGGGTTTCATTAAAGTATTTAATGGACATGCATGTGGTAACAACATATGGTATGTAGCAACATCTCCAAAAGTTCCTTGAGACAAAATACTTGGAAAAAGGATAACAAGAATGAGAATTATGATACTTATCTCTTTGCAGGCCAAATTCTTCGTCACTGCTACTTTCCAAAAATTCTTCACCACTTCCTGATGTACTTGAAACTGAAGCTACTTGATTCATCCTCTCCCCATGAGAAATCTCATTCCTCCGGAGTGAAATCATTTTCAATCAAAGAGAACTGCTGTTGTTGTCTTGGTTCTGAACTAAATGTGGTGGTTCCGAAACTATAGCCGTAGGTTCCAAAACTAAGTTCAGGGTTCTAGAACTAAGTTCACGGTTCCGAACTAAGTTCATGAGGTTCTAACTATTTTTGATTGCATCGAGGACAACAAGTTCTCATCCAATGGTGGATTAATCATCTCTTCTACTTCTCTTACATGATCCTTAATGTGATCATAGCCAAAGAAGACAAATTTTCTTATTAGTTTTAGGAGAATCAACCCACAATTGTTCATGATTGTCAGTAAAAGGTCATGCAGTAGGATATAAGGAAATTTTTTAGAGTTCTTACCATTTGAGATTGTCATATCACCTGACCTGCAATCTATCAAAGCAACAATTGTAGCTAACCATGGTCTACCCAAAATAATGGGATAACCCAATGTTTTACCTTTTGGCTATAGTATAAGGAAGTCAACTAGATATTCCCATGACTCCACCATAACCACCACATCTTCAATAATTCCTTCTAGTTTTGCTACAGACTGGTCTACCATCTGCAATATGGTATTAGTAGGTTGTATACCCATTAATGGTAATGTTTTCAGAGTATCCACTGTCATTACATTGATAGAAGCTCCCAAATCTATCAAAACATTATGTACATCCTTATTTCCTATAGAGACAGAAATAACAAGACTTCCAGGATCTCCGTATTTGGGAAGTAAAAGTTTTCCTGCTAATAAATCAACAAGTTTCCCATCTACTTTGATAGTCTTGGGTTTTGTTTCTTCCTTCTAGGATTTTTCATACATAACATTTTGATTAATTTGTTCAATTCTGGAATATCTTTAATTACTTGTAACAATGGTATTTCAATATTCAATTTCCTTAGTTCCTGTACTAATTCAGACTCCTTGATTTCTATAGCTTCTTTGAATCTCTTTGGAAATGGAGTCTCAGTAGTGTTGCTTTCATATCGCTCCTTTTCTTTTCTTTTCTATATCCTCTTTTGGAACAACAATACTAGGGTTTCATTTTCTTTTGTCATTTCTTCGTATGTGATTATAAGGGGTTGATTTTAATGATTTTCCCAGATCTAGTTTGAATATCCTTACAATCCATAACATGTAAATCAACCGATTTTTCTGGTTCTGTTCCATAAACAAGAGTTGTTTGTTTGTTTCTTGGATTTGCTACTGGTTGTGCTGGCATTTGTGTTTGGACTACATTCTCAGTTTGTGAATTTTGTGCAGGAGATCCCATGATGGCATGTTGATTCTGATTTGGATATGTTCTTCCTTGAGAATAATTACTAGGGTTCCATCTAGGTTGTGACCAAGCATAAGGATTTCCTTGACCATCCCATGGTTGTTGATGTCCCTAAGCATACCAAGCTTGATTTGCCCAATCTTGAGGGTTCCAAGTTGGTTGAGGTACCCAAGGTGGTTGTCCCCAATTTTTGATATTGGTGAGCAAACCATGGCATCGTCCATGGATTAGAACTAATCTTGGCATAAACTTTGCCCTTAGTTAGGTTGTCTCTGAACAAAATTCAATTCTTGATTGTATATGAGGCACCCTTTGGTTTTTTAAGCTGATTCTTAATAATAGGAAGTAAAGAACAAACATCGATATCATGTTCTTTAGATTCCGCATATAAGACACATTTTGTTTTATCCAAAGGACAATCTCTTAATGCA
The DNA here is from genome assembly GCA_018340775.1 of Taxus wallichiana var. yunnanensis. Lineage (NCBI taxonomy): Eukaryota > Viridiplantae > Streptophyta > Pinopsida > Cupressales > Taxaceae > Taxus > Taxus wallichiana. Next base: position 534,259,346 of record CM031243.1, read on the forward strand.
TGCTTCTTCCTGCATCTAGGACAATACATAGCCAATGGTTCAGTTTTGGAATTTTCTTTAGCTTGTAATCCATCCATAGTAGAGGTTAATTACACTAAAATGTCTGTTTTAAAGTTTTCTAACTCATCCATTAGTTTGTTCATATCTGGATTCAGACTTTTCACTGATTTTCCTTTTCTAGGTCCACCTCTTGTTTTGGAATAGCTTCTACAAATCTCTTTAATTCCATTCATTCTTATCTGATCAATATCTCCACCTCCTATTAATTAAGGGCTTCTTCTAGATTCGTCATCCAAACCTTTAAGAAAATGGTTTTACTTAACTCCTTCTGAAAGCACAAATCCACATCTTTTGCTAACAAAGAGGAATCTATCTAAATAGTCTTCTATGTTTTCATCATCCTCCTACTTGATTTTGAAGAATTCTTCCTTCCTATTTCTCCCTCTAAAATAATCCTGGTATTTATCTAGGAAGGCATAGTCTCCATTTGTGCCCAAGTGCTAATAGAGTTGGATGGTAATCCCATGAACCACCTCATTGCTTACAATCCTTTAAAGTGGATGGAAACAACTTGAGTTTTTGATTATCTATTTTATAATCATAGGTTTGACATAGTACCTTGAACTCATATAGAAATTGGTCAAGATCTTCATTGGATGACATCTCTCTAAAGTGTGGGTAAATGTGTAGGTGAGATATTTTTCATTGATGTATCATCATCTCCCAATTGGATTGGATAGGTAAAGGTCCATATCAGTTCTCTCTCACCAACTTCTTTCGTGCCATTTTTAAAAATATTTTCTAAATTTTCCTCCCAATCAATGTGGTACCCAAGGTGGGTATGCCTTGGGGAAGGTGAAAAATTAGGAGTAGGAGGTTGATCTACCAATTGAGAATCAAAACTACTCACCTAAAGGATCTTGGTAACAAATCCTTCTAGGTTAAAAGTTCCACTTCCTTCGGTGATTGAATCTAAAAATTCCAAAAATGAATGCAATTATGTTTCTTGTTCTAATTCACGATAAGGTGCATTTTATTTTTCCAAAATGCTAAATTCTTAATGAATGCTTCTTCCTACATCTAGGAATAATACATTAAATGGTTCAGAATTTTGGCAACTTTACTTGTAATCCATCCATCAAAAGAGAATAATTGAACTAAATGTTAGATGCTAAACATTTCTTTAACTACATTAGTTTGTTCATATAACATTTTAAACTTCTTCGACTCCTTTTCCTTTAAGGTCCACATCTCAAAGGAAATATCTTCTACAAGGCTCCATCTTTCCATTCATGGTTATCTCGATTGATGTCTTCCACCTCCTATCAAGTTGAGGGCTTCTAAAGATTTGGCTCATCCAAGACCTTTAAGAAAAATGGTTTTGACTTAAGCACTCTAAGAAAGAGCAAATCTTTTGTCAAGATGATTTCTCAAGCTAATAAACACAAGAGAATCTAAAAATAAGCTCTTTTTCTATTCTTGTTATATTTTGAAGAATTCTTTCCCAAGGATTTAAGTCCCTCTATAATAATCCTTCTTCTATGTTTTCATCTTCCTCAGGATTTTGAAGTCATCCCTTTTCCTATGCCCCTAATAAAAATCCATGATTATCTAAATGGATAATCCCTTTATGAACCAATAGATTTGGACTTTAGGTAATCCTTCACCTCATTTGGATGGAAAGTGGATGGGACTTGAGTTTTTGATTATCTATCTTATAATCATAGGTAGATGTACATATTACCTTGAAATCAAATAGAAATTGGTCGGGATCTTCAAATGACATCCCTCTAAATGTGGGTAAATGTGTAAGTGAGATATTTTTCATTAATTATCATCATCTCTCCCCAAGATTGGATTGGATAAGTAAAGGTCCTATCGAGGTCTCTCTCAATTTCTCGTGCCATTTTAAAAATATGATTTTTAATGAATTTTCCTCCCAATCAATGTGGTAAGGTTGTATGCCTTGGGGAAGGTGAAAAATTAATTAGTAGGAGGTTGATACTCAATTAATGAATCGAAACTCACCCTAAATGGATCTTGAGTAATAAACCTTTCTCCTAAAATTTCCACTTCCTTAAAGTGATAATTAGCAAGAATTCCAAAATGGCAAATTTATTTTATTGTCTATAGGGGATGATGGTGCTTCCAATTCTTGATCAATTTCCTTACTTTGACTAGAGGATGTTATGAATTCTTGTGAAGATGTTTTTGGGAGGAATCTACCCTATGAGTCTCTTGGTCTACTCATATATTTTGTGATATAGTAGGGAAGATCCTTCAACTACTAGATGTATGATTTGTTGCTCTTGCTAACACTTAATTAGAAAGTTCCAACTAGTGATCCCCCGGAAATGGTGCCAAAAATGATGGGTGTCATTATTCCCTTCATTTAATCAACTTCTTGTTGATGTCATATCAAACCAGGGTGTGTCTAAAGCTATATGCAACAAGAGTAATCTTCATCGATCTAGTAGTTGACTGTAGTTATTTTTGTATTTTTTGGGGGATCTCTTCAATGTCTTAAGGACTTCTTGGTAAAACCTTATTTAAATCAAACTATGAAAACTTTTTGAAAGTAAACACACTGAAAGCTTTGCTGAAAGGAAACACACTATGCAGAATGGAAACACACTGGAAACACACTTGCTTCTGAAAGTAAACACACTTGCTTTTGGAAATAAACACACTCAATTTAGAATGCTTGAAAACAATTGCAAGAAATATAAGAATCTATCTAAACACCTGCAAGAACAAGTATACAACAAAATTTAACTGAAAGAATTAAAACAATATAGAATTAACAGATCTAAGCTATTTGTTGAAGAAATATAAATACCAAATAAATGAATATCCTAGTCCTTGGGGGAGTGGGCCCTTGCTCCTCCTCAAATCAGATTTAACAACTCATAATTCTCTCAAATAAGAATGGCTATTTTATTGATAAAACATTTGGTATTACAAAACATACTGATTTGAGTACTTAGTCTATTTCTCTTCTTTATTCTATATCTATCTCATATCATATTCTATATCTCTATCTATCTATCTATTGCAGTTTATTTTTATATACATTTTACAATCATAGTTGTCTCAATGATTCTCGATGAAATCGAATCATGCCCAAATAGATGCTGAGTCAGATTGTGGTTGATCAGATAGTTGTAAGATAACTCTCCCTGGATCTACATTCAAAATCTTCTCATCCTTTCTTGATTGAAAGGGTCATAGATGTAAAATCTCTAGATGTGGTTAGAATAGATAACTCCCATCGGTTCTAGAACTTCAGAGAAGTTCCAGAACCATAGGAAATTGTTAAGGATCAAAACCGTGAGAGTTCCAGAGCTATCCTAGGAGTTCGAAACTAAGTCCAAAAATTTGGAACTAAATACTAGAGTTCCGAACTAAGTCCAAAATTTCTGAACTAGATGATGACTGTGTGATGGAGTTCTAGAACTAGCTTGGAAGTTCCAGAACTAAGTTGTGTAGGAACAGATGTTGCTGAAAACAAACTGAACACTTCCTGCTTCATTTCCTTGACTGATTAGACCTACTTTATTACAAAATTGAATTCAAACACACACTTCATCAAGAATTCTAGAGCTTTTAACATTAGAATCACAATCAATCAAAAGATAGACAATTACATCCTAACTCATATCAGATCAACTAAAAGTCACACAATGTAATCAAACTTAATAAAAAGGAGAGTAAGATGAGATCTATCAATTTGGGGATGGGGAGGTCAACAGAACCCATCCCATATTATATGGGATGGGGTGGGTACAACTACCTCTGCCCCCTCCTCCCACTACACTAATTTTAAACCATACCATTGTTAATGCAAGTGCCCATTTAACTTTAACTTGCTCTGTATTATCCAATCTGCTAATATTCAAAACTCTTAGATTAATTTTATATGTGGTCACATTGTATACACACACACACACACACACCCAAAAATTTAGGTTATTTAGAGTGAAATAGAAAATTATATATATATATATATATATATATATATATATATATATATATATATATATATATATATATGTAGGGTTTACGTTATTACCCAAATGGGAATATACACATTGTTTATACATTTAACCTGTAAGTAAAATACCATATAAAAAACAAATATTGAAGGGAGATACATACCCGAAATGTGTAGATCCTAGTGTTAAGTAAAAAACTATTAACAAAAATGAAGCTTCCAACCCTCTCTAATGGCCTCCATGGCTTCACTTCTTCTCCTCCTCCAAACCTGCAAACAAGATTGAGCAAATGAATGAGAGATTAGGGTAGATGGGAATAAAAAAAAAAGCTATAAGGATTTTTAGGGAAATCCAAATCTAAGGGCTAGGATAGAATCAATCCAATGCTCCAAATTTAACCCTACACCACTTAAGTGGGGAGTATTTTGGTGGGAATGAAAACTTAATTATCTTGCATAGGTAATGGGGTGAATGGGGCCTAGTGGGGTTAGACCAAGTTGTGCACCCTTGCCCTTTTGGAATAATAAATCAACTTTTTGTGTATGGTTTTAACTATAGGATTATTAGTCTTATCTAATTAAATTTGGAATTTAATTAGGGGTCATTAATTAAATAAATTTGAGGAGATTATTGGGGCTAAATAATGAAGAGTAAAGATGAGCAATATTTAAATAAAATATTGGGACTTAATAAGAGAAATTAAATCATTATATTTTATTGGGAGTTGGGAATGACATTAATTTTGATTAATTATTATCCAACCGTCATGTTATTGTGTAAAATTTTAAAATTGGGATTTAATTAAATCTTGGCTAATGCTTTACCCCTTTTAAAAAAAATTATTCCATAATTTTCTTGAATTAAATATTGGGTTTTGTGTTGGGATTGCATGGTGAAAATGTAGGAATTACACGACTTCGACGAGTTATGTGATTACATTATTTTTGGTGTTGAGTCGCGAATTATGATGTTATTTTATCTTGTGTATGCTTATTTAGGGATATTAAAGGGTGGCAAAAACAATAGGGAGAGGAAGGATGCATGGAAGATAATGAAGGTGAGTCTCGATGAAATGCACAAACTCTTGTTTTCATTGTAGAGATGAACAAATGGAACAAAGTTCACTGCATCCTCTCAATAATTCCATTGGGATGTTGAAGATGCGAGTCAGCTGTTGTATAGATTAGTTACATGGCTATATTACTATAAGATAAATGGAGCACATGTATATTTGCGAGATCCGTTAAACGTCATATGATCTCATCTAGCCAAAAGTACAATATGTTACCAGACTCATAAATGACACCCTCTTTATTGTAGCTAATATTTTCAGGTTGGGAAACCCTAGACTATCAATCTAAACTCTCTATATTTGTAAGACAATAGATTTATTGAATAATTACAATAATGGATATTTTTCATGAAAATTCAATGTGATAATCACAAATGCATGCCACAGTACTTGTATTAGTATTCATAAATAACATGTAGTGCCCATTTCCCTTTGAAACTTTTTGATACTAATCATGATCATTGATTATATTATGGACATTATTATGGATTTTATTATAGTATGATGTTAGATGTTAGATCATGGATTATTGGTGACTTGATTCAATTATGATGCATGATGATTATTAGAGGCATTTTGGATATTGATGTTGATATATTGTTTAACATGTTTATCTTATGGATGTTGTTCGGACATGTGATATTTGGATATTGTCACTAGACCTAGAAATGAAAATTATTTGATGATGATATATTTGTTGAGTAAAATTACAAATGATCTTGTTGGTTGCCTAGATGTTGTTGTGATCCATATATCTAGATGATTTTGGAATTTTATTTATACTATCTTGGATGTTCTAATATGGCCACGAGGCCGAAGGAGGTATTCATGTTTTGTGGGTTAAAATATCACAACAAACATCGGGGATTGGAGTCCAACCACATTGGAATTCTAGATGAATTTGACAAGGTCACCATGGAAACTAGTATTTGTTTTTGTGTTTTTGTGTTTTTATGGATTCCCATGGGGAATCACCTTTAAATGTGACGATGGGATATGTGTATTTATTTATTATTTTCTTTGTTTATGTTTTCATGTGTTTATTTTGTGGTGCATCGACCCTTTCATTATTCACTAAATGGTGTGTAATATTGTAAGTAATCATGTTGTTAAATTAATTAATTAAAATATGTCATAAAAAGTAATTAATAGAGTTGTTCGGCCTTAAATTAAAGTTTTGTAAGAGATGTGTAAGTTAACTTTTGAGTGTGAAATACTCCACCTTCTTGAAAATTCGAATTTGTCCTTGGAGGCTAATTTTGGAAGCTTGTGGGACAAGTAAAACTTGTCCCATACCTCTCAAATTAAATTACCAACCATACCTATGGTTGGAGAGTTGAAATTAGACTTTTATAATACTTTTTGAGAAGGCAAATTATATGTTTTAATTACAATTTTCTTACATGATTTAATTTCAGTCCTTTGGGATGTGGATCAGATTTGAGTATGTAAGTAAACTATCATAGTATTCACCCACCTATTTATTATGCATTGGAGAATGAAGTTGAATTTTGTGTTGGGGTTGAGGATGTGTGATGTGGCATCCTACATGGGTCCACCTCATCCTCTTCCCTTCCCCCTTCGATAAAATTTGAATTCCTTGCCTTATTTTAGGTTACTTCACTTTGGAGACTTCATTCTTGGGTGAATTCCTTACTGTTTTGGGAGCTCATGCTTTTGGAGAAGTTTGAATATTGTTGCATGTTTGTTATTTGGTGGATTTTTTGATTGTTTTCTTGAAACAAGCTTTGCTATTTAGAAATTGAGAAACTCCATCATGGAGAGGTAAGAGCAGATTCTTCTTTTATGAATGTAAATGTTAATATGTGAATGTTTTGGCATGTTTTTGGGCTATTGTGTAGATGGCCTAGGAATGGTGTAGGAGAAGACTATGGGGTTTATTTTATGGGCGGCACAAGTGTGTTTTAAGGAGGTATAAGGGTAGAGGGAGTTGAGATTTGGGTTCCGCCTTACGAATAAATAACTTACATTTATTTACTCATTATGGGGTGCCATAAGAGGTTGGGGAGGAATAAGGAAATGTGAGGAATAAGGAGTACTTGGAGGAGGCATAAGGAATGTCGCGGTTTTGATATACTATATTTTGGCGGTTTGTAATTTAGGTGGACCTAATACTCATTTCCCCTTTTGGGAGGCATAAGAAGCATCCCCCATAGTTTTTTGATCCTTTGGCTTGTAATGAAGCCTTAGTAATGTTTTCATGCTTTAATGTAGTTTTAAACTACATTTTGTTTTAAATGTGTCTTTATTTTGAAAATGTTGCTTGTGTGTTTGTGGAAGCCTATTGTTTCCATGAGTTGAATCGCATATTCTATTGCTTTATGTTTGGGGATTGGGGGACAATGAAGAAGGATAGCTTATCCTTGTCATTATATGTCTTGGTTGGGTGGAGAGAATTTCCTTTCCCCTACTCTTGTTGTGATCAGAAATTGCTAGAATGATAAATCTACATGTTGTTGTTACGGAGCAAAAAATGAAATAAAATAGTTGACCGATCCTTGTTGAGATAAATCTTATTGTAACCTTCCCACTTGAATTGGATGAACTCACATATGTCTTGTAATTGAAATATGTTGTATTGAATATGAAAGTTGTAAATTGAAATGTGAAAGAGATATACCCCGTTTCTATTTTTGAAAGAAAAGAATTGTATTTTGTATGATGAATTTGAGGAATGACAGAAAAATTTGTAAGTTGTCTTTTGGAATCAATAAAGGAATGTATTAACTTTCTCAAATTGCATTGTTGTATTGAATCTAATCACTTAAATGTATTTGAAATCTTTGTTTGAAAGGAAGAAATGCGTGTGAGATAAATACGGAATTTTGTCTCTTTTAAATGTGTATAATTTGAAATCGAATTACATTTTGGTTTTGAATAGTTTGATTTGAATCAACTAAATGTATTAGATTTGAATTGGAATGTATTCTAATACTTGGAAGAAGAAAATGGCAAATATATCCTTTAAAATTTGATCTCTGTTTGTATTTTCAAGCTGGTAAATAATTTATCCAAAATGCCTGATTCGAACTGCAATGATGAAATAATAAACTAAACAATTAAATTTAAGAATAATCCTAAATGAATTCAATAGGAAAAAAATGCTTAAGGAATTTCTTAGAAAAGTTAGCAAAATCGGACTCAAACCGTATTCTTTGTCATTTTGATGTCAAAGTTGTTTTTTTTAATTGGGAGTCAATAAAACAAACTTACCTTCCAAATCCATCCTAAATCAATCTAAGAACAATTCTCCATGTCTAATTGATATGTTGAGAGAGGAAGAAGGACAATTGATTAAAATTTCATAAGTTAGAATCTACTAGCTTGCCTTTTAAAATCCTGTAGATATTTTTCTTGACATTAACTACTTAAAATTTATCAAAATAAAAATTTAATGATTCTGTGTAAATAGGAAGTTGAGAGATTTCTAGAAAGTCCTCATTTTTCTAAAACTGAGCTCTCTATAAAAAGTTATGGCCTTAAAGTTTTTCTTTATTTGGCATCAAACTAATAATTCTAACTCTAAAAAAAAGAAAATTTAGGAAAACTTTCCTTGCGGACCCGCTGGCCCGAATTTTCCCTAGCACTTTTTGTCAAAAAATTCAAAAGGAATGAATTCCCCTACTGCTCTACTAACCCACATGCCTTTCTATTTGGTTAAAAAATCACCTAAGTCTGAAAGAAATTTTTTGGAAAAATTGCCCCCACATATTCTTTATACTTGCCCTGCTTTTGCCCTTTGGGTGTCTTTCGTGGGTGTGCAACATTAAACTTAGCCTTTAAAAAATTTTGGGGATTTTTCCTAATTTTCCCCATTACCCGCCATCCTGTAACCAATTAGAGGCTGCCATGTGGCATTATGAGGTGTTGGTGGAGGAGCAAATGCTTTTTAACTTAGTGCTTCGGAATTTTTTTTGGAAATTTTTCTAAGTTTCCTCTGCCTCCCCACCGGCCCACAACAAATCAAAGCTCGACATGTGGTGCCTTAGGAATCGCTTGAGGTCTGCAAACCATTTTGAGCCCTAGCACTTTTCGGCCGAAAAGACATAATGTCTTAAATCGCTCCGATGGCCCAATTTTCCATCGGGGTGTTGTAAAGCCAACACGTGTCCTATTCGAGCTCATGGGCGCGTGGAGGTAAATCGTGATTTTCCTGAAGAAGGAAAATGTGCCAAATTTTCTCCTACTCCATTGGCCCATGCATGGGAAAATTTTCTTCCCTAGGCCCATAGGCCCGCTCTTGGGAAACTTTTACTCCCCGAGGTCCATCATTATAACTTGAGAAATATGAGGAGTTAGGAGGACTTCTTTATATCATTGGAAAGGTAAGGAAATTTCGTATCCAATGGGAATGTTTTAGGGAATTTTAAAAGTGTTGATTCTAAGAAAAAGAAATTTGAATATTTTAATCCGGTTAGAGAGTGGTGTAGTGTGAAATTATCCTCTTAACCTAATTGAACTTTCTAACCCTAAATTTTAACCTTGTGACCTTTAATAATTGTTAATAAAGAAATAAATATATTATAGCAAATTGGTATTGATACGGAACCTTGTTTGTGACATTTTTTTGTCTTGTAACTTTGGTTGAATACATTTTTAAACAAAAAAATTATTCCATAATTTTCCTATCTAATCTAGGTTGTTCCTTGGGTCTCAGTGGGTTGTTTTAGCGGGCGTTACACTTGGTATCGGAGTAGTGGTTAAAAATATTAGGCCATTGGGAACACTAGAAAACTTGATACATGAAACTTAAACCTAGCACACTTTTAAATCTAGAAAACAACTTAGTTTAGAAATCACATATTTTAGTAAACACGAAACTAAGTAAGACCTAGAATAAGGAGCTAACTCTTGTTTTGCTCTATACGCGAGGAGCGCACACAAGATGAGGAGCCTTTTCACATAGACCTAGGCATACCACCTCTAGATCATGTTGTAGAAGCCATCCTACCACATATTTTTAGACTCTTCAGGATGTTAATCTTGCTCTACGTGAAGGGAGGTTTGTAGGGGCCCATTCAATCGGACATGATAGAGTCACTTCCATTGAGGGTCATGTATCTCCTCGACCCGGTGAGGAGCATAGAGAGAGAACTTCCATGCGAGTCATCCCAGAGAAGAGTCACCACAGAGGGTATAGGGTGACCAAGTTTTAGGACATAGAGAGAGATCTCGGAGCCTAAGCTCGGGGATGAGCATACATACGAGGCCTAGAGGCTGTCGGACCATAATTCTGAGATCACATTAAGGAGATCCAAAGCTTTGGCCATCACATTATGCAGTGACATAGATGGATTTCGGGAAGAGGCTTGGTTAGCGAGCTTGAGCGGGTGCTTTAAGCTCTGTCCTTGTTCTATGCGACACAAAATCTCATGATGTGATCCATCTCTTGAGGAATGGAGCTAGTGTCAGGTGATGGACGAGAGGAGAAAAAGCTCCATGATGATTATGAGGCAGATTACCTTAGAGATCTTTGAGGAGGATTTCGGAGCGGATCTTATCATGGAGGTTCATATAGTAGTGGATAAATGAGTTCCATGACCTCGATAGGCATCTCTTACGGTGGATGAGTATGAGAGTAGATTTCGGATCTACTCCAATATGTTGATTACATGCGAGAATGAGTGGGTTTGGATCCACGAGGTTCATTTGGGGCTTGAATCTAGACATTGGAGGTGTAGTGAAGATATATTGTCTAGAAACATTACAGGCCGTCGAAGAAGGCATATATAGTAGAGAAGACTCGGGGAAAGACCCATAAGCTAGAGATTGAGTTAGGAGCCACATACGGTAGATGCATGACAACGAGATCAAGGGTCGAATACCTATTCCTTGTGGTGGAAATGGTTCAACACAGGTCATCTTTTAGACCATAGCGGCGGCAGAGTCCCTCCCACCTTATAGACCTCCACGAGAGGTTTGATGCCTGAGAGGTCAAAGTATGGGGCCTCCTCACTAGGGGTCCCATTAGGACACGAGGTGCATAGAGAGCTCACTTAGAAGGAGATTGCTAGCGAGAGACCTCATCGGACTACAACGAGAATCATCGGGATCCACACCACGGACACTGTAGAGTACTAGTCATACCTCTTACGGGGGAGAGGATTAGACTATTGTTTTGGTTATGGTGCTAATGGACATTTTAGAGGCTTACGGCGGAGACCTAATAACAAGGGTAAGACACGGATCTCGAGCCTCTTATTGGTGACATAGGGCGTAGTCACAAGATCTATGTAGTGGTTGAGAACCTCCGGGAAGAGCATCAAAGCACAATTATTGAGACTAAAGGTAGCATTGGTGGCATTCCTACCTCTATTTTGTTTGATTTTGGGACTTGATTCTTTCATTGCACCATCTCTAGTAGAGTGATGCGGGTTGGTGGTAGTTAGGTAGGGTCTTAATGGGACATTGAGATGGCTTGGTGCGAGATCTCTGTAGACTCCTTAGTCGAGGTGTGTAGTGGAATTGGGACCTTTCACTACTACTTCAGATCTCTATATCCTTGTTTGGATCTTATGAAGTCATCTTGGGCATGGGTGGTTATCTACACACGGGGTCGGGATGGATTTTTACCACAGATTATATCTTGTACGGATGATTTGGGAGTTGAGTTGGTGATTTCTAAGGTCGGAGACCCATTTCTATTCGCACCATCTCTGCTATGTAGCTTAAGCGGTGTGTGTGACAGGCTTGTTAGATGTATGCTATTACGTTGAGTGACAAATCGGAGGATGGGTCTAGTGGACCATCGCTAGATGATCATCCCATTTTGAGAGAGTTTGTAGATGTCTTTCAGGGAGCTACCGGGGTTACCACCCCCATGTGAGTTTAATTTCCATATAGAGCTAGTTGGGAGTCTGACCTATCTCACGAGAACCTTACCGGATGACTACCCCTAAGCTCTGTGAGCTCAAGTTATAGCTTGAGGGCTTTTTGGAGAAGGGCCTAATTTGTCCTAGTGTGTCCCCTTGGGGTGCACCAGTGATCTTTGTAAAGAAGAAGGATGGATCCTTGTGGTTGTGTATTGATTACCGCTAGTTGAATAAGGTAACGATTAAGAATCGTTATCCCTTTCCACGCATTGATGATTTGTTTGATTAGATGAAAGGAGCCACAAATTTCTCTAAGATAGAACTTAAGTCATCTTCTTGTCAGTGAGGATTTCGAGGCGAACATTCATAAGACTACCTTAACAAGATATGGAAATTATGAGTTCACGGTGGTACCTTACTGGTTTGACTAATGCCCCCTACGGTATTTATGAGTTTGATGAATGGGGTATTCAATACTTTCTTAGATCACTTCGTGCTCATATTCCTTGATGAAATTTTGATTTACTCACGTATGAGTGAGTAGCGTGAGGAGTACCTTCACTAGGTTCTTTAGTGTATTTGGCGTGATAACTTTATGAGAACTTGGAGAAGAGAGCATTCTTTTAGATAGAGGTGTAGTATTTGGGAAATATCATTTACGGGAAAGGTATCGCCGTTGACCCTTCCAAGATTAGAGCTATTATGGATTGGCCAACACCCATACTATGACGAGAGGTGCGTAGCTTCATGGGACTAGTAGGTTATTATAGGATATTTGTTTAAGACTTCTCTCAGATTACGCACCCCATCACTTCCCTTCAACGGAAAGGGAAGAATTTTTTTTGGTCAAACAAGTGTGAGCAAGCCTTTAGGAAAATGAGGAATGCCTCACTACTACACCTATCCTTGCAGTTACGGATCCACAGGATGAGTTTTTCATTTGCACGAATGATTTTTAGCAAGGCTTGGAGGTGTGTTGATGTAAGAGGGTAAGTAGTGCCTTTTGAGTATTGCAAACTCAAGGATTATGAGCTTAATTATCGACTCACAATTTTTAGCTTAGGGTAATTGTGCATGCTTTGGTTCATAGAGGCACTTTCGCTTGGTTGAAGAATCACACTCGGGAAAAATCACTTGAGTCATCACCACCTCTTCATACACGCCCAATCTCAATGCTCATCAAACGTTGGATGGAGTTGCTTTGCAGTATGATATGCGAGATAGAGCACGTGAAAGGGAAGGAGAATGTGGCGATAGACACTCTCAACATGACAGACATGTGATTATGGTAACTTCGGTGGGCATAAATTTGTAGAGTAGGATTCTTTAGCACTTCCTCTTGATAGCTTCTACATTGCGAGTTCAAGCGAGAGATCAAGTCCCGAGAGACCCCTTGAAGGGAATTTTGATGGTTTCTCACTAGAGGTAGATGGCCTTCTCAAGCATAGAGGTCAGATTTATGTTCCCAAAGACGAGAGGCTTGAGGTAAGACATATTGTGAGAGGCACATTGTGTACCCTATTCAGGTCCATCCGAGGGTGAAGAAGATGCACGCTACTTTGAGACAGTTGTATCACTGGAGAGGACTTCACAGAGACGTGGCTCAGTTTGTGTCACAATATTTATAGCGCCCCGAGAAAGAAAGCGAACATCGACATCTAGTGGGCCTTCTCTTTCCTCATGTTATACAGTGGAAATGGGACACCATTTCTATGGACTTCATTATTGGGCTACCGATGTCAAGATATCACCACGATGCCATCATGGTCATAGTTGATAAATTTACAAAAGTGGCTCACTTTTCTCTGGTGAAGACCACTTATATAGCTAGTGTAGTGGCACGGGTATATCTTGATGATATTGCCAAAGTTGCACGGGATTTTGTAGAAGATCATTAGTGACCACGATCCTTTGTACACTTCTATTTTTTGAATAGCATGCAATATATCCTTGGGACTAATATCAATTTCAGTACAACATATCACCCTAAGACAGGATGGACAAGGCCCGAGAAGGTGAATCATATTTTAGAGGATATGATCGGGATGTATGTGATGGATCAAGATATAGATGGAAGGAGTACACATTGCTTGGTGGATTTTCCTACATAATAATTTTCAGAGTTCTATAGGCATGGCTCATTTTTATTCTTTGTATGGTAGAGAGTGCGGGACACCTCTTAGTTGAGATAGGTTAGAGACGAGTTTCTCTTGAACAATCTTTATTGCGGGACATGCAGGCGAGAAGGTGGTTTTGATCAGACGGAGAGATGCGAAGGCACATGACGAGCAAAAAGAACACATATCATCATAGGACCGATCATAGTTTTGATGTGGGCATGAAGGTGTTCCTTCATTTTAGGCCACACAAGATCCTATCCATTACGAGAAAAGGTTCTAAGTTGGCCCCCAGTTCATTGGTCCTTTTGAGATCTTGGATCATATCGGCCCATTGGCCTGACGATAATTACCACCTAGCTTATCTCACGTACATGATGTGTTTTAATGTTTTAGTTCTTAGGAGATATGTTGCCGATCCTTATCATGTGTTAGATTAGACATCATTACGGGTGCGGGGTAGGGGCGGGTGATGGTGGAGCCTGTTCGCATCCTAGATCGCGAGGACCACAGGCCTTTGGGGTAGAGAGGTTGATCGGGTCTTGGTGCGGTGGGACCAGGATATGATGAGGCTGCAGCTACATGAGAGGATACTATTTTCCCTACGAGTTCAATTTCCACATTTTCTCTAGTGAATTCTAGGAGGAAGTTGAGTCTAAGGGGAGGGACATGTAGTTTCCACTTCCCTTTGCACCTTTTTAATACTAATCATGATATTGCTGATTATAGTATGGACATGATTATGGACTTTATTATAGTATGATGTTAGATGTTAGATCATGGATTATTGTTGACTTGATTACATTTATGATGCATGATGATTATTAGAGTCATTTTAGATATTGATGTTAATACCTTGTTTGACATGGTTATACCATGGATGTTGTTGAACATGTGATATATGGATATTGTGATTAGACCTAGAAATGGAAATTATTTGATAATGATATAGTTGTTGATTAAAATTACAAATGATCTTTTTGGTTGCTTGGATGTTGTTGTTGTAGACACCTAATTTCACATATGTCCTAAATCAATTAATTCTTCTTCCTCATTTCCCACAAAAATACACTTTGAATTAATCAAATATAATTTGATTAATTATCTATTTCAAAATATAAAAAATAACCCAATCCTCACCACATGTCATTTATTTCCATGTTTTCTACTATTGAATTAAAATTTTAAATTCAAATCCTAACCCACCCTTTGTGGTCCCCACTCACCTAAAATCGTCCACTTATGAATTAAAAATATAATTCAAATCCTCACTCATTCTTCGTGGCCCACACTCATTTAATCTTGCCCACATTTTCAAACTACTCACCTAATCTTGCCCACATTTTCAAACCACTCATCTAATCTTGCCCACATTTTCAAATCACTCACCTAATCTTGCCCATATTTTCAAACCATGATTACTTAAATTACTCTAAGTTAATCACTCCCTTAGGCTATAAATATAACCTTACTACTCCCCTCTAAACACATGGAGAATAAGCTTGAATGCCATATCTAAGTTCTTGTATTTTTGAGTAAAAAACATCTTTTTACCTCATCCTAATGCCCAAATGGCCTCATAATCCTTTTTCCCATCGATGCAAAGTAAGAGGATCGTTGTTACGGGAGGTCTTGCTCCATCTTGAAGAAAAAACACCTCATGTATCACACAATTACGGCTCGATCCAAGTTTCTTAGCCCATTATGAGGTTTTCTACTGAGCGTGAAGGAGGAGGTATGATTATTGGTATTTTACTTCCTTATTAGTAGTGCA
This sequence comes from Taxus wallichiana var. yunnanensis, assembly GCA_018340775.1. Taxonomy (NCBI): domain Eukaryota; kingdom Viridiplantae; phylum Streptophyta; class Pinopsida; order Cupressales; family Taxaceae; genus Taxus; species Taxus wallichiana. The sequence continues at coordinate 534,275,137 of CM031243.1, forward strand.
TTTTCCTAGCTTACATTCTGCAACACTTTCGGTTCCTTTCGATTTGTTACCATTAATTTCCTAATTAGTGGTTTTATCACATTCCTTATTTATTATTGTTCATTATTATTTCCTTTTTTGTTCCTTATGGTCTTCTTTGGTTAACTTTCACATTTTAGATAGTGTTTTTGTTGTGTGGTGTCTTGTGGTGTATCTGCAGGTTATAACAACAATGAAACTATGATGCGCATCTGTATTTGATCTCCTCGGTGCTTGGTATTTAGGTCCCAGTTCTAATTTTTTATTCACTCATAATCTATAGAAACACATGAACTAGTCATTAGTTTATCATCTTATTGTCATGGGACAACCAATCTGGAAAATGTATTTATTTATTTACTTTTGCTAAAATAACTGCTTTGTAGGAAGTTAATTATTATTTTCTTTTATTTTAGTCAATCATTTTGTGATCTAACTCTTTCTTTATATTTATTGTTCCTTTTTAACCTTGTTGTCAAAATTTTAGCTTCTCGGTGAAATCTGAAGTCGGAAAATTAAAAAAGCACTGCTCCGGGACGTTTTCTCACGTTCGAAATTTTCATTGAGTACTACCGTAGCCCATCTTCCAAAAACCATAATGTTTTCTCTGAACTCGGAATGAATTCATTTTTTTAACGAAAAAGTATCGAAAAGATATATCTGATGGAAAAATAATTTTTGATTTAGACTTATAGAAAAATTTGGTTTCATTTTTTCTAAAACCTATCTTTTTAACAAAAAATAACAAACTTATAATTTTATTTTTTAATTTTTTTATTTCACGTAACAACCTCACACATATGCTCTTTCCTCACACTTTCAAAGTGATCTTGGAAATCAGAAATGTGAGGCTACCCAAGCTCTGTGAAAATAATTTTTATTTTTTTAATTTTTTAATTTTTTTTTTTTGCCTTAAATTTTAATTTTCCACAACAACACTTCTAGGGAGCGTTTTCACACTCTTCTTTCATCATTTTTATTTTTTGTGAAAATAATCATTATCACTATTTCTCAATCACGATTAATTGCAATAATTATTGACATTCAAAAATTAAAAAAATTATTCCAATTGTATCTTTGCATATGCTCTTTTCTTGTGCCTTGACGTCTGGAAAATCGAAAAAGGTCACAATTTTTTTAGTTTCATGTTATAACATTGCGGGATCCTCTAGCTTTGTTTTCCAGTTGTCATTTCAATCATTATTTTCTTTTTCATAATATTAATATTTGTTTGGTTGTTGGTTGTGTATGCTCTTTTCTGCGCCTTTGAAGCGATTTGAAAAATCAAAATAGCCACCATCACTTTTCTAACATTTCCTTTGCGGGATAACTACTAATTTGTTTTTACGTAGAACCACGTTATAGGAATATTGTCAAAAAAATACACAAAAACAACAAAAATCTCACAAAAATACCACCATTCAAAGAATTGCTGAAACTCGAAAAAAAAATGCTTGGGTACGTAATTATTTTATCTTTAGTGATTTATTTCAAGTTGGAAAGAACCTTGCATTTAATCACTTTATCATTTTGTTTTTACACATAGACGAGGTGGATTTCATCACCACCAAAGCTACACCAGGTGACGTGGACTTGACTACCACACACCAACAACATTTACATCTGCATTGCACTTTGAGACCTAGTCTCATCACGGTGTTCGTATTTACCTCACCCCTGCTCTTGATTCTGGTAATGCTATCGTGCGGTGCATGTGAGAGTAATGCCTAAATAGCATTTAGTAACAATGAAGCTTTGGGCATCGTCCCTGTAAATCTTCGAGGGAGTTATAAGGACACCATACACATTCATTCCCCATCACCTTCCACCTTTTCACAAAACCTGTTTTGGACGTGGTGATTCACTCCGAAATAGGCAAGTAAGAATTGGTGAGCCTCCTCCAGTGCTCTAAGGGTTCCCCATACCAATTCTGTCCCCGTATAGAATTAGGTATATCAGGACTAGGGTATATCGGAGGATGCATCTTCTTGGAGTAATAAGAGCCTACATCCACCATTTCACAACATACTTGTATGATTGCATGAAACAATGATCATTCCTAAAGAATTTACCTCATAAGCCAAAACAATTGAATCCACATGATTGCTTGTTGTTTGAAAAAAAAATAGTTTAGCATTGTTTTATCATAAAACTTGGCTGATATCAATGTGTTCATTGTAAAATTTCAAACCCTAGTTGTGTTCCACAAAAAAATTAGTTCTCGACCAATTCAATACCAAGTGAAAACATCCAAACAATCCAACAACACAGACCAAAACATCACACCAATTTCATTAGTGGCTTCATCCAACAATGCATGCATACATCAAGCTAGCTTGTCTTTAGCTATATCTAAGCGATATTGAGTGACTAGCATTCACTCCCCATATTGTCAATTGTCAAAACATCCTTCATAGCTTGTTTCTAGCTATATCAAACTAATATTGGGTGACTTGTTTGAGTTCACTCATTATTCTATCCACCATCGCGTTTATCCAAATCACAGCCAACACAAATCCTTTCATAACTCATTTTGAGTTATATCACAACCATATCACGATTAACTTTGTTTGGATTACTCTCCCCATCAACAATCCAGAGCTTTTTTAAGCCAAATCTCAATCATTTTCATTATAGCTTATTTAAGCTATCACATATTTATCCTTAGTAGCTTGTTTAAGCTTACTCCTCATATCCTTACTTGTTAAAACTTGATTGAGCGAAAAAAGATCATAATCAATAGGTTGAGTTTTTCATTGCACCTTTCTTCGTTCTCCCTCTCTTTCAAACATGATGAATTCAAAAAAACATCACGCATGAGCTATTAGAACAAATTAATAAGATGACAACACAACTCTCTCATATGAACACCCAAATCAATGAGCGATCACCCAAAAGGAAAATTATACAACCTCACGAAGACATCAGTTTTTGTAAAGTCCAATGTCAGTTTACCCCCCTTAGAGAAAGTCTCTCTAGTGTTATTCATCAACTAAAAGAGCCTAAAGCTGATAAGATCTCCAATTACAAAACCCTTTGTCAAAGGGAAGCTAAACCATATTGGTAAAAACCTAACACATACTTTGACTTTCATCACATTGATGGTCATCACATAGATAAATGTGTGTGATTTAAGAATTACGTCCAAGACTTAATTGATGACGACATCATCTTTGTAGAACTTGATGACAATGCTCTTGCAACCAACAACACATCCAATACCACAAATTTCCATGAAGTGTTGACTACTGTCGAAACTCCTATATATACTTGAAATTCCACAAGATCATAATGACAACAATCAAGCCTCTCTAATTATAAACCAATCCATATCTTCTTCAAATTTCCTTCCATTAGTTCAAACATACATTGAACTGTTTTGGACAACAACATTCTTTCAACATCTACTAAGTAGTTGAACTTATTTCAAGATTCTCTTTCGACCCAAAAATACATTGAACCTATTTTGGACAACAACATTCCTCCAACATCTACCGAGCACTTAAATCTATTTCAAGTCTCTCTTTCAACCTAAACATATATTGAACTGTTTTGGACAACAACATTCTTCCAACATTTACTAAGCACTTGAACTTATTTCAAGACTTTCTTTCAGCCCAAACATACATTGAACCTGTTTTGGACAACAACATTCTTCCAACATCTACTGAGCACTTGAATTTATTTCAAGACTCTCTTTTAACCCAAACATATATTGAACCTGTTTTGGGTGACAATATTCTTCCAACATCTAACGAGACCTTGACCTCGTTTCAAGACTCCCTTTCAAACCTTGATATTACTGTAGACACTACAGAAGAGGTTCCATCAACAGTACCATTAAGTTTGATTCTATTATTCCAATATTGGCTCTTATGCCTAACATCTCTAGCCTTGTTGTCGAAACACAACCACATCGAGTTTGGACACTTGCGATAATGCAACCTATCGTGTCCATCATGCTTTCAATGATCGATCTTACAGGCATCTCATCACTATTTATTCTCACCTATCAAGACTTCTACGTGCATACATTCTATGAGGTACGTATACCCAGGAATATCTTTACGACACCTTTTCCATCTTTAATCGTGAATCTATCCTCAAATCAATCAATTAATGGACAAATAGAAGCAACAAACCAAATAATACAAACCATCATTGTCAACACACATGGAAGCTATTGGCTTAACCAAATCTATCCCACTCTTTGGGCTTACTACACATCTTAACACACACCTACTAGAGCCACTCCCTTCTCCTTTTTTATGGTTAGGAAGCTATTTTACATGTCAAGGTTGAATTTCCATCCTTCATAATATCCTTCAAAGATGTAATCAATAAAGATTATTATCGACACTCACACCTTAATGAACTCGAGCTTCTTGATGAAAAATGACTTAATTACATAGATCATCTTCAAGTATATCAAAATTGGCTATGACATAGCTACCATAAAAAAATCTAACCTAGAAAATTTAAGGTCAATGATTTCATTCTCAAATAAAATCGAAATAATACACCCAAAAGAGCGAGACAAACAAGAAAAATTGATCCCAACAAAATCATAGATAATTTTGGGTTTGGAGCTTGTAAATTGGCAATTGACATAGGCGAGTCCTTGAAAAACCCATGAATGCATTCCATTCAAAGAAATTCTATTCTTCAAAGCACTCTCTATTAAGGAAACAACAAATTATACATTGTTCCTTTTATCTTGCTTATCTCTAAATAAATTTATTTATTTCCATTGTGAAATTTTCATTATCAAATCACATCTTCATATTTATCATAATGAGACAAGTGCTAATTTAAATCTTACTAAGTTTAAGTGTCATGCTTCTTATAATATCTCCCATTTTTAGTCGCTTTCACCTATGGTCATACCTAGAAACTTGCGATGGTAATATATTCTCTTGAAAGACATTCTCTCTTTCATATAAAAAGCTCTAAAATTCTTTACCCAATTCATTTGGTTGTCCATCTCGGTCTTGATGTTGAACCCTCACGTCCTACTTTAGTCATGTGGGGTTGAGATTAGGGCGAGACGTTTCTTCCCAAATACAAATTGCTATCGTTAAAATCCATCAATTCAATAACTTATGAATAATTCATTATCACATCTTTCATCCTTCATAGTCTTTGGTGTTGAGCCCACACTTCTTATTGGTAGTGTGAGGCTGGGAATGGAGGAAGGTGCCCTTACTCGTCTACGTTTTGTCTTGATGATAAACCCTTACCTCTTACAAGTGGCATGGGGCAAAGCGTAGAGGTCATTCTCATAAAATCATACAAACATTACAAAATATTAAAAAAAAAAAAAAAAGACACAAAGGTAATTCACTTTCAAATACATGTTTGCCTTTGGTGATGAGCCATTGCTTCTCACTAGTTTCATGGGCGAGACATAGGGAGTCATTTAAAAATATGAAATATTACGGTGCTTGCAAATTATAAAATCCCCAAATAAGTAATTTAGATGCCTAAGTGAAGAGAGAGACTATCCCTTCACCTCATATCTTACCAATCAACAGAGCCACATAATTGTCAAGTCATTGACTCATAAAGTGAAAGCCATTTTTGAAACGGGTTCGATGCAGTTATGAAGAATGGAGTCACAATTTCCCAAAGGGATTGTTGTTAGCATTTGTCTCTATATTCATTATCTACCTCCTCTATCCTTCTTCATTCTCGGTGATGAGCCCATGCATCTTACTAGTTGTGTGGAGTCAAGAATAGAGTGGACTTCTTTTCATCATATTATCACGACCATATCCTACAAATGGAAAGAAAATTTGTGTTATTCTAAGCATAAGTTACAACACGGAACACGGTACATACGGATAATATCTTGGTTTATCGGTCAAAAATAAGTCTATACTCTGGTCCATAAATTGCCCGATCACGTGTAAAAATCCACAAATAGTGTGAAAATCATCAAAATCTTAAAACATTTGAAAATCGTCAAAAATCCAAAAATATTAGAAACAATCGTCAAAATCTAACAAAAATTAAAATTAAATCAAAATCTAAAAACATTTGAAAATCGTCAAAATCCAAAAACATTAGCAAGAGCGATCAAAAATCCAAAAACATTTGAAAATCATCAAAATCTAAAAAGCAGTGTAAAAATCTAAAAATCCAAAAAACATTAGAAACAAATCGTCAAAAATTCAAAAACATTTGAAAATTGTCAATAAACCCAAACACATTAGAAAGAATTGTCAAAAAACTAAAAACATCTTAAAATCATCAAAAATCTAAAAACATTGTAAAAATCTAAAAATCTAAAAACAATTAAAAAATCGTCAAAAATCTAAAAATATTAGAAAATCTATATACATATAATAAACAAAAATAAAAATATTGTAAACTCCACAAAATCTCAAAAACTCTAAAATAACCAACACAATTCAACCTTTGAACTATTTCCCCAACGAATGATCCAGTCACCTTATGACTACCAAATTCAAAGCACTTCTCCTCACGTGAATCCTCACTTGGGGCAAATCCAGCTCTCATTGCTTCCTTGTTTGAGGACAATGACCCAATAATTTACTATCCTCATACCCCTGGCAGGGGTATATCCGATCAATCCTCATTGTTGGACACATTAGGGATATGTTTATTGGTTCTTGTGTTGCATTATTAGTTATAAATTATTAATTTCTTTCTTGTATCTTGATATATTATAGGGGACATCTTGATTTTATGTATCTTGGTGTTCACTCTAATATTCTTATATTATATGATTGCATGTCATACTTTAGGGGCATCATACTTTCTTGATGGCCTCATCTGCATGCTCTCTTCTTATTTTTTCATATCGTCACTTTGAGGGCATCAAACTTTTTTATGGTCCCTGCCTATGCTATCACGCATATAATAATATAGTCATCCTAATCTTTTATATCATGATGCATGTTTTTATGCGCTATATTAAAATTAAGATACTTTTCGTCATGTATCTTCTGCATGATCAACATCTTAGTTTCGCACCTCATCCATTCACCCATACTAATACATTCCCAGTTTGGGAATCCTACTTGATCACTATTGTAGTTTGGGAATCCTACTTGATAATCTTTCTCAAGTAGCATTCACTATCCTACATCTCCTCCTCCCCCACCATGCTCACCATGTATTTGATCCATTCATTCTTGCTCCTCATTTTTACCCCTCCGCCACTTATCCCCATATTACCCTTCTCACTATTCCTATCCCCTCTCACCCATTTTTCTTCTTTCCTTTCACCCTTTTACTTCCCACTTGACAATCTTACTTAACCACTTCCGTCACATGACAATCTCATGTCAAGGTCCTCCCTAGACTTAAATTTTCATCGTGAACTTCTCCCCCACCTCGTTCTTCATTCACTTTGTTGATCGCTTCTTCCACCTAGTATCTTCTACTACCCACTTTTTCCTCCTACTATTATCCTTTCTTCAGATATCCTCTTACAATATACATCTAATCTCTTCCTTATAATCACGTTCTTTTCTCCCATTTTCCCCTTCTTGATCCATCATCCTTCATACCATTTCTTCCCATTATTTTCATGTCTTGGTTCTTCATTCTCACCACGTTCATCCTCATCACCTGAATCCTCTCTCACTTTCACCTAGTCCCAACTCACCCCTCCCATTTTCATTACTCTTTCCACTTCATCTTCTCAAATTCCCCCACATTTCTACCCACACATGCATTCACCAATATTATTAACATTCCTCTATTATTCTTTCATCATCATCTTCTATTCCCGTGCTAATAATTATAAATGTGATTTCCCTAAAAATCATCAATCTTCATTCCGCATGACCTCGTTCACTCCCTTGGACCTTCTAGAGTTTCTCTTTATGCCTTCCCTCCTCTAAGCCCACCACTCATTGTAAAGGAATTTCCCTAATGTTCCTTTGTTGGCATTACCCTTCCAATCCTCATTAGTTTTCTCATTTTCTTTATTTTTTCTCTCCCTTCCCCACCACTCATTGTAAGGGGATTTCCCTAACATCCCTCATTGGCATTGCTTTTTCTATCCCCAATTATCTTTTCTCTCCTATTCTTTTCCTCAATCCCACCCTTTCTATTCACTTCTTACCCATCTCTCCATCTCCTCTTTGCCCTCTTTAATATCTTTATTGTCTTCATCATACATCATTTTAATATTTTATCGTCATCCTAGTGTCCTCATTTCATGCATCTCCGTATCTTTTCCAATCGATGACATTCCTCCCCTCTTTCTTCTCTAAACATTCCTTATAATGTCCCCTTTCCACTTATTACCCCTTTACGTATTCCCTTCCTTCTACATCATTTTCTTTGTTATCTTCTTCTCTCTCGCACCCCTCATCTTATTTCCCTTCCCCTATATCATCTTATTGATAACTTTGATTGTTTAAGCGTTGTCCTATCTTTTTTATCATACCAACCTCCACATGCATCTCCATATGGTCTATTCTATATTCTTTTCCTTGGTCTTCCTCGCAATGACATGTTTCCTTGAATCTTATCCTTGTATTCATTCTATCTTCCTTTCCTCTCCCTAATTTTCATGTTTCTTTTGACCACTTCTCCTTTTCTCTACTACCCCTACCATTTTGTTCATTTTGTATCTGTTTGTCTTCTTTTCTCTCCTCTTTTAACACTTTCCTCGCCCCTCATAGTTTATTTTTTTCTCCGTTCCACTTCTTTAATCCTCTTTGCATTTTCATCCATTTCACCCCTACTCCCACCTCATTTTCTCCTTCTTATTTTTCCTTTCCTATTTCCTACTTTTCTCAACTCTATCATTTCTTTCACTTTAATGCATCCCTCTTTACTATCACGTTGCTTCCTTCATTTTGCACATCTCTCTATTTTATCCCTTCACCCTCTACTCTCTGTCATTCTCCTCGCTTTCACCTTATTTTTCCTTCATCATTCCCTTCTTCCCCTATCATCCCTCTCTCTTATTTCTACCTATTTGATTCCTTTTTCCCCTCCTATCTCACTTACTATTATCGTAATTACCCCCGATCCTATCCATTCCTTTTTCTCTTTCCCACACAACCTCACACCTAGCATTGAAGGCCAATTGAATCCTTTCTCCATTTGTGTCATGCGGTCATTTCGTCTGTCCCACTCCATTATCATCCTCTCCTCCGCATAGTTCATTTCTCTTCTTTTCGAGAGTTCATCATATATTCCATTCTCGTCGGTCTTCTCGAGGGGAATCATCACATCTATCCATATCACATCTTCTCATGACATTTTTGTCTTGTAGGATACTTTGACATCCATCACTCCCCACTTTCATTCTCCCCAACAAACATTCGCTCTACCTTTTTGCTTAAGAAAAGTAGATTGAATTCTTTCCCCATCCCATCTACTTTCTTTGAAAGTACACTACTTTCATAGTACCCTTGAAAGAGGGCAAACATAGACACCCTAATTTCACATCTATCATAAATCAATTAATTCCTCTTTCTCATTTCCCACAAAAATACACTTGAATTAATCAAATATAATTTGATTAATTATCCATTTAAAAATCAAAAATAACCCAATCCTCACCACATGTTATTATTCTCCATGTTTTTCTACTATTGAATTAAAAATACAAATTCAAATCCTCACCCACCCTTCGTGGTCCCCACTCACTTAAAATCCTCCACTTATGAATTAAAAATATAATTCAAATCCTCACCCATTCTTCGTGGCTCCCACTAATCTAATCTTGCCCACATTTTCAAACCATTCACATAATCTTGCCTACATTTTCAAACTACTCACTTAATTTTGCCCACATTTTCAAACCATGATTACTTAAATTACTCTAAGTTAATCACTCCCCCAGTGACCTATAAATACAACCTTACCCCTCCCCTCTAAAGACACAAAGAATAAGCTTGAATGTCATATCTAAGTTCTTGCATCCTTTGAGCAAAGAACATCCTTTTGCCTCATCCTAATGCCCAAATAGCCTCATAATCCTTTTTCTCATTTGGTGCAAAGTACGAGGATCATTTTGCAAGAAGGTATTGCTCCGTCTTGAAGAAAAGCACCTACATATCACACAATCAGGGGCTTAATCCAAGTTTCTTAGCCCATTCGATGTTTCTTTATGGAGCGTGAAGGAGGTGGTATGATTATTGATACTTTACTTCCTTGTTAGTAGTGTATTTTCCTAGCTTACATTCACATCTTTCCTAAATCAATTAATTCCCCTTCCACATTTCCCACAAAAATACACTTCTGAATTAATCATATATAATTTATTTAATTATCCATTTCAAAATCTAAAAAATAACCCAATCCTAACCACGTGTCATTATTCTCCATCTTTTTCTCCTATTTAATTAAAAATTCAAATTCAAATCCTCACCCACCTTTCGTGGTCCTCACTCACCTAAAATCCTCCACTTATGAATTAAAAATATAATTCAAATCCTCGCCCATTTTCATGGCCCCCACTCATCTAATCTTGCCCACATTTTCAAACCACTCACTTAATCTTGCCCACATTTTCAAACCATGATTACTTAAATTACTCTAAGTTAATCACTCCCTCAAAGTTATAAATATAACCTTACCCCTCCCCTCTAAACACATGGAGAATAAGGTTGAATGCCATATCTAAGTTCTTGCATCCTTTGAGCAAAGAACATCCTTCGCCTCATCCTAATGCCCAAATAGCCTCATAATCCTTTTTCCCATCTCTGATGCAAAGTAAGAGGATCATTGTTATGGGAAGGTCTTGCTCCATCTTGAAGAAAAACACCAACATATCACACAATCAGGGCTCAATCCAAGTTTCTTAGCCCATTCCGAGGTTTCTTACTACGGGCGAAGGAGGAGGTATGATTATTGATATTTTAATTCCTTATTAGTAGTGCATTTTTCCTAGCTTACATTCTGGCATGCCCGGTTACTTTCGATTTGTTACCATTAATTTCCCAATTAGTGGTTTTATTTGTTCTTTGTTTATTATTGTTCGTTATTATTTCCTTTTTTGTTCCTTATGGCCTTCTTTGGTTAACCTTCATACTTTGGGTAGTGTTTTTGTTGTGTGGTGTCTTGTGGTGTATCTACAGGTTATAACAACAATGAAACTATGACGCTCATCTTGTCTTTGATCTCCTCGGTGCTTGGTGTTTAGTTCCCAGTTTTGATTTTGTTATTCACTCATAATCTATAGAAACACATGAACTAGTCATTAGTTTATCATCTTACTGTCATGGGACAACCAATCCAAAATACATTTATTTATTTACTTTTGCTAAAATAACTACTTTGTAGGAAGTTAATCATTTTTTTCTTTTATTTTAGTCAATCATTTTGTGATCTAACTCTTTATTTCTATTTATTGTTATTTTTTAACCTTGCTATCAAAATTTTAGCTTCTCAGGTGAAGTACAAAAGTTAGAAAATAAAAAAACCAGCTCCTAGGTACATTTTTCTCACGTTCAAAAATTTTCATTTAGAGTGCTACTAGTAGCCCATCTTCGGGAAGCCATAATGTTTGCTCCCGAACTTGGAATGACTTTATTTTTCTTTAACATAAAGATATTGAAAAGATCTATGCAATCAAAAATAATTTTTAGATTTAGACTTACGAGAAAATTTTGGTTTTATTTCTTCTAACACTTGTCTTTGTAACAAAAACAACAAAATTAGTTTTATTTATTTTTATTTTGTTATTTTTTTTCATTTCATCTAACAACCTCGCATGTATGATCTTTCCTCACACTTTCAAAGTGATCTTGGAAATCAGAAATGTGAGGCCACTGAAACTTGCAAAACAATTTTTTTAATTTTTAATTTTTGCCTTACATTTCAATTTTCCACAACACTTCTAGGTAACGCTTTTCCACAGTCTTCTTTCATCTTTTTATTTTTGTGAAAATAATCATTATCACTATTTCAAAATCATGATTAATTGCGATAATTATTAACATTAAAAAAATCTCTATTTCATTGTATCCGCATATGCTCTTTTCTTGAGCCTTTGAGCAGTCTGGAAAATCGAAATGGTCACAATTTTTTAGTTTCTTGTTCTAACATTGTAGGATCCTCTAGCTTTGTTTTCTAACCAACTCATTTCAATCATTATTTTCCTTTGTCATATTATTAATATTTATTCAGTTGTTGGTTGTGTATGCTCTTTTCCTGCGCCTTTGAGCGATCTGGAAAATCAAAAACAACCACAATCACTTTTCTAACATTTCATTTACATGATAACTACTAATTTGTTTTGTGTAGGACTGCGTTCTTTAGAATATTGTTAGAAACAAAAACAAAAACAACAAAAATACCTCAAAAAATACCACCATTCGGAGAAAATTATTGAAACCATTTTTTTTTTTTCCTAAAATCACGCTGAGTACACTATCCTTTTCCACCGAATGATTTATTTCAAGTTGGAAAGAACCTTGCGTATAATCACATCATCATTCTTGTTTTTACATGTAGTAGAGGTGGATTTCATCACCACTAAAACTACACTAGTGATGTGGACTTGACTACCACACACCAAGAACATTTGCATCTGCATTGCACTTTGAGACATAGTCTCATCACAACGATTCGGTATTTACCTCACCCCTGCTCTTCACTTACAGGGGAATGCTATCATGCAACACATGCGAGTCATGCCTAAATAGCATTTAATAATGAAGCACGGACATCATCCTGTAAATATTTGGTGAGTTATAAGGAGACCATACATATTCATCCCCCCATCACCTTCCATCTTTTCACAAAATTTGCCTTGGATGTGGTGATTTAATTTCTGAATTAGGTAAGTAACAATTGGTGAGTCTCCTCCATCAGATTACTCTAAGGGTTCCCAGTACCAACTCTATCCCGTATAGAATTAGGTATATTAGGACTAGGGTATATCGAGGATGCATCTTTTTGGAGTAATAAGAGCTTGCATCCATCAATCCTCAACATACATGTATGATTGCATAAAACAATTATTATTTCTGAAGAATTTAACTCCTAAGCCAAAAAAATTGATACACATCAATTGCTTGTTGTTTGTTAACAAAATAGTTTAGCATTATCATAAAACTTGGCTGATATCAATGTGTTTATTATAAAATTCAAATCCTAGTTGTGTTCCACAACACCATTTCTCTGTTGGCATATTTAATACATTGTTTATTGGTTAGTTTGGATACGGTGTTACATCTCCTAACCGCATTCTCTATGTATTTATTCACCCCTCGTACATTCATAGATGATTCGGACATTATTTTACATTGCTCTTGTGCTAACATTGGTATCAGAGCGGCGTGGAAGCAGGAGCATGGAAGCGTGAAGATAAAGGATGGAGACCTGCTTTGAAACCGCCGCTTCCCCTCCTGCGTGGAAATTTAGTTGAGCACTGCCATCCTTGACTGCAGACCTACGTTGGAGGATTTGACATTGATGCTCCTGTATGTGCTACGCGTGGAGGAAGGCAACAGCAGAGCACCAAACACCTGCGTAGGAAACAATTCTTGCAGACTTTGCATTAGAGGATTGGCAATTTTTTCTTATTCTTTGGTGAAAACGTGGAGACCATTGGTGAAAGCGTGGAGACCATTTACTATTGCCATGGCGGTGAGTAGCATCGCAGAGACTAGAAAAGCAAATATTCAAGCCGTGAGCATGGTCAAAGGGAAACCATTTTAACAATACAACTTTCAAAGAATTTAAAAGGTGAAGAAATCGTTGACTCACGATTTCCAAACGATTAGTTGCAGAAACCGTTTTTGTATTCATCGGTAATCAGTTGTTGTGTCCCTTTTCTTGATCACTTATATCTGCGCTATCTAAAAGGGGAAATATCCAAATACACATTTCTTCCTGTTAACATTGCGAATGAACAGTGATTGATGTGTCTGTCTTGGCATTTTATTGTATAAAGTATTGACTGGCAGATTATGCGAGTTGATTTGCTCATACATTATGTTATCTTGGCCATTATTACATTAAGATCGTAAGAATGGCTGTTGGGAGATGTACATGTGGAGTCACAAAAGAGGGAGAAGAGAGCATGTGGCAATGACCACTGACCAATTTATAAGCACTGTGTGGAGTTTGACATGAGTGGCATCGACCACCGAAAACCCAGGTGTGCGTTGGTAGACTCCTTCCCCCAACATCTTCTCAACTGTTGTTCGCAGACCAAGCGATACATTAGCAAGCGCATTGTACAAAAGATCAAGAGACGTGGAATTTGTTTGAATCAAATCGGAACAAAACGAGATTAAGCCCCTTCATTCATTCATCAAATTTGCTATCAAAGATGGACGCGAACACCTGACCTATGATCCCATGCAATGCCTCGATCGAGAGCATGAAAGTCATGCCTAGAGATGTTAGCAACATTGCAAGCAACCATAGAGACGTGCCACATTTGAGAGAATCAAGAGCATCGGTATCTACTCTTCAGGTCTCCAAAACTTACAATCCGAGGGACATAATGGGTGAGTCTTATTCGACATATAGACGGAGAAGAGTTGTGTCGATCCAGATGACAAATGCAAGATTAAATGCCCTCAGGCACATCTGTGGTGCACCACACGAGCTTTCGAGCTCACTTCATCTGTTTTTCTACAAACGAGAGCACATCTGTCGCAGAGATTCAAGAAAATCCAGACAAATTCCTTGTTGCAAGAAGCAAATAGGACATGTCGCGACGTAACAAGATGATGAATCTGGGGTAGATTTGTAAAAACAATATATTAAGGGGGGGAATGTTGGCATATTTAATACATTGTTTATTGGTTAGTTTGGATACAGGCGGTTACATCTCCTAACCGCATTCTCTATGTATTTATTCACCCCTCGTACATTCAATAGATTATTCAGACATTATTTTACATTGCTCTTGTGCTAACATTCTCGACCGATTCAATACCAAGAAAAACATTCAAGCAATCCCACAACAAAGATCAAAACATCATTAGCTCAGCTTGACCAACAAGAAATCCACCATAGCTTGATTTCGCTTATATCCATAGATATTGAGTGACTTGCGTTCACTCCTTATCTCATTATTTGTCAAAACATCCTTTATAGCTCATTTCAAGCTATATAAAATGACATTGGGTGAATTGTTTGAGTTCACTCATTATTTCGTCAAGCGCCGAGTTTAAAAAATCCCATCCACACAAAAATCCCTTCAAAGCTCATTTTGAGTTCACAATCATATTGAGATTAACTTGTTTGAGTTACTCTCCCCTTTTAACAACTAGAGCTTGTTTAAGCCCAACCAATCAACATATTCATCATAGCTTGTTTGAGCTATATCCCACTTGTATCCCGAGTAGCTTGTTTGAGCTTACTCCTTATAGCCTTGTTAAAAATTGATTGATCCAAAACAAAGATCACAATAAATAGGTCGAGTTCTTCATTACACCTTTCTTCATTTTCCTATCTTTTAAACATGATGAATTCATGAAAACATCATGCAATGAGCTATTAGAAAAAATTAATAAGTTGACAACATAACTCTCTCATATGGCTACCCAAATCAGTGAACGATCACCCAAAAAGCCAATCATACAACCTAATGAAGACGTAACTTCGCGTAAAGTCCAACGCCAGTTTACCCCCCTTGGAGAAAGTCTCTCTAGTGTTTTCCATCAACTAAAAGAGGCTAAACTAATAAAATATCCAATTACAAAACCCTTTATCAAAGGGGAAGCTAAGCCATGTTGGTACAAACCTAACACATACTCGTGAATTTTATCACATTGATGGTCATCACACAGATAAATATGTGTGATTTTTTCCTATTATGCCTAAGACTTAATTGACAATGACGTTATCTCTGTAGAATTTGATGAAACTATTCTTACAACCAATGACACATCTAATACCACAAATTTCCATGAAGAGTTGACTATTGTCAAAACTCCTATATATACTTAAATTCTACAAGATCATGACAACAACTTAGCTCAAGCCTCTCTAATTCTAAACCAATCCATATCTTCTTCAAATTTCCTTTCATTAGTTCAAACATACATTGAAACTGTTTTGGACAACAACATTCTTCCAACATCTACTAAACACTTGAAATTATTTCAAGACTCTCTTTCAACCCAAAATACATTGAACCTATTTTGACAACAACATTCTTCCAACATCTATTAAGCACTTGAATTTATTTCAAGTCTCCCTTTCAACCCAAACATACATTGAACTTGTTTTGACAACAACATTCTTCCAAAGATCTACTAAGCACTTGAACTTATTTCAAGCCTTTCTTTCAACCCAAACATACATTGAACCTGTTTTAGACAACAACATTCTTCCAACATCTACTCGAGAACTTGAATCTATTTCAAGAATCTCTTGTAACCCAAACATATATTGAACCTATTTTGGGCGAATATTTCTTTCAACATCTAACGAGACCTTGACCTCATTTTAAGACTCCTTTCAAACCTTGATGTTACTATAGACACTACAAAAGAGGTTCCATCACAGGTATCATTAAGTTTAAGTCTATTATTCCAATATTGGCTCTTATGCCTAACATCTTTAGCCTTGTTGTCAAAACACAACCACATCAAGTTTGGACACTTGTGATAATACAACCTATCAGTGTCCATCATTCTTTCAACAATCGATCTTACTGGACATCTCATCACTATTTATTCTCACATGTCGGGACTTCTACGTGCATACACTATACGAGGTAATTATACCCAAGAATATTTTACACAACCTTTTCCATCTTTAATCATGAATCTATCCTCAAAAAGTGAATTAATGGACAAATAGAAGTAACAAACTAAATAACACAAACCATCATTTTCAACACACATAAAGCTATTGACTTAAAAAATCTATCCCACTCTTTGGGCTTATCTCACATCTTATCACACACCTACTGGAGCCACTCCCTTCTCCTTTGTTTATGGTTGAAAGCTATTTTACATGTCAAGGTTAAATTCCCATCCTTCTAATATCCCTCAAAGATGTAATCAATAAATATTATTACCAACATTCACACCTTAAGGAACTCGAGCTTCTTGATGGAAAATGACTTAATGCCTAGATCATATTCAAGTCTATCAAAATCGGCTACGACGTAGCTACCATAAAAATTCAAACATATAAAATCTATGATCGATGATCTCATTCTCAACAAAAATTGAAAGAACACACCCAAAGATCGAGACAAACAAGAAAAATTTGAGCCCAAGGAAATCATAAATAATTTTGGGTTTGGAGCTTATAAATTGACCATTGACACAAGCCAAGTCCTTAAAAACCCATGAATGCATTCCATTCAAAGGAATTATATTCTTGAAAGCACTCTATATTTCGGGAAACAACAACGTGTACATTGTTCCTTCTTTCGTGCTTATCTCCAAATACTTTAAATTTATTCATTTCCATTGTGCAAATATTTTCTTTATCAAAATCACATCTTCATATTTATCGTCATGAGACAAGTGCTAATATAAATCCTATTAATTTTGTGAGCGTCATACTTCTTCCATTTTCAGCCGCTTTTATCTATGGTCATAGCTAGAAGCTTACTTGATGGTGATATATTCCCTTTAAAGACATTCTCTCTTTCATAAAAAAGCTCTAAAATTCATTATCCAGCTTCATTTGGTCCTCCATCTCAATCTTCGGTGTTAAACCTCGCATCCTATCATGTGGGGCTGAGATTGGGGGTGACGCGTTTCTTCCCAAATACAAAGCACTATTGTAAAAAAATCCATCAATTCAATAACTTTTGAATAATTCATTGTCACGTCTTTCGTCCTTCTTCATCTTTGTTGTTGAGCCCATACTTCTTCCTCGGTAGTGTGAGACTGCGAATGGAGGAAGGTGCCCTTACTAAATCTCTACGTCTTGTCTTCGTGATAAACCCTTGCCTCTTATAAGTGTCATTGGGCAAAGCGTATAGGGTCATTCTCATAAAATCATAAAAATAATTATTAACATTAAAAAAATAAATTAAAAAAAAAACAAAAAGAAATTTACTTGCCTATATTTTGCCTTTGGTGATGAACTCTTACTTCTCACTAGTAGCATAGGGCAAGGCATAGGGATTCATTTCAAAATATAAAATCTTAGGGTGCTTTGCAAATTATAGAATCCCTAAACACGGAATTTAGATGCCTAAGTGAAGAGAGAAGTATCCCTTAACCTCATATCTTACCAATCGGTAGGCCACATAACCTGTCTTAGTCTAAGCATGTGACTCATAAAGTGAAAGCCATTTTTAAAATTGGTTCAATACTGATTATGAAGAATGGAGTCACAATTTTCACAAAAGGATTTTTAGCATTTGTATCTATATTCATTATCTACCACCTACATCCTTCTTGATTGTTGGTGATGAGCCCACGCATATTACTAGTTATGTGGAGTCAAGAATGGAGCTGACTTGTTCATCATATCATCACCACCATATCTTGCCAATGGAAAGAGAATTTTTATTATTCTCGAGCATAAGTTATAACACGGAACATGATACATAAGGATAATATCTAGGTTTATCGCCTCTCAAACAAATAAGTCTACACTCTGATCCATAAATTACCAATCACAAAGTAAAAATCTACAACCATTGTGAAAATCGTCAAAAATCCCAAAATAGTGTAAAAATCTAAAATCCAAAAACATTTGAAAATTGTAAAAAAACCCAAAAACATTAGAAACAAATGTCAAAAATCTAACAAAAAAATTAGAACTCAAATCAAAATCCAAAACATTAGAAACACTCATTAAAAATCTAAAAACATTAGACATAATCGTCAAAAATCCACAAACATTAGATAGAATCATTAAAATTCCAAAACCATTTGAAAATCGTCAAAATCTAAAAATAGTGTAAAATCTAAAAATCTAAAAAATCTAAAAACATTTGAAAATCATCAAAATCGAAAAACGATGTAAAAATCTAAAAATCCAAAAACATTTGAAAATCGTCAAAATCCAAAAATAGTGTAAAATTTAAAAATTCAAAAACATTTGAAAATTGTCAAAACCCAAAACCTTAGAGACACTTTCGTCAAAAATCCAAAACATTTGAAAATCGTCAAAATCTAAAAACATTAGCAAGAATCGTCAAAAATACAAAAACATTTGAAAATCATCTAAAATCTAAAAGCATTGTAAAAATCTAATAATCCAAAACATTAGAAACAAATCGTCAAAAATCTAAAAACATTTGAAAATCGTCAAAATCCAAAACATTAGCAAGAATCGCAGTCAAAATCTAAAAACATTTGAAAATCGTCAAAAATCCAAAAACAATGTAAAAATAAAAAAATCAAAAAACGTTAGAAAAAAATCGTCAAAAATACAAAAAAACATTAGAAAATCTATATATATATATATAATACACAAAAATAAAAATATTGTAAACTCCACAAAATCACAAAAACTCTAAAATAACCAACACAATTCAACCTTTGAACTATTATCCCCAACGAATGATACAATCACCTTATGACTACCAAATTCAAACCACTTCTCCTCACGTGAATCCTTACTTACTGGGGTAAATTTGGCTCTCATTGCTTCCTTGTTTGAGGACAATGACCCAATATTTTACTATGTCCTCATACCCGCTGGCTAGGGCATATCTAATTAATCCTCAATGTGGAACATGTTAGGGACATGTTTATTGGTTCTTGTGTTGCATTATTAGTTGTAAATTATTAATTGTTTTCTTGCATCTTAATATATTACAAGGGGCATCTTGATTTTATGTATCCTGGTGTTCTCTCTAATATTCTTACGTTATCTGATTGCATGTCGTCTTCGGGACATCATACTTTATTGATGGCCTATGCCTATTGTCTCTTCAATTTACATATCGTTTTGAGGCATCAAACCTTTTTGATGGCCCCTGTCTATGCTATCATGCATATTACAGTCTAGTCATCTTGATCTTTTATATCACAATGCATCCTGTTATGTGCTATATTAAAATTAAGATTTTTTTTTCACGTGAGTATCTTCTTGCATGATCAAAATCTTACTTTGCACCCCATCCATTCACCCATACTAATACATTCCCAAGTTTGAGAATCCTACTTGACGATCTTTCTCAAGTAGCATTCTCTATATAGCAGCTCCTTCCCCGTCTTATTCTTCGTTCAGTTTGTTGATCACTTCTTCCACCTGGTATCTCCTACTACCCACTTTTTCCTCCTACTATTATCCTTTCTCCACATATCCTCTTACAACATACATCTAATCTCTTCCGCCTACAATCACGTTCTTTCCCCCCATTTTCCCCTTCTTGATCCATCATCCTTCATACCGTTTCTTCCCATTCTTTTCATGTCTTGGTTCTTCATCCTCACTTCGTTCATCCTCATCACCCACATCCTCTCCTCACTTTCACCTAGTCCCAACTCATCCCTCCCATTTTCTTTACTCTTTCCACTTCATCTTCTCAAATTCCCCCCACATTTCTACCCACACACGCATTCGCCATTATTGTTAACACTCCTATATCATTCTTTCATCATCATCTTCTCTTCCCGTGCTAATAATTGTAAACAAGTTTTTTCGTAAAAATAATTAATCCTCATTCCACATGACCTCATTCACTTCCTTGTACCTTGAAGAGTGTCCCTTCATTCCTTCCCTCCTCTAAGCCCAGCACTCATTGTAAAAGTGTTTTCCCTAACGTCCCTTTGTTGGCGTTACCCTTTCCAATCCTTATTAGCTTTCTCCTTTTCTTTATTTTTTCTCTCACCATTCCCCACCACTCATTGTAAAGGGATTTCCCTAACATCCCCTCACTATCATTGCTTCTTATTTCCCCATTCTCTCTTCTCCCTATTCCTTTCTCTCAATCCCACCCTTCCTTATCGGTTCTTACTCATCTCTCCATCTCCTCTTTACCCACTTCAATATCTTTATTGTCTTCTTCATACATCCTTTTACCTATTTTCTTGTCATCCTAGTATGCTCATTTCTGCATCTCGCATATTTTCCAATCAATGTCATTCCTCCCCTCTTTCTTCTCTCGAATATTCCTTATACTTTGTCGTCTCCTTTCCACTTATTACCCCTTTCTTGTATTCTCTTCCTTCTACATCATTTTCTTTGTTATCCTCTTTACTCTCCCACCGCTCGTCTTATTTCCCTTCCCTGTATCTCCTTCTTCCTCTTTCTCCATCACGTTTCCTCCTTACTTCCCCGTTGATAACTTTGGCTCTTCGACGTTGTCCTGTCTTTTTTTTATTATACCACCATCCACATGCATCTCTATATGGTCTATTCCATATTCTTTGCCTTGGTTTTCCTCACAATGACACGATTCCTTCAATCTTCTCCTTGTATTTGTCCTATCTTCCTTTCCTCTCCCCTAATTTTCACGTTTTTCTAACCACTTCTCCTTTTCTCTACCACCCTACCTTTTTGTTCATTTTGTATCTGTTTCTCTTCTTTTCTCTCCTCTTTTCACACTTTCCTCACCCCTCATAGTATCTTTTTCTCTCTGTTCTACTTCTTCTTTCGTCCTCTTTCCATTTTAATCCATTTCACCCCTACTCCCTCCTCCGTTTCTCCTTCTTCTTTATACTTTCTCGATTTCCTACTTTTCTCAGCTCTATCATTTATTTCACTTCTACGTATCCTTGTTTACTAGCTCTGTTATTTCCTTCATTTTACACATCTCTCTATTTCATCCCTTCACCCTCTCCTCTTGTCATTCTCCTGTTTTTGCGTTGTTTTTCCTTCATCATTCCCTTCTTCCCTATCATCCCTCTCTCTTATTTCTACCTCTTTCATTGCTTTTTTCCCCATCCCTATCTCCCTTACTCTTCTTGTAATCAACCCCCAATCCTATCCATTCCCTTTTCTCTTTCCCACACACCCTCACACATACCATTCAAGGCCGATTGAATCCTTTCTCCCTTTGTGTCGTGTGGTCACTCTAGTATCTTGCACTCCATTATCATCCTCTTCTCCACATAATTCATTTCTCTTCTTTTCAAGAGTTTTGTCATATATTCCATTCTCATTAGTCCTCTCGAGGGGGATCACCACATCTATCCATAATCACATCCTCTCATGAAATTTTTGTCTTGGAGCATACTATGACATCCGTCACCGACCACTTTCTATTCTCCCCAAAAACATTCGTTCTACCTTTTAATTTAAAAAGTAGATTGAATTCTTCCCCATACCATTTACTTTCTTTGAAAGGACACTACTTTCATAAGTACCCTTCCAAAGAGGGGCAAATGTAGACACCCTAATTTCACATATGTCCTAAATCAATTAATTCCCTTCCTCATTTCCCACAAAATACACTTCAATTAATCAAATATAATTTCATTAATTATGCATTTAAAAATCTAAAAATAACCCAATCCTCACCACATGTCATTATTCTCCATGTTTTTCTACTATTGAATTAAAAATTCAAATTCAAATCCTCACCCACCCTTCGTGGTCCCCACTCACCTAAAATCCTCCACTTATGAATTAAAAATATAATTCAAATCCTCACCCATTCTTCTTGGCCCCCATTCATCTAATCTTGCCCACATTTTCAAACCACTCGCATAATCTTGCCCACATTTTCAAACCACTCATCTAATCTTGCCCATATTTTCAAACCATGATTACTTAAGTTACTCTAAGTTAATCACTCCTCAGTTATAAATATAACCTCACCCCCCCTCTAAACACACCGAGAATAAACTTGAATAACACATCTAACTTCTTACATCCTTTGAGAAAAGAACATCCTTCTATCTCTTCCTAATGCCCAAATAGCCTCATATTCCTTTTTCCATCTAGTGCAAAGTAAGAGAATCATTGTTGCAGGAAGGTCGGGTCCGTCTTGAAGAAAAGTACTTACATATCACACAATTAGGGCTCAATCTGAGTTTCCTAGCCCATTCTGAGGTTTGTTATGGAACGAGAAGGAGGAGGTATGATTATTGGTATTTTACTTTCTTATTAGTAGTGCATCTTTCCTAGCTTACATTCTTTCGTCATTTTTTTTCTTTTTTGTGAAAATAATCATTATCATTATTTTGCAATCATGATTAATTGCAATAATTATTAACATTTTATAAAAATAAAAAAATCTATTCTAATTGTATTCATGTATGCTCTTTTCTTGCACCTTCGAGCGATCTAGAAAATCAAACAATCACGCTTTTTAGTTTCTTGTTCTAACATCAGTAAGATCCTCCAACTTTGTTTTCCAACTGTCATTTCAATCATTATTTTCCTTTATCATATTATTAATATTTTTTGGTCATTGGTTGTGTATGCTCTTTTCCTACGCCTTCAAGCGATCTGGTAAATCAAAAATAGCCACGATCACTTTTCTAACATTTTGTTTGCAGGATAACTACTAATTTGTTTTCTATAGAACCATGTTGTTGTAATATTGTCAAAAATAAAAAGAATAAAAAGAACAAAAATCCTATAAATATACCACCATTCAAAGAAAATTGCTGAAACCAAGGAAAAAAGTACACTCAGTATACGTAATTATTTTCTACTAGTGATTATTTCAAGTTGGAAAGAACACTATATTTAATCATTTAATCATTTTATTTTTGCACATAGTCGAGGTGGATTTCATCACCACCAAAGCTACACTGGTGACGTGGACTTGACTACCATGCACCAAGAACATTTACATCTGCATTACACTTTGAGACCTAGTCTCATCACAACGTTCTATATTTATTTCACCCCTGCTCTTCACTTATAGGTAATGTTATCTGCCGGTAGCATCCAAGTCACGCTAAATAGGCATTCTGACAAATCTCGGCATTGTCCTGTAAATCTTCAGGATTTATAAGGACACCATACACATTCATCCCCCATCACCTTCCACCTTTTCACAAAATCTACCTTGGACGTGGTGATTCACTTCAAAGTAGGTAAGTAAGAATTGGTGAGTCTCCTCCAAGACTCTAAGGGTTCCTTGTATTAATTATGTCCCCGTATAGAATTAGGTATATCGGGACTAGTGTATATCGGAGGATGCATCTTTTGGAGTAATAAGAGACTACATCCATCATTCCTCGACATACTTTTATGATTGCATGAAAAAATTATCATTCCTCAAGGATCTACCTCTTAATCCTAAACAATCAATCCACATGATTGCTTCTTTGTTTGAAAACAAAATAGTTTAGCATTGCTTTATCATAAAACTTGGCTGATATTAATGTGTTCATTGTAAAATTCAAATCTTAGTCATTTTCCACAACACCATTTCTCTACCGATTCAATACCAAGTAATACATTCAAGCAATCCCACAACAAAGATAAAAACATCATTAGCCTGCTTCAACCAACAACAAATCCACCATAGCTTGTTTTCAGTTATATCCAATAGATATTGAGTGACTTGCGTTCACTCCTTATCTCATCAATTGTCAGAACATCCTTTATAGCTCATTTCAAGCTATATCAAAATGACATTGGGTGACTTGTTTGAGTTCACTCATTATTTCATCAACTACCGAGTTTAACAAAATTCCATCCAACACAAATCCCTTCAAAGCTCATTTTGAGCTCACAATCATATTGAGATTAACTTTTTTGAGTTACTCTCCCCCCTCAACAACTAGAACTTGTTTAAGCCAAACCAATCAACATATTCATCATAGCTTGTTTGAGCTATATCCCATTTGTATTAAGTACCTTGTTTGAGTGTACTCCTTACATTTTCTGTCGCTGCTTGTTTAAGCCAAACCAATCAACATATTCATCATAGCTTGTTTGAGCTATATCCCACTTGTATCGAGTAACTTTTTTGAGTGTACTCCTTACATTTTCATCTGCTAAGCTTGTTTAAGCCCAACCAATCAACATATCCATCACATGACTGTTTGAGATATATCCCACTTGTATCGAAAATACCTTGTTTGAGTGTACTCCTTACATTTTAATCTACTAAGCTTGTTTAAGCCAAACCCATCAACATATTCATCATAGCTTGTTTGAGCTTACTCCTTATAGCCTTGTTAAAAATTGATTGAGCCAAAACAAAGATCACAATAAATAGGTCGAGTTCTTCATTACACCTTTCTTCATTTTCCCTCTCTTTCAAACATGATGAATTCACGAAAAACATCATGCAATGAGCTATTAGAAAAAATTAATAAGTTGACAACACAACTCTCTCATATGGCTACCCAAATCAATGAACGATCACCCAAAAAGCCGATCATACAACCTAATGAAGACGTCACTTCACGTAAAGTTCAATGCCAGTTTACCCCCCTTGGAGAAAGTCTCTCTAGTGTTTTTCATTAACTAAAAGAGGCTAAACTAATAAGATATCCAATTACAAAACCCTTTGTCAAAGGGGAAGCCAAGCCATGTTGGTACAAACCTAACACATACTATGACTTTCATCGCATTGATGGTCATCACACGATAAATGTGTGTGATATAAGAATTACATCAAAGACTTAATTGACGATGAAATCATCTCTCGTAGAACTTAATGAAAATGCTCTTGCAACCAACGACACATCCAATGCCACAAATTTTCATGAAGAAATGACTCATCACAAAAATCCTATATATTTTGACATTCCACAAGATTATGATGACAACAAATCAAGCCTCTCTAATTCCAAACCAATCCATATCTTCTTCAAATTTCCTTTCATTAGTTCAAACATACATTGAACTGTTTTGGACAAAAACATTCTTCCAACATCTACCGAGCACTTGAACTTATTTCAAGACTCTCTTTCAACCCAAACATACATTGAATCTATTTTGGGCAACAATATTCTTCCAACATCTACTTGAGGACTTGAACTTATTTCAAGCCTCTCTTTCAACCCAAACATACATTGAACCTGTTTTGGGTGACAATATTCTTCCAACGTCTAACGAGATCTTGACCTCGCTTCAAGACTCCCTTTCAAACCTTGATATTACTGTAGACACTACAGAAGAGGTTCCATCAATAGGTACCATTAAGTTTGATTCTATTATTCCAATATTGGATCCTATGCCTAACATCTCTAGCCTTGTTGTCAAAACACAACCACATCAAGTTTGGACACTTGCAACAATGCAACCTATCATGTCCATCATGCTTTCAACGATCGATCTTGCAGGAATCTCATCACTAATGATTCTCACCTATCAAGACTTCTATGTGCATACATTCTACGAGGTACGTATACCCAGGAATATCTTTACGCCACCTTTTCCATCTTTAATCATGAATCTATCCTCAAATCAATCAATTAATGGACAAACAAGCAACAAACCAAATAATACAGACCATCATTGTCAACACACATGGAGCTATTTGCTAACCAAATCTATCCCACTCTTTGAGCTTACCGCACATCTTATCACACACCTACTGCATGACCACTTCCTTCTCCTTTGTTTATGGCTGAAAAGATATTTTACATGTCAAAGTTGAATTTCCATCCTTCGATTATCCCTCAAAGATGTAATCAATCAAGATTATTATCAACACTCGCGCTTTAATGAACTCGAGCTTCTTGATGAAAAACAACGTAATGCCCTAGATCATCTTCCATTATATCAAACTCGGCTATGGCGTAGCTACCATAAAAATTAAAACCTAGAATATTTAAGGTCAATGATCTCATTCTCAAAG
This sequence comes from Taxus wallichiana var. yunnanensis, assembly GCA_018340775.1. Taxonomy (NCBI): domain Eukaryota; kingdom Viridiplantae; phylum Streptophyta; class Pinopsida; order Cupressales; family Taxaceae; genus Taxus; species Taxus wallichiana. The sequence continues at coordinate 534,301,754 of CM031243.1, forward strand.
AAAATTGAAAAACACACCCAAAGAACGAGACAAACAAGAAAAATTTGAGCCCAACGAAACCATAGATAATTTTAGGTTTGGAGCTTATAAATTGGCCATTGACATAGGCCAAGTCCTTGAAAAACCCATGAATGCATTCCATTCAAATAAATTCTATTCTTGAAAGCACTCTCTATTCCAGGAAACAACAAAGTGTACATTGTTCCTTCTGTCTTGCTTATCTCTGAATAAATTTATTTATTTCCATTGGCAGACATTTTCATTATCAAAATCACATCTTCATATTTATCATCATGAGACAAGTGCTAATATAAATCCTATTAAGTTTGTGAGCATCATACTTCTTATCATATCTTCCATTTTCAGTCGCTTTCATCTATGGTCATACCTAGAAGCTTACTGATGGTAATATATTCCCTTCAAAAACATTCTCTCTTTCATAACAAAGCTCTAAAATTCTTTACCCAGTTCGTTTGGTTGTCCATCTTAGTCTTCGGTGTTGAACCCTCACGTCCTACTAGTCGTGTGGGGCTGAGATTGGGGCATAAGTTCCTTCCCAAATACAAAACACTATCATAAAAAAATCCATCAATTCAATAACTTATGAGTAATTCATTTTCACATCTTTCATCCTTCACAGTTTTGGTGTTGAGCCCACACTTCTTACTCGGTAGTGTGAAATCGGGAATGGAGGAAGGTGCCCTTACTCATCTACATCTTGTCTTCGATGATAAACCCTTTCCTCTTACAAGTGGCATGGGGCAAAGTGTAGAGGGTCATTCTCATAAAAGCATAAAAACATTGTAAAATATTAAAAAAACAAAACAAAACAAAAAGACAAAAAGGGAATTCACTCGCTTATATTTTGCCTTTGGTGATGAGCCCTTGCTTCTCACTAGTAGCATGGGGCAAGGCATAGGGAGTCATTTCAAAAATATAAAATCTTACAGTGCTTGCAAATTATAAAATCCCCAAAGAAGTAATTTAGATGCCTAAGTGAAGAGAGAACTATCCCTTCACCTCATATCTTACCAATCAACAGGCCACATAACTATCTAAGTCTAGCACATGACTCATAAAGTGAAAGCCATTTTTGAAACTGGTTCAGTACCATTATGAAGAATTGAGTCACAATTTCCCAAAGGGATTGTTGTTAGCATTTGTCTCTATATTCATTATCTAACTCCTGCGCATCCTTCTTGATTATCGGGATGAGCCCACACATCTTACTAGTTGTGTGGAGTCAAGAATGGAGCTAGAATTTTTTTCATCATATCATCACCACCATATCCTACCAATGGAAAGAGAATTTGTGTTATTCTGAGCATAAGTTACCACACGGAACATGGTACATACGGATAATATCCTGGTTTATCACCTCTCAAAAATAAGTCTACATTTTGGTCCATAAATTGCCAATAACATTGTAAAATCTAAAAAAACTCCAAACATCATCAAAAATCTAAAAATAGTGTAAAAATATAAAAATCCAAAACATTAGCAAGAATCATCAAAATCTAAAAACATTTAAAATCATCAAAATCTAAAAACAATGTAAAAATCTAAAAATCTAAAAATATTTGAAAATCGTCAAAATCTAAAATAAATAAATATATATATATATATACAAAAAAATATTGTAAACTCCACAAAATCGTATAAACTCTAAAATAACCAACACAATTCAACCATTAAACTATTATCCCCAACGAATGATCCTATCACCTTATGACTACCAAATTCAAATCACTTCTTCTCGCGTGAATCCTCACTGGGGCAAAATCCTACTCGTTGCTTTCTTGTTTGAGGACAATGACCCAATATTTTACTATGTCCTTGTACCTTCTGCTGGGAGCACATCCAATCAATCCTCACCGTTGAACACATTAGGGATATGTTTATGGGAGCACATCCAATCAATCCTCACTGTTGAACACATTAGGGATATGTTTATTGGTGTTGCATTATTAGTTATAAATTAGTAATTACTTTCTTGTATCTTGATATATTACGGGGGCCATCTTGATTTTATGTATCTTGGTGTTCTCTCTAATAATCTTATGTTATCCGATTGCATGTCGTCTTTGGGGCATCATACTTTCTTGATGGCCTTTGTCTATGCTCTCTTCTATTTACATATCGTATTTAGGAATCTAACCTTTTCGATGGTCCCCGCCTTGCTATCTATCACCCATATTATAGTCTAGTCATCCCGATCTTTTATATCACGATGCATCTTGTTATGTGCTATATTAAAATTAAGATGTTTTTCGACATGTGACTATCTTCGTGCATGATCAACATCTTACTTTGTGCCCCATCCATTCACCCATACTAATACATTCCTAGTTTGGGAATCCTAATTGACGATCTTTCTCAAGTAGCATTCACTATCTAGCAGCTCCTCCTCCCCCACCACGCTAACCATGTATTTGATCCATTCATTCTCTCTCCCTCATTTTTACTCCACCAATTATCCACATATTACCCTTCTCACCATTCCTATCCCCTCTCACCCATTTGTATTCTTTCCTTTCACCTGTTTTCTCCCACTTTGACAATCTTACTTAATAACCCCTTCTATAAGGAATCCTCGGTTGAGGTTTACCCTCTCCCTATGATCTTCCCATTGTAGAAAGCTTCTTCACCACCTCCCTCTCATCAAACAACAATCACCACCAAACACATCTTCCCATTCCACCTATTTTTCTTCTCATTCTCACATCATTACTCTCACCATGCGGACATCCCAATTAAGGATTCCCCTCACACTCTCCGCCCTCCACTACATATATTCCTTCATCCATTCTTGTTACACTCGTTTTTTTCCTTTTTTGTTATCACCTCATCTCATATCATATACCACTCAGGAATACCTCGCTCACTCTTTTCTCATCCTTCCCCAAACCCATATTATGCCCGGTCATCCTACTTACATGCTCTCGTAGTATGGTAAAATTCACTTAAGGGTTCCCCTTCACCCATTTTTTCATACCCTATTCCCACCAACTCTATCATCATCCTTCTTCTTCAGCTTGGTGATCTTACTTAACCATTCCGGCCACATGGAAATCTTACTTAAGACTTCAACTTAAGGTTGATCTACCCTATGGCCTTCCCCCATCCCATCATATTTCCCCATCTTATTTCTCCCACCTCTCATCACGATCATCTTCTTCAACCTACCATTCCACCCATGTCCCCAATATCATCTTGTCTTTCTCCTAAGCATATCATCCTTGTCGGTTAGGTGATCCTACGAAACCTCTTCGGTAACATGATGATCTTAGTTAAGAGATTCTCTTAAGCATGACATGTCATCTTACACTTGCCCATCACTCTACAATCTCACCATCCATATTTTCTCTTCATTCCCCTTCATCACATATTTTTACCACCAGTATCACCCTCCTCTGCTTGGTAATCTTACTTAACCACTCACCCGGAATGACGATCTCACTTAAGAGTCCCTCTTAAGTATGATTTGTCTCCTTGCCTTTCCATATCACTACACACCATTCACCCTTCACTTTTTCTCAGAATTCCCTATTATCACAGCCTTTCACCTCCTTTTCGATTCTCACAAACACCACTTATCACTTGACCACTTGTCATCTCCAGTTTCCCTCACTTGGAAATCTTACTTAACCACTTCCATCACATGACAATCTTATGTCACCTCCTCCCTACACTTAACTTTTCATCATGAACTTCTCCACCACCTCATTCTTTGCTCACTTTGTTGATCACTTCTACCACCCCGGCATCTCCTATCACCCACTTTTTCCTCCTACTATTATCCTTTCTCCACATATCCTCTTACAACATACATCTAATCTCTTCCGCCTACAATCACGTTCTTTTGCCCCATTTTTCCCTTCTTGATCCATCATCCTCTACACCATTTCTTTCCATTCTTTTCATGTCTTAGTTCTTCATCCTCACCTCATTCATCCGCATCACCCGCATCCTCTCGTCGCTTTCACCTAGTCCAAACTCATCCCTCCCATTTTCTTTATTCTTTCCACTTCATCTTCTCAAATCCCCCCCACATTTCTACCCACACACACATTCACCATTATTATTAACATTCCTCTATCATTCTTTCATCATCATCTTCTAATCCCGCGCTAATAATTGTAAACGGGATTTCCATAAAATCATCAATTCTCATTCCATGCAAGACCTCATTCACTCCTTGGACCTTCTAGAGTTTCCCTTCATTCCTTCCCTCTTCTAAGCCCACCACTCATTATAACAGGATTTCCCTAACCTCCCTTTGTTGGTGTTACCCTTTCCAATCCTCATTAGCTTTCTCCTTTTCTTCCTTTTTTATCTCATCCTTCCCACCACTCATTGTAAAGGGGATTTCCCTAATGTCCCCTCATTGGCATTGATACTTCTATCCCCCATTCTCTTTTCTCTCCTATTCTTTTCACTCAATCCCACCCTTTCTTGTCACTTCTTACCCATCTCTTCATCTCCTCTTTTCCCTCTTCAATATCTTTACTGTCTTCATCATACATCCTTTTTCTATTTTCTCCTCATCCTACTAACCTCATTTCATGCATCTCTGCATATTTTCCAATCGATTTCATTCCTCCCCTCTTTCTTCTCTGAATAATCCTTATATTGTCCCCTTTCAACTTATTACCCCATTTCGTGTTCCTTTCCTTCTACATCATTTTCCTAGTTATCCTCTTTTCTCTCCCACCCCTCATCTTATTTCCTTCCCCGTATGTCCTTCTACCCCTTTCTCCATCACATTTACTCCTTAATTCCTTGTTGATAACTTAGCTCTTCAGCGTTGTCTATCTTTCTTATCATACTATCAACCTCCACATACATCTCCATACGGTCTGCTTCCATATTCTTTTCCTTGGTCTTCCTCGCAATAACACAATTCCTTCAATCTTCTCCTTGTATTTGTTCTATCTTCCTTTCCGCTCCTTAATTTTCATGTTTCTTCTAACAACTTCTCCTTTTTTGTACCACGCCTACCTTTTCGTTCATTCTCAGTATCTATTTCTCTTATTTTCTATCCTCTTTTTCACTTTCCTCGCCCCTCATAGTTTCTTTTTTTCTTCGTTCTACTTCTTCTTTTGTCCTCTTTCCGTTTTCATCCATTTCACCACCTACTCCCACCTCGTTTTCTCCTTTTTATTTATCCTTTCCTATTTCCTACTTTTCTCACTCTATCATTTATTTCACTTCCACGCATCCTCTTTACTATCTCTCATTGCTTCCTTCATTTTACACATCTCTCTATTTCATCACTTCACCCTCTCCTCTTTCATTCTCCTATTTTTTTCCTTGTTTTTCCTTCATCATTCGCTTCTTCCCCTATCATCGCTCTCTATTTTTTCTACCTCATTCATTTCTTTTTCCCCTCCCCTATCCATTACTCTTCTCGTAATCAACCCCCAATCCTATCCATTCCATTTTCTCTTTCCCACACACCCTCACACCTAGCATTCAAGGCCGATTGAATCCTTTCTATATTTGTGTTGTGCGATCATTCTAGTATCTTCCACTCCATTATCGTCCTCTTCTCCGCATAATTCATTTCTCTTCTTTTCGAGAGTTCCGTCATATATTCCATTCTCGTCCCAGTCCTCTCGAGGGCATCATCACATCTATCCATAATCACATTTTCTCATGACATTTTTGTCTTGAAGGATACTTATGAAATCCGTCACGCACAACTTTCTATTCTCCCCACTAAACATTCACTCTACCTTTTGCTTAAGAAAAGAAGATTGAATTTTTCCCCCATTCCATCTACTTTCTTTGAAAGGACACTACTTTCATAGTACCCTTCCAAAGAGGGAAAATGTAGACACCCTAATTTCACATCTATCCATAAATCAATTAATTCCCATTCCTCATTTATAAAAAAATACACTTCAAATTAATCAAATATAATTTCATTAATTATCTATTTCAATATTTTAAAAATAACCCAATCTTCACCACCTATCATTATTCTCCATATTTTTCTACTATTGAATTAAAAATTCAAATTCAAATCCTCACCCACCCTTCGTGGTCCCCACTCACCTAAAATCCTCCACTTATGAATTAAAAATAGAATTCAAATCCTCACCCATTCTTCGTGGCCCCCACTCATCTAATCTTGTCCACATTTTCAAACCACTCACCTAATCTTTCCCACATTTTCAAACAACTCACTTAATCTTGCCCACATTTTCAAAGCATGATTACTTAAATTACTCTAATTTAATCACTCCCCAAAGTATAAATATAACGTTACCCCTCCCCTCTAAACACAAGGATAATAAGCTTGAATGTCATATCTAAGTTCTTGCATCCTTTGAGTAAAGAACATCCTTTGGCCCAGTCCTAATGCCCAAATAGCTTCATAATCCTTTCTCCCATATGGGGCAAAGTAAGAGGATTGTTGTTGCGGGAAGGTCTTCCTCTGTCTTGAAGAAAAGCACCTACATATCATACAATCGGGGTTCAATCCAAGTTTCCTACCCCATTAAAGATTTTCTATGGAACGCGTGAAGGAGGAAGTATGATTATTGGTATTTTACTTTCTTGTTAGTAGTGTATTTTTCCTAGCTTACACTCTTCTTTTGTTATTTTTTCTTTTTGTGAAAATAATCATTATCGCTATTTCACAATCATGATTAATTGCAATAATTATTAACATTTTATCGCCTCTCAAAAAATAAGTCTACACTCTAGTCCATAAATTGTCGAATCACGGTGTAAAAATATACAAACATCGTGAAAATGTGAAAATCGTAAAAATCTAAAATCTAAAAACATTTGAAAATCCATAAACCCAAAAACATTAGAAACAATCATAAAAATCCAACAAAAAATCGAACTCATCAAATATCTAAAAACATTAGAAACACTAGTTAAAAATCCAAAATCATTAGACAGAGATAAATCAAAATCTAAAAACATTAGACAGGATCGTCAAAAATCCATAACCACTTAAAAATTATCAAAAAAATCAAAACATTTAAAAATCGTCAAAATCTAAAAATTAGATTAGAATATATATATATATATAATAAACAACAAAAAAAAATCCACAAAATTACAAAACTCTAAAATAACCAAAGACAATTTAACCTTTGAACTATTATCCCCAATGAATGATCCAATCACCTTATGACTACCAAATTCAAACCACTTCTCCTCTCGTGAATCCTCGTTTGGGGAAAATCCAGCTCTCATTGTTTCCTTATTTGAGGATAATGACCCAATAGTTTACTATGTCCTCGTACCCTGGCTTGGGAACATCTAATCAATCCACACTGTGGAACACATTAGGGAGATTTTTATTGGTTCTTGTGTTGCATTATTAGTTGTAAATTATTAATTGCTTCCTTGCATCTTGATATATTATAGGGGACATCTTGATTTTATGTATCTTGGTGTTCTCTCTAATATTCTTATGTTATGTGATTGCATGTTGTACTGGGGCATCATACTTTCTTGATGGCCTTTGTCTATGCTCTCTTTCATTTACATATCGTACTGGGGCATCAAACCTTTTTGATGGCCCCTGTCTATGCTATCACACATATTACAGTCTAGTCATCCTAATCTTTTATATCACGATACACCTGTTATGTGCTATATTAAAAAATTGAGATGCTTTTCGTCACATGAGTATCTTCTGCATGATCAACATCTTACTTTTAACCCCATCCATTCACCCATACAAATACATTCCCAGGTTTGGGAATCCTACTTCATCATCAAGTTGTAGTTTTCATAATCCTACTTGACGATATCTCTCAAGTAGCATTCACTATCCAAGCAGCTCCTTCTCCCCACCATGATCACCATGTATTTGATCCATTCATTCTCACTCCTCATTTTTATTCCTTTGCCATTTATACTCATATTACCCTTCTCACCATTCATGTCCCCTCTTACCCATTTAAATTTTTTTCCTTTCCTTTTACGCTTCTTGTTTGACAATCTTACTTAATAACCCCTTCTATATGGAATCCTCGGTGGAGGTTTACCCTCTCCCTAAGATCTTCCCGCTTTATAGAATCTTCTTCACCACCTCCTCCTCTCATAAAAAAAAATCACCACAAAGCACATATTCCAATTCCACCTCTTCTCGGTTCTCAATCTCACATCATTACTCTCACCATGCGGGCATCCAAATTAAGGATTCCCCTCACACTCTCTGCCCTCCACTATATATCTTCCTTCATCCATTCATGCTACATTCCTTTGTTTCCTTTTTTCTTGTTATCACCTCTTCTCATATCATATACCACTCGGGCATACCTCACTCACACTTTTCTTATGCTTCCCCAAACCTCTCTTATGTCCGGTCATCCTAATTACACGCTCTTGTAGTATGGTAAAATTCACTTGAGGGTTCCCCTTAAGTCCATTTTTCATACCCTATTCCTACCAATTCTATCATCATCCTTCTTCTTCAGCTTGGTGATCTTACTTAACCATTCCACCGCATGGCAATCTTATTAGACTTCCACTTAAGGTTAATCTGCCTATGGCCTTCCCCCATCCCATCATATTTCCCCATCTTATTTCTCGCACCTCTCATTGCAATCATCTTCTTCAACCTACCATTCCACCCCTGTCCCCAATATCATATTGTCTTTCTCCTTGCATATCATCCCTATCAGTTAGGTGATCCTACAAAACCTCTCCGTGAAGATGACCATCTTACTTAAGAGATTCTATTAAGCATGACATTTCATCTTACACTCGCCCATCACTCTACAATCTCACCATCCATATTTCTTCTTCATATCCCATCATCACATCCTCTTACCACCAATATCACCCTCGTCTACTTGGTAATCTTACTTAACCACTCACCGGAATGGTGATCTCACTTAAGAGTCCCTCTTAATGATGATATTTCTCCTTGCCTTTCCCCATCACTACACACCCTTCACCTTTCACTTTTTCTCGGCATTCCCCATTATCACATCATTTCACCTCCTTTTCGATTCTCATAAACACCACTTCTCACTTGACCACTTTTCATCTCCGGTTTTACTCTCTTGACAATCTTACTTAACCACTTCCGTCACATGACAATCTCATGTCGGGTTCCTTCCTACACTTAACTTGTCATCGTGAACTTCTCCCTCACCTCATTCTTCGTTCACTTTTCTTCTTCCACTTGGTATCTCCTACTACCCACCTTTCCCTCCTACTATTATCATTTCATCACATATCCTCTTACAATATACATCTAATCTCTTCCACCTATAATCATGTTCTTTTCCCCATTTTCCCCTTCATGATCCATCATCCTCCATACTGTTTCTTCCCATTACTTTCATGCGTTGGTTCTTCATCCTCACCTCATTCATCCTCATCACCCGCATCCTGTCCTCACTTTCACCTATTCCCAACTCATTCCTCCCATTTTCTTTACTCTTTCCACTTCATATTCTCAAATACCCCATGCATTTCTACCCACATACACATTCACAATTATTATTAACATTCCTCTATCATTCCTTCATCATCATCTTCTATTCCCATGTTAATAATTATAAACGGGATTTCCTAAAAATCATAAATCCTCATTCCGCATGACCTCATTCACTCCTCGGACCTTATAGAGTTTCCCTTCATTCCTTCCCTCCTCTAAGCCCACCACTCAATGTAAAAGAGATTTCCTAACCTCCCTTTGTTGGCGTTACCCTTTCCAATGCTCATTAGATTTCTCCTTTTCTTCCTTTTTTCTCGACCCTTCCCCACCACTCATTGTAAAGGGAATTTCCCTAATGTCCCCTCATTAGCATTGCTTCTTCTATCCCCATTATCTTTTCTCTCTATTCTTTTCCCTCAATCCCACCCTTTCTTGTCACTTTTTACCCATCTCTCCATCTCCTCTTTGCCATCTTCAATTTCTTTCTTGTCTTCATCATACATCCTTTTTCTATTTTCTCGTCATCTTAGTATCCTCATTTCATGCATCTCCACATCTTTTCCAATTGATGTCATTCCTCCCCTCTTTCTTCTCTAAACATTCCTTATAATGTCCCCTTTCCACTTATTACCCCTTTATGTATTCCTTCCTTCTACATAATTTTCTTTGTGATCCTCTTCTCTCTCCCACACCTCATCTTTTTCCCTTCCCTGTATCATCTTATTCCCCTTTTTCCATCACATTTTCTCCATACTTCCCCATTGATAACCTGGTTGTTCAACGTTGTCCTGTCTTTTTATTATACCACCCTCCACATGCATCTCCATGCGGTCTATTACATATTCTTTGTCTTGGTCTTCCATGTAATGACACAATTCCTTTAATATTTTTCTTGTATTCGTTCTATTTTCCTTTCCTCTCCCCTAATTTTCATGTTTCTTCGACCACTTCTCCTTTTCTCTACCACCCCTACCTTTTCGTTCATTATGTATTTGTTTCTCTTCTTTTCTCTCCTCTTTTTCACACTTTCCTCGTGCCTCATAGTTTATTTTTTTCTCCATTCTACTTCTTCTTTCATCCACTTTACATTTTCATCCATTTCACCCCCTACTTGACCTCATTTTCTCATTCTTATTTATCCTTTTCCATTTCCTAATTTTCTCAACTATATAATTTCTTTCACTTTCACGTATCCCTCTTTACTATCGTTGTTTCTTGCTTCATTTTATCATCTCTCTATTTTCTCCCTTCACCCTCTACTTTGTCATTCTCATATTTTTTCCTTGTTTGTCCTTCATCATTCCCTTCTTCCCCTATCATCCCTCTCTCTTATTTCTACCTCTTTCATTCCTTTTTTCCCCTCCCCTATCTCCCTTAATCTTCTCATAATCAACCCCCTATCCTATCCATTCCCTTTTTCTTTCCACACACCCTCACACCTAGCATTCAAGGATGATTGAATCCTTTCTCCATTTGCGTCATGCGGTTATTCTAGTATCTTCCACTCCATTATCATCCTCTTCTCCGCATGATTAATTTCTTTTCTTTTCGAGAGTTTTCTCATATATTCCATTCTCATCAGTCCTCTCGAGGGGAATCATCACATCTTCTCATGACATTTTTGTCTTGGAGGATACTATGACATCCATCACTCACCACTTTCTATTCTCCCCAATAAACATTCACTCTACCTTTTGCTTAAGAAAATTATATTGAATTCTTCCCCCATCCCGCCTACTTTTTTTTTTGAAAGGACACTTTTGCTTTCATAGTACCCTTCCAAAGAGGGGAAATGTAGACACCCTAATTTCACATCTCTCCTAAATCAATTAATTCCCCTTCCTCAATTCCCACAAAAATACACTTGAATTAATCAAATATAATTTCATTAATTATCCATTTTAAAATTAAAAAAAAACCAATCCTCACCACGTGTCATTATTCTCCATGTTTTTCTACTATTGGATTAAAAATTCAAATTCAAATCCTCACCCACCCTTTGTAGTCCCCACTCACCTAAAAATCCTCACCCATTCTTCGTGGCCCCACTCATCTAATCTTGCCCACATTTTCCAACCACTCATCTAATCCTACGCACATTTTCAAACCATGATTATTTAAATTACTCTAAGTTAATCACTCCCTCGAATATAAATATAACTTTACCCCTCCCCTCTAAACACATGGACAATAAACTTGAATGCCATATCTAAGTTCTTTCATCCTTTGAGCTAAGAACATCCTTTTTCCTCATCCTAATGCCCAAATAGCCTTATAATTCTTTTTCCCATCTAGTGCAAAGTAAGAGGATCGTTGTTGTAGGAAGGTCTTGCTCCATCTTGAAGAAAAGAACCTACATATCACATAATTAGGGCTCAATCCAAGTTTCTAGTCCATTCTGGGTTTGCTATAGAACGCGATGGAAGAGGTATGATTATTGGTATTTTACTTCCTTGTTAGTAGTGAATTTTTCCTAGCTTACGGTTGTGATCCATATATCTAGATGATTTTAGAATTTTTTTAATATTATTTTGGATTTTTTGATAAGGCCTTGAGGCTGAAGGAGGTATTCGAGTTTTACAAGTTTCAATATCACAAAAACATCGGGGATTGGAGACTAACCACGTTGGAATTCTAGATGAATTCAGCAAGGTCACCATGGTAACTAGTATTTGTTTGTGCTTGTTGTGTGTGTTAGGGATTTCCATGGGGGATCATTTTTAAATTTGACCAAGGGTTATGTGTATTTATTTATTGGTTCCATTTTTATGTTTTCATTTGTTTATTTTGTGGTGCATTGACCGTTTCATTATTCATTAAATGGTGTGTAATATTGTGAGTAATCATGTTGTTAAGTTAATTAATAAAAATATGTCATAAGAAATTAATTAATAGAGTGTTTGGCCTTGAATTAAAGTGTTGTAAGTGATGTGTAAGTTAAGTTTTGAGTTTAAAACACTCCACCTTCTTGAAAATTTAAATTTGTCCTTAGAGGCTGATTTTGAAGGCTTGTGAGACAAGTTAAACTTGTCCCATACCTCTTAAATTTAATTACCAACCATACCTATTGTTGGAAAGTTGAAATTATAATTTTATAATGCTTTTTGAGAAGGCAAATTGTAGGTTTTAATTGATTTTTCTTACATGGTTTAATTTCAGTCCTTTGTGGTGTGCGTTGGGTTTGAGTATGTAAGGAAACTATCATATTATTCACCAACGTATATTTTATGCATTGGAGAATGAAGTTGAATTTTTGGTTGGGATTGAGGATGTGTGATGTTGCATCCTACATTGATCCACCTCATCCTCTTCCCTTCCCTCTTCTATAAAATTTGAGTTCCTTACCTTGTTTTGGGTTGCTTCACTTTGAAGACTTCATTATTAGGTGAATTCCTTGTTGTTTTGGGAGCTCTTGCTTTTGAAGAAGTTTGAAGATTGTTGCATGATTCTTGTTTGGTGGATTTTTAGATTGTTTCCTTGGAAAAAACTATTATCTGGAACTTAGGAAACTCCATCATGGAGAGGTAAGAGCTTTGCTCTTGAAATGCTCTTCTTTTATGGAAGTAAATGTTAATGTGTGAATGTTGTGGCATGTTTGTGTGTTATGCAGGTATATGGCCTAGGAATGGTGTAGGAGAATACTATGGGGTTTATTTTATGAGAGGCACAAGTGTGTTTTAGGGAGTTGGGATTTGGGTTCCACCTTACAAAAAAGAAATAGCTTTCATTTATTTACTTGTTATGGGATTCCAAAAGAGGTTGGGAGGCATAAGGAAATGTGAGGAATAAGGGGTACTTGGGAGGCATAAGGAATGTCGGGGTTTTGATATACTATATTTTGGCAGTTTGTAATTCAGGTGGTGATACCCATTTCCTCTGTTGGGAGGCATAAGCATCCCCATAGTTTATTGCTCCTTTGGCTTGCTTGATGAAGCCTCGAATAATGTTTTCACGCTTTAATGTAGTTGTAAACTACATTCTGCTTTAATTGTGTTTTTATTGTGAAAATGTTGCTTGTGTGTTTGTGGAAGCCTATTGTTGCCATGAGTTGAATCACATATTCTATTTCTTTGTGGTTGGGGCTCCAAGGCCAATGAAAAAGATGGCTTCTCCTTGTCATTTGATTTCTTGGTTGGGTGCGGAGCGTTGCCTTTCCCATACTCTTGTTGTGACCATAATTGGAAGAATGATAAATCTACATGTTGTTTTGGAGCAAAGGAAAATGAAATAATTGACTTAATAGGCCCTTGTTGAGGTCAATCTTATTGTAACCTTCCCACTTGAATTGGATGAATTCGTATATTTTTGTAATGGAAATATGTTGTATTTAATATATAAGTTATAAATTAATATGTGAAAGAGATATACTCCATTTCTATTTTTGAAAGAAAGAACTGTATTTTGTATGATGAATTTCAGGAATGAAAGAAAGAAGTTGTAAGTTGTCTTTTGGAATCGATAAAGGAATGTATTACCTTTCTCAAATTGCATTGTTGTATTGAATCTAATCATTTCAATGTATTTGAAATCTCTGTTTGAAAGGAAGAAATGTGTGTGAGAAAAATACATAATTTTGTCTCTTTGAAATGTGTAGAATTTGAAATGAGAATTGCATTTTGGTTTTGAATAGTTTTATTTGAATCAACTAAATTTATTAGATTGGAATTGGAATGTATTCTAATGCTTGGAAGAAGAAAATGACAAATAGATCCTTCAAAATTTGATCTTTGTTTTGTATTTTAAAACTGGAAAATACTTTATCCAAAAATGCACAGTTTGAACTTGCAACAATGAAATAAAAATTAAATGATTAAATTTAAGTAGTATGCCCTAAAAGAATTCAATTGGAAAAAATTACTTGAGGAATTTCTTAGAAATCTTAGCAAAATCGGGCTCAAAACCGTTTTGCTCTCATTTTTTGTCAAATTTTTTTTTTAAATTGGGAGTTAATAAAACAATCTTACCTTCCAAATCCATCCTAAATCCATCTAAGAGCAGTTATCCATGTCTAATTGACATGTTGAGAGAGGAAGAAGGACAATTGCTTAAAAATTTCATAAGTTAAAATCTACTAGCTTGCCTTTTAAAAGCCTGTAGATAGTTTTCTTGACATTTACTACTTAATATTTATCAAAATAAAAATTTAATGATTCTTGTGTAAAGAGGATGTTGAGATATTTCCAAAAAGATATTGTTTTCCAAAAACCAATCTCTCTATCGAAAGTTATGGCCTTCTGAAGTTTTTCTTTGTTTGGCGTAAAAAAATATTTCTAACTGTCAAAAACAATTGGGAAAAATTTCCTTGGCAGACCTGTGGGGCTGAATTTTCCCTTAGCAATTTTGGTTAAAAAAAAAAAAAGGAACTAATTTCCCCACCACTCTGCTAACCCGTAGGCCTTTCATTTTGGTCAAAAAAATGCCTAAGTCTGAAAGAAAAATTTCAGAAAAATTTCCCCCACGGACCTATCGCCTCGCTTTTGCCCTTTGGTTGTATTTCATGGGTTGTGACATTAAATTAAACTTTAAAATTTTTGGGAAAATTTTCCTAATTTTTTGCTGCCGCCATGACCCCGTAGCCAACTAGAGGCTGCCACGTACTGCACTACGAGGTGTTGGCGAAGGAGTAGATACCTTTTAACTTATCGCTTTGGAAAAAATTTGAATTTTTCTAAGTTTCCTCTCGCCTCCTGCCCACAGAAAACAATCATAGCTCGACATGTGGCACCTTGGGCATTGGTGGAGGTGTGGACCATTTTGATCCCTAGCACATTTCAAATTTGAAAAGACATAATGTCTTAAATCACTCTAACGACCCGATTTTTTGTCAAGGTGTTGTAAAGTTGACACGTGTCCTCTTCGGGCTCGCGAGCGCATGGAGCTAAATCATGATTTTCCCCCGAAATATGGAAAATGTACCAAATTTTCTCCCCACTCCATCAGCCCGCACATGGAAAATTTTCTTCCTAGGCCCACAGCCCGCTGTTGGGAAAGCGTTTCCTCCCAGTCTGCTTAGGCCCATAACTTGAGAAATATATGAGTTATGACGACTTATTTATATCATTGGAAAGGTGAGGAAATTTCCTATCCAATGGCAATGTTTTAGGGAATTTTTGAGAGTGTTAATCTGAGAAAAATCAAGTTAAACCTTTTAAGCCGGTTAGAGAGTGGTGTAGTATGAGTTTACCCTCTTAACCTAATTGAACTTTCTTACCCTAAATTTTGACCTTGTGACCTTTAATAATTGTTAATAAAAAAAAATATAATATAGTAAATTAGTATTGATCTGGAACCCTGTTTGTGACAACCATTGTCTTGTAACCTGGTTGAAGACACTTTTAAACAAAAAAAAATTATTCCATAATTTTCCTATCTAATCCTAGGTTGTTCCTTGGGTTTCAAGAGGGTTATTTTAGTGGGTGTTACATAACCACTTAAAATGCACAGAACCTATAGTAATAGTCATAAATTTCCACTAAAAACTTTTGCTAATGTTTAAGCTAGAAAAACCAAATAAAATTGTCACAAGTTGTTTTCAATATGGATAACAAAAATTTAGCTATTTTTTACTAATTGTAAAATCCTAATATTACAAAAAAATTTAATAAACCAATATAAAATTAAATTTTACTTTATGAAAGACAAAAATAAATAAATATTTTCATAAAACTAAATGTTATCCATTTTTTCCTCTGGGTCAACAATTGACAACAAAGACCTAATAGGACCTAGGCATCGAAAGGGTCTCCACAGGGAAATTTGGGAATTACAGGTGAAAATCATGTTTTTGATAGCATTCACAAATATTTTGAGAGTTTAAATCACATTATGGAATTTTTGCTCTTTTGGGTTTTGAAGCACTTAGATTGACCTTGAGATGGATAAATATGGTTTCTATGGGCCAAACCCAAGAAAAATGGTTGAAGGAGTAGAAAAGTGAAACAATAGCCCTGGGAAGCCTATTGGTTTCCCTCACCTCCACATCTAGTAGAGTGCATAAAAATCCAAGGAATTCAAAAATTACCCAAGGGGCTTTGAAGGGGCATTGAGTTGAAAATTAGCTCAATGAGTTGAGGCGTCATGAAACATTTACCGAGCTCCAGTGCTTGGGAAATCCTTTGTCACTAATGGTGAGTTGGGATTCATGTCGGGCATAGTCGAGGCCGAGGGCTCGGGAGTGTACGATGATACCAACTCGGTAGGAGGAGTTTGTGGTAGCCAACATGAAGGATGTGGTGAGCTCAAGGAGGGCTCAACGAGTAGCTTGGTGCGCTAATTGGTGAGTGGTTTGCATAACTTGATGGAAAAATGAAATGGCAGGCTCACGGCGTCACGAATTCACAAGGGTAAAATGACGGTAGGTCAGGTTCAAGGTGGATATCAAATGAGAAAAACTAACTCGTGGGGTGAGCTAATATCACATTCAGCGTGGAGGAATACAATGAGGATGGCCTAGGTGGCCATACCAGGGAAGGCAAGCTCCTCAAGCTCAAGATGTAAAGTCTATCAAGCGACGTAGGGTGGCCGAGCTATCGATGGCTTGGGACATGGAAAGAAGGATGACTCCGCCATTGTAGTGGGGAGGAATATCAACGGATTGGCGAAGGATAAACTCATAGATGGAGCTCAATCCATGGTTTTTGAGATGAAAGTTTCCAAGGATGGAAGGAAGTTTAGTGAAACATGGAGGTGGACAAGTTTAGAACTTACAAAATTTAGATTTTTTATTAGTTTTAGATTCATACAAATCATGAAAACCGATAAGTTTAGTTGATCATGTTGTAAACATTAAAAACAATGGGGCTCTATTGTTGTTTACAAATCAGATTGGTAGGTGTTAAATGGTATCATTTCCTTGATAAGTGCTAGCAGATTTTGAGAAAATAGATAGTTTATCGAGTTATATTTATAGAAAATTATAGGGAATCTTTGTGGATTTTTTTAAAATCTAATTATATTCTCACAAATAATTTAATTAACACCTTATACTAATTGAGAAATATATTTAAAATTTACAATCTTGACAACAACATTCTTCCAACATCTATTAAGCACTTGAATTTATTTCAAGTCTCCCTTTCAACCTAAACATACATTGAACTTGTTTTGGACAACAACATTCTTCCAAATCTACTAAGCACTTGAACTTATTTCAAGCCTTTCTTTCAACCCAAACATACATTGAACTGTTTTAGACAACAACATTCTTCCAACATCTACTTGAGAACTTGAATCTATTTCAAGAATCTCTTGTAACCCAAACATATATTGAACCTATTTTGGGCGATAATATTCTTTCAACATCTAACGAGACCTTGACCTCATTTTAAGACTCCCTTTCAAACCTTGATGTTACTATAGACACTACGAAGAGGTTCCATCAGCAGTATCGTTAAGTTTGAGTCTATTATTCCAATATTGGCTCTTATGCCTAACATCTTTAGCCTTTTGTCAAAACACAACCACATCAAGTTTGGACACTTGTGATAATACAACCTATTGTGTCCATCATGCTTTCAACAATCGATCTTGCAGACATCTCATCACTATTTATTCTCACATGTCAGGACTTCTACGTGCATACACTCTACGAGGTAATTATACCCAAGAATATTTTTACACAACCTTTTCCAGCTTTAATCATGAATCTATCCTCAAAAAGTGAATTAATGGACAAATAGAAGTAACAAACTAAATAACACAAACCATCATTTTCAACACACATAGAAGCTATTGACTTAAAAAAATCTATCCCACTCTTTGGGCTTATCTCACATCTTATCACACACCTACTGGAGCCACTCCCTTCTCCTTTGTTAATGGTTGGAAAGCTATTTTACATGTCAGGTTAAATTCCCATCCTTTAGAATATCCCTCAAAGACGTAATCAATAAATATTATTACCAACATTCACACCTTAAGGAACTCGAGCTTCTTGATGGAAAATGACTTAATGCCCTAGATCATATTCAAGTCTATCAAAATCGGCTACGACGTAGCTACCATAAAAATTCAAACATATAAAATCTATGATCGATGATCTCATTCTCAACAAAAATTGAAAGAACACACCCAAAGATCGAGACAAACAAGAAAAATTTGAGCCCAAGGAAATCATAAATAATTTTGGGTTTGGAGCTTATAAATTGACCATTGACACAAGCCAAGTCCTTGAAAAACCCATGAATGCATTCCATTCAAAGGAATTATATTCTTGAAAGCACTCTATATTCCGGGAAACAACAACGTGTACATTGTTCCTTCTTTTGTGCTTATCTCCAAATACTTTAAATTTATTCATTTCCATTGGCAAATATTTTCTTTATCAAAATCACATCTTCATATTTATCATCATGAGACAAGTGCTAATATAAATCCTATTAATTTTGTGAGCGTCATACTTCTTCCATTTTCAGTCGCTTTTATCTATGGTCATAGCTAGAAGCTTACGATGGTGATATATTCCCTTTAAAGACATTGTCTCTTTCATAAAAAGCTCTAAAATTCATTATCCAGATTCGTTTGGTCCTCCATCTCAATCTTCGGTGTTAAACCCTCGCATCCTATCATGTGGGGCTGAGATTGGGGGCGAGACGTTTCTTCCCAAATACAAAGCAATATTGTAAAAAAATCCATCAATTATATAACTTTTGAATAATTCATTGTCACGTCTTTCGTCCTTCACAGTCTTTGTTGTTGAGCCCACACTTCTTCCTGGTAGTGTGAGACTGCGAATGGAGGAAGGTGCCCTTACTCGTCTACGTCTTGTCTTCGGTGATAAACCCTTGCCTCTTATAAGTGTCATTGGGCAAAGCGTATAGGGTCATTCTCATAAAATCATAAAAATAATTATTAACATTAAAAAAATAAATTAAAAAAAAAGACAAAAAAGAAATTTACTAGCCTATATTTTGCCTTTGGTGATGAACTCTTACTTCTCACTAGTAGCATAGGGCAAGGCATAGAGATTCATTTCAAAAATATAAAATCTTAGGGTGCTTGCAAATTATAGAATCCCTAAACACGGAATTTAGATGCCTAAGTGAAGAGAGAAGTATCCCTTAACCTCATATCTTACCAATCGGTAGGCCACATAACTGTCTTAGTCTAGCATGTGACTCATAAAGTGAAAGCCATTTTTAAAATTGGTTCAATACAGTTATGAAGAATGGAGTCACAATTTCACAAAAGGATTTTTTTAGCATTTGTATCTATATTCATTATCTACCTCCTGCATCCTT
This sequence comes from Taxus wallichiana var. yunnanensis, assembly GCA_018340775.1. Lineage (NCBI taxonomy): Eukaryota > Viridiplantae > Streptophyta > Pinopsida > Cupressales > Taxaceae > Taxus > Taxus wallichiana. The sequence continues at coordinate 534,321,413 of CM031243.1, forward strand.
CTTGATTGTTGGTGATGAGCCCACGCATATTACTAGTTATGTGGAGTCAAGAATGGAGCTGGACTTCATTCATCATATCATCACCACCATATCTTGCCAATGGAAAGAGAATTTTTGTTATTCGAGCATAAGTTATAACACGGAACATGATACATAAGGATAATATCTAGGTTTATCGCCTCTCAAACAAATAAGTCTACACTCCGATCCATAAATTACCAATCACGGTGTAAAATCTACAACCATTGTGAAAATCGTCAAAATCCCAAAATAGTGTAAAATCTAAAATCCAAAAATATTTGAAAATTGTAAAAAAACCCAAAAACATTAGAAACAAATGTCAAAAATCTAACAAAAAATTAGAACTCAAAAAAATCCAAAAACATTAGAAACACTCATTAAAAATCTAAAAACAATAGACATAATCGTCAAAATCCACAAACATTAGATAGAATCGTTAAAATTCCAAAACCATTTGAAAATCGTCAAAAATCTAAAAATAGTGTAAAATCTATCTAAAATCTAAAAACATTTGAAAATCATCAAAAATCGAAAAACAGTGTAAAAATCTAAAATTCAAAAACATTTGAAAATCGTCAAAATCCAAAAATAGTGTAAAATTTAAAAAATTCAAAAACATTTGAAAATTGTCAAAAACCCAAAAACCTTAGAGACACTCGTCAAAAATCCAAAAACATTTGAAAATCGTCAAAAATCTAAAAACATTAGCAAGAATCGTCAAAAATACAAAAACATTTGAAAATCATCTAAAATCTAAAAACAGTGTAAAAATCTAATAATCCAAAAACATTAGAAACAAATCGTTAAAAATCTAAAAACATTTGAAAATCGTCAAAAATCCAAAACATTAGCAAGAATCGTCAAAAATCTAAAAACATTTGAAAATCGTCAAAATCCAAAAACAATGTAAAAATAAAAAATCAAAAACGTTAGAAAAAATCGTCAAAATACAAAAAACATTAGAAAATCTATATATATATATATATTATACAAAAATAAAAATATTGTAAACTCCACAAAATCACAAAATCTAAAATAACCAACACAATTCAAGCTTTGAACTATTATCCCCAAAGAATGATCTGATCACCTTATGACTACCAAATTCAAACCACTTCTCCTCACGTGAATCCTTACTTGGGGTAAATTTGGCTCTCATTGCTTCCTTGTTTGAGGACAATGACCCAATATTTTACTATGTCCTCATACCCCCGCTTGAGGGCATATCTAATTAATCCTCAATGTGGAACATGTTAGGGACATGTTTATTGGTTCTTGTGTTGCATTATTAGTTGTAAATTATTAATTGTTTTCTTGCATCTTAATATATTACAGGGGCATCTTGATTTTATGTCTCTGGTATTCTCTCTAATATTCTTACGTTATTTGATTGCATGTCGTCTTGGGACATCATACTTTATTGATGGCTATGCCTATTGTCTCTTGATTTACATATCGTCTTGAGGCATCAAACCTTTTTGATGGCCCCCATGTCCTATGCTATCATGCATATTACAATCTAGTCATCTTGATCTTTTATATCACAATGCATCCTGTTATGTGCTATATTAAAATTAAGATGTTTTTCACGTGAGTATCTTCTTGCATGATCAACATCTTACTTTGCACCCCATCCATTCATCCCATACTAATACATTCCCAAGTTTGGGAATCCTACTTGACGATCTTTCTCAAGTAGCATTCTCTATATAGCAGCTCCTTCCCCCGTCTTATTCTTCATTCAGGTTTGTTGATTACTTCTTCCACTGGTATCTCCTACTACCCACTTTTTCCTCTCTACTATTATCCTTTATCCACATATCCTCTTCAACATACATCTAATCTCTTAGCCTACTGAATCACGTTCTTTCCCCCATTTTACCCTTCTTGATCCATCATCCTTTATACTGTTTTTTCCCATTCTTTTCATGTCCTAGTTCTTCATCCTCACTTCGTTCATCCTCATCACCCACATCCTCTCCTCACTTTCACCTAGTCCCAACTCATCCCTCCCATTTTCTTTACTCTTTCCACTTCATCTTCTCAAATTCCCCCCACATTTCTACCCACACATGCATTCGCCATTATTGTTAACACTCCTATATCATTCTTTCATCATCATCTTCTCTTCCCGCGCTAATAATTGTAAACAAGTTTTCCGTAAAAATAATTAATCCTCATTCCACATGACCTCATTCACTTCCTTGTACCTTTAAGAGTGTCCCTTCATTCCTTCCCTCCTCTTAAGCCCAGCACTCATTGTAAAAGGGTTTTCCCTAACGTCCCTTTGTTGGCGTTACCCTTTCCAATCCTTATTAGCTTTCTCCTTTTCTTTATTTTTTCTCTCACCATTCCCCACCACTCATTGTAAAGGGATCTCCCTAACATCCCCTCACTATCATTGCTTCTTATTTCCCCCATTCTCTCTTCTCCCCTATTCCTTTCTCTCAATCCCACCCTTCCTTATCGGTTCTTACTCATCTCTCCATCTCCTCTTTACCCACTTCAATATCTTTATTGTCTTCTTCATACATCCTTTTACCTATTTTCTTGTCATCCTAGTATTCTCATTTCCTGCATCTCTCATATTTTCCAATCAATGTCATTCTTCCCCTCTTTCTTCTCTCGAATATTCCTTATCTGTCTCCTTTCCACTTATTCCCCCCTTCTTGTATTCTCTTCCTTCTACATCATTTTCTTTGTTATCATCTTTACTCTCCCACCCCTCGTCTTATTTCCCTTCCCTATATCTCTTTTTCCTCTTTCTCCATCACGTTTCCTCCTTACTTCCCCGTTGATAACTTTGGCTCTTCAGGCGTTGTCCTGTCTTTTTATCATACCACCATCCACATGCATCTCTATATGGTCTATTCCATATTCTTTGCCTTGGTTTTCCTCACAATGACCACGATTCCTTCAATCTTCTCCTTGTATTTGTCCTATCTTCCTTTCCTCTCCCCTAATTTTCATGTTTCTTCTAACCACTTCTCCTTTTCTCTACCACCCCTACCTTTTTGTTCATTTTGTATCTGTTTCTCTTCTTTTCTCTCCTCTTTTTCACACTTTCCTCACCCCTCATAGTATCTTTTTCTCTCTGTTCTACTTCTTCTTTTCGCCCTCCTCTTTCCATTTTAATCCATTTCACCCCTACTCCCTCCTCCGTTTCTCCTTCTTCTTTATACTTTCGATTTCCTACTTTTCTCAGCTCTATCATTTATTTCACTTCTACGCATCCTTCTTTACTAGCTCTGTTACTTCCTTCATTTTACACATCTCTCTATTTCATCCCTTCACCCTCTCCTCTCGTCATTCTCCTGTTTTTACGTTGTTTGTCCTTCATCATTCCCTTCTTCCCCTATCATCCCTCTCTCTTATTTCTACCTCTTTCATTGCTTTTTTCCCCATCCCTATCTCCCTTACTCTTCTTGTAATCAACCCCCAATCCTATCCATTCCCTTTTCTCTTTCCCACACACCTCACACATACCATTCAAGGCCGATTGAATCCTTTCTCCCTTTGTGTCGTGTGGTCACTCTAGTATCTTGCACTCCATTATCATCCTCTTCTCCACATAATTCATTTCTCTTCTTTTCAAGAGTTTTGTCATATATTCCATTCTCATCAGTCCTCTCGAGGGGGCATCACCACATCTATCCATAATCACATCCTCTCATGAAATTTTTGTCTTGGAGCATACTATGACATCCGTCACCGACCACTTTCTATTCTCCCCAAAAACATTCGTTCTACCTTTTAATTTAAAAAAGTAGATTGAATTCTTCCCCCATACCATTTACTTTCTTTGAAAGGACACTACTTTCATAGTACCCTTCCAAAGAGGGGCAAATGTAGACACCCTAATTTCACATTTGTCCTAAATCAATTAATTCCCCTTCCTCATTTCCCACAAAAATACACTTCGAATTAATCAAATATAATTTCATTAATTATGCATTTAAAAATCTAAAAAATAACCCAATCCTCACCACATGTCATTATTCTCCATGTTTTTTACTATTGAATTAAAAATTCAAATTCAAATCCTCACCCACCCTTCGTGGTCCCCACTCACCTAAAATCCTCCACTTATGAATTAAAAATATAATTCAAATCCTCACCCATTCTTCGTGGCCCCCACTCATCTAATCTTGCCCACATTTTCAAACCACTCACCTAATCTTGCCCACATTTTCAAACCACTCATCTAATCTTGCCCACATTTTCAAACCATGATTACTTAAGTTACTCTAAGTTAATCACTCCCTCGTGCTATAAATATAACCTCACCCCTCCCCTCTAAACACACTTGAGAATAAACTTGAATAACATATCTAAGTTCTTACATCCTTTGAGAAAAGAACATCCTTCTATCTCTTCCTAATGCCCAAATAGCCTCATATTCCTTTTTCCATCTAGTGCAAAGTAAGAGAATCATTGTTGCGGGAAGGTCGTGGTCCGTCTTGAAGAAAAGTACTTACATATCACACAATTAGGGCTCAATCTGAGTTTCCTAGCCCATTCTGAGGTTTGTTATGGAACGAGAAGGAGGAGGTATGATTATTGGTATTTTACTTTCTTATTAGTAGTGCATCTTTCCTAGCTTACATTCTTTCGTCATTTTTTTCTTTTTGTGAAAATAATCATTATCACTATTTTGCAATCATGATTAATTGCAATAATTATTAACATTTTATAAAAATAAAAAATCTATTCTAATTGTATTCATGTATGCTCTTTTCTTGCACCTTCGAGCGATCTAGAAAATCAGAAACAATCACAGTTTTTTAGTTTCTTGTTCTAACATTGCAGGATCCTCTAACTTTGTTTTCCAACTGTCATTTCAATCATTATTTTCCTTTATCATATTATTAATATTTTTTTGGTCATTGGTTGTGTATGCTCTTTTCTACGCCTTCGAGCGATCTGGAAAATCAAAAATAGCCACGATCACTTTTCTAACATTTTGTTTGCAGGATAACTACTAATTTGTTTTCTATAGAACCACGTTGTTGGAATATTGTCAAAAACAAAAACAAAAAAAACAACAAAAATCCCACAAAAATACCACCATTCAAAGAAAATTGCTGAAACCAAAAAAAAAAGTACGCTCAGGTACGTAATTATTTTCTACTAGTGATTTATTTCAAGTTGGAAAGAACACTATATTTAATCACTTAATCATTTTATTTTTGCACATAGACGAGGTGGATTTCATCACCACCATAGCTACACTTTGGTTACGTGGACTTGACTACCATGGACCAATAACATTTACATCGCATTACACTTTGAGACCTAGTCTCATCACAACATTCTATATTTACTTCACCCCTGCTCTTCACTTATAGGTAATGTTATCTGCAGTAGCATCCAAGTCACGCCTAAATAGGCACATTCAACAAATCCACAGGCATTGTCCCTGTAAATCTTCGAGGATTTATAAGGACACCATACACATTCATCCCCCATCACCTTCCACCTTTTCACAAAACCTACCTTGGACGTGGTGATTCACTCCGAAGTAGGTAAGTAAGAATTGGTGAGTCTCCTCCAGTACTCTAAGGGTTCCTTGTACTAATTATGTCCCCGTATAGAATTAGGTATATCAGGACTAGTGTATATCGGAGGATGCATCTTTTTGGAGTAATAAGAGACTACATCCATCATTCCTCGACATACTTTTATGATTGCATGAAAAAATGATCATTCTGAAGGATCTACCTCTTAATCCTAAACAATCAATCCACACGATTGCTTCTTGTTTGAAAGCAAAATAGTTTAGCATTGCTTTATCATAAAACTTGGCTGATATCAATGTGTTCATTGTAAAATTCAAATCCTAGTCATTTTCCACAACACCATTTCTCTACCGATTCAATACCAAGTAATACATTCAAGCGATCCCACAACAAAGATAAAAACATCATTAGCTTTGCTTCACCAACAACAAATCCACCATAGCTTGTTATCAGCTATATCCAATAGATATTAAGTGAATTACGTTCACTCCTTATCTCATCAATTGTCAAAACATCCTTTATAGCTCATTTCAAGCTATATCAAAATGACATTGGGTGACTTGTTTGAGTTCACTCATTATTTCGTCAACTACCAAGTTTAACAAAATCCCATCCGACACAAATCCCTTCAAAGCTCATTTTGAGTTCACAATCATATTGAGATTAACTTGTTTGAGTTACTCTCCCCCCTCAACAACTAGAGCTTTTTTAAGCCAAACCAATCAACATATTCATCATAGCTTGTTTGAGCTATATCCCACTTGTATTAAGTACCTTGTTTGAGTGTACTCCTTACATTTTCGTCTGCTAAGCTTGTTTAAGCCAAACCAATCAACATATTCATCATAGCTTGTTTGAGCTATATCCCACTTGTATCGAGTACCTTGTTTGAGTGTACTCCTTACATTTTCATCTAGCTAAGCTTGTTTAAGCCCAACCAATCAACATATTCATCATAGCTTGTTTGAGCTATATCCCACTTGTATCGAGTACCTTGTTTGAGTGTACTCCTTACATTTTCATCTACTAAGCTTGTTTAAGCCAAACCCATCAACATATTCATCATAGCTTGTTTGAGCTTACTCCTTATAGCCTTGTTAAAAATTGATTGAGCCAAAACAAAGATCACAATAAATAGGTCAAGTTCTTCATTACACCTTTCTTCATTTCCCTCTCTTTCAAACATGATGAATTCACAAAAAACATCATGCAATGAGCTATTAGAAAAAATTAATAAGTTGACAACACAACTCTCTCATATGGCTACCCAAATCAATAAACGATCATGTAAAAATCCGATCATACAACCTAATGAAGACGTCACTTCACGTAAAGTTCAATGCCAGTTTACCCCCCTTGGAGAAAGTATCTCTAGTGTTTTTCATCAACTAAAAGAGGCTAAACTAATAAGATATCCAATTACAAAACCCTTTGTCAAAGGGGAAGCCAAGCCATGTTGGTACAAACCTAACACATACTATGAATTTCATCGCATTGATGGTCATCACACAGATAAATGTGTGTGATATAAGAATTACATCCAAGACTTAATTGACGATGAAATCATCTCTGTAGAACTTAATGAAAATGCTCTTACAACCAACGACACATCCAATGCCACAAATTTTCATGAAGAACTGACTACTGTCAAAAATCCTATATATTCGACATTCCACAAGATTATGATGACAACAGTCAAGCCTCTCTAATTCCAAACCAATCCATATCTTCTTCAAATTTCCTTTCATTAGTTCAAACATACATTGAACCTGTTTTGGACAAAAACATTCTTCCAACATCTACTGAGCACTTGAACTTATTTCAAGACTCTCTTTCAACCCAAACATACATTGAACCTATTTTGGGAAATAATATTCTTCCAACATCTACTGAGGACTTGAACTTATTTCAAGCCTCTCTTTCAACCCAAACATACATTGAACTTGTTTTGGGTGACAATATTCTTCCAACGTCTAATGAGATCATGACCTCGCTTCAAGACTCCTTTTAAACCTTTATATTCTTTGTAGACACTACTGCATGAAGAGGTTCCATCAATAGGTACCATTAAGTTTGATTCTATTATTCCAATATTGGCTCCTATGCCTAACATCTCTAGCCTTGTTGTCAAAACACAACCACATCAAGTTTGGACACTTGTAACAATGCAACCTATCATGTCCATCATGCTTTCAACAATCGATCTTGCAGGCATCTCATCACTAATGATTCTCACCTATCAAGACTTCTATGTGCATACATTCTACGAGGTACGTATACCCAGGAATATCTTTACGCCACCTTTTCCATCTTTAATCATGAATCTATCCTCAAATCAATCAATTAATGGACAAACAGAAGCAACAAACCAAATAATACAAACCATCATTGTCAACACACATGGAAGCTATTGGCTTAACCAAATCTATCCCACTCTTTGGGCTTACTGCACATCTTATCACACACCTACTGCAGCCACTTCCTTCTCCTTTGTTTATGGCTGAAAAGATATTTTACATGTCAAAGTTGAATTTCCATCCTTCGATTATCCCTCAAAGATGTAATCAATCAAGATTATTATCAACACTCGCGCCTTTAATGAACTCGAGCTTCTTGATGAAAAACAACGTAATGCCCTAGATCATCTTCCATTATATCAAACTCGGCTATGGCGTAGCTACCATAAAAAATTAAAACCTAGAATATTTAAGGTCAATGATCTCATTCTCAAAGAAAATTGAAAAAACACACCCAAAGAATGAGACAAACAAGAAAATTTTGAGCCCAACGAGACCATAGATAATTTTAGGTTTGGAGCTTATAAATTGGCCATTGACATAGGCCAAGTCCTTGAAAAACCCATGAATGCATTCCATTCAAATAAATTTTATTCTTGAAAGCACTCTCTATTCCGGAAACAAAAAAGTGTACATTGTTCCTTCGTCTTTCTTATCATGAATAACTTTATTTATTTCCATTGGAAGACATTTTCATTATCAAAATCACATCTTCATATTTATCATCATGAGACAAGTGCTAATAAAATCCTATTTTGTTTGTGAGCATCATACTTCTTATCATATCTTCCATTTTCAGTCGCTTTCATCTATGGTCATATCTAAACTTACGATGGTAATATATTCCCTTCAAAACATTCTCTCTTTCATAACAAAGCTCTAAAATTCTTTACCTAGTTCGTTTGGTTGTCCATCTCAGTCTTCGGTGTTGAACCCTCACGTCCTACTAGTCGTGTGGGGCTGAGATTGGGGGCAGACGTTCCTTCCCAAATACAAAGCACTATCGTAAAAAAATCCATCAATTCAATAACTTATGAGTAATTCATTGTCACATCTTTCATCCTTCACAGTCTTTGGTGTTGAGCCCACACTTCTTACTGGTAGTGTGAAATCTGGAATGGAGGAAGGTGCCCTTACTCATCTACATCTTGTCTTCGATGATAAACCCTTTCCTTTTACAAGTGGCATGGGGCAAAGTGTAGAGGGTCATTCTCATAAAAGCATAAAAACATTGTAAAATATTAAAAAAAAACAAAACAAAACAAAAAAGACAAAAATGGAATTCACTCGCTTATATTTTACCTTTGGTGATGAACCCTTGATTATCACTAGTAGCATGGGGCAAGGCATAGGGAGTCATTTCAAAAATATAAAATCTTACAGTGCTTGCAAATTATAAAATCCCCAAAGAAGTAATTTAGATGCCTAAGTGAAGACAAAACTATCCTTCACCTCATATCTTACCAATCAATAGGCCTCATAACTATCTAAGTCTAGCACATGACTCATAAAGTGAAAGCCATTTTTGAAACTGGTTCAAGTGCCATTATGAAGAATTGATTCACAATTTCCCAAAGGGATTGTTGTTATCATTTGTCTCTATATTCATTATCTAACTCCTGCATCCTTCTTGATTATCAGTGATGAGCCCACACATCTTACTAGTTGTGTGGAGTCAAGAATGGAGCTAGAACTTTTTTCATCATATCATCACCACCATATCCTACCAATGGAAAGAGAATTTGTGTTATTTTGAGCATAAGTTACCACACGGAACATGGTACATACGGATAATATCCTAGTTTATCACCTCTCAAAAATAAGTCTACACTTTGGTCCATAAATTGCCAATAACATTGTAAAAATCTAAAAACAACTCCAAAAATCATCAAAAATCTAAAAATAGTGTAAAAATATAAAAATCCAAAAACATTAGCAAGAATCATCAAAAATCTAAAAACATTTAAAATCATCAAAAATCTAAAAACAATGTAAAAATCTAAAAATCTAAAAATATTTGAAAATCGTCAAAAATCTAAAAACAATAGTAAGAATCGTCAAAAATCTAAAATAAATAAATATATATATATATATATATACAAAAAAAAATATTGTAAACTCCACAAAATCGTATAAACTCTAAAATAACAAACACAATTCAACCATTAAACTATTATCCCCAACGAATGATCCTATCACCTTATGACTACCAAATTCAAATCACTTCTTCTCGCGTGAATCCTCGCAGGGAAAATCCTACTCTCATTGCTTTCTTGTTTGAGGACAATGACCCAATATTTTACTATGTCCTTGTACCTGCTTGGGGCACATCCAATCAATCCTCACCGTTGAACACATTAGGGATATGTTTATTGGTTCTTGTGTTGCATTATTAGTTATAAATTAGTAATTACTTTCTTGTATCTTGATATATTACAGGGCCATCTTGATTTTATGTATCTTGGTGTTCTCTCTAATAATCTTATGTTATCCGATTGCATGTCGTCTTTGGGGCATCATACTTTCTTGATGGCCTTTGTCTATGCTCTCTTCTATTTACATATCATCATCGGGAATCTAACCTTTTCGATGGTCCCCGCCTATGCTATCACGCATATTATAGTCTAGTCATCCTATCTTTTATATCACGATGCATCTTGTTATGTGCTATATTAAAATTAAGATGTTTTTCGACATGTGACTATCTTCGTGCATGATCAACATCTTACTTTGTGCCCCATCCATTCACCCATACTAATACATTCCCTAGTTTGGGAATCCTAATTGACGATCTTTCTCAAGTAGCATTCACTATCTAGCAGCTCCTCCTCCTCCCCACCACGCTAACCATGTATTTGATCCATTCATTCTCTCTCCTCATTTTTACTCCTTCACCAATTATCCACATATTACCCTTCTCACCATTCCTATCCCCTCTCACCCATTTGTATTCTTTCCTTTCACTTTGTTTTTCCCACTTTGACAATCTTACTTAATAACCCCTTCTATAAGGAATCCTCGGTTGAGGTTTACCCTCTCCCTACGATCTTCCCATTGTAGAAGCTTCTTCACCACCTCCTCTCATCAAACAACAATCACCACCAAACACATCTTCCCATTCCACCTATTTTTCTTCTCATTCTCACATCATTACTCTCACCATGCGGACATCCCAATTAAGGATTCCCCTCACACTCTCCGCCCTCCACTACATATATTCCTTCATCCATTCATGTTACACTCCTTTGTTTCCTTTTTTTTTTGTTATCACCTCATCTCATATCATATACCACTCAGGCATACCTCACTCACTCTTTTCTCATCCTTCCCAAAACCCGTCTTATGCCTGGTCATCCTACTTACATGCTCTCGTAGTATGGAAAATTCACTTGAGGGTTCCCCTTCAGTCCATTTTTCATACCCTATTCCCACCAACTCTATCATCATCCTTCTTCTTCAGCTTGGTGATCTTACTTAACCATTCCGGCCACATGGCAATCTTACTTAAGACTTCCACTTAAGGTTGATCTACCCTATGGCCTTCCCCCATCCCATCATATTTCCCCATCTTATTTCTCCCACCTCTCATCACGATCATCTTCTTCAACCTACCATTCCACCCATGTCCCCAATATCATCTTGTCTTTCTCCTTGCATATCATCCTTGTCGGTTAGGTGATCCTACGAAACCTCTCCGGTAGCATGATGATCTTACTTAAGAGATTCTCTTAAGCATGACATGTCATCTTACACTTGCCCATCACTCTACAATCTCACCATCCATATTTCCTCTTCATTCCCTTCATCACATATTTTTACCACCAAGTATCACCCTCCTCGCTTGTAATCTTACTTAACCACTCACCGGAATGACGATCTCACTTAAGAGTCCCTCTTAAGTATGATTTGTCTCCTTGCCTTTCCATATCACTACACACCCTTCACCCTTCACTTTTTCTCGAATTCCCCATTATCACAGCCTTTCACCTCCTTTTTCGATTCTCACAAACACCATTTATCACTTGACCACTTGTCATCTCCAGTTTCCCTCACTTGGAAATCTTACTTAACCACTTCCATCACATGACAATCTTATGTCGGGGATCCTCCTCCCTACACTTAACTTTTCATCATGAACTTCTCCACCACCTCATTTTTGCTCACTTTGTTGATCACTTCTACCACCTGCATCTCCTATCACCCACTTTTTCCTCCTACTATTATCCTTTCTCCACATATCCTCTTACAACATACATCTAATCTCTTCTGCCTACAATCACGTTCTTTTGCCCCATTTTTCCCTTCTTGATCCATCATCCTCTACACCATTTCTTTCCATTCTTTTCATGTCTTGGTTCTTCATCCTCACCTCATTCATCCGATCACCCGCATCCTCTCGCTCGCTTTCACCTAGTCCCAACTCATCCCTCCCATTTTCTTTACTCTTTCCACTTCATCTTCTCAAATCCCCCACATTTCTACCCACACACACATTCATCATTATTATTAACATTCCTCTATCATTCTTTCATCATCATCTTCTAATCCCGCTAATAATTATAAACGGGATTTCCATAAAAATCATCAATTCTCATTCCGCAAGACCTCATTCACTCCCTTGGACCTTCTAGAGTTTCCTTCATTCCTTCCCTCTTCTAAGCCCACCACTCATTATAACAGGTTTCCCTAACCTCCCTTTGTTGGCGTTACCCTTTCCAATCCTCATTAGCTTTCTCCTTTTCTTCCTTTTTTATCTCATCCTTCCCACCACTCATTGTAAAGGGATTTCCTAATTTCCCCTCATTGGCATTGATACTTCTATCCCCCATTCTCTTTTCTCTCTATTCTTTTCACTCAATCCCACCCTTTCTTGTCACTTCTTACCCATCTCTTCATCTCCTCTTTTCCCTCTTTTAATATCTTTCTTGTCTTCATCATACATCCTTTTTCTATTTTCTCCTCATCCTACTAACCTCATTTCATGCATCTCCGCATATTTTCCAATCGATGTCATTCCTCCCCTCTTTCTTCTCTCGAATAGTCCTTATATTGTCCCCTTTCAACTTATTACCCCTTTCGTATTCCTTTCCTTCTACATCATTTTCCTAGTTATCCTCTTTTCTCTCCCACCCTCATCTTATTTCCCTTCCCCGTATGTCCTTCTTCCCCTTTCTCCATCACGTTTACTCCTTAATTCCTTGTTGATAACTTAGCTCTTCAGCGTTGTCTGTCTTTCTTATCATACTATCAACCTCCACATGCATCTCCATACGGTCATGCTCCATATTCTTTTCCTTGGTCTTCCACAATAACACAATTCCTTCAATCTTCTCCTTGTATTTGTTCTATCTTCCTTTCCTCTCCCTTAATTTTCATGTTTCTTCTAACAACTTCTCCTTTTTTGTACCACGCCTACCTTTTCGTTCATTCTATCTATTTCTCTTATTTTCTATCCTCTTTTTCACACTTTCCTCGCCCCTCATAGTTTCTTTTTTTTCTTCATTCTACTTCTTCTTTTGTCCTCTTTCCATTTTCATCCATTTCATCACCTACTCCCACCTCGTTTTCTCCTTTTTATTTATCCTTTCCTATTTCCTACTTTTCTCAGCTCTATCATTTATTTCACTTCCACGCATCCCTCTTTACTATCTCTGTTGCTTCCTTCATTTTACACATCTCTCTATTTCATCCCTTCACCCTCTCCTCTTTCATTCTCCTATTTTTGCCTTGTTTTGCCTTCATCATTCGCTTCTTCCCCTATCATCGCTCTCTATTTTTCTACCTCATTCATTCCTTTTTTCCTCCCCTATCCATTACTCTTCTCGTAATCAACCCCCAATCCTATCCATTCCATTTCTCTTTCCCACACACCCTCACACCTAGCATTCAAGGCCGATTGAATCCTTTCTCTATTTGTGTTGTGTGATCATTCTAGTATCTTCCACTCCATTATCGTCCTCTTCTCTCGCATAATTCATTTCTCTTCTTTTCGAGAGTTCCGTCATATATTCCATTCTCGTCAGTCCTCTCGAGGGGGCATCATCACATCTATCCATAATCACATTTTCTCATGACATTTTTGTCTTGAAGGATACTATGAAATCCCTCACGCACAACTTTCTATTCTCCCCACTAAACATTCACTCTACCTTTTGCTTAAGAAAAGAAGATTGAATTTTTCCCCCATCCCATCTACTTTCTTTGAAAGGACACTACTTTCATAGTACCCTTCCAAAGAGGGGAAAATGTAGACACCCTAATTTCACATCTGTCATAAATCAATTAATTCCCATTCCTCATTTATAAAAAAATACACTTCAAATTAATCAAATATAATTTCATTAATTATCTATTTCAATATTTTAAAAATAACCCAATCTTCACCACCTATCATTATTCTCCATATTTTTCTACTTTTGAATTAAAAATTCAAATTCAAATCCTCACCCACCCTTCGTGGTCCCCACTCACCTAAAATCCTCCACTTATGAATTAAAAATAGAATTCAAATCCTCACCCATTCTTCGTGGCCCCCACTCATCTAATCTTGTCCACATTTTCAAACCACTCACCTAATCTTTCCCACATTTTCAAACAACTCACTTAATCTTGCCCACATTTTCAAAGCATGATTACTTAAATTACTCTAATTTAATCACTCCCCAGCTATAAATATAACGTTACCCTCCCCTCTAAACACAAGGATAATAAGCTTGAATGTCATATCTAAGTTCTTGCATCCTTTGAGTAAAGAACATCCTTTGCCTAGTCACAATGCCCAAATAGCTTCATAATCCTTTCTCCCATATGGGGCAAAGTAAGAGGATTGTTGTTGCGGGAAGGTCTTCCTCTGTCTTGAAGAAAAGCACCTACATATCATACAATCGGGTTCAATCCAAGTTTCCTACCCCATTCGAGATTTTCTATGGAACGTGAAGGAGGAAGTATGATTATTGGTATTTTACTTTCTTGTTAGTTAGTAGTGTATTTTTCCTAGCTTACACTCTTCTTCTTTGTTATTTTTTTCTTTTTGTGAAAATAATCATTATCGCTATTTCACAATCATGATTAATTGCAATAATTATTAACATTTTATCGCCTCTCAAAAATAAGTCTACACTCTAGTCCATAAATTGCCAATCACAAAGTGTAAAAATATACAAACAGGTGTGAAATCGCTCAAAAATCTAAAAACAAGCAGTGTAAAAATCTATAAATCTAAAAACATTTGAAAATTGTCAAAAAACCCCAAAACATTAGAAACAATCATAAAAATCCAACAAAAAATCGAACTCATCAAATATCTAAAAACATTAGAAACACTTGTTAAAAATCCAAAATCATTGTATGAGATCAATCAAAATCTAAAACCATTAGACAGATCGTCAAAAATCCAAAACCACTTAAAAATTATCAAAAAATCAAAAACATTTAAAAATCGTCAAAATCTAAAAAACATTAGAATATATATATATATATATATATATAGCATATATATATATAATAAAAAAAAAATCCACAAAATTACAAAACTCTAAAATAACCAAAGATAATTTAACCTTTGAACTATTATCCCCAATGAATGATCCAATCACCTTATGACTACCAAATTCAAACCACTTCTCCTCTCGTGAATCCTCGTTTGGGGCAAATCCAGCTCTCATTGTTTCCTTATTTGAGGATAATGACCCAATAGTTTACTATGTCCTCGTACCCCTCTTGGGGAACATCTAATCAATCCACACTGTGGAACACATTAGGGAGATTTTTATTGGTTCTTGTGTTGCATTATTAGTTGTAAATTATTAATTGCTTCCTTGCATCTTGATATATTATAGGGGACATCTTGATTTTATGTATCTTGGTGTTCTCTCTAATATTCTTATGTTATGTGATTGCATGTTGACTTTGGGGCATCATACTTTCGATGGCCTTTGTCTATGCTCTCTTTCATTTACATATCGTCTTCAGGGCATCAAACCTTTTTGATGGCCCCGTCTATGCTATCACACATATTATAGTCTAGTCATCCTAATCTTTATATCACGATACACCCTGTTATGTGCTATATTAAAATTGAGATGCTTTTCGTCACATGAGTATCTTCCCGCATGATCAACATCTTACTTTTAACCCCATCCATTCACCCATACAAATACATTCCCAGTTTGGGAATCCTATTTCATCACTCATAGTTGTAGTTTGCGAATCCTACTTGACGATATCTCTCAAGTAGCATTCACTATCCAAAGCGGCTCCTTCTCCCCACCATGATCACCATGTATTCGATCCATTCATTCTCACTCCTCATTTTTATTCCTTTGCCATTTATACTCATATTACCCTTCTCACCATTCATGTCCCCTCTCACCCATTTAAATTTTTTTCCTTTCCCTTTTCTGCTTCTTGTTTGACAATCTTACTTAATAACCCCTTCTATATGGAATCCTCGGTGGAGGTTTACCCTCTCCTAAGATCTTCCCGCTATAGAATCTTCTTCACCACCTCCCTCTCATAAAAAAAAATCACCACCAAGCACATCTTCCAATTCCACCTCTTCTCGTTCTCAATCTCACATCATTACTCTCACCACGCGGACATCCAAATTAAGGATTCCCCTCACACGCTCCGCCCTCCACTATATATCTTCCTTCATCCATTCATGCTACATTCCTTTGTTTCCTTTTTTTCTTGTTATCACCTCTTCTCATATCATATACCACTCAGGCATACCTCACTCACACTTTTCTTATGCTTCCCCAAACCTCTCTTATGTTTGGTCATCCTACTTACACGCTCTTGTAGTATGGTAAAATTCACTTGAGGGTTCCCCTTAAGTCCATTTTGTCATACCCTATTCCTACCAATTCTATCATCATCCTTCTTCTTCAGCTTGGTGATCTTACTTAACCATTCCAGCCGCATGGCAATCTTACTTAAGACTTCCACTTAAGGTTAATCTGCCCTATGGCCTTCCCCCATCCCATCATATTTCCCCCATCTTATTTCTCCCACCTCTCATTGCAATCATCTTCTTCAACCTACCATTCCACCCCTGTCCCCAATATCATATTGTCTTTCTCCTTGCATATCATCCCTATCGGTTAGGTGATCCTACAAAACCTCTCCGGCAAAGATGACCATCTTACTTAAGAGATTCTATTAAGCATGACATTTCATCTTACACTCGCCCATCACTCTACAATCTCACCATCCATATTTCTTCTTCATATCCCATCATCACATCCTCTTACCACCAATATCACCCTCGCTCTACTTGGTAATCTTACTTAACCACTCACCAGAATGGTGATCTCACTTAAGAGTCCTCTTAATGATGATATGTCTCCTTGCCTTTCCCATCACTACACACCCTTCACCTTTCACTTTTTCTCGGCATTCCCATTATCACATCATTTCACCTCCTTTTCGATTCTCGCAAACACCACTTCTCACTTGACCACTTTTCATCTCCGGTTTTACTCTCTTGACAATCTTACTTAACCACTTCCGTCACATGACAATCTCATGTCGTTCCTTCCTACACTTAACTTGTCATCGTGAAATTCTCCCTCACCTCATTCTTCGTTCACTTTGTTGATCGCTTCTTCCACTTGGTATCTCCTACTACCCACCTTTCCCTCCTACTATTATCATTTCATCACTTATCCTCTTACAATATACATCTAATCTCTTCCACCTATAATCATGTTCTTTTCCCCATTTTCCCCTTCATGATCCATCATCCTCCATACCATTTCTTCCCATTACTTTCATGCGTTGGTTCTTCATCCTCACCTCATTCATCCTCATCACCCGCATCCTGTCCTCACTTTCACCTATTCCCAACTCATTCCTCCCATTTTCTTTACTCTTTCCACTTCATATTCTCAAATACCCCATGCATTTCTACCCACATACACATTCACAATTATTATTAACATTCCTCTATCATTCCTTCATCATCATCTTCTATTCCCATGTTAATAATTATAAACGGGATTTCCCTAAAATTATAAATCCTCATTCCGCATGACCTCATTCACTCCTCGGACCTTATAGAGTTTCCCTTCATTCCTTCCCTCCTCTAAGCCCACCACTCAATGTAAAAGAGATTTCCCTAACCTCCTTTGTTGGTGTTACCCTTTCCAATCCTCATTAGCTTTCTCATTTTCTTCCTTTTTTCTCCGACCTTCCCCACCACTCATTGTAAAGGGAATTTCCCTAATGTCCCCTCATTAGCATTGCTTCTTCTATCCCCCCATTATCTTTTCTCTCCTATTCTTTTCCCTCAATCCCACCCTTTCTTGTCACTTTTTACCCATCTCTCCATCTCCTCTTTGCCATCTTCAATTTCTTTACCGTCTTCATCATACATCCTTTTTCTATTTTCTCGTCATCCTAGTATTCTCATTTCATGCATCTCCACATCTTTTCCAATTGATGTCATTCCTCCCCTCTTTCTTCTCTAAACATTCCTTATAATGTCCCCTTTCCACTTATTACCCCATTTATGTATTCCCTTCCTTCTACATAATTTTCTTTGTGATCCTCTTCTCTCTCCACACCTCATATTTTTTCCCTTCCCACTGTATCATCTTATTCCCCTTTTTCCATCACATTTTCTCCATACTTCCCCATTGATAACTCTGGTTGTTCAACGTTGTCCTTTCTTCTTTTATTATACCACCCTCCACATGCATCTCCATGCGGTCTATTACATATTCTTTGTCTTGGTCTTCCATGTAATGACACAATTCCTTTAATCTTTTTCTTGTATTCGTTCTATTTTCCTTTCCTCTCCCCTAATTTTCATGTTTCTTGACCACTTCTCCTTTTCTCTACCACCCCTACCTTTTCGTTCATTATGTATTTGTTTCTCTTCTTTTCTCTCCTCTTTTCACACTTTCCTCGTGCCTCATAGTTTATTTTTTTTTCTCATTCTACTTCTTCTTTCATCCACTTTCCATTTTCATCCATTTCACCCCTACTTTGACCTCATTTTCTCCTTCTTATTTATCCTTTTCCATTTCCTAATTTTCTCAACTATATAATTTCTTTCACTTTCACGTATCCCTCTTTACTATCGTTGTTTCTTCCTTCATTTTTATCATCTCTCTATTTTCTCCCTTCACCCTCTACTTTGTCATTCTCATATTTTTTTCCTTGTTTGTCCTTCATCATTCCCTTCTTCCCTATCATCCCTCTCTTTATTTCTACCTCTTTCATTCCTTTTTTCCCTCCCCTATCTCCCTTAATCTTCTCATAATCAACCCCCTATCCTATCCATTCCTTTTTTTCTTTCCCACACACCCTCACACCTAGCATTCAAGGATGATTGAATCCTTTCTCCATTTGCGTCATGTGGTTATTCTAGTATCTTCCACTCCATTATCATCCTCTTCTCCGCATGATTAATTTCTTTTCTTTTCAAGAGTTTTCTCATATATTCCATTCTCATCAGTCCTCTCGAGGGGGAATCATCACATCTTCTCATGACATTTTTTTCTTGGAGGATACTATGACATCCATCACTCACCACTTTCTATTCTCCCCAATAAACATTCACTCTACCTTTTGCTTAAGAAAATTATATTGAATTCTTCCCCATCCCACCTACTTTTTTTTGAAAGGACACTTTGCTTTCATAGTACCCTTCCAAAGAGGGGCAAATGTAGACACCCTAATTTCACATCTCTCCTAAATCAATTAATTCCCCTTCCTCAATTCCCACAAAAATACACTTCGAATTAATCAAATATAATTTCATTAATTATCCATTTTAAAATTAAAAAAAAACCAATCCTCACCACGTGTCATTATTCTCCATGTTTTTCTACTATTGGATTAAAAATTCAAATTCAAATCCTCACCCACCCTTTGTAGTCCCCACTCACCTAAAAATCCTCACCCATTCTTCGTGGCCCCCACTCATCTAATCTTGCCCACATTTTCAAACCACTCATCTAATCCTACCCACATTTTCAAACCATGATTATTTAAATTACTCTAAGTTAATCACTCCTCTCAGGCTATAAATATAACTTTACCCTCCTCCTCTAAACACATGGAGAATAAACTTGAATGCCATATCTAAGTTCTTGCATCCTTTGAGCAAAGAACATCCTTTTGCCTCATCCTAATGCCCAAATAGCCTCATAATCCTTTTTCCCATCTAGTGCAAAGTAAGAGGATCGTTGTTGTAGGAAGGTCTTGCTCCATCTTGAAGAAAAGTACCTACATATCACATAATCAGGGCTCAATCCAAGTTTCCTAGCCCATTCTGAGGTTTGCTATGGAACGCGAAGGAGGAGGTATGATTATTGGTATTTTACTTCCTTGTTAGTAGTGAATTTTTCCTAGCTTACATTGTGATCCATCCATATATCTAGATGATTTTAGAATTTTTTTAATATTATTTTGGATTTTTGATAAGGCCTTGAGGTGAAGGAGGTATTCGAGTTTTACAAGTTTCAATATCACAAAAACATCGGGGGATTGAGACTAACCACGTTGGAATTCTAGATGAATTCAACAAGGTCACCATGGTAACTAGTATTTGTTTGTGCTTGTTGTGTGTGTTAGGGATTTCCATGGGGGATCATTTTTAAATTTGACCAAGGGGTTATGTGTATTTATTTATTGGTTCCATTTTTATGTTTGCATTTGTTTATTTTGTGGTGTATTGACCGTTTCATTATTCATTAAATGGTGTGTAATATTGTGAGTAATCATGTTGTTAAGTTAATTAATAAAAATATGTCATAAGAAATTAATTAATAGAGTGTTTGGCCTTGAATTAAAGTGTTGTAAGAGATGTGTAAGTGATGTGTAAGTTAAGTTTTGAGTTTAAAACACTCCACCTTCTTGAAAATTTAAATTTGTCCTTGGAGGCTGATTTTGAAGGCTTGTGAGACAAGTTAAACTTGTCCCATACCTCTTAAATTTAATTACCAACCATACCTATTGTTGGAAAGTTGAAATTATAATTTTATAATGCTTTTTGAGAAGGCAAATTGTAGGTTTTAATTGATTTTTCTTACATGGTTTA
Source organism: Taxus wallichiana var. yunnanensis (assembly GCA_018340775.1). Taxonomy (NCBI): domain Eukaryota; kingdom Viridiplantae; phylum Streptophyta; class Pinopsida; order Cupressales; family Taxaceae; genus Taxus; species Taxus wallichiana. Next base: position 534,342,301 of record CM031243.1, read on the forward strand.
ATTTCAGTCCTTTGTGGTGTGCGTTGGATTTGAGTATGTAAGAAACTATCATATTATTCACCAACGTATATTTTATGCATTGGAGAATGAAGTTGAATTTTTGGTTGGGATTGAGGATGTGTGATGTTGCATCCTACATTGATCCACCTCATCCTCTTCCCTTCCTCTTCTATAAAATTTGAGTTCCTTACCTTGTTTTGGGTTGCTTCACTTTGAAGACTTCATTATTAGGTGAATTCCTTGTTGTTTTGGGAGCTCTTGCTTTTGAAGAAGTTTGAAGATTGTTGCATGATTCTTGTTTGGTGGATTTTTAGATTGTTTCCTTGGAAAAAACTATTGTCTGGAACTTAGGAAACTCCATCATTGAGAGGTAAGAGCTTTGCTCTTGAAATGCTCTTCTTTTTATGAAAGTAAATGTTAATGTGTGAATGTTGTGGCATGTTTGTGTGTTGTCCGGTATATGGCCTAGGAATGGTGTAGGAGAATACTATGGGGTTTATTTTATGAGAGGCACAAGTGTGTTTTAGGGAGTTGGGATTTGGGTTCCACCTTACAAAGAAATAGCTTTCATTTATTTACTTGTTATGGGATTCCAAAAGAGGTTGGGGAGGCATAAGGAAATGTGAGGAATAAGGGGTACTTGGGGGAGGCATAAGGAATGTCAGGGTTTTGATATACTATATTTTGGCAGTTTGTAATTCAGGTGGTGATACCCATTTCCTCTGTTGGGAGGCATAAGAAGCATCCCCCATAGTTTATTGCTCCTTTGGCTTGCTTGATGAAGCCTCAATAATGTTTTTCACGCTTTAATGTAGTTGTAAACTACATTCTATTTTGGACTGTGTTTTTATTGTGAAAATGTTGCTTGTGTGTTTGTGGAAGCCTATTGTTGCCATGAGTTGAATCACATATTCTATTTCTTTGTGGTTGGGGCTCCAAGGCCAATGAAAAAAGATGGCTTCTCCTTGTCATTTGATTTCTTGGTTGGGTGCAGAGCGTTGCCTTTCCCATACTCTTGTTGTGACCATAATTGGAAGAATGATAAATCTACATGTTGTTTTGGAGCAAAGGAAAATGAAATAATTCACTTAATAGGCCCTTGTTGAGGTCAATCTTATTGTAACCTTCCCACTTGAATTGGATGAATTCGTATATTTTTGTAATGGAAATATGTTGTATTTAATATATAAGTTATAAATTAATATGTGAAAGAGATATACTCCATTTCTATTTTTTGAAAGAAAGAACTATTTTTGTATGATGAATTTGAGGAATGAAAGAAAGAAGTTGTAAGTTGTCTTTTGGAATCAATAAATGAATGTATTACCTTTCTCAAATTGCATTGTTGTATTGAATCTAATCATTTCAATGTATTTGAAATCTCTGTTTGAAAGGAAGAAATGAGTGTGAGAAAAATACATAATTTTGTCTTTTGAAATGTGTAAAATTTGAAATCAGAATTAAATTTTGGTTTTGAATAGTTTGATTTGAATCAACTAAATGTATTAGATTGGAATTGGAATGTATTCTAATACTTGGAAGAAGAAAATGACAAATAGACCCTTTAAAATTTGATCTCTATTTTGTATTTTAAAAGTCGGAAAATACTTTATCCAAAAATGCACAGTTTGAACTTGCACAATGAAATAACAAATTAAATGATTAAATTTAAGTAGTATGCCCTAAAAGAATTCAATTGGAAAAAATTACTTGAGGAATTTCTTAGAAATCTTAGCAAAATCGGGCTCAAACCGTTTTGCTCTCATTTTGTCATTAATCAATTTTTTTTTAAATTGGGAGTTAATAAAACAATCTTACCTTCCAAATCCATCCTAAATCCATCTATGAGCAGTTATCCATGTCTAATTGACATGTTGAGAGAGGAAGAAGGACAATTGCTTAAAATTTCATAAGTTAAAATCTACTAGCTTGCCTTTTAAAAGCTCCATAGATAGTTTTCTTGACATTTACTACTTAATATTTATCAAAATAAAAATTTAATGATTCTTGTGTAAAGAGGATGTTGAGATATTTCCAAAAAGATATTGTTTTCCAAAACCAATCTCTATCGAAAGTTATGGCCTTCAATTTTTTTCTTTGTTTGGCGTCAAAAATATTTCTAATCAAAAAAATTGGGAAAAATTTCCTTGCGGACTTGGGCTGAATTTTCCCTTAAGAATTTTGGTTTAAAAAAAAAGGAACTAATTTCCGCACCACTCTTTGCTAACCCGTAGGCCTTTCATTTTGGTCAAAAATGCCTAAGTCTCAAAGAAAATTTCAGAAAAATTTCCCCACGGACCTATCACCTCGCTTTTGCCCTTTGTTGTATTTCATGGGTGTGAACATTAAAATTAAGCTTTAAAATTTTTGGGAAAATTTTCCTAATTTTTTCCGCTGCCCCGCTTGACCATAGCCAACTGTAGAGGCTGCCACATGGCACTAAGAGGTGTTGGTGAAGGAGTAGATACCTTTTAACTTATCGCTTTGGAAAAATTTTGAAAATTTTTCTAAGTTTCCTCTGCCTCCCCGCCACCAAACCAATCATAGCTCGACATGTGGCACCTTGGGCATTGGTGGAGGTGTGGACCATTTTGATCCCTAGCACATTTCAGCTGAAAAGACATAATGTCTTAAATCACTCTAACGACCCGATTTTTTGTCAAGGTGTTGTAAAGCTGACACGTGTCCTCTTCTGAGGCTCGCGAGCGCATGGAGCTAAATCATGATTTTCCCCCAAATATGGAAAATGTACCAAATTTTCTCCCCACTCCATCAGCCCGCACATGGGAAAATTTTCTTCCCTAGGCCCACAGGGCCCGCTTTGTTGGGAAAAGCGTTTCCTCCCAGTCTGCCGGCCCATAACTTGAGAAATATATGAGTTATGACGACTTATTTATATCATTGGAAAGGTGAGGAAATTTCCTATCCAATGGCAATGTTTTAGGGAATTTTTGAGAGTGTTAATTCTGAGAAAAATCAAGTTGAACCTTTTAAGCCAGTTAGAGAGTGGTGTAGTGTGAGTTTACCCTCTTAACCTAATTGAACTTTCTTACCCTAAATTTTGACCTTGTGACCTTTAATAATTGTTAATAAAAAAATATAATATAGTAAATTAGTATTGATCCGGAACCACATTTTGTGACAACCATTGTCTTGTAACTTTGGTTGAAGACACTTTTAAACAAAAAAATTATTCCATAATTTTCCTATCTAATCTAGGTTGTTCCTTGGGTTTCAGTGGGTTATTTTAGTGGGTGTTACATAACCACTTAAAATGCACTAACCTATAGTAATAGTCATAAATTTCCACTAAAACTTTTGCTAATGTTTAAGCTAGAAAACCAAATAAAATTGTCACAAGTTGTTTCAATATGGATAACAAAAATTTAGCTATTTTTACTAATTGTAAAATCCTAATATTACCAAAAATTTAATAAACCAATATAAAATTAAATTTTACTTTATGAAAGACAAAATAAATAAATATTTTCATAAAACTCAATGTTATCCATTTTTTCCTCTGGGTCAACAATTGACAACAAAGACCTAATAGGACCTAGGCATCGAAAGGGTCTCCACAGGGGAAATTTGGAATTACAGTGAAAATCATGTTTTTGATAAGCATTCACAAATATTTTGAGAGTTTAAATCACATTATGGAATTTTTTTGCTCTTTTGGGTTTTGAAGCACTTAGATTGACTTGAGATGGATAAATATGGTTTCTATGGGCCCAAACCCAAGAAAAATGGTTGAAGGAGTAGAAAAGTGAAACAATAGCCCCAGGGGAAGCCTATTGGTTCCCCCTCAACCTCCACATCTAGTAGAGTTCATAAAAAATCCAAGGAATTAAAAAAATTACCCAAGGGGCTTTGAAGGGGCATTGAGTTGAAAATTAGCTCAATGAGTTGAGGCGTCATGAAACATTTACCGAGCTCCAAGGTGCTTGGGAAATCCTTTGTCACTAATGGTGAGTTGGGATTCATGTCGGGCATAGTCGAGGCCGAGGGCTCAGGAGTCACCGATGATACCAACTCGGTAGGGAGGAGTTTGTGGTAGCCAACATGAAGGATGTGGTGAGCTCGGGAGGGCTCAACAGTAGCTTGGTGCGCTAATTGGTGAGCTGGTTTGCATAACTTGATGGAAAAATGAAATGGCAGGCTCGGCGTCACGAATTCACAAGGGTAAAATGATAGGTAGGTTAGGTTCAAGGTGGATATCAAATGAGAAAACTAACTCGTGGGGTGAGCTAATATCACATTCGGCGTGGAGGAATACAATGGGGATGGCCTGGGTGGCCATACCAGGGAAGGAAAGCTCCTCAAGCTCAAGATGTAAAGTCTATCAGCGACGTAGGGTGGCCGAGCTATCGATGGCTTGGGACATGGAAAGAAGGATGACTCCGCCATTGTAGTGGGGAGGAATATCACGGATTAGGCGAAGGATAAACTCATAGATGGAGCTCAATCCATGGTTTTGAGATGAAAGTTTCCAAGGATGGAAGGAAGTTTAGTGAAACATGGAGGTGGACAAGTTTAGAACTTACAAAATTTAGATTTTTTATCAGTTTTAGATTCATACAAATCATGAAAACTGATAAGTTTAGTTGATCATGTTGTAAACATTAAAAACAATGGGGCTCTATTGTTGTTTACAAATTAGATTGGTAGGTGTTAAATGGTATCATTTCCTTGATAAGTGCTAGCAGATTTTGAGAAAATAGATAGTTTATCGGTTATATTTATAGAAAATTATAGGAATCTTTGTGGATTTTTTTAAAATCTAATTATATTCTCACAAATAATTTAATTAACACCTTATACTAATTGAGAAATATATGTAAAATTTACAATCTTGGTGATGTTTAATAAAAAAATGTGCAAGAAAATCATCAACTAATGAGGTAAAGGTATTTATAGATACCTAAAGTAATACATAAAAATAATCAATGACACGGTCTTTCTCGAATCCTAGGAAATGTATTGATAGATAACGGATCAATGTTAAGTCTATACTGAGAGGAATAAAACTTCCTAAAGAGGTGAGATGGATGTTCTTTTCCATTCATAATTCAAAATTTGGAGTGTTGAACCCTATTGGACTGAACCGTGAAAAAACACATCATATGAAAATAATATATTGGTATTTATTTTGAAGTTTTCCTATGCATTTTGAGACCCTTTAGATAATTCCTTCGTTTTATTTATCAATTCACCATGTGGTTTTGATCATATTGGTTGCCTCAAAAGGAAGATAATTAGTAGTTGAATATGTAGGAATAATTGCATGAGGTAAGGAAGAAAATAATTAAGTATTAGCAGATATGGAAGGAATATAAGAAGTAATTGATGAATTAGAAAAATTGAGAAGCTATATGAGATTCAACAATAATAGGAATAAAATAAATTAAAACATGAACATCAGGAAAAGCATGAGGAAGAATAGTGTTGGATGAAATCTAGGATGTCTTCACATGGAATGTGTCTCAATAAGTGATTGATCATTATTAATGTTTGGGTTTTCATGATTTAACCTATAATTTCGATATTCAATAATAATCCCATTGGTATGTTCTTGACCTTGAGTTCTAAATTGAATATCCCTTTTAAAATTCAATATATTGGCCATTATACTATGGGTTTTCAAGAGATGTCATCTAAGACCTTGTACATATTGAATTCGATTTTTCTCCTCTAGAGAAACCTCATTCCTTTTATTACTTTGAATTTAATCATGAGGGCCATCCAAATCCTTTTCATTGATATATGTTTCAATAAGAGTTGGATTAATTTTAGAGTGAAATTGGGCATTAATAAAAGTAAGCATTTTTTCACACAAACCCTAGGAAGAATCAAGGGAATTTATACAAGATCAACCAAATGTGAATTTTAGTTAGCACTTCTTGTTAGAGTTTTTAATCTAATCAATTTGGATTGCATAAAATATATAGCATATAAAAAAATAACATAATACATAATTAATAAAATATACACAAGAGCTAGGACTTGAAGGTTGAACAAATAAAGTGAACCCTAAGATAATTAACAAGAGGCAAGAGTTTACACTAAGTTAAAACCTACGGTGTAAGTATTGGTTGAGTTAATTTTACCAGAAGGAAAATATTAGGTTACATGCATGATTTGAGCTAGCCAAAATTTAATGTTAGAAAGTGTTTTTATAACAAAATTCAATATACTATCAATTTCTAAGTTATAATTTGGTTGAAATTAAACAAACAATAAATTGAACCAACTTACAATAAAATAATGGTCTAATCTAGATCACAGGATAATATAAAATGATTAAATGTTATAAAATATTAGAGAATTAGAGTTTATATTACAATAAGTTTGACCAAGTAAATATAGATACAATCATCATTGTTAAGTGGAGGAAGTTAGGTCTAAAAAGCGGAAGAAATTGACCACCAAAACATAGGAATCAAACATTTGTAGTGCCACATAATAGCTCCAAATTTGGGTGACTAGAATCAGAATCGATATGAAAATGGTGTTACATGTAAAAATTTGTGTGATTGTGATCATATGGTCTTGTGCTTTAGTAGACTTGTTCATATTCTTTGGTTGTGTTGTGAATCAATAGTAACCTACTCTATGTTATCCATTAATTATTATTAGGACCCTCAATCCTTGAACAAAATTTCACTCAACACATGATGCAAACTAGAAATAAATTTATTTTATGCAAGTTTCTTAACAAATAAAAACATATTGAGATAGAACATATAGAAATTGATGGAAGAGGAAACAAAGTAAAATAGGTCAAAAATTACAAAAAAAAACTAAAGGTAAACAACTAACCTTAGAAGCAACTAACTACTCCTCTTCCAAGAGGCACATTCCCTCACAAATCATCCCTCACAAACTAAACATGCATTTGCATCATTACTATGTCAAAATGCCATTAGAATTTGCATATTGTGAGGCTTCCCATTTCATCATCCATTACTCAAAGCACATTATTCTTCCATTTGGAACCAAGTTTGGAGCATCCAAAATGAAATCATCAAACGAAATTCAACAAGTGTCAGACTCCATTCCACACTTCAGCCATCTCATTTGAGATCAGTAAGAGAACTTGAAGAAAGGTTTGCATTGTTTGTTATTGCTTGTTTTTCAATTCTTTCATTTTCCTTGTATATAGCTTCTGTAATGCATTTAGGGCATCCTTAATGAATTTTGGACACCTACTGATGTTTGAAAATGGTTTTTAAGATCATCTATATTTTTCTTTCGAAATTAATTCCTACCTTTTGTCCGTTTTTCTCTCACCGCACTTGTATGTTTACAAGAATTTGAAAGAGAGATGCACTTTTACTGTTGATTTATAGCATGGTGCCCAATAGTCAGTACAAATGTCTTGCACATGTCTATGACAACACTTGACAAATATAGACATAGGGCACATGTACATGCATTGTAGGCATATTTTATTTGGAGCAGTTTTCTATAATACCATTATTCATGTCACTAAATATGCTTGTAGAAGGATTTTCTCTCAAGCGATCTCATCCGTGGTTGAACTCCAAGTGAATCATAGAGTAAGAACTCCAGAGATTTGGGAAACTTGTTATGAACACTGGTGTCTAAGTACAAGAAATCCAACTTGAATTTTCAATTGACCTAAAGGACTAAATTCCAAACTTGTTTGATGTGAGTTAAAGTGAGACCATGATGAAGAAGTAGAATATTGAGGAACAAATTCTCAAGACATTTCAAGTCCTTACATAAGTTCACCATGTGTCCCATTTAGTTGAATTGTAATAACTATTAATATTAAGTATACATTTAAATATTTCAATATATATATATATATATTAAATATAAATAACTAAAAAATTCTAAATATCTTTAAATAAATTTTTACCAAAAAAAACCGTGATTTTTTTATAATAATAATTCTTTTTTTTTATCATGGGAAAATAGTTTTTTGAAAGGGACTATACCCTTGTAAAGCAGTTCTCAAAGCAAGATTTTACCTCAAAATTCCAACAACAGAAAATAATCTGCCAAGATTAAAACCAACAAAAGCAGTCCAACTGCTAAAAAATAGCTAATAAACAACCACTTAATAGCAATAGAGCTACCCAATAGCAATCCAATAGGCCAATTGCCCGAATGTAGCAATGATAGCAACCAAAAGGACAAGAATCATACCTTGTCCGATACGGTGGGGATTTAGATTTGGTGTTTCCTTTCTTTTTCCTATCCACCACTGTCCATTCCTCATTTCCTACATCCATTGAAATTGGAAGAACAACTACAATGGATTTGATAGGGATGTGACCCATAGGAAGGGGGGTCGAAACATCCTTGATCACTGAATCAACACCCTGAAGAGAAGAATCTAGAGGTAGCTTCTCCGACAATTGATCTGCAGCTGAACCATCCATGACAAGTTGGGGGGCAAGGTACTAGATTCCTCAACCGGATTTGAATCAATTGTAAGATGTTCGGGTAGAGAATCCTTCCACCATGCAAGTTTGGTCTTACGTTTGGAATGTTCACAATAAATGCCTAAGGCAATTCGCTCATAATCTAGCCTCTGCACCTAGAGCCTTTCACCAATCTGCAAATTAATTTTTATTGCTGGTAAGACTTTTTTGATGTATCGAGATCTACGAGGATTCGAGCATAAATATATAGAAGATTATATAAGGATAAGTATATGTAAGGATTTGAGAAGGTGTGGATTATAATATGGTAAAGCTTTCTCATTGGGTGGGAAAAATAATTTTATTGGTGTAATGTGTAACATAATTGGTGTAACCATTAGAGTAAAGCCATTGTATGGAAGCTTCTGTGAATGCTTTGCATAAATAGGAGAAATGGTGAAAAGACATATATTTTACATTGCAGAGGGCCATTATCGGAGATACTATCCTTAAATTCTGCATCAAACATTACTTACATGGGTCCCTATTTAGAGACAAAATTTAGAGACGAAAATTTACTTTTGTCTCTAACTCGTTTTTGTTTTGTCTCTCACTTGTTTTCCTCGTTTAATTTTAATAATGAATTAACTTTTACTTTACAAAATTGGGGAAATGGGGGAACCCTAAATTGGGGAAACTACACAGATCAAGAGCGGAGTTATTGTTGAATGGCGGCCAAAGAGAGACGGCATGCGGAGGCGAGGCAGAGTTAGACTCCTGTGGTTGATAAGCTATTGCTTCCGGAAGAAATATTTGGCCATCCGTGGCCATTTCCCCCCGACTACACGGCTCCTTGATGGTATTGCTTTGCTTTAAAGTTCGGATCCGTGTATTCATTAATTTTGTATACTGATTACATACAAATTGACCATGAATAGAAAAATTATCACCTAGAAAGGTAAGGTGCTCACGTACTTTAATTTGATAGGCAGATCACAATTAGAATTTACATTATCTTGATAAAAATAAATACCCAGTTGAGAAATTAAGGGAGAAATATGATGAATG